>CM035141.1:46993463-48201859 GCA_020205605.1 Panax ginseng
TTCATCCACATGAGCACTCTCTCCACTTCGTTCCTTAGTAGTTCTCCCACTTCTAAGGGTCACTTCTTTACACTGTTCCTTGCCTTACCATTTCGGGTTGACATCAGTGTCACTAGGCAATGTGCCTTGTGGACGACTGTTTAAAGCAGTAGCCAATTGTCCCATCTGTACTTCAAGATTTCTAATGGAAGCCTCTTGATTGTTGCTTCTAGTTTCATTCTGGGATATGTATCTTGATAGGAGATCTTCTATACTTGGCTTCTTATCCTATTGAGGAGGTGGTTGGTGGAATTGATTGTGAGTGTTCTGATGCTGTGGGGTGAACTGATTCTGAGATGGGAAACCAGGAGGGTTAGCATAATTCGGCCAGACAGCTGAAGGTTGTGGTTGATTTGGGTTGTTACTGTTGTTGTTGTTGTTATTATTGCCCCATGAGAAGTTTGGATGATTTCTTAAGTCAGGATGATAGTGCGTGGGAAGATTTGTATTTTTTTGCCGCCCGTAGTTGGACACAAATTGAACTGACTCAGGACTTATCGCACACTGATTAGTAGGATGGCTCCCTTAACATAATTCACATTGCATCCCCACACTTTGCAAACTTTGAACCGCTGCAGGTCCCATTGTATCTAGCCTTTTTGTTAGCACTGCTACCTGAGCTTCTAACGAAGTGAAAGAGTCAACTTCATAGACCCCTGCTACTTTCCTCAGGGCTTGCCTATCATTTGGCCATTGATAATTATTGGCCGCCATTGTCTCCACCAGCTCGTAACCCGCCGTGTGATGTTTGGCCATGAATGCCCCTCCAGATGCAGCATCAATACTCAATCGAGTTGATCCGGATAACCAATTATAAAAGGTATAGATGGGTATCCATTCTGGAAATTCATGGTGCGGGCATTTCTTTAGAAGATCCTTAAAACGCTCCCACGAGTCGTATAAGGATTCAGATTCGAACTGAACAAAGGATGTGATATCATGCCCGAGCTCGGGCTGCTTAAGCAAGGAAAAAACTTTGCCACAAATTTCTGTGCCATGTTAGCCCACGTGGTAATGGAGCCCGGCGGTAATGAATGAAGCTAGCTATTGGCCTTGTCCCTTAATGTAAATGGAAATAACCGGAGTCTGATGGCATCGTCAGAAACTCCGTTGCATTTAAATGTGTCACAGATCTCCACAAAATTAATCAAGTGATCGTTGGGATCATCATTCGGTAGTCCCCCACACTGAATGTTGGTGCACATTTGAATGGTTCCCGACTTGATCTCGAAATTAGTAGCTTGGATTGTGGGCCTTAGAATGCTCGCCTGGAGATCGTCAATTCGAGGCATAGCATACTCCCTCAGAGATTTCTGAATTTCCTCAGCCATTATGATAGGAGCAGGTAATTCCCTCGATTCTTCTCTCCTTAGTCGTCTGTATGTCCTTAGATTCTTGTCAACCTCGGGATTGAGAGGCGTTATGTTTCGACCCTTCCGAGGTGGCATAAACGGAGAAGACTACCTGAAAAGAGAATTAAATAGAAAAATCAGTTTAAAATAAGATTGTAATGACTTAGTTTTAATATTGAGAAATGATTAATACTAAGTACCCGGCAATGGCGCCAAAAACATGATGGCCGATTTAGTTATTGCCAAATCGCGCGCAAGCATACGCGATCCACAAGTAATATAAGTAAGTAAAGTGTCAGACCCACGAGGACAAAGTCTTAAAAGAAAACAAATACTAAGGTAAAGTCGTTACGAGTCTTATCTAAATAAGTAAATTAAGACGTTGGTTAAGCTATATGATAACTACTGGAAAGAACAAGAGAAACGGCTGTGCTAAGAAGTCAAGACAAGAGTACAACTCCCCTAATGTGTCACCTAATCTCCTAACTCTCCATATTACAAATGAATCCAAGAATGGCCAACCGAGAATTGTAATACGCATAAACTTCTGTCGAAGGTTAAATGCACATCCATAACCAGCTAAAACACAATATGTCTATTGGTGGCAATAACTAGGTCATAATCAGTAAAGCTAAGTCTGAAGGTCACACAAGGAAAATAGGGATATGTCTATCCTATGAGCATATTATGTCCACCATTGGCATGGTCATAACAAGTGTTGCTGCATTTAGAGATAGATAATAATGTCCATTTGTCAATTTTCATTACTATCAATACCAATTTCTTTATCAAGCAATCAGTTATTAAGTAAGAATTACAACAACCCATTCCAAAATGATTCATTATATAAAATAGGAGAGAAAGTTAACTAAGCTAAACAAAAGGTTACATTGTACTCCTAAAAATGGAGTTAGTTCATAACTATGGGACTAACAAACATTTCTAATACTTTACACATTCTCAGACAAATACAAAGAAATGAGAGATTTGGATTAACAAAACCCCTGTTTTGAAATGTTCTTCCTCCAAATCTTTCCTTCACGTGCAAAGCTCTGAGCAAGTGCGAAAGTTAATAACTATCCTCCTGCAGCCCAGCTTCTAACTCTCCAAATTAAAATAACAGAAAAGAAATCTAGTCTAAGCTGCAACAATAAAAATTCCTCTCTCTATCTTTGATACTCGATAATTAATTTAGCGGCTTCGTTTTCTATTTATATGCTACTCCCTTTCTCTAGGTCATTATAATCTTTTTACTGTTTGGGCACCATAATATGCGCCGACGCTGAGATTCGTGCTACTGTGGCGCAGTGATGAATGGAGCCGGGCGCGAGCTCAAGGCCAGGCTCGCGCCAGTGGCGTGAGATGTAGTTCAAGCACAACGTCAATCGCAGAGATTGGCTCGCTTATCAAGGCCAAGGCGACTCAGGCAATAAGCAGGCCAATACTTGAAAAATAACCAAGAAAGGTAGCCTATCTGTAAAGCAAACCTGTAGAGAACTTGAACTTACATGCACTAATAAAAATATAGAAAAGCTACATAAAATATTGAAACAAACAACAATCTAACAATAAAAGGGACTAATTCGCGGGTATAAATCCCACTCTTCAATCTGGTCTTAGGGTTTTCTAATAATCAATTAGGGTTTCGAGTAATTCATTAGGGTTTTCCCTAATAAATTTATAATTAATGACGTTTAAACTTATTCATAGCATTTAATTTCCCGAATTAGGGTTTTCAATATCCGAATTAGGGTTTTTAATTTCTCGGAACTGAAATTAGGGTTTTTGATCCTATCGTTAGGGTTTCTTATCAATCGCTGGGGTTTTCTAACCGAACGTTGACTTTCTTAATATATACTTAGGGTTTGTCACATATATCGTTTATCTGGCCAACCCTTGACCGTTAACCACATTCTGAACACATAAATGACCATACTCATAGTACATATTCACGCATTCCCTTAATCTTGAATAATTCACCTAAATCCTTCACAGAAATTTGAAATCTTCAAAATTCCTTCTCAAAAATATCAAACGCATACACTTATTTTTTTTCTAGGTTCTAATATTGAACCTTAAACCAATTAATTAAAATTTTATAAATTTTCTAAATTTCTCAGGTTGTCAAATTCACCCCTTCTTCTAAAAATTTCGTCCCCGAAATTTACCTTACACCTTACACCATACACCGTTCATACACAGCATCACCTGCTACCCATTACATTACTCACAAGAATTAAAAATTTTCAATTATGCTGAGTGTTTTACAAACTATTGTGTGTCATTTTCGCAAAGGTTATATGGAAATTCATCCGCTAACCGTCATAACTTACGGTCATAGTGGGTGATTAACCCGGTATGCACTGTACTTATAAAGTACTTCTAGTCTGATCTATTTCTCGTATCCGCCTTGGGCGCATAAACTTTTTCCTCAGTCTTATTGGATTCCGCACCAAAACAATTTGGTTCTGGAAATTTCTTTCAATGAACACTTAGAGTTTTCATAACATTAGTCTAGCTGAATCGAATAGCGTAGACTCATATAAATAATTCAATTCAATCGAATTATTTAAGTGTAGCCAAACCCTGTTGGCAAATTAAAATTTATTGAAAATATTTTTGAGAATGATGTCATGATGCCGTACTATATTAATAGTCCGTTTAAGGATGCCGTCATTATATAAATTTGTCATAACACATCATACAATAGTGGAGCAATGATTTTTAGATCGAATTCACACTAAGTATTCATGCATTTATAACTCTATCAACTTTTATCATCTCTGCACCAGGTTACATGGTATGAGTGATAAATATATAGATTTTTGATATTTCAAATCATCTTCGTCTAGCTGAAACAAGTAGAATAGATTATACTTTAAACCGTTTCAAAAATGATTACGAGTCTACATATATTTTTTTTTCAAAAGCACATAGTGCGTATTTAGCTTGATGTCAAAATTTCGAAGTCTAGCATAACTAGGAGTTTTGGAAATCATATGTCTCCACTAATAATCATTTGCTTAACAATCTATTTGTTCCTATTATCCTATATACTTCATTCACACACAACTATACCCAGTTCGTCAAACCACACTTATGAGTTCATTTATTTTCCACAATCATATGAGTTTAAGAACTTGTCCTAGTCAGACCTTTGGCGTCCATTCCATTCACTGAGGGGTTCATAAACATTTTATATAACTATGAGTCAATAATGTCACATAAGTATGAGTTGTAAGAACTCGTACTTAACCTTATAGTCTCTACCTATAACCTATCTATCTGTTCTACACATGAGAAAGGAATGACCCTCTTAACATGCATATAGCAAATAGTGCGACACAAATATCCCAATAATTATCCTAACTCCCTTCTCCATACGAATTTCATTTAATCCGTATTCATAATCCTTTCCTGAATCTGTACCAATTCATAGTACAACTTACACTCAGCAATCTTGCTGTAAACTTTTCAATCATTCGTTTGATCCTTCTTCATACTATAACCTTATCTGATCACGGGGTGATCACATTGTATATATTACGATTCATTTTTTTATCTTGATCGTTTTGTTTTACGATCTTTTATCACTGTACTTTTAGTCTTTTAGACTATATCTATTCATCACTATTGTTCAACTTTATTATAAGAGTTATGGAACTCTGTATCTTATAACTCGCCGAGATTCGTCTTTAAATCTTACCGACCGACTAACTCTATGTGAGTTAGATCTTATCCTAATCACTGCGGTTATTAGTCTCAGGATTCCTACCTAAGGTTCATAACCAACAACTTTGATACCAACTGTGAGGGCCCTGAATCCGGGCCTCGAATCACTGAGGATCCGGTTCGATCATTCTATCACTATTACTATTATATTTGCGGAAGATATAAACTTAAATTGTTTATACATTAAACTTACACACTTTTGCCCAAGGTCTAGTAAACCTTAACTAAATACACAATACATAACTTATTTGACTTACAATAACATTAATATACAATACTGTTACAACTCTAACTGCACACGTAAACTAAAGCTGGAACCATCTTTGCCCTTTCCTTGTATCCGACGTATTTGTCTTAATCTGCAATGTTTATCATGATATAACAAGGGTGAGCATAAAAGTTGCCCAACAAGTTTAAGTACAATAATTTAACGGTATATCATGATTGAAAGAATCTGAATAATAAGCTGGCTATAATTCAACAATATAATTGTGTATTAGCAGGAACAAATTTATGACTGAACAAGTATTTAACATGAACAAATATATCTGGACCGAATGGTAATAAAGGTGATAAGCCTTTCATACCTGACTTATACATGCAATATGTACAGAGTACAATTCTACAATGGCAATTAGCAATGATTATCCATAAGCATATCTGAATGAAACAACTCTTAGTAGGGTTAAGTAAAAACAAACTTGCTTGCACCGTTGATTACCGCTACGCAATTTATAATGCTTTATCTGAAGACCTAATATTAGTAATTTAGATCTCCAATATTAGAATAATATCATCACAATATAATATTATTATATATATAGATATACATAGAATAACCTAAACACATAACATATAACCCTATCAATCTACAACACACATAAGACTCGGTATCAAGTCAAACTATTGCAGTCTGAGTTGAACCCGACACAAATCTGACATCCTAACGGTCTAGTCGGACTTTTATCGGGTCTACCTTCAATTAAACTCTGCCTAACACTTAACAATTAACTTAAATAATTTTATTATCGTTTAAAATAATTTTCATAAGCTCGTAATAATTTTTAAATAATTATTACTATTTATCATGAATTTTCAATCATTAATATCGTCTTTAAATGAATTAAATACCACATAATTCTTTTATCATTAATATTTATTTATTATCAAATATTAATAAAATATATGTCATAATATTATAATATATTTATAATATTTCAAAGTATTTTAATACTTTATTATCACCTTTATATGATTTTTAAACCGTTAAATTCAATATTCTAGAATTACTATTAATATTAAAATATTAATATTTTCATGAAAAAATATCAAAAGTTATATTTTATAACTTAAAATATTTTTATAATACTTAAATCATTTATATGATTTATAAATCATTAATTCTATTTTTCCTTAATTTATTTAATATATTTATTAAATAAACTAATTACCATTAATATTGATTAATTAGTGAAATTCATCACAAAATATTAAAAGTCACTAAAAAACTAACTTATATTATTTTATTATACCATAATATTATTTTTCATGTATTAAAATTATTTTTAAATAATTTATTTAATATTATAATTAAATAAATTAAATACCATTTATCTTCCAAAAATATTAAATATTTATGAAATATAATCTAAATAATTAAAAACTATTTTTCGACTTTAAAATAATTTTTCTGAATTTATTTTGTATTTTTAATAATTAAAAACCATTTAATTCAATTTATTTAATTAAAAATATTAATTTCTGAAATTAACTATCGCTAAAAGGCCCTATAGCGACAGACCCGTCGCTATAGGTGTTCTTGAGCCTGTTCTTCATCAACCCAGAAACGCATGTCAGTGAGAAAGGTCCTACGTTTGAGCAACAATAGATTCACGTTCTTGATGCTTTATGGGCTGTATAATGTGATAATGTTGTAGTACGGATGTAGTGCTACAATCCTAAACAAATTCCATGGTCAAAACATGAACAACCTACAAGATCTAAGCTATAGAAACACTTTTCAAACATATTCTTCATTTCTGGGATTTCCAGAAATGAAGAACAATTCGAGGGTAATGTTTTGGTCCGTTGAATCTACGCGTTCCTAGTTTGCTTAGTGTGTTATATGGATGCTGTCATGTAGTATTAATGACAGTGTACCATATTATAACATTAGATCATCATAAAAACAACAGAGGCACAAGATTCAAGCCGGTCAAACTAGTGGTCAAGAAACGGTTCTTAAATTTTCTGGGTTTTGTAGAAAGTTCTTAAGGCTGATCGGTCAACGTTGTTTGACCAGGTATAACTTTGATTCTACTATTATTATGGGTGATCTAATAGCATGACTTTACAGTTCGTATACCAATCTACAACCTTAAATCAATAACATGACCAACAATATAAAACACTGCAAGAATCAAGCCCTGCAAAACATTGTCAGAATTTATGGGCAAAACTGGGCTGCCCATAAACTCATTTCGTGAGTGGTCAACGACCTTTGACTGCTTATAACTTTCGGTCTACACATGATCTGGACATGATTCAAGTTCCAGATCAAAGTCCTTACAACATACAAAAGGAACAAACTCTTAAAACACATAAACAATTAACAAAGACAGATCTAGGAGACCTGACATTTGACTGTCAGACACCATTTCTCCGGTTTTCCAGATTTGAGAAATCTTTAAATTCGAGTGTCTAAATGATATGGATCTAGGTTTTGGCAACCCAAATCATCAAATGACACCCTCTAACATAACTTTAACCAATAAACAACAACATTAAACATCAAATCAAAAGATTTCTAGGTTTAGGGTTTTATACCTTTTGAGCTTTGATTTTTGATTCTGATCTTGATGATCTGATGTAGTTAAGCTAAGAGGTGATTCTTGGCTTTGTTTTACACTCTCTCTCACTCTATAATTTCGGATTTAGAGAGAGAAGAACTTAGGTGAGAATGAGAAATAAAGTGGCCCATTTCTCTCTCTTTCTAATCTTTATATCTAGCAATGCAATGCATGTGGCTGTCAATTGATGACTGATTGCTGGATATAAAAGTCTTAAGCTAGAGTTAGGGTGGTTCACCCACTTACCTTAGGTCTAGATCTACAAGTTAAATCAAATAATGAACAAAGGGCATAAATGTCATTTCCTTACCATTTTATTTTTAGAATTGTTATTTGTTGCAAACCCTTAGGGTTTAAGGTTTGAACCCTTAGGATTTAGGGTTTGAACCCTTAGGTTTAAAAAATAATTTCTAGCAAATTAGGTTTTCAAAAATAGAAAATTAATATTTCTAAATTATAATTAGAATTTCCTAATTATATTAAAATTTCTTAATCATAATTTAAATCTTGCTAATTAGGATTAGTATTTCCTAATTAAAATTGCTAATTTAGAAATTAAATCCATAATTGTACATTAGGGTTTCTGACGGAATAATTAGTGTTTAAAAATTTGTAATTAGGGTTTGCTAATTAATTAAGCTTTACCCTAATTAATATTACAATTAATAGCACTTAAGCATTATAATTATCCTTTAAGTTCCCAGATTTGGGTTTCAAATATCCAGAATCTAAAATTAGGGTTTTCAGATATGGTATTAGGGTTTTCTAATAATCAATTAGGGTTTCGAGTAATTCATTAGGGTTTTCCCTAATAAATTTATATTAATGACGTTTAAACTTATTCATAGCATTTAAATTCCTGAATTAGGGTTTTCAATATTCGAAATAGGGTTTCGAATTCCTAGAACTAAAATTAGAGTTTTCGGTCCTAACGTCAGGGTTTCTTATCAATCGCTAGGGTTTTCTAACTGAACGTTGACGTTCTTAATATATATTTAGGGTTTGTCACATATATCTTTTATCTGGTCAACCCTTGACCCTCAACCACATTCTGAACACATAAATGACCATACTCACATAACATATTCACGTATTCCCTTAATCATGAATAATTCACCTAAATCCTTCACAGAATTTTGAAATCTTCAAAATTCCTTCTAAAAAATATCAAACGCATACACTTATTTTCTATCTAGGTTCTAATATTGAACCTCAAACAAATTAATTAAAAATTTAAAAATTTTCTAAATTCTCGGGTTGTCACATGTTCATCATAAGTTCATAACTTATTTAGGTTTGAATTACTTTTTCATGACTTATACGACTTAAGTCCATTGATTAATCAATTTCTTTACTTCTAAATATACATGTACCATCACTTCACTCTGAAGCTACTATGGAAGAGATGGAAGATTATAGGACAAGAGTGTTACCCTTGATGACTAGCTAGCTTTTCTTCTTCTTAAAATAAATGAAAGTCTAACTTCTATGTGTTTATTCTCTCTAACACTTAAGTTGTATTATGTTGGATGAAAGTTAACAATCCAACAAATAAATTCTGAGCTTTTTATTTATAGACTTCTCTAAGTTAGGGCACCTTAGTAACCTCCTTACTATTCAATACATAGCAATTAAGTTAACTTGTTAACCACAACTTTTACTTTGTCATTATACTTGTTTCTTGGCCACCTCAACAATTATCTAATGCTTCGGCACCAAGACCACCCATGGGTTGCCCCATGGATAAAGCTTAGCCATTGGATCATGGCTTGAGCTTAGTTTTAATTTGTTTAACTTAAGCTTTGGGCTTACATTAAATTACTTTGGGCTTCACATTAATAACCACTTGCTCTCTAACATTACTTCTATTGGACTTGCATTTCCTACATGATTCCACAAGTTCATTTCATTTAATTAAAAGCCTTATAACGTATACTATACGTATAATTCTCGTATTCTCACTTGTATACCAATTCATAATATATGATATTCCATTATTCGTACATACTCGTATAATACTTCACATCATACTCGTATTCATTCCTCATACAATACATATGAATCCTACGAACATTACAATAACTTCTTAACGCTTAAATTTTCCTAACGTTCTCAAATTAAATCCGCATGCGAAAATTACGTTTTCCATACTTCAATTATTATTTCATAATCCATCTCACCATGATATTCTAACGTTACGTATTTCTCGGAAGTTAAAAAAAAAATTCTCGAGAGGAAATCGATGAATATTAATTTTCGGAAAAATTCTCGGAAAGCTTTTTTTTTGTCTTGCAAATTCAAACACTTTAATTCCTTCACGTAGTTAAAATACTACAACTTTTCGAAATTTCTAGGTTATAGAACGACATTCATCTTACTAACACATAATAATAACAAATAATATAATTTTATTCATTATTTAATTAATTAAAAGTATTTACAAAGGATCCGAATTTCTTGGTCATTACAAGGGTAGAGTGTACGCAAATATTAAACGGACAAGAACGTACACCCCGTGTATGATTTGACCGTAAGGTAATGAACACTAAGATTAAAACTATGAATGGTGAAGAAACTGAATTAATAACGTGTAATGTTAAGAAGCCGAGTTATTAATAATAACTTGGATGACGTTCTGAGTTGATTGAACCAGACGTTGTAAGATATGAATAAGGTATACGAATCACAGTTGGTCAAACCAAGACCCTTCAGAACTGGGCTGTCAGTGTTCTTGAGCTCAAGAACACCAACAGCGACGCTTAGTGTCGTTATAGGCTAGAGCGACAGTTTCTAATTTTTTTTCTTCTGATTTTTCCAGAAATTAATTAAAAAAATTACAAAAACCCACGTTAGATTCTTGATCCCGGCCGTAGCCTGGTTGGCTTACCACCAAAAGTTGGCCTCTCCCTTCATCATGTAGGTTATAAATGCAACCTTCTGACTTTTGTCAAAATTTGCTATGACAAATGCTTTCTCAATTTATTATACGTTTGGGCTTCTATTGGGTCCGTAGTTCCTTTGAACTACGGCGAACCCACACTCTTAAAATCCTTAAATGTAATAGCTCTTACTACTCCAGAATTTACGGGGATATCAGCCCCGTTCCTATTAAACGCTGCTGTTAATAAATTAACAAATTCCTGCATTGGGTTAACCGGACCTCCATCCGGTTGATTTACGCTAGTGCCTTGTTTACGTGGTCCTCTTCTTGGAGGCATTTTACTATCACAATAAACAACACATTTCGTTATTATTCGTTTCCTATTAGTTAGTTATTATTTAAGATTAAACAATAACTTCTACATTCATTACTCAATATGTTCCGAAAAAACTTATATTGATTCATTCATTGTAGTATAATACTACATCGATTACAATACACAGCTTAAGATGATTACATTACTATCCCGCAATTACTTTCCAAAAATTAGGATTTACAAAAGACTACCCTTTGGTAAACAAAAGAGGGTTTTACGTAATTACTAGATACACAATATTTACATATCTAAACTACTATATCTACTAATAGATTACATCTGCCTTAAGGCATTATCAAAATCCGCCTTGGCAAGACTGGTGATAATATCACGGCTGATAGTATGTCGCGTATGCTCTGCTTCTATGGGATAGCCAGCTAATTGCTGATGGAAGTCCGCATGAGAACTCCTATGAATATAGGACATTCTCCCTATCTTCTCTTTCTTGGTCTTTATCTCCCCCCTGAGCTAAAAGACCTCCTGTTTCTGCTCATGAACCTTGGCCTTGGCTAAATTCCTCTCATCATGTTCCTGCTCCAACATTTACTCCACGTCTGTCTTATCTTCCAAGACAGCATGGAGTTCCTATTTCAACTCTTTCATTTCCTTACAATACTGTATGTTTCTATCCAATACTGTCATAAACAATGACATCATTGACTCCCCCGGTGCCATCTTGGCTGCTATTGCTACTGGGTTGAAGGACACAACTTCCACCTCTTCTTCTAATATGTCGTCGAACACAAACATAAGGTCTAGGCTCTCTGAGTCTCCTAACTCAACAACTACAACTTCAGGCTCTGCCGCTATGGGGTTTGGTATGATTTCTATCTGATTAACCGACCATTCGCTGACTACATGTATATGCCTATACACTTCATTTCCTCCTGACATCTACACACAAAACACATAAGTTTGATTAGTACACGTCAGTAGAATAATAAAAACACATAACATATATAATGCATTTTTATAAGGTTAATTTTCATCTTTTATTTCTTTGACTTTTCTTAATGTTATGAATTAAGGTTTAAATCCCCTCCTTAAGTTTTATAACCTAATGCTTTGATACCAACCTGTGACGCCCCCAAATCCGGGTATCTTCAAACCCGACAGATGGGGCTACACTATGCTACAGTCCACACAAACATTCAATTGAAATGCTTTAAAAGAACGAATATGTCTTATATATATTCCAAAATAATATTAACATTCCCCAAGTTCTTTATAACTGTTACACTTGTTCTTGTCATAATATCAAATATTATCATTACAAACCTATACTATTACATAAGTAAGCTACGGGTTCGCCTTAGCCTTCCCTTTATTCTTGCCAGATCTTTCAGTCTGTTCGATCTTAGCTGCATTCAAGCAAGAGTGAGCCTAACTAGCTCAGCAAGTACAACAATTCAAATAAAAATAACATGCTTGAAACATAGGAATCGTATATCTTCAATAACAGAATAATATTTTGAAGTACTATCGATAATTCAAAATAGTATTTATTTTCCTTCAAAATGTTTTACAATGATAATATTCAGTAAAACATCAATTTCGGTCCAAGACCATGAGCATTTCTTAATTTCTTTGAAAAAGGACATCCCGACACTAAGTTTGTAAGTCCGACATAGCTTACGAGCACGTCTAGGTGATCAACCTATCGTACTCTATGTTGATCAACACTACATTCATTAAACGTATGTACGTTTAAGTTGTGGCAACCTCACATGCCTATCGTTTAACGACAAAACATTTTAGCATACTCAGTCTTCATTTGAAACCCACACCAACATAGTTTGGTAAAACATTTGACAATACATTGATAGATTATAAGAAATCCGAAATATCGTAAGTCTAGCCAAAAGAATTGGCTTTGACTTCATCAAGCAACAATTCATGAGTTAGAATACATGAATCACAAAGCTTGTCCAGATTGAACTGAAACAAGGGTTAGAAAACTTGCCTTTAGCGTCTACTACTGTTATTACACATGCACTTTAAGTTTTGAAGGTCTATACAGTAGATGATAACATCACATAACACATTAGGCCATGAATAACCATGCATGGTTCCTAACAAATCTTACCCTTCTTCTCAATCTAATTATGACTTAGATTTGTTATTATTTGTTCTGGCATTCCATTACGTCGTTCTTACGTTAACAGACAATTAACTTTCTTCAACCCTAAGTTAAGTAGTAGTTTATTACTAATCAGTATTACTTTCCTTCTTTACTTATAAACTTTTTTTACTAACAAATCCTTAAGGTTGGCACTGCGGCGCCAACTTTCCTTCCTTGACCCACGCCACGGCGCCAACTTCAGTGCAATGGGTCGCGCTGCGGCGCCAAACTCTAGTAGGTCATAGCTTCTCTCGACCATGCTCAGCGCTGCGGCGCCACCTATTTGGCCTTGGGCTAGCGTCGCGGAGCTAACTCTGTGCACCAAATAATTTTGACAGTTGTTCTACTTAGCGAAATTCCCGGGCTCGTAACTTCTTCGTTAGAAGCCCGAATTGGCTTATTCAAAAGCTTTTAGTTCACAAATCAACTACTCTACGTGTTCATACAAGAATTTTATATTTTTGACTCCGTTAACTTAAAATTTACCTATTAGTTCATTTTTAACAAAAATGATAACCGTTCGTAAATGTTCAATGCTCGTTTCTTCGTTCTAAGTTGGAATTCGGTCATTTTTGAGTCCGCAACTCTATAATGCCAAATAAGACTTGTTTCCATCAAAAACCAATGTTTCCGAGCTTAATTTCAATATCTTACTTCCATTTCAAGAATTTCACGAATTCGACGATTATCGTCCAATCGTGAGAATTCCGACATAACCTCATTTCTTATGTTTTGTTCATCGTTCCAAATGTATTCTAATCATCACATAGAAATCTCAACCTACATATTACAACAACTTATTTTCATATTAAGTAATGGCTTAATCTTCACGAGTTTATAACTTATAAAAGTATAAACTACTTATAGTTTTAATTCTCATGACTTATGACAGTTTAAGTTCTTTAACCAAC
The DNA here is from genome assembly GCA_020205605.1 of Panax ginseng. Lineage (NCBI taxonomy): Eukaryota > Viridiplantae > Streptophyta > Magnoliopsida > Apiales > Araliaceae > Panax > Panax ginseng. The sequence continues at coordinate 47,007,726 of CM035141.1, forward strand.
ATTCTTACATCTTTTTAACATACTTGTAAATATGTTACAAGTTTATATATGTTCATCATAAGTTCATAACTTATTTAGGTTTGAATTACTTATTCATGACTTATACGGCTTAAGTCCATTGATTAATCAATTTCTTTACTTCTAAATATACATGTACCATCACTTCACTTTGAAGCTACTATTGAAGAGATGGAAGATTATATGACAAGAGTCTTATGTAAGACCCCAACTTTTGTGAATAAAGATGAATTTTTTTATAAATATCATTTTTGAATATTATGGAATGAATTTGATATAATGTTATAGTTGTGGGTAATATTTATAAATTTTGCAAAAGTACGCAAGTTGTTATATAATATTCGTACAACGACAAAATCATTGGTGGACCCCACAACGGAATTATTGTCGGATTGAGAAAACGACAAAAATACTTTATGAAAAAATGGCGGAAGTTTTACCGTTAACTGTTGAAACACCAGGTGTTAAAATTATAGTCATACGCGTAGTTGCACAGTAACACACGGTTATGATTATTGATGCTTACGTGAGAAGTCACTCGCCTGCTTCATTATCATTATTACTAAAGAATTGTTGCATAGTATCTCACGTTATTTGATTCAATTATTGTCAAAACTGTCGGTAGAAGTTGTTTCAGTTTATATATATATATATATATAAATTTGTATACGTATTATATACATATATAATTTTTGTCACATGTTGTGAAAGGGTGGGGGGGTTCACAGAAATCAAAGAAAAAAGGAGTTGGATTGTCTGCGTGGAAAAAATGTATTATTAAGACTTTTATATATATATATATATATAACTTTTGTTAACTTTGTATATATATATATATATATATATATATATATATAGAGAGAGAGAGAGAGAGAGAGAGAGATTGAATTGATATTGGATTCGGGGGATGAATCTTGTGATTTTTTAAAAAACACATGTTATATATATATATATATATATATATATATATATATATTATATTTTATTTAAAAGATTTTTCTTTAAATATGGACCGTCAGATTAAAGTAAATCAATCTTGGCCTGCTTCATGAGTTAGTTACTATGTACCCATTTTCTATAAATAGAAGCTCATTCCTTTATTATTTTTTACTTAATTCACCAAACTCTAGAGAGAAAATTATAGAGAAGCTATAGAAAAGTATTCTGCCTTCTTCCCTACTCTTATATTCTTTTTCTTTTTACTTAAGGGGTATTATTTCTTTTGTATTCATGAAGAGAACTTCATTATTCCATTCTTTATTATTCTATCGAATAACCAAAGATATGCGACTACCCTATACTTGGTGACATTCATCTAATATTCCGCTTTTATTATTATTCTCGTTGGAATATCCCACTGCGTATGCGTTATACCGGACCTCGGTTCCGCCTTTATTATTATTTTGTTAGAATATCCTCGTTCTGCGTGCGCTTCTACTTTAATCGGTTTCGCTTTTTATTATTATTCTCGCTGGAATATCTTGTTTGTGCGTTTACACCGGACCTAGTTCCGTTTTTATTATTCTCGTTGAACATCCTCGCTTGCATGCGAATTTCACCTAACTCCGGTTCCGTTATTTATTAATCATTGGAATAACATGTCTATGCGAAGTACCGCATGCATGGTGATTTCTATTGTTATTCCATTCGTTATTATACTCAGTTGGTTAAAGTTTTGACTTCTATACTCCATGAAATTAGTTTAATATCCTTGATATTTGCGCTTCATCCAGTATCTTTTCATAGAAATATTCTTCTGAGCATTCTTGAATTTTACTCTACAAAGCAGTATTATGTTGACAATTTGGACGTTATCAGTTCCTGGATAAATTAATTCTTGAACTTATTTTATTGAATTCTTATATCATTGACATCATCCTCATGTTTATATTGTGTTGAAAGTCATCTGTGGCCTGTAGTGCATAGATGGACTTGGTATGATTATGACCAGGGATTATTCGGTGTAATCATGACTGTAATGTTACAAATGTTGTGGTAAAAGTCCTCATTGGCCCGTAGTGCATTGATGGACAGTGTTGGCATGATCATGACCATTAATGAATACACGAATGTCCTTGGCTATAGTGCATGGATAATTTATGGTTGTGATACTAAAAAATATCCTTGGTCATAGTGCAGGGGTGATTCGATGATGTGGATTATTTATTAAGCCGAGTCTCAGCGATAAAAGTCATGAAAAACCTTTTAAACCACATAAGACAATAGATTTTATTCTCTACTTGACTCTTCTAATGGATTGCTTGTTCCGCTGCAGTTAAACTTGATGTTTGTTATATTTTATCAGTTTAACACTGTTGAAGGCTAATGATAATTTATTCTGCATTATCTTAGTCATAATATTTCTTACTGGGCTAGTTGAGCTCATCCTTTCTTTCACTGTTCTCTTCAAGAAATGAGAATATAGCTGGGACGAGTCGGGGAACGGAGTGATGGACCAGATGATAGTATTAGTAGTCCTCACTATTTTGTTAAATAGTGTGACAATAATTGTAATGAGGACTTCTTTTGAGTTTGTATAATCTCTAGTAGACAATATTTGTATTCAAACTCACAGTTTATGTTTTGTCGTATTGTACACGACAGTTGTATTATGAAGTTGTATTTGAATTCTGTACCATGTATCTGGCGACTCAAGATGGGTGATGTATACCTAATTTTGGGGGCGTCACATCTTACCCTTGATGACTAGCTTTTCTTCTTCTTAAAATAAATGGAAGTCGAACTTATATGTGCTTATTCTCTCTAACACTTAAGTTGTATTATGTTTGAAGAAGGTAAAGAATCCAACAAATGAATTTTGAGCTTTCTATTTATAGACTTCTCTAAGTTGGGGCACTTAGGTCAATAGCAAATTCCACCTCCTTAGTAACCTCCTTACTATTCAATACTTAGCAATTAAGTTAACTTGCTAACCACAACTTTTACTTGGTCATTACACTTGTTTCTTGGCCACCTCAACAATTATCTAATGCTTCGGCACCAAGACCACCCATGGGTTGCCCCGTGGATAAAGTTTATCCATTGGATCATGGCTTGGGCTTAGTTTTAATTTGTTTAACTTAAGCTTTAGGCTTACATTAAATTACTTTGGGCTTCACATTAATAACCCCTTGGGCTCTAACATTACTTCTATTGGACTTGCATTTCCTACATGATCCCACAAGTTCATTTCATTTAATTAAAAGCCTTATAACGTATACTATACCTATAATTCTCGTATTCTCACTCGTATACCAATTCATAATATACGATATTCCATTATTCATACATACTCATATAATACTTCGTATCATACTCGTATTCATTCCCATACAATACATACGTATCCTACGAACATTACAATAACTTCTGAACGCTTTAATTTTCCTAACGTTCTCAAATTAAGTCCGCATGCAAAAATTATTTTTTCCATACTTCAATTATTATTTCATAATCCATCTCACCTTGATATTCTAACGTTACGTATTTCTCGGAAGTTGAAAAAAAATATTCCCGAGCAGAAATCGACGAATAGTGTTTTTCGGAAAATTTATCGGAAAACTTTTATTTTTGTCTTGGAAATTCAAACACTTTAATTCCTTCACGTAGTTAAAATACTACAACTTTCTGACATTTCTAGGTTATAGAACGACATTCATCTTACTAACATATAATAATAACAAATAATATAATTGTATTCATTATTTAATTAATTAAAAGTATTTACAAAGGATTCGAATTTCTCGGTCGTTACAAGGGTTGAGTGTACGCAAATATTAAACGGACAAGAACCTACACCCCGTGTATAGTTTGACCGTAAGGTAATGAAGACTAAGATTAAAACTATGAATGGTGAAGAAACTGAATTAATGACATGCAATGTTAAGAAGCCGAGTTATTAATAATAACTTGGATGACGTTCCGAGTTGATTGAACTAGACGTTGTAAGATATTAATAAGGTAACGTAAAATGCTTAACGCCATGAATGCGTATAATTAATATTGAATGATCTTTCTGAGTATACAAAAGACTGTATGACTTAGACGATAAAGAATGAATCCTAAGGTATGACATTTAGTTGCCAGGAAGCTATAAGGAATACGAAATTGACTTAACGAACATTATAGTTTAATTGTTTGGATAGGTTAAGATAAAGTTAGGTTGTGGTACAATCGTAATCTTTGATGGTTGACATATGGGAGATGGGCTAAACAATTCCTTCAAAAAGTGGAGGTATATACAAAATTGGCAACCGATCTAACTCACTGTGAAAGATGGTGTAGACGAGACGGGAACTTATTTGTTGGTCGTTTGTGGGAAACCACTCAGAGTACAATATGGACTACTAGCAGAGACACGATGTGTGTTGAATCATAGTAAGGTTATAAGAAGAATATAAGGATGTAAATCATCAAAGATCATGAACGTATGAGTAAGACATCTCCGTATGTCATGAAGCCGTAAACCGGTTAAGTAAGTTGGTCGCGTAAACTTAGATTTACAAGAATGAGAACCCTAAGAAGTAAAGTTAAGTAAACCAATGCGTAAGTCAAGTATGTGACTAATTGGTGTATGTGTGTAGACACTCAAAATTTTCTGTACTACTGTTACTAACATTGCAGGAGGACAGATTCGTCTTTTAAGAGAGAACCCTGAAAGACAATCCAAATCCATACCGGATACTACCGGAAGTTCAGCATCAACCCTGCATTGCAATCTGGGGATAACAATTCCAACCTCAGATGTAACCCCGAGGCCTACAGATACAATACCGGAACACACACCGGAGAAGACAAATTAATCTCAGAGATAACCCCGAGGTATCCAGTCTCAGTCCCAACCATGGGAATAGCCACCAACCTTGGCGATAAACCCAAGGAATGCAGTTTCGGCGATAACCCCAAAAATGCTTGTTTCAAATGCGACCAACTTCAATCTCGGCGCTCATAACGAGATCCACTTTACCAACCCGGCAATAACATCGGGAAGACAGGCACACCTCAAAGATGACAATGAGGACCTTCGATAAATGCAGCAGTCCAATCTCAGCGAAGTCTGAGCAACGTCTGCTTTAACATCCCAATTCGGCGATAACACCGGTGAGGGGCAACATCGTCATCTCATCAAACACGATGCCACGTCATGTCTCTACGCAATGATGTCCGACAAGGCTAACCAATCCCGAGTGACTATTGTGCGGGGTAACAAATGAAAGTTGAAGCTTTAAGACCGGAGGGCATCGTCCCATCTTCAATGACTTCGTACAAACTCTAATCCCATGCCCTCGTACAACTCTCGACGGCATGTCGTCGAAATAGGTCCCAGATACCTCAAACGGATGCCCAGATTGCACTTCCGAAAATTCGAGTGGACATTACAAAGCTTCGAGTGCACGCGATTGAGAGATCGACCCAACCCGACAAACCCGTGCCAACCCGGGTTGCCTCTGGTACACCTGCAGCTCAGTCGTAGGTACACATGCGGCTAAAATGCCTATAAATAGAGTGCTTGGGGTGCTGATTTTCTAAGGAAAAAAGACGGGAAAACCCTGCACAATTTGCTCTGCACTCACCCATACAGTGTATTTTCCCACTTTTAAACATCTGTGAGCTCATATATAGCCTCTTTTGTACCCACAAAAGCCAATGTTTACCCACTATAAAGATATAGAAGCCTTTTTTAGCAGTCAGCTATAAGCCTTTTCACACACTTTAGAGTCTTTCTCTTAATCTTTGCACACACCCTTCTACACGTTGAGAGTCGTGTTTCTTGCTTTTGCCCGGACTTCGGTCCGTGGTTTCATTCCAGTCTGTATATTATATATATATATATATATTTATATATTTATATATTTATTGACTAACATTATCGAGTTATGCCTTGATTGAGCCTAGACTTCGGTCTGGAGCGTTTATTTGCTTTAATATATATATATTTACATTTATATATATTAACTATGTGTCGAACCTTGTTCGATGAGCCTAGACTTCGGTCTGGTGCGTTTACTCGCTTTTATATATATATATATATATGAACTGTGGTCGGACTCTGTTCAATGAGCCTTGATTTTACATCCCAGACGCTTTACTCTGCTTTTTATATATATATATATACTTATATATATGAACTGTGGTGGTCGAACTCGCTCGATGAGCCCTGATTTTACATCTCGTGCATTTATTTCTTTTATATATATATATATATATATATATATATATATATATATATATATATATATATATATATATATATATATTTATTTTCGCCCTGCTGGAGTTTCCTTCGTGGCGATTGATGACACTAACTTTATTTACATTTCTAATCCCCATAGGGTGCTTCGTGGTTGGTGATCATGTTCAGATATATATATATATATATATATATATATATATATATATATATATATTTTCTGACTTTTATATATATATTTTTGCTTATCGCTTTCATACAAATTGCAACATTACATGCTTTAGGAATCATGTGATCACAGATTCATCCCATTGGATCTAGATTCAGTTCCCGTGATGGACATTTTCAGCTGTAAGAAGCTTGGAAGTTATTCTGCGGTGTCTGAATTTCCTTAGATGGTTTCCATACCCATGAGGAAGTCGACATTATTTTTGTATATTATTTTCGTACGGATGCCTCGCATCCGTCAAATAAAATCAATCCAGCCGATCAGTTAATAAAAATGGGAGTGTAAAAGGTCTCAATTCCTATTGAGCATCAGGGTTTGAAACACCTCTTTTATAAAGAATCACTACCATATCTTGCTAAAAACTGAATTTTTACATAAATTCAAACCCTGTGTATATAGGTTCGAACGAGGCCTCGCACAACTTCCATATAACAGCACATTGACCCACACACACACACACACTCAGATAATAGTTTCTTGAAAAGAGGCGGTCACCGTGGTAACACGGATGTCAGGGGGTGCCTAATACCTCCCCGCCGCATAACAAAGTCCCTGGACCCTAAATAAATCTCAGTTTCACCGACCCGTATATCAGTGTCACATCACTGGGTCAATGTGCAAACCTTTTCTCGGTTGTGTTGGTACAACCATTTAAAAACCAATGGCGACTCTTAATAGGTCCCATCGTCGACATTATACATGTCGGACCTTTTTCACTTGTTTTTTCAAACAAATCTCACCTAAAATGAGAACACCAAAGAACAAGTAACGGAAAGGGACACCCAAAAATCCCGACGTCGACAGGTGGCGACTCATTGGGACTCCAAAGAAGAGGACTTAAGCCGCTATTACAATCTTTTCAAAACTATTATCTGTTTGTGTGTGGATGTTGCATTTACATTTTGATGAATGTGTACGAATGCATTTCCCTATTGCACTTTGTGTTTCGCACCATAACTACTTGTGATGCTAGTGCTTCGCACCATAACTGCTTGTGATATTAGTGCTTCGCACATGTCATCATTTTTATGCGGTGAGACGCGATGTATGTGAATGTATGTTAAGTGGTCCCTCCACCAGGAGTATCCCATCGGTGTTTGATTACTGACTCGTTTGAAGACTAATTCTCCGAGGCTCAGGAAAGGCATCACCCAAATTCGCTCTAGTTGAAAGACCGAATTAACTTCCCGTCTAGTAGATTGCGATGATTTGGGAACCTTCAAGCCAAAAAGCCTCGAGAGTAACCTAAGATAGGTCAGCCTCTGATAAACCTAAAACGGAGGAAAGTCTCTTCATGCTCTCATTTCAATTACTTGTAATTTCATTCCATATCTATCTCCATGTAATGAGGAATATGAAGAAATGTGTACACATAATGCTACAAACAGTTGACATCTGTTATGCAGGATAAAATTCCTAAAATGGACACATCACATAGAATGTTATTATATACATTCCCTAAAGACTAAACTATGCAAGTCTTTCATAGGAATCAATCGGACCTACTACCCCATTAAAAGTCCAAAAAGGCAACAGGCCTACAGTCAATCATGTCATCATCCGACCAGACTGAACTTAATCCAGTTTCTCGCAAAGAATTCGACGGATTAAGCAAATAAATCACAGATTTGGCTGTTCTACTCAAAGAATTACACCAGTCTACACAGGGTCAGAAAATACCCATACATGCTGAATCCTCCACACAAGGAGGAATCCCAGTCATTACCCTACCTGAACTATAGTTGGATATGACCAACAAAATTCATGATGCTGCCCATCCCACTGGAGATCCAGACACTGGTGACATCAAAAAGAAAGTTCTCTAAATGGAAGAGACCCTTCACGCCATCAAAAGAATTTGAACACACGGGAGTGTTTCATATGCTGATGTATGTATTTTTTCAGGTGTTCATTACCCAGAAAAATTTAAAACTCCTGACTTTGAAAAATATGACGGGTTAGGAGATCCTTATACACATTTAAAAGTATTTATTGGAGAACTTGGATCCTATGCGGAGGATGAAAACTTCGAATGCGATTGTTCCAAAAGAGTCTAACTGGAGAAGCCCGTTCATGGTACACAAGATTAGACAACTCCAAAATCCATAACTGGGAAGAGCTAGCACATGCCTTCCTCACTCAATACAATTTTCAAACTCAGATGGTTCCTGATCGGTTTCAAATTACCAAGATCAAGAAACAGTTTAAGGAGTCTTTCAGAGAGTATGCTTAGAGGTTGAGACGCCTGGCTGCCCAAGTTAGTCCTTCCATGACAGAATCAGAAATGGTCATGACTTTCATAGATATATGGGAACAACCCCTAGAGGGTCCATAAAAAGAAAGAGGAAGATGTTTCCCTGATACTACAAGGGCAAAAAGCCAATCAAAACATGCCTATTCAAAGAAGGAACTACACTCCCTTTCCAGCACATTCTACAAACCCTCCAATACCAAAAGGTGGAGAAGTCAAACGCCCTCGAGTGTTTACACCCTTAGGGGATACCCTCGAGAACATTCTTAATCTTCTAACAACATAGAAGAAAATTACACATCTTCTTTTTCCACCACCAAATTTCTAATGGACGAGGTTTCAATGTCTTTGCTAGAAATGTGCTTATCATCTTGGGGGCACTGGGCATGATACTCGAGATTGTTAGGCCTTGAAACACAAGATCCGAGACTTCGATAGACAATGGGGAGATCATAGTCACCAAACCCGATCAGCCTCATGTTCAAGATAACCCTCTTCCTCAACACAAAGAAGAAGAGGTCAACATGATTAATTGGAGCAATGGACAGAGTTCCAATTTCAGCTGTGATTCCTCCCAGACCATCAAAGACGGTGATGACACATGGGACTATGCCAAGTTCCAGTTCACAATGGAACAAAAGATCAAAGCTCTTTGCAAACAGATTGAACAATTGGCGGAACTAGTGACTTATCAACATCAAGTGACTCGTTAGTTAATCAGCCAGGAGCATGACAGTCTCCTACCTATTGTCATGAATATTCCTTCATCACTTTCAGAAAATGAAATGCTGGAAGACAAAGTGATAAAGAGAGAAAATGCCAAAGCCCATCGAGATTTCGCCAATAAAAGGGAATTCACTTATTTGGGCCAACCTATGGAGGAAATCCTTCATATGTTAATCAATGAAGGAAGGATCAATTCCCTTCTACCCCCAATCAACCACCGTTCGTGACGGTATAACTCTGATGGAGTATGTCAATATCACTCCCGATCTCATGGTCACAAAGACGTAGTAAGAATCTTTGGGCACTCCATACACCTTATTCAAAATCTAATCGACAGTGGTGTCCTGCGCCTAGTAGACGATGACACTGTGTAACGTGCAAGTGAGAATGCAGGCCCTACCAAGTGGAAAATCGTGGTAGCAGTTATATCCACTGAAACTGATGGGATTAATACCTTACTCACAACGCCAACAATTCAACCCAAGGGCTGAAACAATCCTTTGAAAGTGGCCGCTCCCGAGCCAATCAATTTGCCATACAAAGCACAATATCCTATTGTTAGCTTGTGCAAGGTTCCATGGAATTATGGAGAAGGTGAAGGATCCACCTCATATACAACTGCTGCAGTGTTGAAGGAAAATCCACTGTATCTCCCTCATCGGGTGATGAAGTCTACCACCAGATCAAAGGGGAAAATACCCATGGAGAAGATTGAAAAATTCCTCCGCGCTATGGGTCATAATGAAGCTACGGTGGTTTTAAGCTTGAAAGAAGCTCCACAATAAATATCAATTTTGGACTTGGTCCTAACTTTCGAGAATCACCGGAAGATCTTGTTAAAGGTTTTGGAAGAAGCCTATCTCCCGACATCAGTGTATACGGAAAAGTTTCAACATATGGTTGATCACATTTTCAACAACAATGTGATATCCTTCACTGATGATGACATACCTTAGAAGGGACCCCGTCATTGCAAACCATTGCACATTGCGGTCTTGTCCTCCGGATATATGGTAGCTGGAGTCTTAATATATGGAGGTTCCTCTCTGAATATCTGTCCATATGCTATATTGGTGAAGATGAACATCAATCTCAACTGAATTCGGAGTAGCCATACTATCGTCAAAGCATTTGATGGAGCCCGCCGTAACTTGGTCCTCACACATTCTGCGTCTCTTTCAATGTACTCAAGATAGAATCGGGATACAACATGCTCCTGGGACGACCATGGATTCACATGGCAGGGGTAGTCCCCTCCATTCTTCATCAACAGTTGAAATACATCATCAACAATAGCCTGGTCACAGTCAACGCTGAATCGGAGATTCCTCAGCACGGGGACATGCCGTTCATCAATGCCAATGAGGATGTTGAGCCAATTAGTTTTCATACTTTGGAAATAAGCAATATCCAATACCATGCTGTTGGAATACCACTGCCCGAACCCCAGATTTATGCCGAGGTGATGTCAGCCACTCAAGAAATGATGTCGTTTGGTCATAAGCCGGGACAAGGGTTGGGTAAAGATTGCCAGGGTATCAAGTACCCCATTCGATTAACCAAGTAAGTTGGAACCGCTGGACTAGGCTATTCTGCCAGCTCTAGTCACAGGAATCCTCATACACATCAGCAGATTCCTGCAGCTTCAACCATGTAGCGTTTAGCTTCGCCTTCAAAATCTGAGTCCGCACAACCTCCCGTAAAGGTGCCAGCCAATGTAATAACTATGTTATGTCCTAAGCCGGTACCGGGGAAGGGGAAAGAAGTTTTTGTTCCAAATCCCGCAGTGGAAGAAGAGGAACGAAGAATCAAACAAGACGTCATACGGATGATGTCCAATATACGCATCATCGTTCATGATGAACATACCAACAGATACACCCCAGACGATGAATTCCCAGATGTAATGGCCATCATTCAGGACATGGAGGATGATGACAATCCCTCCATCACTGCGATCCACCCAGACTTTGCTCTTGCCAATTGGAACAGCATTCCTTGCATTGGTCGTCAAGGGTAAAGCGGGCATAAACTCTTTCTGCCCTGTAGATATAATAACTGCTTACTTTTCTATACAGTATTAGCAGTTTATTTTGCCAGTATATGTTAACATTGTGTATGATCAAACACGTTTCATATATATACTAAGTGAAAGCATATTTTGTTTTAGGACTCTGGATTTAAATGTGCCTGTACTTGCTGATACGGTGCCTCTTCTACACAGGGATTGTGTGACGCCCCCAAAATTAGGTATACGTCACCCATCTTGGGTTGCCACTTACATGGTACATAAATTCAAATAAAACATAATAATACAACTGTCGTGTACAATACGACAAAACATAAACTGTGAGTTTGAATACAAATATTGTCTACTAGAGATTATACAAACTCAAAAGGAGTCCTCATAACAATTATTATCAAACTATTTCACAGAATAGTGAGGACTACTAATGCACCATCTAGGACCATCACTCTGTTCCCCGACTAGTCCCATTTACGTTCTCATTTCACGAAGAGAACAAAGTGAAAGAAAGGGTGAGCTCAACTAGCCCAGTAAGAAATATTAAGACTAAGATAATGCAGAATAATTTATCGTTAGCCTTCAACTCTGTTAAACTGATAAAATATAACAAACATCAAGTTTAACTGCAGCGGAACAAGAAATCCATTAGAAGAGTCAAGTAGGGAATAAAATCTACTATCTTCTATGATTTAAAAAGTTTTTCATCATTTTTATCGCTGGGACTCAGCTTAATAAATAATTCACATCATCGAATCACCCCTGCACTACGGCCAAGGATATTTTTTAGTATCACGACCACGAATTATCCATGCACTACTGACTTAAGATAATCATGTTTTCATCAATGATCCTGATCATGCCATAAAACAATTCATCTTTTCAGACTACTGACCAAAGAGAATCCATAGCCATAATCATACCAAAAAGCGTCCATCAATGCACTACGGGCCAATGAGGACTTTTTCCACATCATTTATAACACTACTGGTTATGATTATACCGAATAATCCTCGTCATAATCATACCAAGTCCATCTATGCACTACAGAATACGAGATGACTTTAACATAATATAAACATGATGATGATGACAATGATATAAGAATTTAATAAAACAAGTTCAAGAATTAGTTTATCCAGGAACTGATAACGTTCAAATTGTCAACATGATACTGCTTTGTAGAGTAAAATTCAAGAATGATCAGAAGAATATTTCGATGAAAAGATACTGGATGAAGCGCAAATATCAAGGATATTCTACTAATTTCATGGAGTATAGAAGTTAAAACTTTAACCAACTGAGTATAATACCGAATGGAATAACAAAAGATATCACCATACATGCAGTGCCGATGTACGGTTATTCCAATGTAATAATAATAACAAGGCGTGTCGGGTGAAATTCACACTGACAGGATGTTCCAACAGAATAATAAATAAAGGCGGAACCAGGTCCGGCGTAAAATGCACTGACAGGATATTCCAACAGAATAATAAAGACAGAATAATAGAAGAATGTCACCAAGTATAGGGTAGTCCGCGTATACTGGTTATTCTAGTAGAAGAATAAAGAATAGAATAACAGAAGTTCTCTTCATGAATACAAAAGAAATAATATTCCTTACCGTAAAAGAAACTGGATATAGGAGTAGTGAAGTAGCGGGCTTCTCTTCTTCTATAGATTTTATCTCTATAGCTTCTCTCTATAATTTCTCTCTATAATAAGTGCTCTATAGCTTTAGTGAATTGGTGAAAAATGAAGGAAGAATGAGCTTCTATTTATAGAAAAATATAGTTTCGATAATTGCATATTTTGGGGCTCGAAAAATTACAGAACAATACCTCCAACTTTTCTTTTATTTTTAATTTAGTCCTTCAAGTATTATCAAACTTACACCACCTCCCCTAATAGTAAATAATGTGAATCAATAGTAAATCATGTGAATCAATAGTTCTAGACATGTGAAAATACGAATTACAGTATAGTACCTCCATCTATACCTCCATTTTTAACTTAGTCATGTAAGTGTTATAAATCTTGCACCAACTCCCCTAATAGTAACAAGAATGTGAAACAATAGTATACACATGTGAACAAATAGTTATAATCATGTGAAATAATAGCAATCAATTGCTCATTTATCCGATTAAATACCCGATTGGTGAGAATTACCTCCAGACATCAATTTTTATTGAAATAAATGTCGATGTTCACTAACACAAATAATTCCAACATAATGAAACTATTTTTATCAAAAATATAAATTTTGAAATTTTGAAGTTTGACTTTTCTCAAAAAAGTCAACTGTTGACTTTTTGACCAAATAGTAAAAACCGACAAAATTTGTGTTTATAGTCTATTTTTACTAATTTCATCGTTCCGGACTCAAATATCACGTCCGCGTCTCCAAATTCAACTCCGAGCACAACATCAATATTAATAACATTCATCATGAATATTATAACTCATAATATTTCTCAACCAGGTCGTTCCCAGGAAAGAGGCGGCTTTCCAATAAGGATTTCTCCCTATTGGCGCGCAATTAGGTGACCAAACCTCTCCCTGACAAAACTTCTAGACATTGTAAATATTGCAATTTAATAATATGAATAACTTTGTCATCTCAATTATTGACTTAATAATATATCATATAATGCAGATGATACTGTGATAATAATCGAATCAATAATATTAGAGATATGATGCAACAATTACTATAGCAATAATTAAGTATAACTGAGTGATTTCTCACGTAAGTATCAATAATCAATACCGTGTGCTACTATGCAACCACATGTATTACTGTACTTTTACTACCGAGTAGTTCAACAGTATTAACGGTAAAACTTCCGCCGTTATTTTCAATAAAATACTTTTGTCATTTTCTCAATCCGACAATAATTCCGTTGTGGGGTCCACCAATGATTATGCCGTCGTACGAATACTCCCCGATAAAAAGAATATTTTCCGACCAATCGAATATTATATAACAAGTTGCATACTTTGCAAAATTTATAAATACTACCCACAACTAAAATATTATCTCAAATTCACACCATAATATTAAAAAAATATTTCGAGAAAATTAAATCTTTATTAAATTTGGGATTTCACCCAATTCTAGGATTTGTTTGCATGGTCTCATGAAGACATGGTGGGTGTGTCCACTGACATTGTCCTTCATCGTCTTCCCATTAAAGAGGGATTTAAGCCAGTCAAGCAGAAACTCAGGCGACTGAAACTTGAGTGGAGTTTAAAGGTGAAAAAAGAAATTGTGAAACAATTTCAAGCTGGCATCATAATGGTGTCTACATATCCTGAGTGGATATCCAACATTGTACCCGTGCCTAAACCTGGAGGGAATGTGCGAGTTTGCGTGGATTACCGGGACTTGAACAAAGCCTGCTTAAAAGATAGCTTTCCCGTGCACATTATCCACATTCTCATTGACAATACTGCGCAATACGACATGTACTCCTTTGCTGATTGCTTTGCGGGGTACCATCAGATCATGGTTGCCGAAGAAGATCGTGAGAAAACTGCTTTCATCACTCTTTGGGGAACTTTTTGCTATAGACGGTTGTCATTCGGCCTCATCAATGCCGAAGCTACCTATCAACGAGCTATGATGGCTCTTTTCCATGACTTAATGCATAAAGAGATTGAGATCTACGTGGATGACATCATTGTCAAGTCCCTAAAGAAGGATGACCAAATAGACCATCTTAAAAAGTTGTTCAACAGGTTGCGTAAGTACAACTTGAAATTGAATCCAGCTAAGTGCACCTTTGGCGTTAAATCAGGCAAGTTGCTAGGATTTCTAGTCAGCCACAAAGGGATAGAGCTGGATCCTGCCAAAATCCAAGCCATCACTGAAATGCCCAATCCTCAGACAGAGAAGGAAATACGGGGATTTTTGGGAAGAATCAACTTCATTAGCAGGTTTATCTCCCAACTCACAGCAACTTGTGAGACAATCTTCAAATTATTAAGGAAGAACTCCTCCATGAAATGGAATGATGAGTGTCAGAAGGCCTTCCTTACAATCAAGAAATAGCTAGTCAAAGCTCCCATTTTGGTGCCACCAAGGGATGATGTTCCCCTGTTTATCTTGGTATCAACATATCAAGGAATATATGTGAGATGGATCTACACCCGCTGATGTGAGCCCGATTGAGAAAAGGCGGATCCATCAAATTGCTATAAAGTTCTATCTGAGTGGAGATGTGCTCTACAAGAGAGATGCAGGATTAGGTCTCCTCAGATGTCTGGACAAAGATCAAGTCCAAAGGCTTATGGACGAAATCCATGGTGGAGTCTGTGGCCCCCACATGAGTGGCCCCCTCCTTGTCAAGAAAGTCCTCTGGCCGGGACATTACTGGATATCTCTCAAAGCTGATTGCAACCACCACGTCAAAAGATGCTATCAGTGCCAGATTCATGGGAATGCTATACACGCCCCTTCACGGGAACTCCACAATATGAGTTCGCCTTAGCCCTTCTCAATATGGGGAATGGACGTTATCGGGCCTATTGAGCCTAAAGCCAGTAATGGTCATCGGTTTATCTTCACCATGATCAACTACTTTACCATGTGGGTAGAAGCAACCTCCTTCCCCAGGGTTACTAAAGAAGTCATCATTGCTTTTATAAGAAACAATGTCATTTGTCAATATGGACAACCAGAGGTGATTGTGTCAGACAACGCCAAAAACCTCAACAACAAAATGATGGAGGAATTATACAGTAAATTCCACATCAAACATCTCAACTCTGTCATCTATCGTCTGAAGATGAACGGTGCTGATGAAGCGGCTAACAAAAACATCAAGAAAATTATGCAAAAGATGTTCGCCAACCACAAAGATTGGCATGACCTATTGCCTCTGACTCTGTTAGCCTACAGAACCTCAATGCGCATTTCAACTGGGGCAACCCCCTACGCTTTAACCTATGGGATGGAAGTAGTGCTCCCCATAGAAGTTAAGATGGAATCCCTCAGAGTGTTGATCGACGCTCAGCTGGATGAAGACCAATGGGTACAAAACAGGTATCATCAGTTGTCTATAATAGACGAAATGTGAACCGCGACTATCTTCCATGGTCAGTTATATCAACAAAGGATTGCCAGATCCAACAACAAAAAAGTCCGGCTATGGCAGTTTAAACAACATGACTTGGTTTTGAAGAAGATTCTTGACAACCAAGATCAGGATAAAGGAAAATTCTCTCTTAACTGGGAAGGCCCGTTTATTGTCAAGGAAGTATTGACAGGAGGTGCTCTTAGATTGTAAGAAATGGATGGCGATGAATTTCTGCAACTCATTAACTCAGACACCGTGAAACGGTATTATGTCTGAAGTAACCAACAAACACCCTGGTGCATCACCATCAGGTCACCAATCATTCCGGTTCTTTAACCCTTTACAACTTACAACTTATCTACACTTTGCCCCTCAGGGAAGCATACTCTTCAAGCCAGCAGCCTGACTTTCTCCTTTGCGCTCATACAATTCAAGACATCCCACCGCGGATTGAACCTCTTGCGTTTGCAGCTTGGCTACCCTTACCTGGGATCAAACTTCTCGTACCTATAGTTTATCCTCAACCTAAGATTAAACTTTCTCCTCCCCACAATCTGACCTGCACATGGGATTACGCTTTTCGTCTCGCCCTAAGGGGCGAACTACGTCGACCTGGTCTCCTCTTCAATAGGAGTACGTAGGCAACCATTTCATATGGCCCGGTCACAATAAAACAAAAACAACAAAAACATTTCTACCCTCTTCTCCTTGCAAAAACAAAAAAAACCAAAAACATTTCCTACACCATTTCGCCCATATATCTGACGTTGAACCTCTTACACTGTGTTCGAACTTCATGAGACGGATCTCCTCTTCAATAGGAGTACGTAGGCAGCCATTTATGGTGCAGTCTCACCCCCTACCAAAACACAAACCCTTGTTAGTTGATACTGGGATCATCCTTCAATACATTACATTTCATTTGGCTTTAGATTTGGCGACCATCTAAGCTGCGGTCATACCTTGAAGAGCAAAACCAATCCATAAGAGATGGAATTAACTAGGCTTCTCCTAAATAGAAGTACTGGCAGCCATCTGTGGTGCAGTCAATCTCAGAGAGCAAAGCCACACTCCTCTCCACATTTCCATTCAGAAACAAGTCCCAAGACACCAAAAATGGTAGGGATACACATAGATCGATGATCCATTCTGAAATATCCAGTGACAACAAGAATATATTTCCCTTTCATATATTATGCTGTTTGATATATATACAATGTAAACTATACATGACAAAATGGCTAAGCTAGTCTGTGCAGGTAAATACAAGCTCATCTATAAGTCAGGGTATATGCGAGCTAACAGGCCCAACATGGCGTCCCTCTCAAAACACGGAGGCGAAGCTATGGTCTCCTGTATGAGAATATCCACACGACCCAAAAGATCTGTAGCCATGTACATGGTGACCATATGATCATCAATATATGCGCTCATCTCTGCAATCATGTCAGTGGTAAGGACCTCACTGCAGTGCTATCTGTGATGGCTACATCCCGGGCAGATATAGCGCTATCCCGCTCAACTATCACTACATCTCTGGCTGATATAGCCTCATCCCGCTCAACAACAACGGCATCTCTGCGATCTAATGCCTTAGCTCTCTCCAATAGAGCGGCGTCCCTCACATCAAGAGCAGTCGACATCATAGATCAAATCTGGTCTCTCTCAAAGGTCATCAGATGAAGACTCTGCTCTAAATCGCATCTTAGAGTCTTTGAATCACAAAAGTAATCGGTACTAGGAGAATCCGGAAGAAATCTTTGCAACCCAAAGAGCTGGCTCCTCCTCGATGAAGGTATCAATGTCCTCCATGGGCTCTCAGATCGTCGACTCAATATCCCAGATCTGCAGATATTGCTGCAGCTGATAAAATCTCTGTCTCCATCTATGCGGAATACTCTGCAGAATAACTAGGATAACTGACAGAAAAAGAAGCTATCTCGCGCTGATCCCAGCAAGCATACACACAGGATCGGTCCTCTACTGAGAGATGTCGAGAAGCTGAACGCTGACCTATCTCCCCCTTGAAAGGATAGAAATCCTGGAACTGGTCGAACTGCGACATCACGGCCAATGGGTGATAAGTAGTCACGCCCCACAAGCCAGCCAGAGGGAGGAAATCCATGCCCGGAGCGTGAGTAATGAAGCTGTATGGTGAGAAAAGCCCCGAGCACAACAATATGCTAAATGGATCTCTGATATCTTCCAAATATGCGGACCAGGACAGAGCATCTATACACTCTGATGGCTGAAAGGAGTAGGACATAGCCACATCATGGGAGAAGCAATACCCATGCCATCTAAGGGTACCAACCGGTCGCAAGTGTGACATAAACCATACATACAGCATGACCGAACTCCCAGTGAACACTCCTGATGGGTAAGTACATCAGTAGGATGTTGACTGCAGAGTCTCTGCTATAATCATAGGCACAATGGTACGACCCTCCCTGAGAGCTCTCACGACCATGATAACGCCTATAACTATCTCATCCATATACCGCGGCATGTACACATATGACAGTACACATAGCATCAGTACATCAACTCTGGCCAAACACCAATGATCCTTCGACGCGGTGAAATCCCCGAAATGTCATGAGTAGCCATCCTCCACGCCAAATCTGTCATACAGAAAACGCTGAGAGATCACGTGGCCAGATGTCAGCTCATCCTGAAATACTTTGCGTCTCAATCTTGTGAGAGTCATGAATCGTCCACTCATGTCTCCCAAAGCTAGGTGCACGTAAGGTCTGTCTAAGGGCAACATCATCAAACATGTATACTCCTCCAGAGTAGGAGTCAACTCATGGGTGCCAAAATGGAATACCTGCTTATCAGGTAGCCAATGCTCTAGTATCCCGTCTACAAATCCTGCAGGAACCTGAAATGCCAAAAGGGTCATAGTATGCTACAGCAACAGATCTATAGTCACCCTGTCTGGTGGTGACATGATATCATACCACGATCGCATATCTAATGCCACCAGCGATGAAGGGTATGATCTATACTGACTAATCGTCAAGAAGACATCTCATCGAGCCGTGTCATAAGACCATCCAGGGGTCAATGGCGAATATCTCTGGACATACATACATATGCATAACATGATACATACATAACAGATAATGGATGGCAATATGATATAGGGAATGAAAAATGGTGCATACATTCCTAAATATATCATCATCTAATACATCAGCTCTGTACAGCAACAAATATATGGAAATGGGGCACAACCGCCCTACTACAAACAAAGGCCTATCAAAAGATATAGCGAGAATGGGGAAAAACCACCCAATATCTAACAGAGGCCTATCAAAAGATATAACGAGAATATACATCAAAAGAAGACCAGGGTCTCGATGTCCATGTCCTCAATCTTCTCCACCTGATGTAACTCCTCCTGAATCACTAGATCTCTACCAACAAGGATGTCAGGCCTATAAAGAGGAGGATCTACGCCGACAAAACCAAATGGGTCGTCTTAGGGGCCAGCACCTGAGCTGGAAGGAACAAATGACTCCGCCTCTGCTGGATCTCTGCCCAAATGCCGGATAAATATGTGTGCCTAATCCAACTGCCGGGTCAAGCTATCAATCTGGGTCTTACGAGTAAGAGCTCGGACACAAGCTACCCAATCCGTCATCATCAAGGATCCTGGAACCATGTCCCCTATAATCTGTGTGGCGCGGGACTGGGCTCCAATAGTGCAAGGGGACCAGCACTGCTGGAACGTCTCCTGAGTACATGGGCCCTCTGATAATGCAAAGTCGTCAACCCCCAACAATGGGATATCAGCGACGGGTGACTGTGATACAGGCCAATGACGCCTGACAGGAGGCAAGATCGGTACACGGATCTCCCCTGTTGTGCTCCTAATAGCACGCTCTCCTAAATAGAGCTCCCAGCCTCCATCAGTGAAGAGTGGAACTCTCCTGGTAGAGATCAAATACTCGACTCCAGTCGGGTGTCCATCCTCAAAGCTGATGGTCAAATGCTCCCCTGAATAGGGAATCCATGTAATAGTACCCTCCGTCAGCAACTCCAGCTGCATACGGCAGTGAGTGAATCCCTCAGATACAGGGACTTTCGGCAAAATAGAATGATGCCATCGTCGTCCTCATGGATAGGTGTCTAAACCTAACACACTCACAGGACGCAAACATGGGAGCCTCTCATAGGCCCAAAACTGCCAACACAATGGCAAAATATCTGCTATCAGTAAACACTCTTAACCTATGAATGAGAAAAAATAAGAGAAATACTCACCAGTAGAAATGGGTAAAATCCTAGCCAAGCCTCGGTCAAACCCTGTGAGCGCATACGCATGCCCCGGAGGAAATAGGCAAAGGTGTAAGAGCCCCAATCGTACTCTATAATACGGTCCACATCACGTGTGGCGCTGACCAAAGCGAAAGATACCATGGAAGAGTTATCTGCTATGAAGCAGCCTCAAATGATCATCAGGAACAATCACCGCAGAATGCGATCCCTGGTTCTGACATCATCAGGCATGGGCTCACTCAAAAGCCCACTCATAGCATCTAACGCCATACCTCGTTAGCATGAAAATACATCGATGGGTGTCTACTCAAATCACCCAGCAACTCTAGGTTTGCCACCTGAATGCTCGGGAACTCCCTGTGA
Source organism: Panax ginseng (assembly GCA_020205605.1). NCBI lineage: Eukaryota > Viridiplantae > Streptophyta > Magnoliopsida > Apiales > Araliaceae > Panax > Panax ginseng. The sequence goes on from CM035141.1 coordinate 47,028,900, forward strand.
GGGACATGTGCAGCAGGAGCGGGATCCTAAATCGGAATATCTGCCTCCTCATCCTCAATATCTGGCACATCTGCCTAGACAGGACGTATCACGACCTCCACCAACCGACGAGGCTGTCTAACAAAATGAGGACGAGGCACTTCAGAAGCCCTCCGCCGTACGGCGGAAGCGGTCCTATAAGAATTGTTCGGCTGATCTGGATCCATAATATTTGGACAACAAGTCTCCAAATCACCTCAGAAAGGGTGTGGTATTTTCTTACCTGGAGCTTTCTTGAATGTATTTTATGACTATATGCATGCATGCATTTACTTTAACATATAATAGAGTTAGAATGCATGACTACCCAATGCCTATATTTAGAAAATTTTGCCATAGTCCCCTTTGAAAATAGGACTATCCACATGCACATAGGCATGTCTAGGTGGCCATTCAGTAATATATGCATAAAAAATCAAAATCATCATGCATATGGCCAACCTCAATGCTAGGAGTACTTTGCCTTTCTACCTTTTGCTCATTGGACCTCAAAAAGGACAAAAATAGCAGAAAAAGGTGCCAATTTGACTGCCTTAAAAGTTAATTTTTTTCACATCATTTGTTCAGCATGGTTTAATACTAACATTTACTATATTGAATATTTTTTATCAAGTCATTTGTGCATACATAATCACTACTATGTGTTTAGATGCATTTCCTGCATACGTTACCAGGATAGTGTAGAACACTTGTACGGTGACAGAATTTGCAGAAAGCATCCCGAACTCAGCAGATCTGAAGATGGCTCGCGGGTTCTCTCTATGCGAAATGAGTTGAAAATGACTTGTGAAGGTTAGCTGCAGGATATATGATCCGCGCCTGGCCGCAGGCTCACCTACGACTGCAGCAGGTGCACCTGCGGCTCCCCTATGTGGGTCCAACCCCTCCGGCTTGGTCCAGTTCAAGTTGAAACAGAGTTCTCACGGACTAGAAAGACCAAATCGAGAATAAAAATGCCACGCGATTGAGCAAAACAGCATACGATCCTAGTTTTCTCGGATTAGACTTTGAATATGCAAATCGCCCATTGGTAGTCACCCGAAAATGAGGTGTACCCTACCAATGATCTCATTTGTCACAATTCACATCCATCAATACCTCGTACAGGTCCGATGCCGCCAACTCTGGGTTGTTACCCTAAATGAGTCCCCGACGGGGGTTACAACGTAGGTCCCCGACGGGGGTTACAACGTAGGTCCCCGACGGGGGTTACAATGTAAATCCCCAGTGGGGGTTACAATACATTCATCCATTGACATTTCCATCAACGAAGATCAAGCAGCCATGACGTTATTTCAAGCCGATGGCAAGTAAACCCATCGAAGCATGGAGGACTGTTCGATATTTGCGTACGTACTCATGAGTCCCCAGTAGGTCCCCGACAGGGGTTACAACGTGAAGCCCCGACATGGGATTACAACGTACATTCAAGCCGTTGACACACATATCAATGAAGGTTAAGCAACCTTGACATTATCTCAGCCGATAGTGATTAAACCTATCAGAGCTCTAGAGTTATTCGAGGATTTCATGCTCGATTACTCATATTCCCCCAACGGATCCCCGACGGGGGTCACAACGCAATGCTCCGTTGATCTACACGACAAATGAAAGGTCAATCAACCTTGACGATCCAACTCACGAGCCTCGGTAGTTGATTCACAAGATCGTCGAAGGTCAAGCAACCTTGACGAAGATATCCCATGTGATGTTTCACCATGATTCACATGTCGATGAAGCACACATTAACGAAGGTCAGGCACCCCTGACAACATTTTCTATTGGCAGTAAATCCAGCAGGATCTTGACATGTTCTAGAGATACCAATCAGAAAAGGTCAATGTTATCAAAGAGGATAGATGATGGAATATGTTATACACATCCTCAAATAGATCAAGCTTTATCCCCACAGATCTCTTACACATAATAGGTACATCTTCAGGATCAAATCATTATAAAAGACACAGGAATTTGGTGATAACTCCAACATCAACATCCTAATAGATTCGGCTTACACATCAGATTTGGCCATTATTGCCAATCCCCAGTTGAAGCAACAGGGATTCAGCAATCATCCCCAGCATGTTGGGCCACAACCCCGTACACATTCATCATGCATTTGCATCATTTTACTACCCATAGTACCATGTTCATCTTGTTGCGTTTCAAGTGTCTAGGATTCTTTATCCTACCCATGCATCACCATGCATGAGTATGATAAAGAGGGGCATCTGTAGACACTCGAAATTTTCTGTACTACTGTTACTGACATTGTAGGAGGACATATTCGTCTTTTAAGAGAGAACCCTGAAAGACAATCCAAATCCATACCGGATACTACCGAAAGTTCAACATCAACCCTGGATTCCAACCTTAGATGTAACCCCGAGGCCTGCAGATACAATACCGGAACACACCGGAGAAGACCGATTAATCTCGGAGATAACCCCGAGGTATCAAGTCTCAGTCCCAACCATAGTAATAGCCACCAACCTTGGCGATAAACCCAAGGAATGAAGTTTCGACGATAACCCCGGAAATGCTTGTTTCAAATGCGACCAACTTCAATCTTGGCGCTCACAACGAGATCCACTGTACCAACCCGGCAATAACTCCGGGAAGACAGGCACACCTCAAAGATGACAATGAGGCCCTTCAACAAATGCGCAAGGTCCAATCACAAATAAAGTCTCGAGCAACGCTCGCTTTCAAATTAATCCGGCGATAACACTCCATGAGGGCAACATCGTCATCTCGTCAAACATGATGCCATGTCACATCTCTACGCAACGATGTCTCACAAGGCTAACCAATCCCGAGTGACTATTGTGCGGGGTAACGGATGAAAGTTGAAGCTTGAAGACCGAAGGGCATCGTCCCATCTTCAATGACTTCGTACAAACTCTAATCCCATGCCATCGTACAACTCTCGACAACGACGGTCCGAAATTGGTCCTATATAACTCAAACGGATGCCCGGTTTGCACTTCTAAAAATCCGTGTGGACATTATAGTGCCTGAGTGCACATACTTCGAGACGACCCGACCCGACAAACCCGGGCCAACCCGGGTTGCCTCTGGTACACATGCGGCTCAGCCGTAGGTACACCTGAGGCTAAAATGCCTATAAATAGAGGGCTTGGGGTGCTAATTTTCTAAGGAAAAAAGACGGGGAAACCCTGCACAATTTAATCCGCACTCGCCCATATAATATATTTTCCCACTTTTAAACACCTGTGAGCTCATATATAGCCTCTTTTGTACCCAAAAAAGCCAGTGTTTACCCACTATAAATATATAGAAGCCTTTTTTAGCAGTCAGCTGTAAGCCTTCTCACACACTTTAGAGTCTTTCTCTTCATCTTTGCACACATCCTTATACACGTTGAGAGTCGTGTTGCTTTCTTTTGCCCGGACTTCGGTCCGTGGTTTCATTCCAGTCTGTATATATATTATATTTATATATATATATATATATATATATTGACTAACATTATCGAGTTATGCCTCGATTGAGCCTAGACTTCGGTCTGGAGCGTTTATTTGCTTTAATATATATATATATATATATATATTAACTGTGTGTCGAACCTTGTTCGATGAGCCTAGACTTAGGTATGGTGTGTTTACTCACTTTTATATATATATATATATATATATATATGAACTGTGGTCGGACTCTGTTCGATGAGCCTGGATTTTACATCCGGTGCGTTTACTCTCTTTTTATATATATATATATATATATATATATATATATATATATATATATATATATATTATATATATGAACTGTCGTCGAACTCTGCTTTCGATGAGCCCAGATTTTACATCCTATATGTTTATTGCTTTTATACATATATATATATATATATATATATATATATATATATATATATATATATATATATATATATATATATACATTTATTTTCGCCTTGCCTGGAGTTTCCTTCGTGGTAGTTGATCGCTTTTACGACTTTATTTACATTTCTGATCCCCCATGGAGGTGCTTTGTGGTTGGTGATCATGTGTATATATATATATATATATATATATATATATATATATATATACAGCTTTTATATATATCTGCTTACTACTTTCATACAAATTGTAGCATTCTGTGCGCCTAGGAATCATGTGATCACATATTCATCCCATTTGATCTAGATTCAGTTCCCGTGATGGACATTTTCAGCTGTAAGCAGCTTGTAAATTATTCTGCGGTGTCTGAATTTCCTCAGATGGTTTCCATACCCACGAGGAAGTCGGCATTATTTTTGTATATTATTTTCGTACGGATGCCTCGCATCCATCAAATAAAATCAATCCAACCGATCACTTATTAAAAATGGGAGTGTAAAAGATCTTAATTCCTATTGAGCATCAGGGTTTGAAAAACACCTTTTATAAAGCATCACTGCCATATCTTGCTAAAAATTGAATTTTTACATAAATTCAAACCCTGTGTATATAGATTCGAACGAGGCCTCGCACAACTTCCATATAACAGCACATTGACCCATACACACACACACACACTCAGATAAGAGTTTCTTGAAAAGAGGCGGTCACCGTGGTAACACGGATGTCGGGGGGTTCCTAATACCATCCCCCCGCATAACCAAGTCCCCAGACCCTAAACGAATCTCGGTTTCAATTTAATTCAGTATATCGATGTCACATCATCATCGGGTCAATGTGCAAACCTTTTCTCGGTTGTGTTGGTACAACCATTTAAAAAACCAACTGGCGACTCTTAACAGTCCCATCGTCGACATTATACATGTCGGACCTTTTTCACTTGTTTTTTCAAACAAATCTCACCTTAAATGAGAACACCAAAGAACAAGTAACGGAAAGGGACACCCAAAAATCCCGACGTCGACAATGTGCTTTTTCCATATGTGTAATATAGGGATTGGATTGAGCAGTTCAACGTAAGATGTAGTTGTACGTAAGGCAAGTATTGGGTAAAATCTAATTACGCACAACACGCAAGTATACGTGGTCAACAAGTAATATAATAGTAAATAAAGTATAGTTCCCACAGACTTTAGTAAGAAATTAACCCTCACAATTACCAATTTCCTATTAATCCTTATTTTATTAAACTAACCAATTTCTAGTTTGTAACTAAAAGTATTAAAAATATTAAAATCACTAAACAATTAACAAACCCTAAAAACTAACATTTTCAAAAAAATATAGGAGAATTATGCTTACGACTTCACTCTCAGCATCACTCTGATTATTACACCTTTATTCTAGTTTAATTCACTATCCCAATTTATTAATCAAGAACACGTAATTAGAACTAGCCAGCTCTCGATGTACTAATACCGTATTAACTCAAATCCACAAATTAGATAGAATCAAGTTAAACACTTTAATCAACTAACTCACTATATCTCTATGTGAAATACAGTTAAAGAAGGATTAAGTTGAATATCTTTATCTGATTACATGCGATGTCAAGCATATCTTTACCCTAACATTCATCAAGATTCTGCCCATTCACAAAATTCAAGAACACATGCCATATTAACTAATTCTAGACTCGTATTTCCACTGTTGAATTCATACAAGTCGACAAAGAATTGTTGATAAGGCAATTCATAAATTCAAGCTCAAATTAATATAGATAAACTGCATAATAGTTTATTAAACTGAAAATCAAATATTACATAACCATCGTTCCACTTAAAGATCTGTCATAAGTCTAAAAAGTACTTAGTTCATCATCAATGAAATAATAACTAAATAAATTAAAGATATCATCCTTCTAATTACAAATAAAAAACTAAAGAAGAAGAATAATTCAGAACACCCTTCACTTTAGCCTTAATCTGCAATTGGTATGAAAAATCCTTCAAAATCTTCACTCCAATGCTTGCTCCAAAATCTGTCCTTAATCTCTGTTAATTTCCTTGTATAACATTGATCTCGTTGTTTGATATTCAATATATATCCAATACATGCATTCTGGTTGAAATCTCACGCCATCTAGAGTCCCAAAGCATTCCAAGTACTAAAGCTCACCATCCAGTAGTATTTGAATCAACATTGAATCGTTTGTTTTTATGACCCCATTTTACGTGATTGTCTCTAATAAACTAACTTGAAGACCCCATTGGGGGTTTTATATCAGGAAATAGATCGCCTACTGGCGATGGTAGGTTACATTAATCCGATGTTACCTTTTGCCCATTTGCATGCCACAATGCACCTTAACTCCACCCTTTTTGATCAATTGCAACACCACCAAACCTACACACAAAATAACACTAAACAAATAAAAACAAACATAAAAAAAGGAATTAACATCGATTAAGCTTGAATTAGGAACCGATTTGCGGGTATAAAACCCACTTATCAAAATCCCCCAAACTTAAAATGTGCTAGTCCTCGAGCACAAAAAAAACTAAAAGGCTATACAATGCAATGTAATGATATGTAATGTATCTAATCTATATGTCTACGAATCCAACAGTATCATAGAATCAAAATTATTCCTTCAGCCTCAAAGAAATCAAGCAAACACTACAACACTTCATATCAAAACCAATCAATACTCCTTATCAATCCTCAAATCTTAGACCGTCATCACTGATATAGTGTGTGTGTGATCAACATCTATGCTAACTGATACTAATTCAAATTCAATACATAACCAATCTCTTATCATGACTTATACAGAGTAAACTCAAAAGTTTCAAAAACAGGCTAGTTCCAACTAAAATCAAACATTCACCAAGATTAGGGGTCCGAATAGGGTACTCATGCTTTCTTTTTCATTTACGGAGGCTCTTCGCTCTTATTTCCCGTCTTTTTATTTTATTATTTTTTTAAACTGCATAACAGATGGTTGGTGAGTGCGTTTTACGCTCCGTCTCATGCATGTGTTTATAGGGAGTATGTTTCACATTTCTTCTCAACCCACAACAAGACTCAACTTGTGACGCCCTCAAAATAGGTCCCCAACCCATTCTGAGTCGTCAGATATCATAATACAGAGATCAAATACAAATATCTTTTATACAATACGACAACAGCGTAGCTTAAAGTTTTTACACGAATATTGTCTTCTAGACAGTATTCAAACTCAAATGGAGTCCTTATTACATTTATTATCACACTATTTCACTGAATAGTGAGGACTACTAATGCAAACATCTGGACCAATCACTTGCTCCACGACTAGTCCCAACTATATTATCATTTCACAGAAGAGAAAATGAAAAGAAAAGGGTGAGCTCAACTAGCCCAGTAAGAAATATTATGACTAAGATAATGTAGAATAAATTATCGTTAGCCTTCAACTGTATAATAACTGATATAATACAATAGATAACAAGTTTTAGATCAGCAACTGCAGCGGAATGAGCAATCTATTAGAAGAGTCAAGTAGAGCATGATATCTACTATCTTCTATGATTTAAAAAGTTTATCATAAATATAATCGCTATAATACCCATTAATAAATCTTTATTATACCCAAGATAAAGAGAACTTTCATCACCTGTCTTCACCTGAACCGCCAAAGATTTTAGTTAAATTCGCAATTCATGTTTATAACAATGTGAATCAACAGTAATTCCTTGCCACAAAGGCTTAATAGAACGTTCACTCAATATCCTTACCCCAAAGGCTAAAGATATTCAAATGTAATAACAATGATCATACCAATCAGTTTTCTATCTTTGCAATACGGGCCAAAGATGTTCAACTATAAAAAAAATGGTCATGATCATACCAATCAATTGCATGTCAGTGCACTACGGCCAAAGACATTCAACTTTTAACTAATGATCATGATCCTGCCAATCTCATCATCAAATTATCCATGCACTACGGCCAATGATATTTGTTAGTATCACCAGTGGTCAAGATCATGTCATATATCTGTCTATCTTTGCACTACATGCCAAAGCTATCAATCAACAATTCATCTTTGCACTACGACCAAAGATATCAATCAACTGTTCTTCTTTGAACTACAAGCCAAAGACATACAACTCAGAAGAAGACTGGATACTAGAATAGTGAGGTAGCAGACTTCTCTTCTACTTTCTCTCTATAGCTTCTCTTTCTATAATTGATCTTGTGAGTCTTAGTGAATTGGTGAGAATGAAGGAAGAATGAGCTTCTATTTATAGGAAAATATAGTTTCAATAATTGCACGTTTTGGGTCTCGAAATATTACAGTATAATACCTTAATCTTTTCCTTCAATTTTAATTTAATCCTGCAAGTATTATCAAACTTGCACCACCTCCCCTAATAGTATATCATGTGAATCAATAGTATAATCATGTGACTCAATAGTACAATCATGTGAAACAAATAATTACAGTATAGTACCTTCATCTATACCTCAATTTTTAATTTAGTCATGCAATTATTATCAATCTTGCACCACCACCCCTAATAGTACATGCATTTGAATCAATAGTACACACATGTGAACAAATAGTTATAAGCATGTGAATTAATAGCAATTAATTGCTCGTTTATCTGATTATTTACCTAATTAATTGCTCGTTTATCTGATTATTTGAAACAAGCATTTCTGGTGTTATCGCTGAAACTGCATTCCTTGGGGTTATCACCAAGGTTAGTGGCTATTCCCATGGTTGGGACTGAGACAGGATACCTCGGGGTTATCTACGAGAATAATCGGTCTTCTCCGGTGGTGCCGGTATTGTATCTGCAGGCCTCGGGGTTATATCCGAGGTTGAAATCGTTACTCCCAAATTGCGATCCGGGGTTGATGCTGAACTTCCGGTAGTATCCGGTATGGATTTGGATTGTCTTTCAGGGTACTCTCTTAAAAGACAAATCATCCTCCCGCAATGTTAATGTAATGATGAGTACTGAAAATTTTGAGTGTCTACAGATGCCCTTCTTTATCATACTCATGCATGGCGATGCATGGGTAGGATAAAGAATCCTAGACACTTGAAACGTAACAAGACGAACGTAGTATTATGGGTAGCAAAAATGATGCAAATTTATGATGCATGTGTACGGGGTTGTAGCCCAACATGCTGGGGATGATTGCTGGATCCCTATTACTTCAACTGGGGATTGGCAATACTGACCAGATCAGATGTGCAAGTTGAATCTGTTAGGATGTTGATGTTGGAGTTATCACCAAACTCTTGTGTTCTTGATAACGACTTGATCCCGAAGAGGTACCTCTTATGTGCAAGAGATATGTGGGGATAAAGCTATATCTGTTTGAGGATATGTATAACATATTCCATCATCTACCCTCTTTGATAACATTGACCTTTCCTGGTTGGCATCGCCAGGACATGCCAAGATTCTGTTGGATTTACTGCCAACAACAAATGTTGTCAGGGATGCCTGACCTTTGTTGACATGTGAATCAACGGCTGAAACATCCTCTGGGATATACTGTCAAGGTTGCTTAACCTTCGCTGATGCGTGGATCAACGACTGAGATTATGTAGATTTTCAAGGTTGCTTGACCTTCGCTGTCATGTAGATCAACAGAGCATTGCGTTGTGTCCCCGTCGGGGATCCGCTGGGGAATACGAGCAGTTGGGTATGAAAACCTCGAATAGCTCTAAAGCTCTGATAGGTTTAATCCCTATCGGCTAAAATGATATGAAGGTTGCTTGACCTTCGTTGATATATGTCATCACCGATTTGAGCATGCGTTATTACTCCTTGGGAGATATACGTTGTAACCCCCGTCGGGGATTTACTAGGGACGCATGAGTACGTACGCAACTCCCAAATAGTTATCAATGCTTCGATGGGTTTAATTACCAACGGCTGGAATAACGTCAAGGACGCTTGACCTTAGTTGATAGACAAATCAATGGATGAACGTGTTGTAACCCCCACCGAGGATCTACGTTGTAACCCCCGTTGGGGCCTCACATTGTAACCCCCATCGGGGACCTACGTTGTAACCCCCGTCGGGGACTCACTTAGGGTAACGACCCGGAGTCGGCGGCATCGGACTTGTATAAGGTATTGTCGTATGTGACTTGTGACAACTGGGATCATTGGTAAGGTATACCTTGTACATAGGTGACTACTAATGAGTGCTAGACAAATTCAAAATCTCATATGAGAGGACCAGGATTGTATGCAGTTTTGCTCAATCACGTGGCATTTTTCTTCTCGATTTGACCTTTCTAGTCAGTAAGAACTCCGTTTCAACTCGAACTGGACCGAGCCGGAGGGGTGGGACCCATATAGGGGTGCCGCAGATGCACCTTCTACAGCCGTAGGTGGGCCTGCGGCCAGGCGCGAATCATATATCCTGCAGCCAGCTTTCACAAGTCATTTTCAACTCATTTCGTATAGAGAAAACCGCGAGCTATCTTCAAATCTACTAAGTTCAGGCTGCTTTCTGTAAATTCTATCACCGTACAAGTGTTCTACGCTATCCTGCTAATGTATGCATGTATTTTTTTTCCAATTTATGTCCATTGGATTGTGAGTTATCGCACAATATGCATCTAAACACATAGTAATGATTATGTATGCACAAATGACTTGATAAAAAATATTCAACATAGTAAATGTTAGTATTAAACCATGCTGAACATAATGATGTGAAAAAATTTAACTTTTGAGACAGTCAAATTGGCACCTTTTTCTGCTATTTTTTGTCCTATTTGAGGTCCAATGAGCAAAATGTAGAAAGGCAAAGTACTCCTAGCATTAAGGTTGGCCTTGTGCATGATGATTTTGATTTTTAATACATATATTATTTATATGACTTTGGGGCAGGTGTGCTACTGAATGGCCACCTAGACATGCCTGTGTGCATTTGGATAGTCTTATTTTCAAAGGGGACTATGGCAAATTTTTTCCAAATGTAGGCATTGGGTAATCATGCATTCTAACTCTATTATATGTTAAAGTAAATGCATGCATGCATATAGTCATAAAATGCATTTTTGAAAGCTCAAGGTAAGGAAATACCGCACCCTTTCTGAGGTTATTTGGAGACTTGTTGTCCAGATATTATGGATCCAGATCAGCCGAGCAGTTCCTATAGGACCACTTCTAGCGTACGACGGAGGGCTTCTGAAATGCCTCGTCCCCGTTCTGTTAGACAGCCTCGTCGGTTTGTGGAGGCCGTGATATGTCCTGTCCAGGCAGATGTCCTAGACATTGAGGATGAGGAGGCGGATATTCTGATAGAGGATCTCGCTCGCGCTGCACATGTCCCTCGTAGGGAGCTCTCGAGCATTCAGGTGGCGAACCCAGAGTTGCTGGGTGATTTGAGTCGACATCCATCGATGTATTTGCATGCTAACGAGGTATGGCGTTAGACCTTGATCTTCCTTCTTTCCTATTGATGAGGATTAAAGGGTTCTGATATTGATCTGCATTTCATGCAAGTTCCAGGTTTTACACAGCCTCAAGGGAACTAGTTCAGCATTCACTCCATGTACCAGGCGTTTCATCCTAACTACAGAGCGGTAGTGCATGAGTGGGGATTTGGGGCGTTCTTCTCCATCCTTCCTCGTTGTTATCCTTGGGGTTACCTCTGGGCATTGTCTGAGCGATGGTTTCATCAGACTCAGTCACTCCACCTGCTGGATTGCGACGTGATGATGACGCCTATGGATTGGCGATTTATCACAGGTATGGAGTTTGGAGGGGAGTCATTGCCTTGCATGGCGAATATCACCCTTACTACCGTCTGATCCTTACTAGGAGTTTCGGCGGAGGCGCTCAAAGGCAGGACTGTCCGTTCAGGTCCTTTAAGCGTAGATGCTATGAGCGGGCTATTGAGTGAGCCCATGCTTGATGATGTCAGGATCAGGGATTGTGTTTTGCGGCGATTGTTCTTGATGATCATTTGAGGCTGCTTCATAGCAGATAACTCTTCCACGGTATCTTTCACTTTGGTCAACGCCACGAACGATGTGGACCGTATTGGAGAGTACGATTGGGGCTCTTACACCTTTGCCTATTTCCTTTGGGGCATGCACATGCGCCCACAGGGTTTGACCGAGGCTTGGCTAGGATTCTACCCATTTTTGCTGGTGAGTATTTCTCTTATCTTTTCCCATTCATAGGTTAAGAGTGTTTACTGATAGCAGATGTTTTGCCATTGTGTTGGCAGTTTTGGGCCTATGAGAGGTTCCCATATTTGTGTCCTGTGAGCGTGTTAGGTTTAGATACCTATCCACGAGGACGACGATGGCACCATTCTATTTTCTTGGGAGGTCCCCATGTCTGAGGGATTTGATCACCGCCAGTGTCAAATGGAGTTCTTGATGGTTGTACCATTACATGGATTCCCTTTTCAGGGGAGCATTTGACCATCGGATTTGAGGATGGGCATCCGATCAGAGTCGAGTATTTGATCTCTATTAGGAGAGTTCAACTCTTCACTGATGGAGGCTGGGAGCTCTATTTAGGAGAGCGTGCTATTAGGAGCACCAAAGGGAGATCCAGATATCTGGATCTTTCCTCCTCAAAAGGCGTCATTGGCACGTAGATCACGATCACCACCACACCGATATCCCATTGTTGGGGGTTGACGGCTTTGCATTATCAGAGGGCCTATGTACTCAGGAGACGTTCCAGCGGTGGTGGTTCCCTCGCACTATTGGAGCCCAGTCCCGCGCTACACAGTTTATGGGGGACATGGTTCCAGGATCTTTGAGGATGACGGATTGGGTAGCTTGTGTCCGAGCTCCAACTCATCTGACCCAGATCGAAAGCTTGACCCGGCAGTTGGATCAGGCACACATATTTATCTGGTATTTGGGTAGAGATCCAGCAGAGGCGGAGTCATTTGTTCCTTCCAGCTCAGGTGCTGGCCCCACAGACGACCCATTGTGTTTTGCCGGCGCAGATCCTCCTCTTTATAGGCCTGATATCCCTGTTGATAGAGATCCAGTGACTCAGGAGGAGTTATATCAGGTGGATTGGATTGAGGACGTGGACATTGAGACCCTGGTCTTCTTCTAATGTATATTCTCGTTACATCTTTTGATAGGCCTCTATTAGATATTGGGTGGCTGTTCCCCATTCTAGCTATATCTTCTGATAGGCCTCTATTAGTAGTAGGGCGGTTGTACCCCATTTCCCTATATTTGTAGCTGTACAGATCTGATGATATATTTAGGAATGTATGCACCATTTTTCATTCCCTATATCATATTGCCATCCATTATCTGTTATGCATGTACCATGTTATGCATATGTATGTATGTCTAGAGATATTCGGCCTTGACCCCTGGATGGTCTTATGACACGGCTCGCACATATGTTTTCTTCGACAGTTAGCCATATAGATCATACCCCACCGTCAGTGGTGGTATTAGGTATGATATCATGGTACGATAGCATGTCACCACCAGACAGGGTGACTGTAGATTTGTTGCTACAACATACCATGACCCTTTTGGCGTTTCAGGTTCCTGCAGGATTTGTAGACGGGATGCTAGAGCATTGGTTACGTGATAGGCAGGTATTCCATTTTCGCACTCATGAGTTGACTCCTACTCTGGCGGAGTATGCATGTTTGACGATGCTGCCCTTAGACAGACCTTGCGTGCACCTAGATTTGGGAGACATGAGTAGACGATTCATGACTCTCACAGGATTGAGGCGCAGAGTAGTTCAGGATGAGCTGACATCTGGCCACGTGATCTCTCAACGTTTTTTGTATGTCAGATTTGGCGCGGAGGATGGCTACTTACGACATTCCTGGGATTTCACCTCGTCGGAGGATCATTGGCGTTTGGGCAGAATTGATGTATTGATGCTATATGTACTATCATATGTGTTCATGCAGCGGTATATGGATGAGATAGATATATGTGTTATCATGGCTGTGAGAGCTCTTAGGGAGGGTCGTACCATTGTGCATATGATTGTAGCAGAGACTCTGCGGTTAGCATCCTACTGCTGTACTTACCCGTCAGGCGTGTTCACTGGGAGTTCGGTCCTGCTGTATGTGTGGTTTGTGTAACAATTGTGACCGGTTGTTACCCTTAGACGGCATGGGTGTTGCTTCTCCCATGATGTGGCTATGTCATACTCCTTTCAGCCATCGGAGTGCATAGATACTCTGTCCTGGTCCGCATTTTTGGCAGATATCAAAGATCCATTTAGCATATTGATGTGCTCGGGGCTTTGCTCACCATACAGCTTCATTACTCACGCTCCGGGCATGGATTTCCTCCCTCTGGCTGGCTTGAGGGACGTGACTACTTATCACCCATTGGTCGTGATGTCGCAGTTCGACCAGTTCCAGGATTTTTATCCTTTCGAGGGGGCGATAGGTCAGCGTTCAGCTTTTCGATATCTATCAGCAGAGGACTGATCCCGTGTGTATGCTTGCTGGGATCAGTGTGAGATAGCTTCTTTTGTTGTCAGTCATCCAGGTCATTCGGCAGAGTATTCTACATGGATGGAGACAGAGATTTTATCGGCTGCAGCAGTATCTACAGAACTGGATATTGTGTCAGATGATGCAGAGCCCTTGGAGGCCATTGATACATACATCGAGGAGGAGCTCGCTGCTGGGTTGCCAGCATTTTTTCCGGATTCTCCTAGTACCAGTACTTTTGTGATTCAGCACTCGGCACAGTACTTAGAGCAGAGTCTTTATCTGATGACCTTTGAGAGATACCAGACTCGATCTATGATGTCGACTGCTCTTGACGTGAGGGACCCCGCTCTATTGGAGAGGGACGAGGCATTAGATCGTAGAGATACCACTGTTGTCGAGCGGGATGAGGCTATATCAGCCAGAGATGCAGTGATAGTTGAGCGGGATAGCGCTTTATCTGCCCGGGATGCAGCTGTCATAGATAGCACTGCAGTGAGGTCCCTTACCACTGGCATGATTGCAGAGATGAGCGCATATATCGATGATCATATGGTCACCATGCAGATGGCTACAGATATTTTGGGTCATGTGGATATTCTCATACAGGAGACCACAGCTTCGTCTCCGTCTTCTGAGAGGGATGCCATGTTGGGCTTGTTAGCTCGAATATACCCTGACTTGTAGATGAGCTTGTATTTACCTGCACAGACTAGCTTAGCCATTTTGTCATGTATAGTTTACATTGTATATATATCAAACAACATTATATATGACAGGGAAATATATTTTTGGATCACTTCCCTTTTAGATATGCCTTGCTATTTGTTTGATATTTTGCATGCTTCTTTAGGGCTTGTGGTCTTGATGTAGTCTGAATTCCTCCTAGGTGGATGGACATTGAGTTGTCTCTAGATAGTTCAGAATGGATCATTGATCTATGTGTATCCCTACCATCTTTGGTGTCTTGGGACTTGTTTCTGAATGGAAATGTGCAGAGGAGTGTGACTTTCCTCTCTCGAGATTGGCCTGCACTACGATGGTTGCCAAGATTTCTATTTAGGAGAAGCCTAGTTAATTCCATTTCTTATGGATTGGTGTTGCTCTTCAAGGTATGACCATGACTTAGATGATGGTCGCCAATCTCCTATTTGGGAGGAGTTCAGGTAATTCCATCCCTTTGGTCTGAAGCCAATGAAATGTATTAGATTGAAGGATTATCCCAGTACCAGATGACAATGGTTTGTGCTTTGGTAGGGGGTGAGACCGCACCATTAATGGCTGCCTACGTACTCCTATTGAAGAGGAGATCAGGTCTGCGTAGTTCGAACCTGGTGTAAGAGGTTCAACGTTGTATATGGCTGACATGGTGTAGCAAAGTTTTTGGTTGTTTTTGTTTTTGTCAGATGTTTTTGTCTTATTGCGACCGGGCCATATGAAATGGTTGCCTACATACTACTATTGAAGAGGAGATCAGGTCGACGTAGTTCGCCTCTCAAGGCGAGAAGAAAATCGTAATCCCATGTGCTGGTCAGAGTGCGGGGAAGAGAAAGTTTAATCCTAGGTTGAGGATAAACTGTAGGTACGGGAAGTTTGATCCCAGGTAAGGGTAGCCAAACTGCAAACGCAAGAGGTTTAATCCGCAGTGGGTTCAATCAGAGGAGAAAGCCAGGCTGTTGGCTTGAAGTGTACGTTTCCCTGAGGGGCAAAATGTAGATAAGTTGTATGTGGTGAAGGGTTAAAGAACTGGAATGACTGGTGATCTGATGATGATGCACCAGGGTGTTTGCTGGTTACTTCAGACATAATATCATTTCATGGTGTCTGAGCTGATGAGTTGTGGAAATTCATCGTTGTCCATTTCTTGCAATCTGGGAGCGCCTCCTGTCAATACTTCCTTGACAATAAACGGGCCTTCCCAATTAGGAGTGAATTTTCCTTTAGCCTGATCTTGGTTGTCAAGAATCTTCTTCAAAACCAAGTCATGTTGTTTAAACTGACGTAGTCGGACTTTTTTGTTGTAGGATCTGGCAATCCTTTGTTGATATAATTGACCATGGAAGATAGTCGCGGTTCGCCTTTACCTATTATAGAGAGACAATTGGTGATACCTGCTCAGTATCCATTGGTCTTCATCTAGTGAAGTCCGATCAACACTTTGAGGGATTCCATCTCAACTTTTATGGGGAGCACTGCTTCCATCCCATAGGTTAAAGCGTAGGGGGTTGCCCCAGTTGAAGTGCGCATTGAAGTTCTGTAGGCTAACAGAGTCAGAGGCAATAGGTCAGGCCAATCTTTGTGGTTGGCGGACATCTTTTGCATAATCTTCTTGATGTTTTTGTTAGCTGCATCAACAACACCGTTCATCTTCGGACGATAGATGACAGAGTTGAGATGCTTGCTGTGGAATTTACTGCATAATTCCTACATCATTTTGTTGTTGAGGTTTTTGGCATTGTCTGACACAATCACCTCTGGTTATCCATATTGACAAACGACATTGTTTCTTATGAAAGCAATGATGACTTCTTTAGTAACCCTGGGGAAGGAGGTTGCTTCTACCCACTTGGTAAAGTAGTCGATCATGGTGAAGATAAACCGATGACCATTACTGGCTTTAGGCTCAATGGGCCCGATAACGTCCAATCCCCACATTGAGAATGGTCAAGGTGAACTCATATTGTGGAGTTCCCGTGGAGGGGCGTGTATAACATTCCCATGAATCTGGCACTGATAGCATCTTTTGACGTGGTGGTTGCAATCAGCTTTGAGAGATAGCCAGTAATGTCCCGTCCAGTGGACTTTCTTGACAAGGAGGGGGCCACAGACTCTGCCATGGATTTCGTCCATAAGCCTTTGGGCTTGATCTTTGTCCAGACATGTAAGGAGACCTAGTCCTGCATCTCTCTTGTAGAGCGTATCTCCACTCAGATAGAACTTTATAGCAATTCGATGGATCCGCCTTTTCTCAGTCGGGCTCACCTCAGCGGGTGTAGATCCATCTCACATATATTCCTTGATATGTTGATACCAAGGATGTTGGATGGGAGGTAGCTCATCCGATACTTCTCCAACATAATTCCAATAGGCTGGGACCTTGTGTAGGGAAATCATGACGCTCGGCAAGTGTTCCTTGTCTGATATACGAATCAAGGAGGCCAAAGTTGCTAATGCGTCCACAAAGTCATTCCTATTACGAGGAATGTGTAGAAAGGAGATTTCTTCGAACTCCGAAGCCATCTTCAAAACTTCTCGATGGTAAGGGCAAAGAAATGTAGTTCCTTAGTTTGATAGATTACGGTGGATTGTCCGATTACATTTCTGAATCTCCAAGGATCGTTAATCAAATCGATGCCCATTGAATCTGCAAGTTTTTGTCCCATGAGACGACCTTCATACTCATTAGTATTGTTGATGCCGACAAACTATAATTTGACGGTAACATGATCTCGCTCCCCGTGCACTGCATACTAGAACCGCTCCGGCTCCGTAACCTTCTATATTAATACTCCATCAAAATACATCTTCCATGATTGGCGCATATCGTACTGATGGTGTTGCTGTACTGTCATTACTCCTTCATCATGGAAATATGTTTCCAAGGGTTTGAAATCCCCTGAGGGTGTAGCGGCCAGTTGATCCGCGATTCCTTGACCCTTGATGGACTTTTGAGTCACATATACAATGTCAAACTGTTGTAGGATCAACTGCCATCTGGACTGCCGACAATTTAACATAGGTCTGCTGAACACGTACTTGAGAAGATCCACGTTGGATATGAGATGGGTTGTGTGACCATGGAGGTAATGTTGTAACCTCATGGAAGCCCATGCTAAAGCACAACACGTCTTTTCGATCAGAGTGTACTTGTGTTCACTGTTGTTGAACCTTTTACTGAGGTAATAGATAGCTCTTTCTTGGCCTCTATCATCTTTTTGTCCCAGCATGCAGCCCATGGCATTGTCACTTATGGACATGTACATAAACAGGGGAACATCATCCTTGGGTGGTACCAAAATGGGAGCTTTGACTAGCTGTTTCTTGATTGTAAGGAAGGCCTTCTAACACTCGTCATACCATTTCATGGAGGAGTTCTTCCTTAATATCTTGAAAATTGGCTCAAAGGTTGCTGTGAGTTAGGAGATAAACCTGCTGATGAAGTTGATTCTACCCAAAAATCCCCATATTTCCTTCTTTGTCTGAGGAATGGGCATTTCGGTAATGGCTTGGATTTTGGTAGGATCCAGCTCTATCCCTTTGTGGCTGACTAGAAATCCTAGCAACTTGCCTGATTTAACGCCAAAGGCGCACTTAGCTGGATTCAACTTCAAGTTATACTTACGCAACCTGTTGAACAACTTTTTAAGATGGTCTATATGGTCATCCTCTTTCCGGGACTTGACAATGATGTCATCCATGTAGATCTCGATCTCTTTTATACATTAAGTCATGGAAAAGAGCCATCATAGCTTGTTGATAGGTAGCTCCGGTATTGATGAGGCTGAATTACAACCGTCTATAGCAAAAAGGGTCTCCAAGGTGTGATGAAAGCAGTTTTCTCATGATCTTCCTCAGCAACCATGATCTGATGATACCCCGTAAAGCAATCAACAAAGGAGTACATGTCGTATTGCGCAGTATCGTCAATGAGAATATGGATGAATGGCACGGGAAAGCTATCTTTTAAGCAAGCTTTGTTCAAGTCCCGGTAATCCACGCAAACTCGCACCTTCCCTCCAGGTTTACGCACGGGCATAATGTTGGATATCCACTCAGGATATGTAGACACCATTATGATGCCAGCTTGAAATTGTTTCACAATTTCTTCTTTCACATTTAAACTCCATTCAGGTTTCAATCGCCTGAGCTTTTGCTTGACTGGCTTAAATCCCTCTTTAATGGGAAGGCGATGAAGGACAATGTCAGTGGACAAACCCATCATGTCTTCATGAGACCATGCAAACACATCCTGGAATTGGGTTAATAGCATAACCATGTCATTCCGTTGGTTTGGGGTAAGGTCTGAACCAATCTGGATTAACTTAGGGCTTTCTAAGGTTCCGAGATTGAAAGAAGTGGTTTGATCAAGGTTGGGTTTGGGTTTGTCTTTGATTGAATTTCTGGAGGCACCTCAATATCATCTTGTATATCCATCAAGGCTGAATTCATCTCTACGTCAAAGGTACAATCCTTATGGAGAAGAGGCACTGTATCAACCAGTACAAGCACATCTAAATTCAGAGTCCTGAAACAAAATATGCTTTCACTTAGTATATATAAAATGTGTTGATCATACACAGTGTTAGCAAGATATCTTGGCAAAATAAACCGCTAATATCGTGTATGAGAAAAGTAAGCAGTTATTATATCTACAGGGCAGAAAGAGTTTTGCCCGTTTTACCCTTGTCGACCAATGCATGGAATGTTGTTCCAATTGGCAAGGGCAAAATCCGGGTGGACCGCAGTGATGGAGGGATTGT
This sequence comes from Panax ginseng, assembly GCA_020205605.1. NCBI lineage: Eukaryota > Viridiplantae > Streptophyta > Magnoliopsida > Apiales > Araliaceae > Panax > Panax ginseng. The sequence goes on from CM035141.1 coordinate 47,048,764, forward strand.
CATCATCCTCCCTATCCTGAATGATGGCCATTACATCTGGGCAATCATTGTCTAGGGTGTATCTGTTGGCATGTTCATCATGAACGATGATGCGTATAATGGACATCATCCGTATGACATCTTGCTTGATTCTCCGTTCCTCTTCTTCCACTGCGAGATTTGGAACAAAGACTTCTTTCCCCTTTACTGATACCGACTTGGGACATAACATAGCCATTACATTGGCTGGCACCTTTATGGGAGGTTGTGCGGACTCAGATTTTGAAGGCGAAGCTAAACGCCACATAGTTGAAGCTGAAGGAATCTGATGATGCTTATGAGGATTCTTGTGACTAGAGCTGGCAGAATAGCCTAGTCCAGCGGTTTCACCTTGCTTGGTTAATCGAATGAGGTACTTGATACCCTAGAAATCCTTACCCAACCCTTGTCCCGGCTTATGACCTGACGACATCATCTCTTGAGTGGCTGACATCACCTCGGCAAAAATTTGGGGTTTAGGCAGTGGCGTTCCAACAGCATGGTATTGGATATTGCTTATTTTTAAAGTATGAAAACTAATTGGCTCAACATCCTCATTGGCATTGATGAACGACATGTCCCCGTGCTGAGGAATCTCTGGTTCAGCATTGACTGTGACAAGACTATTGTTGATGATGTATTTCAACTGTTGATGAAGAGTGGAGGGGACTGCCCCTGCCATGTGAATCCATGGTCATCCCAGGAGCAGGTTGTATCCCGAGTCTATCTTGAGTACATGGAAAGACACACAGAATGTGTGAGGACCAATTCCGATTGGAAGCTCAATTACTCCGACCGAGTTAGGGCGGGCTCCATCAAAAGCTTTGATGATAGTATGGCTACTCCAAATTCGGTTGAGATTGATGTTCATCTTCACCAAGGTAGCATATGGGCAGATATTTAGAGAGGAACCTCCATTTATTAAGACTCCAACTACCATATATCCGTAGGACAAGACCGCAATATGCAATGGTTTGCAATGACCGGTCCCTTCGGGCGGTATGTCATCATCAGTGAAGGATATCACATTGTTGTTGAAAATGTGATCAACCATATGTTGAAACTTTCCGTATCCACTGATGTCGGGAGATAGGCTTCTTCTAAAACTTTTAGAAAGACCTTCCGGTGGTTCTCGGACGTTAGGACCAAGTCCAAGATTGATATCTGTTGTGGAGCTTCTTTCAAGCTTAGAACCACCGTAGCTTCGTTATGACCCATAGTGCAGAGGAATTTTTCGATCTTCTCCATGGGTATTTTCCCCTTTGATTTGGTGGCAGGTTTCATCACCCGTTGGGGAAGATATAGTGGATTTTCCTTCGACACTGTATCAGTTGTATGTGAGGTGGATCCTTCACCTTCTCCATAATTCCACGGAACCTTGTGCAAGCTAACAATAGGATATTGTGCTCTGCATGGCAAATTGATTGGCTCGGGAGCGACCACTTTTAAAGGATTGTTTCCTCCCTTGAGTTGAATTGTTGGCTTTGTGAGTAAGGTATTAATCCCATCGGTTTCAGTGGATATAACTGCTACCATGCTTTTCCACTTAGTAGGGCTTGCGTTCTCACTTGCACGTAACACAATGTCGTCGTCTGCTAGGCGCATGACACCACTGTCGATTAGATTTTGAATAAAGTGGCGGAGTGCCCAGCATTCTTCTGTGCTGTGTCCGCAAGACTGGGAGTGATATTGACACATTCCATCAGATTTGTACCGTCCCGAACGGGGGTTGATTGGGGGTAGAAGGGAACTGATCCTTCCTTCATTGATTAACATATGAAGGATTTCCTCCATAGATTGGCCCAAATAGGTGAATTCCCTTTTGTTGGTGAAATCCCGACGGGCTTTGGCATTTGCTCTCTTTGTCACTTTGTCTTCCAACATCTCATTTTTTGAAAGTGACGAAGGAATATTCATGACAATAGGTAGGAGACTGGCATGCTCCTGGCTGATTAATTGACGAGTCACTTGATGCTAATAAGTCACCAGTTCCGCCAATTGTTCAATTTGTTTGCAGAGAGCTTTGATCTTTCGTTCCATTGTGAACTGGAACTTGTCATAGTCCCATCTGTCATCACCGTCTTTGATGGTGCAGGAGAATCACAATTTGAAATTGGAACTCTGTCCATTGCTCCAATTAATAATGTTGACCTCTTCTTCTTTGAGTTGAGGAAGAGGGTTATCTTGAACATGAGGTTGATCGGGTTTGGTGACTACGATCTCCCCGTTATCTATCAGGACCTGGATCTTGTGTTTCAAGGCCCAACAATCCTGAGTATCATGTCCAGGTGCCCTGGCATGATAAGCACATTTCCTAGCAGCATTGAAACCCCATCCATTAGGGCTGGCTGGTGGAAGAAGATGCGTAATTTTCTTCTGTGTTGTCAGAAGATTGAGAATGTTCTCGAGGGTATCCCCTAAGGGTGTAAACACTCGAGGGCATTTGACTTCTCCACATTTTGGTACTAGAGGGTTTGCAGACTGTACTGGAAAGGGAGTGTAGTTTCTCCTATGAATAGGCATGTTCTGACTGCCTTTTTGCCCCTGTAGTATCAGGGAAACATCTTCCTCTTTCTTTTTATGGACCCTCCGGGGGTTGTTCCCATAATTTCCAGATTGGATGTGATCAGCAACAGCTTTGAGTGTAGCTAGGTCTTGAATCTTTCCTGACTTCAATCCCATCTCAACCATCTCCCCATGTTTGACCATTTCAGAAAATGGTTTTCCGGTGCCGGCTAAAACTCTCTCATAGAAGGGAGCCTCTTGTATGTCTATGAAAGTCATGACCATTTCTGACTCTGTCATGGCAGGACTAACTTGGGCAGCCAGACGTCTCCACCTCTGGGCATACTCTCTGAAAGATTCGTTAGGCTGCTTCTTGATCTTGGTAATTTGATACCGATCAGGAGCTATCTGAGTTTGAAAACTGTATTGAGTGAGGAAGGCATGTGCTAGCTCTTCCCAGCTATGGATTTTGGAGTTGTCTAATCTTGTGTACCACGAATGGGCTTCTCTAGTTAAACTCTTTTGGAACAATTGCATTCTGAGTTTTTCATCCTCTGTATAGGATCCAAGTTCTCCAATAAATACTTTTAAATGTTTGTAAGGATCTCCTAACCCGTCATACTTTTCAAAGTCAGTAGTTTTAAATTTTTCTGGGTAATGAACACCAGGAAAAATACACAGATCAACATATGAAACACTCCAGTGTGTTCCAATTCCTTTGATAATGCGAAGGGTCTCTTCCATTTGGAGGACTTTCTTTTTGATGTCACAAGTGTCTGGATCTCCAGTGGGATGGGCAGCATCAAGAATTTTGTTGGTCGTATCCAACTGTGGTTCAGGTATTGTAATGGCCTAGGTTCCTCCTTGTGTGGAGGGCTCAGTATGTACGGGTATTTTCTGACCCTGTGTAGACTGGTGTAATTCTTTGAGTAGAACAGCCAAATCAGTGTTTTGTTTGCTTAATCCGTCGAATTCTTTGTGAGAAATTGGATTAAGTTCAGTCTGGTCGGATGACGACATGATTGACTGTGGCCTGTTGCCTTTTTGGACTTTAACCGGGTAGTAGGTCCGATTGATTCCCTGCGAAAGACTTGTATAGTTTAGTCTTTAGGGAATATATGAAATAACATGCTATGTGTTGTGTCCATTTTTAGGGGTTTTTATCCTGCACAACAGGTGTCAGCTGTTTATAGCATGTTAATATGTATGTGTACACATTTCTTCATATTTCTCATTATATGGAGGTAGATATGGAAAGTAATTACAAGTAATTGTGTTTACAAGTAATTGAAATGAGAGCATGAAGAGACTTTCCTCCGCTTTGGGTTTATCAGAGGTTGACCTATCTTAGGTTACTCTCGCGGATTTTTGGCATGAAGGTTCCCAAATCATCGCAATCTACTTAACAGGAAGTTAATCAGGTCTTTCAACTAGAGCAAATTTGGGTGGTGCCTTTCCTGAGCCTCAGAGAATTAGTCTTCTCACGAGTCCAGTAATCAAACACCGATGGGATAGCCTCCTGGTGGAGGGACCACACAACATACATTCACATACATCGCGTCTCACCGTATGAAAAACGATGACATGTGCGAAGCACTAATATCACAAGCAGTTATGGTGCGAAGCACTAGCATCACAAGCAGTTATGGTGCTAAGCACTAAGTGCAATAAGGAAATGCATTCGTACACATTCATCAAAATGTAAATGCAACATCCACACACAAGCAGATAATAGTTTTGAAAAGATTGTAATAGCGGCTTAAGTCCTCTTACTGAAGGTCCCCAGCGGAGTCGCCACCTGTCGATGTTGGGATTTTTGGGTGTCCCTTTCCGTTACTTGTTCTTTGGTGTTCTCATTTTAGGTGAGATTTGTTTGAAAAAATCAAGTGAAAAAGGTCCGACATGTATAATGTCGACGATGGACTGTTAAGAGTCGCCAGTTGGTTTTTTAAATGGTTGTACCAACACAATCAAGAAAAGGTTTGCATTTGACCCGCTTATGTGACAACTCTAAACGGTCGGTGAAAGAAACCGAGATTCATTAGGGTCCGGGGACTAGGTTATGTAGGGGGAAGGTGTTAGGCAACCCCCGACATCCGTGTTACCACGGTGACCGCCTCTTTTCAAGAAACTATTATCTGAATGTGTGTGTGTGTGGGTCAATGTGCTGTTATATGGAAGTTGTGCAAGGCCTCGTTCGAACCTATATACACAGGATTTGAACTTATGTAAAAATTCAATTTTTAACAAGATATGACAGTGATGTTTTATAAAAGATGTTTTAAAAAACCCTGATGCTCAATAGGAATTGAGACCTTTTACACTCCCATTTTTATTAAGTGAGCGGCTGAATTGATTTTATTTGACGAATGCGAGGCATCCGTACGAAAATAATATACAAAAATAATGCCGACTTCCTCGTGGGTATGGAAACCATCTGAGGAAATTCAGACACCGCAAAATAATTTACACGCTTCTACAATTTGAAAATGTCCATCACGGAACCGAATCTAGATCCAATGGGATGAATCTGTGATCACATGATTCCTAAAGCATGAGAATGCTACAATTTGTATGAAAGCGAAGCGGTATATATATAAAAAGCGGTAAATATATATATATATATATATATATATATATATATATATATATATATATATATATATATGACATGGATCACCAACCACGAAGCACCTACACGGGGATCGAAAAATGTAAATAAAGTCAAGAAAGTTATCAACCGCCACGGAGGAAACTCGAGGCGAGACAAAATGTAAATAAAGCTGTAAATACGGTCAACCGCCACGAAGGAAACTCCAGGAGGCACGAAAATATATATATATAAAAGCATTAAACGCACCGGATGTAAAATCCAGGCTCATCAAACAGAGTTCGACCACAGTTCATATATATATAAGTATAAATATATATATATATATAAAAGTGAATAAATGCACCGGATATAAAATCCAGGCTCATCGAACAGAGTTCGACACACAATAAATATGATATATATATATATATATATATATATATTAAAGCAGTAAATGCTCCAGACCGAAGTCTAGGCTCATCGAACAAAGTTCGACACACAGTTCATATATATAAATGTATATATATATATAGAAAAGCAAGTAAACGCTCCAGACCGAAGTCTAGGCTCAATCGAGGCATAACTCAATAATGTTAGTCAATATATATATATATATGTATAATATATATATATATATATATATATATATATATATATATATATATATATATATATCGAATGAAACCACTGAACCAAGTCCGAAAAACCAAGCAACACGACTCTCAACGTGTAAAAGGGTGTGTGTAAAGATGAAGAAAAAGACTCTAAAGTGTGTGAGAAGGCTTACAGCTGACTGCTGACTGCTAAAAAAGGCTTCTATATCTTTATAGTGGGTAAACACTGGCTTTTGTGGGTACAAAAGGGCTATATATGAGCTCACAGGTGTTTGAAAGTGGGAAATACACTGTATGGGCGAGGGCAGAGCGAATTGTGTAGGGTTTCCCCATCTTTTTCTCTTAGAAAATCAGCACCCCAAGCCCTCTATTTATAGGCATATTAGCCATAGTGTACAGAGAGGCAACCCGTTGGCCTGGTTTTTTTGCCCGTCGGGTCGTCTCAAATTACGTGCACTCAGGCACTGTAATGTCCACTCAAATTTTTAGAAGTGCAATCCGGGCATCAATTTGAGGTATACAGGACCTATTTCAGACCACCTTTGCCGAGAGTTGTATGATGGCATGGGATTAGAGTTTGTACGAAGTCCTTGAAGATGGGACGATGCCCTCCGGTCTTCAAGCTTCAACTGTCATCTGTTACCCCGCACAATAGTCCCTCGGGATTGGTTAGCCTTGTAGGACATCATTGCATAGAGACGTGACGTGGCATCGTGTTTGACGAGATGAAGATGTTGCCCCTCACCGGTGTTATCGCCGGATTTGGCTGATAAAGCAGACGTTGCCCAGACTTCGCTGAGATTGGACTGCTGCAATTGTTGAAGGTCCTCATTGTCATCTTTGAGGTGTGCCTGTCTTTCCGATGTTATTGCCGGGTTGGTGCAGTGTATCTCGTTGTGAGCGTTGAGATTGAAGTTGGTCACATTTGAAACAAGAATTTCCGGGGTTATCGCCGAAACTGCATTCCTTGGGATTATCACTAAGGTTAGTGGCTATTCCCATGGTTGGGATTGAGACTGGATACCTCGGGGTTATCTCCGAGATTAATCGGTCTTCTCCAGTGGTGCCGGTATTGTATCTGCAGGCCTCGGGGTTACATCCGAGGTTGAAATCGTTACTCCCAGATTGTGATCTGGGGTTGATGCTGAACATCCGGTAGTATCCGGTATGGATTTGGATTGTCTTTCAGGGTTCTCTCTTAAAAGACGAATCTGTCCTCTTGCAATGTTAGTAAAAGTAGTACAAAAAATTTTGAGTGTCTACACCATGTTGTTGTTATATTTTTATAGACTGACATGTAGGCTACCCATTCTTGCCTCTAGAACTCCCAGATCATACCCGGAATTGAATTAAATCAGGGTCAAACGAGCGTTGACCATCACACCGGAAGAAGATTTTGGGTAACCCAGATCTTTAAAGGGTGTTTTCTGACAGGTAGTTTGACCGTATGAAATCTTTATTCGGTGTTGTTATTAGACTAATCTGATTGTATAGAGATGTTCTTTGACATCTCAACTACAAGTGTGAATCTTTAAATCTCATAAATCAGACCGGTAGCGTAAGTTATAAAGATATAGATCTAGCACCTTCGGATGTTCTTCATTTTCTGGAAAACCCCAAAATGAAGAACAGCATTGTCAAAATGTTTGGAGGCTTTGATATCTCTGATTTATTGTTGTATGGATCTGAACTTTGTTTTTTTATTGTAGTATTACATTAATACTACATGTTTATAACATCAAGCAACCTATAAACTTAAGGATCTAAGATTTATAGGTGGTCAAACCACCTACCACCACGCATTAATTCATACGAAGCTCAAGAATAGTTTCAAGAACACCTATAATGACGGCTTTTGTCGCTATATATGCCCCTTTTATTAATAATTAATTTTTGAAAATTAATATTTTAATTAAATAAATCAAAATAAATGGTTTTTAATTATTACAAATACAAAAAAAAAGTCCTAAAATTTATTTTAAAGTCCGGAGATTAGTTTTATTATTATTTTGGGTATATTTCATAAATATTTAATATTTTTTGAATATAATGGTATTTAATTTATTTAATTATAATATTAAATAAATTATTTAAAAATGATTTTAATACATGAAAAATTTTATTATGGTAAAAGAAAATATTTTAAGTTATTTTTAGTGACTTTTAATATTTTGTGAGGAATTTCATTAATTAATTAATATTCATGATAATTTATTTAATTAATAACTATATTAAATAAATAGTGGAAAAATGGAATTAATGTTTTAAAAATCATATAAAAATGATTGAAGTGTTATAAAATATTTTTAAGTTATAAAATATAACTTTTGATATTTTGTCATAAAAATATTAATATTTAATATTAATATCAATTATCGGATAAAGAATTTAATTGTTTAAAATTATATAAATATGATTTTAAGGTATTAAAATACTTTGATATATTATAATATTATGTGAGGATTTTCATTAATATTTGATATTAAATAAATATTAATGATAAATGAATTATGTGGTATATAATTCGTATAAATACGTTTTTAATGATTGAAAATTCACGATAAATAATAATAATTATTTGAAAATTATTGTGAGACTTGGAAATTTTTTTGACTGATATTAAAATTATCTAAGATAATTGTTAAGTGTTAGGCAGAGTTTAATTGAACCTAAACACGATTTATTATCCGACTCAGATCGCTTCGGGATGTTCAATTTTTCCTAACTCGACTTTTAATCATCAAAGTTTGACTTGAGGTTAGGTTTTATGTGTTGTATAGACTGATAGGGTTATGTGATAATGTGTTTAGGTTATTTTAAATATTGTGATGATATTATTCTAATTTGTATATCGATATTATTTATATATTAGGTTCAGACAAAGCTTATTAAATTGCATAGCGGTAATCAACTGTTCAGGTAAGTCTTTCTTTAACTCGACCTCGAGTTGTATTATTCAATTATATTTATGGTTAATCATTTATGATTGCCATGTCTAAGAATTATTAAATTGCACCTTGTGCATATGACATGTATTCATTAGGTATGAAAGGTTGATCACCTTCATTACCATTCGGTCCAGATATATTTGTTCATGTTAAATGCTTGTTTAGTCATAAAACTTGTTCCTGCTAGTTCACAATCATATTGTAGAACTTTAGCCAACCTATTGTTCAAATCTTTCAATCATAATATATCTTTAAATAAATTTATACTTGCCGGGCAAACTTATGCTCACCCTTGCTATATCATGATAAACATTGCAGATTAAGACGAATACGTCGAATACAAGGAAAGGTCAAAGACAGTTCCAGCTTTAGTATATGTGTGCAGTTAAATTGTAATAGTATAGTATGATAAAAATGTTATATGTTATACAAATTATATATTGTGTATAAGTTAAGGTTACTCGACCTTGGGAAATAGTGTGTAAAGTTTATTGTATAAACAATTTATGTTTATATCTGCAACAATAGTTATAGAATGATTGTACCAGATCCATGGTGATTTGGGACCCGAATTTGGGGCTCTCACACTGGAGCTGCTGCCGACGTCTTCCCATCATTGTTAAATCTTCTCTTCTTGAATTTTCCAGTTGAATCATTTCTTCTATTATCTTGGCCATGATTACCACCGAAGTGGTTACCATTTCTGGCATGATAATTTCCTCCACGATGGTTATCATTGTTTCGATGGTCATTGCCATCGGTACGATTATTATCATGTTGTTAGTCATTGTCTTTTGGTTGGGATGGCTCATTATTGCGCTCCAATAACTTAGCCCTATTCAAAACATCTGAATAAAAACAAAGTTTATGATAAATGAGGTATTGACGTAGCTCAGGTTTCAAACCTCTTAGAAACATCTGCGTCATTCTCTCCTCATTATCAGCAAAGTGGGACGCAAACCAAGACAACTCAGCAAACAAAGCCTCGTACTGTGCCACAGTCATATTGTTTTGCTCCAACTTGATAAACTCCACCTCCTTCATGTGACGAATACTTTCGGGAAAGTACTTGTCGTTGAGCAGCTCTTGGAACTTCTCCAAATACATTTTGAGTGCGGCAGGCTGAGTACATTTTATTGATTCCCACCAGTAATCTGCCTCTCCTCGTAACATGAAGGTGGCAAAGGGAACCTTTTGCTCCTTGGAGCATCCCAAGATATCAAATATCTTGGTAATCTACTTTATCCACGTCTCTGCCTTAAGTGGTTTTGGCTCTCCAATAAACTCTGGTGGTCCCAGCTCCTTGAAATGTTTAGTGGTCACTGATCGAGAGTTGCTAATGATTCCACCTATATTTTGAACAGGAGCCGCTCTCGCCTGATGTTGCATGAATTGCATAAAGCCTCTGAACATCCCATCGTTAATCATTTGATCGGTGTTATTGTTTACATGAGGATTATTGTCTTCCTATTGCACATTATCCTGGGTATTGATCGTCGGTGACTCAACAGTCTCATACGCTTCATTACTTTTCTCAACATTTTTAGATGCCATTTTCAAACACTGCCATAAAACAAGGGTTAATTGACATATCACATATTATCCCTATACTCTAACCGACCAAATAAATACCAAATAAACTTAGGTAGGTCATACTAGCGAAAGAATTTCATGTCTCTCCCCTCCTAGTTCTAGTCTCACATCTCAGCCAGGGATCGTATCCCTAATTTTTGATACCAACTGTGATGCTCCCAAGATAGGTATACACCACCCATTTTGAGTCTCCAAATACATGGTACAAAATTAAAATACAACTTAATTATACAACTATCGTGTAAAATATGACAAAACATAAGCTGAGAGTTTTAATACGAATATTGTCTTCTAGACAGTATTCAAACTCAAATGGAGTCCTTATTACATTTATTATCACACTATTTAACTGAATAGTGAGGACTAATAATGCAAACATCTGGACCGTCACTCCGTTCCCCGACTAGTCCCAGCTATATTCTCATTTCCTGAAGAGAATAGTGAAAGAAAAGGGTGAGCTCAACTAGCCCAATAAGAAATATTATGACTAAGATAATGCAGAATAAATTATCGTTAGCTTTCAACAATATAACAACTAATATAATACAATAAACAACAAGTTTTAGATCAACAATTGCAGCGGAACGAGCAATCCATTAGAAGAGTCAAGTAGAGCATGATATCTACTATCTTCTATGATTTAAAAAGTTTATCATAAATATTATCGATGTAATACCCATTAACAATTCTTTATTATACCCAAGATAAATAGAACATTCATCACCTGTCTTCACCTGAACCACCAAAGATTTTAGTTAAATTCACAATTCATGTTTATAACAATGTGAATCAATAGTAATTCCTTGCCACAAAGGCTTAATATAACGTTCACTCAATATCCTTACCCCAAAGGCTAAAGATATTTAAATGTAATAACAATGATCATACCAATCAGTTGTCTATCTTTGCACTACGGGCCAAAGATGTTCAACTATAAAACCAATGGTCATGATCATATCAATCAATTATCTGTCAGTGCACTATGGCCAAAGACATTCAAATGTTAACTAATGGTCATGATCCTGCCAATCTCATCATCAAATTATCCATGCATTATGGCCAAGGATATTAGTTAATATCACCAGTGGTCATGATCATGTCATACACCTGTCCATCTTTGCACTACATGCCAAAGCTATCAATCACCAGTTCATCTTTGCACTACGACCAAAGATATCAATCAAATGTTCTTCTTTGCACTACGGGCCAAAGACATACAACTCAGAAGAAGACTAGATACTGGAATAGTGAGGTAGTAGACTTCTCTTATACTTTCTCTCTAAAGCTTCTCTCTCTATAACTTTTTTTTCAATAATTGATCTTGTGAGTCTTAGTGAATTGGTGAGAATAAAGGAAGAATGAGCTTCTATTTATAGGAAAATATAGTTTCAATAATTGCACGTTTTGGGGCTCAAAATATTATAGTATAATATTAAAAGATATAATTATATTAAAAGATATATACGTGCTATTGACTCTAGAGTGCTCAATATATTGGGAATTATGACATGGTTTAAAGATTCATAGGCTAAGGATGTTGAAATTATTGTAAGGGATTATCAACATGGAAAAAAGCATATATTAATTTCATATTTTTTTTTATCCCATGCTACTCATATTAAAAGATATATATGTTCTATTGACTCTAAAGTGCTCAAATATATTGGGAATTATGACACGGTTCAAAGATTCATAGGCTAAGGATGTTGAAAATATTGTAAGGGATTATCAACATGGAAAAGCATATATTAATTTCATATTTTTGTTATCTCATGCTACTCATATTAAAAGATATACATGTGTTATTGACTCTAGAGTGCTCAAATATATTGGGAATTATGACACGGTTCAAAGATTCATAGGCTAAGGATGTTGAAAATATTGTAACTATGTTTTGATTTTTGTTTGTTTTGTTTTTTGATGTTTGGGAATTTTTGGGCATACAATTGGAGGTAAAAAGGTTTGATAGATGGATATTGTGGGTTCATTTTCTCTTGAAGTTATTGATTCATACAGGCATACAGCCAGAAGTGTATGTGATTGATAATGTTGTGATTCATACAGGCATACAGCCAGGCATACATGCTCTGAACTTGTTATGAAGATGGCTGGTGTAATATCTGTGGTTGTGTTGCAAAATAAAATTTTCCACCTTTTACACAAAGGTTTCCAGCTATATTATGGTTGGTATTTATGTTATTATCCAAATTTATATTTTTTATTAATATTTTTCTAAATGAGCAGAAGCTGTTGCTGATGCAAATAGAGCGATTGAGTTGGATCCTAAAATGTATAAAGCATATCTTCGTAAAGGGTGAGGATCTTTGTAATTTGGTGTTTGTTTGTAATCCAGTTACATCCATGGAAATTCACGATTTACACAAGTATATGTATTTCCTAAGGTTCTATATATGTAAACTTTAGTAATTTTGTCTCCTCGTGTTTCTGCTTACAGTACTGCTTGTATTAAGCTAGAAGAATATCAAACTGCTAAGGCTGCATTTGAAATAGGTGCTTCTTTAGCATCAGGAGATTCAAGATTCATTAGTCTGATCAAAGAATGTGATGAGCGTAATGCTGGTAATGTTATGAAATCTCAGTGATCAGATCCCTTAGTTAACTTGAATACATGATAGATTTTACTATATAACATTTTGATGTCAACTGCATCCCATTTCAATTTATTACCACATTATTTAGGAGGCTATATGTTGATATTAATTTTTCCACATTCTTGTCTGGTATAGCATACAGAGTGGTTTATAATATTTTGGGGATTTGATATTGAGATTTTATGAATAAGTTTGTAAAAGATCTGATTTGCTAAATGTGTCTGGTCATACCAATTTGTTTGGTTGAGCAATGATGGTGTATTATATTGGTCGCTTATCTTTCTAACCCATGGTTTTTTCTCCCCTGGATATAATCTTGCAGCTTGTCTTAGATACTTGCTCTTGATCTTCTAGGTTTACTTTAACTTGTCTACTAACTGCTTGCATGTAGAAGTAAGGTAGTTCTCATCGATCCTCTCTTAAAAAGACGCTTTTTAACTTTTTAACCTTTACGGTTTTGCATCACTTTTTAATTTTTCTAGTTTAGTATGATGTACCTCAGTCATGAGATCTGATCATAGTTAATAAGATACTCTCTCAATCTTCCAAAGAATGACTTGAGTACAAATTTTTAACCCAAATTAACTAATTAAGAAAGTTAAGCTAAATGAGAGAGAATTATATAATTTCCAATTTCAAAGTTATGATTTACTTAAATATCATGCTAGTGGACCGCACATAATTACGGGCTAATGTAATCTTTTTTCTGCATAATGGCTTTAATTTTTGTACTTTAACCACTCTCGTGTTCAAATTTTGTAAGTACTAAAAATCTATTCTTTAGGGGATGGGAGGGAGTATTCTTTTGACCACAATATAATGGATTTCAGCACAACTGAGAGTTCTTGCTTTAATCTCTTTTCCTTTTTCTTTTTCTTTTGGCTTGTGTATCTTTTATTAGTTATTATTTTGTATATCCTGCTTATGACTTGGCTAGGTTCTTGCAAAAAATCCAACTAGGAAAATTGTTATGCGTACTTGATCAGGGTTTCCGCTATAGTACTTGTTTAAACTTCCATATATTATTGTTGTTTATGTGTATAAGAGAATACATGTTGATATTTGGATATAATGTTAAATTCGGTAGAGTTTGACATTGAATTTTATGGTATTTTCCTGACATGCTAGGATTTCTCTTGTACTGTTTGTCTCTAGAATGGCTTAGAATGAGATACCAAATTTCTTATAACTGTCTCTTTGTTGTTGTTTCTCCTAAGGGACATACTTTGTACTTATAAATATGATGGTACTCTTTTGGTTCTTATTTGGGTATAAGAGGTTGGAGGAGTTTCTGTCTTTAAGTCTGAAGGGTATCATGAAAGAGAATACTTTCAATTTCTTTCTGCCTACCTAAGGTACCATAATATGATAATTCCTGCTTTCTACTGTTGGTAAGCAAGAAGTGAATATATCCTTCTAATGTTATTTTGACTGTTAGTGTTCCTATTTAACATTCTTCACCAGGTTGTAGAGATTGAATATAGAATGAAGAATGGTTATTATATTGGTCGTTATCTGAGCTCTGTCAAAAAAAATATAAGTCGGATGTGCAGAGATGCAATAAAGTAAGTTGTACTTTTTGTGTTTTGTTTTCATGGTTGTTTTGTATGTTAGAATGTTATGGCGAATGGTCAAAACATTATAACTTGTCAGAGTTGGAGCTTTTGTTGAGAATTGGTAATTGGGTATAAGGGCTAAGGTTTTCAATTTATTGTGGGAACACCTTTGAAGGTGAGGACCCTGCTAATAAATTATATCGGCAAAGTGAAGTTTGTTACTATATTTGCATATTATTTGGTATGGAAAATTCAGTGTTATCTTCTCATCTAGCTTTCCCCTTCCTGTATGTGAATATATTTATTTTTAAGCAATCTGGACTGAAGCAAAAAATGAGTCACAAAATAATTTAAATAAAATGTTACGGGTTTATTATTGTATATTAAACCTGACTACAATCTATTGTATATTATGTCAATACAGTGTGAAAAATTGGGGCGATACCAGAAATATGAATCACATCATTACCTTATTTATTCGGCTTACTACGGGTTTGGAAGGTAGTCCAAAATCTTCCCATGAGAGAGATGAGATGATGAAGATTTGGAGAGATGAATCACCTCCAAGGTTCTGTTCTGCTTCCTCAAAGTACAAGAAGGTTAATAAAGTAGCTGAAAGGAAATACAGGAATAGGATTAGTGGCTCCTCCTTCATCAACGGTGTGTTTGATTATGAAGATTATGTGTCTGATGGAGAAATTAAGCGACAGTTATCTAAGTTTAATAAAAAATTAATGGACTCGGAAAGTGAAACATCTGATGGGTCATCTGAAGAAACCGAGACAGATAGTGGGAGTAGTGCCTCAGAAAGTGATTTGGACTTTTAGTCTAAAGGTGGAGCAAGGGAGTCAAGAGGGGATGATTACTTTCATCAGAGATGATGGATTAGAGTCTTTTGTGGACGACCGTGAATGGGGTGCTTGAATGACAAAAGCAAGTCTTGTTCCCCCTGTTACTAGGAGATATGAAGTTATTGATCACTATGTCATTGTAGCAGATCAGGAGGAAGTGAAAAGAAAGATGCAGATCTCCTTACCCGATGATTATGAAACAAAGCTCGATGAGTCATGATTATTCAAAATTATTTTTAAAATTTTATTTATTCATTTACTATGGTTGCTTACAGGGTGCTGATTTGGAACCACTCAACCTGGCATCAAGGATGCTGCCTTTGGTAAGTTGTTAAGCAAGGTTGACAGATGTTTTATGGTTTTGTTTTCTGTGTTTATTATTTATAAGCTCTGCACCAGATGCTTATGTTTATTAATCCTGTAGTTAAATAAGGGTGTTCATCCAAGCAGAGATGCTAATTCGCAGATGGGGTCAAAGGAAGGACTTAAAACCACACCCTCCATTTTAGGCATACTTACTGCTCCGGCTCCTTCTACCGGAGTAACAATGAATGCTTCAAGCTTACATGCTTCTTCTGCAGCTTCTATGAAGCCACTTATAAGTGGTGTGCCTCATCTTGAGGGGCTTACATCACCAAAAGTTGAAGTCAGAAAAGCGTGCATGAGAGCTTCGCCAAAATGGGATTTCAACAGACCCAAAATTTGCTCCTCTACAAAACATGTTTCCGGATGATGCCACACGAGATTACCGTTTTGGCCAAAGCCCCCAAGGCTCCCGTTCTCCATTTGGATGCATTGGGTAGGGAAATAGATGAGCATGGAAATGTGGTGAATGTCCCAAAATTAAACCACCTGAGCACCCTAAAGGTTTGTTAAAATTCTGGCCAGCTAATATCAATGTCCATCTTTTTTTGTTTTCTTTCTCTACCTTTTTTGTTCTTCTTTTAATGTTTTACTTAACCATCCAGGTGAACATTAACAAGCAGAAAAAAGATGCGTTCCAAATTCTTGTTGTTGCTAGTTGGGAAAACCTAATTGGGTGGTTGTTGTTGGTCTGGCCAAGTTTTTAAATTTGGTTAGGTGTCTTTATGGGTCTGACTAGGTTTTTAAATTTGGTTTACATTGTATTAGCCTGGTAATATCTCTTTTAGGCTTTTTGATTTATTATAACACATTTAATGTAGTCATCTGATTATGCTTCTTTGCATTTGGTTTACTGTTGACATCATAGGGCCTGTCCTTTGATGGTCTCTATATGCGGTATATACCCCATGAATTCTGTACAATTCCTTTTATTTCATTTCAGTTTGATTTTAGCAAAAAAAAAATATAATATCACTAATTTTAAAATTAATTATAATTTATAATGAATTTTGATTATTTATCAATTAATTTTTTATTTACAAATTTATAATTTGTGAAGGATTTTATTTGATAAATGGACATTAATGAAGAATTATTTTCCTCACTAAATCTTTTCTTGTTAATTAGTTAGTCATCAATGAAGGATTATTTCCCTCACTAATTTGAAGATACATTCTCAATTTATAATTAGTGAAGGAAACTTTTCTCTAGTTAAATAATTTTGTTCTTCACAATATATTATTTGTGAGAGAATAAAGTTATTCACTAATTTAAAATAGTCCTTCTTAAAATATTATTTGTGAAGGAAACCAATCTTTCACTAAATAACAATATTCCATTACTAAATACAATTTGTGAATAAAAAAGTTATTCACAATATATCCTTCACAAAAAACATTTAGTTACTACTTAGCGAAGGATACCCAATTGCGAGGAGGTCTAATGCGAGCACTCGTGTGAAGGAAATATTTCTTCGCAAAAAATCACGTGTGAGTGATGTAGGGCCTCTAGTGAAGGATTTGTCCTTCACTAGAGGCCATTTTTGGTGTAGTGTATCAATAAAAATATGAGGAATAAAAGTACGATCTGGTTGCCTCCCAATTAGCGCTTGATTTTATGTTGTTCAGCCTGACTACTCCATGTTTATGGTTCGCCGGCTAGCGTGATTGTGATGACATCCATGTTTGAATCGCCACCCCAATAATGCTTTAGCCTTTGACGTTGAACGTTTCCAATTGATTCCTACTATAGAGCTCAACGACGCCATGTGAGTAAATGGACCCGACCATCTCAATTTTACCTTCCCTGGGAACAACCTCAACCTTGAGTTAAAAATTAGTACTGATTGCCCTGGTTCGAACGTTCTTTGCATAATTTTCTGGTCTTGCCATTTCTTGACTTTTTCTTTGTATAACATAGAGTTCTCGTAAGCTTGAAGTCGGAACACATCGAGCTCATTTAACTGAAGTAGTGTGACACCGCCAAATCCGGGTACTTCATTTCCACCAAATTTGGTGCTCACTATCAAAATAATTACATCTAACTACCCATAATAAAGGATAAAACATTAGATAAATAACTTAAACAATAATCTCTCCTATTAAAGGGTTACATCATAATCTCAAAATAAATCCCAGGTAATCTAACCTTAAAATTATTACATCAGTTTGCGAAATACTTTATAAAATAAAACAAATATTAAAACTTTAAACATTTAAATAAACTTTAAACAATTATTCATCACTTAGACACCTTGCCCTTTCCCTTGCTAGTAGATGGATCATCACCTCTTTTAACTTTAGCTGCATTGTTTAATTGTAAAAGTGAGCAAACAATTACTCACTGACATAAAGATAGTATACTAACAAAATGAGAGTGAACAACGAATACTGAATGGTAAAGAACTTGTTCTACAAACCAAAATAGAAAACAAGTTCGAACTTTAATTATCTGAGGGTCTTATGACCACGAACTATGTCCATGGTGTTTAGGTATTATTACCTTAACCTCAACAGTCGTTAGACTGTACATACTCTTCTTAACGTACTCACGGGGATCAGACTTTTGTACCATGTATTGTCCACAAACATCTAAACGTTACACGTACAAAATCCCCTATGTTAGGGTTTTTCGTCTCAGTTTGGATTTAGAATTTCCGCACTAAAGAAAGTTTAGTTTGGAACTAGCTTATCAGTGTTTTCTAGAATTTTAGACCACTATTAGAATATAGATTAATTCAATCAATAAAGGTTTGCTTACTACTTGAAGATTTAATACAACGATAAAGTTTTGAACAAGTTTATCCAAGTCAAAGATTGAATAACAATAATATATAATCGAGTAAACATGGTATACATGCAAGGTGCTATAGAAGAGTTAAAACAATCTTCCTTGGATCAATGTATTAGAACAATATAAGCTTTTAATAATAATTAGGAATCAAAATCTCGCTTAATGTAACGAATTAGGTTACATAAGCTTGAACAAACATATGCAAAATAGGTTAACCTTACTCATCTTCATAATGAATGTTAGGAACTTGCACAATAATAATTTAGGAATGGGAACTTGCATTCAATACGAAAATAATGAAGTTAGAAAACTTTGCTCAATGTAAAGAGTTAAGATTTAAGAACTTGCTCAATAATAATAAGGTAGAGTTAGAAAACTTGCCTTGATTGTAAGCTACACAAATGAAATAATCTCCAATTACCCTACACATATCATCGAAATCGCAACAACAATTAATTGTATTAACATTATCTTTAGGGTTTCAACCATCATTTAGGTCATAACCCTAACCTCGTACCTAACCATTTAGGTTAACATACTTAACGCTTCTGAAATTACACATTGATCAACATAACTTAGTCGTTCAACTCTATCTTTTGAAAACATCTCAATTGGTTTCATTTTATAACTTTTTAAAATAATTATTTCAAATATTTGTATTTTGCATTTCAACAAATTAACATCTGTTATTATAGTTTATAACATGTTTTAACATCATTAACATACACACTAAACTAACACAAGTCCGAAAAGCCTGACCTGCAAACAAGCAGACCTCATTTGTCTCGATTCAGGTGTGGTGCATAAATTGCTACCACACTTTAGGGCTTGGGACCAAAGGCAGCCACTTGCTGCTTTTTGCCTTGCACTTGCCAAGTTGATTGTTGCAATGTTCGTTCAGACAGACGCAGAGATGAGTAGTGAACGAAGAGCCGCTTTTAGCCCAACTAACACGAATTTCACCCACCAAACAGTGAAATTAACATCTACAATTGGTACAAACTATTACAAACATGATTGCAAACATTTACAACCAATTAACACAATTTATCATCAACTAAAACTAGTTTATTTTCTCAAAATTCCATATTTTCATATAAAATTCAAATTTTGAACTTCTTCCACAGAAACATCTCAAAACTTGGCCAAAACACTTAATTCAAATTACGTTATGCTCGTTTCTTAATAAACAAACATATACAATCGTCAATTTACAGTTTAACATCCAAATTGGCCACTAAAATTGGTACTTTCTAAAGCCATAACATATGAACATAAACACTGTTATTTTTGTTTTCTTCCTATATCCGATTTCTCACAATTTTAATAACTGATACAAAATACATACAAGATTACAACAGATTCTACAACTTAATCCACACTATATACACAGCGTTTGAAACAACAATTCAACAAAATCGTTTACAGAGAACTAGAAATTAGAGAACTAAATTTTAGAATTAAGGGTGAATTTTTACCTAAATCCTTTAGTGATGAGAAGAAGGATGACAAGAAATTGTGTTCTCTCTTGATACTCCTTTCTTAGCACAATTACTCTTCTCTCAAACTCTCTTACTAAACTCTCTCCACACTCTCCTTTTCTCCTTCCGAATACTTAGCCTTAGAAAAAACTAACAGCGTAGGAAAATATAAACCTGACTCCCACTATCGTTTTTCGTAAAAACCAAAAAAAGCAAAAAAGCGTCAATGAATAATGCCAAAGGCCACAAGGCCATGTTTGGCTACCACATATTTTCCTAAACCAATTTATTTTTATATTATTTATATTATATAGTTTCCAATTGTCACACATGTAACCATTTTAATAATTTATACTAATAATAATAAAAATCTTATTATCATTACACTTATAATTTAATAAATAATTATATATCCAATTTAATTAATAAATTAGACACGCCACTTTATTTATTTTATTTATTTCCATTAAATTAAACAATTCATTTAATTTAATTATTTTCTTAAATTAAATCCTTCAATAAAATTATCATTAAATTAATTTAGATTAAATTTAATTATTTTAGCTACTAAATGAATTCATGACAATTCATCAAATATTAATTTTCCTCAATAAATAAATTATTTAAAATATTTATTTCATTCTATAAATATTTTAAATTACAAATTTCTCGATCGTTACATCCTTCGCTCCTTAAAAGGATTCTGTCCTCAGAATCACAACTCGAAAAATTCATTCATTACATTCTTCCCTCCTTAACAAGATTTTGTCCCAAGAATCTCTATACAAAATCAAGCAAACAACTGAGGATAATTCTTCATCATAACATTTTCAAGTTCCCACATAGCTTCCTCAGCATTGTGGTTCCTCTAGATTACCTTAACAGAAGGTATCACCTTATTCCTCAGTACTTGCTCTTTTCTGTCAACAATTTGAACAATGACTTCTTCATATGTTAAGTCTTTCTCAAACTGTAAGGGCTTCTATTCTATAACATGCCTATAATCAGGCTTATACGGTCTCAATACCGAGATGTGGAAAACATTATGGATATGCATTAACTCTGGATGTAAGGTTACCTCGTTCGCCACTTCGCCACCCCGTCGAAGAACTTCGAAAGGACCTATTAACCTAGGGCTTAATTTCCCTTTCTTGCCAAATCGAATTTTCCCCTTCCAGGGAGATACTTTCAAGAAAACATAACTACCAACATCGAATTCCCAATTTTGTCGGTGTTGATCAGCATATTTCTTCTGTCTATCTTGTGCAGCTATCAATCTTGCTCGAATCACCTTGATGATTTTGACGGTTTGTTGCACCAACTCTGGACCCAATAGCTGACGTTCTCCTACTACATCCCAACGTAATGGAGTTCTGCATTTTCTGCCATATAACGCTTCGTAAGGAGGCGTGCCAATACTCGCGTGATAACTATTATTATACGAAAATTCAACCAACGGTAAATGATTATCCCAATTTCCCTTGAAATCCATTATACATGCTCTGAGCATATCTTCTAGTCTTTGGATAGTTCTTTCTCTTTGTCCGTCGGTTTGAGGATGGTACGCTGTGCTCATTCTTAGCTGTGTTCCCAAACATTTTTGCAATCGTTTCCAGAAATTTGATGTGAAACGTTGATCTCTGTCTGACACAATGGACACAGGTCCACCGTGTCTTGACACAATTTCCTTCACATACAGTTTTGATAATCGATCTAGGGTAAATCGAATCTTTATCGGCAAAAAGTGTGCCGACTTCGTCAATCGATCAACAATCACCCAAACGGTGTCATAACCTTGCTGAGTCGTTGGAAGACCTACCACAAAATCCATCGTGATATTCTCCCATTTCCATTCTGGTATCTCTAATGGTTGTAACAATCCGCTTGGCCTTTGATGTTCAGCTTTAACTTTATAACACATTAAGCATTTCGCCACACACTCAGCCACATCCCTCTTCATATTCGGCCACCAAAAATGATGTCTAAGATCTTGGTACATCTTTGTACTCCCAGGGTGAAACAAATATCGTGAGTTGTGAGCTTCACTCAGAACTTCGTCTTTAACTTCTGGTACTTGTGGAATCCAAATTCTCCCTTCGAATCGAAGTAACCCTTCCGAATCGATTTTGAATTTGTTTTCCTCCCCTTCAGATATCTTCTATTTTATCTTTTTGCATTCTTCATCCTGAAGTTGTGCATTCTTCACTTTATCTACCAATGTTGAATTATTTCCCATCTGGAACAACTTTTCATCAGATTCTGTCGGATATCTAATTTCCAACTCCATTTTAGCCATTTCCGACACTAACTTTTCCTGAGCAGTCAACAACATTAACTTTTCTTGTCCCTTCTTACTTAAAGCATCAGCAACAACATTCGCCTTTCCAGGATGGTAGAAAATTTTTCAATCATAATCTTTGATTAGTTCCAACCATCTTCTTTGTCGCATGTTCAAATCTTTTTGTGTAAAGATATACTTCAGACTTTTATGGTTAGTATATATCTCACACCTCTCTCCGTAAAGATAATGTCTCCAAATCTTCAAGGCAAACACTACCGCAGCCAACTCTAAGTCATGAGTCGGGTACCCCTTTTCGTAATCTTTTAATTGACGTGATGCATACGCAATAACTCTGCCACTCTGCATAAGCACACAACCTAGTCCTTTATGTGATGCATCACTATATACCACAAAATTTCCTATATTATCCGGCAATGACTACACAGGTTCTGAGCTCAATCTCTTCTTCAATTCATGAAAACTTTCCTCACACTTCTCCGTCCAAACAAACTTAACCGCCTTCCTGGTTAAATTCGTTAACGGGGTCACGATTTTGGAAAAATCATGAATAAAACGTCTATAGTAACCTGCCAACCCTAAGAAACTCTTTATCTCTGATGGTATCTTCAGCTGATCCCAGTTTACTACAACTTTAACTTTTGATGGATCTACCGAAATTCCTTCTTTATCTATAACATGCCCAAGAAACTGTACACGTTCCATCCAAAACTCACATTTTGAAAATTTTGCGTACAACTTCTCTTTTTTCAATGTCTCCAACGTCACCTTTAAGTGTTCAACATGTTCCTCCTTGGTTTAGAATACATCAGGATATCATTAATAAACACTACCACAAATTTATCTAAGAATGGT
The DNA here is from genome assembly GCA_020205605.1 of Panax ginseng. Taxonomy (NCBI): domain Eukaryota; kingdom Viridiplantae; phylum Streptophyta; class Magnoliopsida; order Apiales; family Araliaceae; genus Panax; species Panax ginseng. Next base: position 47,071,845 of record CM035141.1, read on the forward strand.
TTAAACACCTTGTTCATCAAATCCATGAACGCTGCAGGTTCATTGGTTAAACCAAATGACATAACCAGAAACTCGTAATGACCATACCGAGTTCTGAATGCCATCTTCGGTACGTCTTCTGGCCTCACCTTCAACTGATGATAACCACTCCTTAATTCTATCTTCAGAAAATATCTTGCCCCCTTCAGTTGATCAAACAAGTCATCGATTCTTGGCAACAGATACTTAGTTTTAATCGTGACCTTATTCAATTATCTATAATCAATGCAGAGCCGCATCGATCTATCTTTCTTCTTAACAAATAACACTGGCGCTCCCCATGGTGATACGCTCGACTAGATATACTTCTTGTCGAGCAATTCTTGTAGTTGCACCATCAACTCTTTTATCTCTACCAGGGCCATTCTATATTGTGCCTTAGATATCGTGCCTGTTCCTGGTACTAAATCAATCACGAACTCAATTTGTCGATCTGGCTGAAGACCCGGCGAATCGTCTGGAAATACGTCCGCAAAATCTCTTATGATCGGTATCTCTTTTAACTTCGCACTTTTCTTCTGTGTATCAACTATGTAGGCTAAGTATCCTACACATCTTTGTCTTAACAACTTCTTGGCTTGCATCACCGTCAGATAGCTTGCTTGTCGAGGTGATTTGCTGCCGTAGAACACAACCTTTGACAGAGTCATAAGGTTAACACACTTTCTTTGGCAATCAATCATTGCTCCGTGATTGAATAACCAATCCATTCCCAGTATAACATCAAACTCCCCAAGTCTAATTGGTATCAAGTCTACCCTCATCTCTTGACCCTTTATAACCACTTTATAATTCCTATATACAAATCTAACAGGAATCACTTCCTTATTCGTAATCTCTATGCTCAAGGGATAATCTAATTCTTCCTGAGGCAAATCTAATTCGAGCAAATTCATCGGATATAAATGAACAAGTAGCACCCAATCAAATAAAGACATAAGCATTAATACCATTAATCAGAATGATACCTGACACCACATCCTTAGACTGAACCGCATCCTGCATGGTCATATTGAAAGTTCTTGCAGTAGGTAGGCTTGACTGAGCTGGTCTAGTGATGGTCAATGCACCACCACCATTGTTGTTTCCTTTTCCACCACTTGGACTTCCTGCTGGCTTCTTGGGACAAACACGAGCCATATGATCATTTTAACCGCAGGTAAAACACTCTCCTTTCTTTGGACTAAAATAGTTCGGTGCAATGTGTCCCTCCAGACCACAGTTGAAACACACCCGTTTTCCCTTCAAACATACCCCAATATGATTCTTTCCACAAGTAGCACAAGCTTCAAACTTTTTCTTCTGCGGACTTCCCTGCTGTCCTCCCGTAGTCGAATTCTCGTTCCATTTCCTCTTCTGATGGTTATTTCCAACATTACTTCCACCAGCCTTATTCTCGTTATCATTCTTCCTCTTCTTCTGATCTTGGTTATACTTGGTCAAGGCATCGCTTCCACCTTCCCCGATGATTGCCTTTTCCAGTACAGCCGCAAATGTATTTATCTGGAACATTGAAACCTTGCTATACATCAATGGTTTCAATCCTTGTTCGAACCTTCTCGCCTTACGCTCATCTGTATTGACTTGATAAGTGGCAAACCTTGCCAACTCATTAAACTTCGCAGCATATTCTGGCATCGTCATTGTTCCTTGCTTCAACCCAAGAAATTGCACTTCCAGTTGATTTCGAGAACTCGCTGGAAAGTACATTTTGAAAAAACATTTCCTTAAATCTATCCCACGCTACCACTTCTTTTCCTCCACGAACTTTATTTGCTTGCCACCACTAGATAGCTTCAGACTTCAACATGAACGTTGCAAACGCAGTCTTCTGATCTTCATTAACCCTAGCAACGTCGAACACCTTCTCCATTTCCATGATCTAGGTTTGGCTTCCACTAGATTCATAGACCCTTGAAACTCTAGCGGTCCGACCGCTTTGAACTCTTTGAAAGTCGTAACTTGAGCTTGCGGTTGATTTGTAAGTGCTCCCGTCAACAAAGCTACCAACTGCTGAACTAGATTAATGTTGGTCTCATTGTTATTGTTAGTAGACCCCTCATGAGGTACTTGCTGACGTGGTTGTCTTCTTCTAGGAGGCATTTCCTGTTAAAATATACGCTTATTAGTTCATTACTCAACTTCTTGGGTATTTAAATTTTAACTAAAACATTCCAAGATTATAGCTATAACACATAACATTCCAAATAAACTCTAATATTTTATTCATTCATAAAGTTTTAAACATACTAAAGATATCATATCTGCTATAAACATCCACTTTCCTGAACTAAACCATTTCAGGATTACATACTCCTACTGTCCCTTTATTCATCTCAAAATAAGGGATTCACAATTTATTTACTTGCATAATTAACCACATATTATTATCACTCTTATTTTCTATCTATTCATATTAAGACGTCGTATGGCCTCTCGACGTTCCTCTTCCATGATGCGATATGCCATCCTACGATACATCACAAACCACGGCGAGTCTTCAAATTGAGGTGGGTAATAATGGACTCGATCCTGGGCCCTATCAATCGCCGAATTAAAAGCATAATCCATCTCTTTCATCTTGGCTTTCTTCACTTGGACCTTAGCCTCAGCACGGTCTGCACGTTGAGTCGCCTTCATACAAGCATCCTCTGCTCTTGCACGCTTAGCTGATTCCTCTTTGAAGTCATCTTTCAACTTCTCCATGTCAGTCTTCATCTTCTCGTTCACTGCCAACAGGTCTTCATGCTGACCCTTGGTATGAACTAGATCCCATTCTGTGTTTCCAAGTTTTGAGTCAAGTTCCTGAATCTCTACCTCCTTCTGTTCCAATGCAACGTGATGCATCTCTACCATCTCCTTCAGCTCCTCAACATTATCCTGTAACTCTATGTTACGGTCATACAGAGCGCCATACATCTCAGCCGATACGGAGTTTGGTGGAAACTCCTCAGGATCCTCCTCATCATCATCCTGCTCAGGACTATCCTCCTCGGGATCGGTCACAGGCCCATCCTCTTGGATCAACTGTTCCCGCACTACGTGAATATCCCAGGGTTCATCATCTCTAGGTACCTGAGGTATTACCTCTCTAGCTGGACTGGATCCTCCTTCATTAGACATCCTGACAACAAAATAATTTTAAGTTTTACTTAACAGTTTTCGCTACTCGCGAGCACAAAAGTTATTAATACATATCACATAATGTCTTTTATTATTCAGTTTCAATGGATGCCTTAATCCATTCCTTAAAACCCGATAAGAATTAATCACCTCTATGTTTTCTGACTTCTTAAAGGCTACTTCCTAAGGTTTTCCCCACCTAAGGTTCATAACCTAAAGCTTTGATACCAACTTGTGACACCCCCAAATCCGGGTACTTCATTTCCACCGAATTTGGTGCTCACTATCAAAATAATTACATCTAACTACCCATAATAAAGGATAAAACATTAGATAAATAACTTAAACAATAATCTCTCCCATTAAAGTGTTACATCATAATCTCAAAATAAATCACAGGTAATCTAACCTTAAAATTATTACATCAGTTTGCGAAATACTTTATAAAATAAAACAAATCTTAAAACTTTAAGCATTTAAATAAACTTTAAACAATTCTTCATCACTTAGACACCTTGCCCTTTCCCTTGCTAGTAGATGGATCATCACCTCTTTCAACTTTAGCTGCATTGTTTAATTGCAAGAGTGAGCAAACAATTGCTCACTGACATAAAGATAGTATAATAACAACATGAGAGTGAACAACGAATACTGAATGGTAAAGAACTTGTTCTATGAACCAAAATAGAAAACAAGTTTGAACTTTAATTATCTGAGGGTCTTATGAACACGAACTATGTCCACGGTGTTTTGGTATTATTACCTTAACCTCAATAGTCGTTAGACTGTACAGACTCTTCTTAACGTACTCAGGGGGATCAGCCCTTTGTACCAGGTATTGTGAACAAACATCTAAACGTTACACGTACAAAATCTCCTATGTTAAGGTTGTTCGTCTCAGTTTGGATTTAGAATTTCCGCACTAAAGAAAGTTTAGTTTAGAACTAACTTATAAGGGATTTCTAGAATTTTAGAACACTATTCGAATATAGATTAATTCAATCAATAAAGGTTTGCTTACTACTTGAAGATTTAATACAACGATAAAGTTTTGAACAAGTTTATCCAAGTCAAAGATTGAATAACAATAATATATAATCGAGTAAACATGGTATACATGCAAGGTGCTATAAAAAAGTTAAAATAATCTTCCTTGGATAAATGTATTAGAACAATATAAGCTTTGAATAATAATTAGGAATTGAAATCTCGTTTAATGTAACGAATTAGGTTACATAAGCTTGAACAAACATATGCAAAATAGGTTAAGCTTGCTCATCTTCATAAAGAATGTTAGGAACTTGAATAATAATAATTTAGGAATGGGAACAAGCATTCAATACGAAAAGAATGATGTTAGACAACTTTGCTCAATGTAAAGAGTTAAGATTTAAGAACTTGCTCAATAATAACAAGGTAGAGTTAGAAGACTTGCCTTGATTGTAAGCTACACAAATGAAATAATCTCCAATTACCCTACACATATCATCGAAATCGCAACAACAATTAATTATATGAACATTAGCTTTAGGGTTTAAACCTTCATTTAGGTCATAACCCTAACCTCGTACCTAACCATTTAGGTTAACATACTTAACGCTTCTGAAATTACACATTGATCAACATAACTTAGTCGTTCAACTCTATATTTCGAAAACGTCTCAATTGGTTTCATTTTATAACTTATTTAAATAATTATTTCAAATATTTGTATTTTGCATTTCAACACATTAACATTTGTTATTATAGTTTATAACATGTTTTAACATCATTAACATACACACTAAACTAACACTAGTCCGAAAAGCCTAACCTGGAAACCAGCAGACCTCACTGTCTTAGTTCGAGGTGTGTGTATCGCTAGCACACTTAGGCTTGGGACCGACGCAATGCTACTGCTTTTTTTTTTGGTATACCAAGGCAATTGCTGTTCAGTGTTCAGACAAACGTAGAGAGGGCAGTGAATAGTATCCATTTTTAGCCCAACTAACACAAATTTCACCACCAAACAGTGAAATTAACATCTACAATTGGTACAGATTATTACAAACACGATTGCTAACATTTACAACCAATTAACACAATTTATCATCAACTAAAACTAGTTTAATTTCTCAAAATTCCATATTTTCATATAAAACTCCATTTTTGAACTTCTTCCACAGAAACATCTCAAAACTTGGCCAAAACACTTAATTCAAATTACATTATGCTCGTTTCTTAATAAACTAACATATACAAACGTCAATTTACAGTTTAACATCCAAACTGACCACTAAAATTGGTACTTTCTAAAGTCATAACATATGAACATAAACACTGTAATTTTTGTTTTCTTCCTACATCTGATTTCTCATAATTTGATAACTGATACAACATGCATACAAGATGACAACAATTCTACAACTTAATCCACACCATATACACAACGTTTGAAACAACGATTCAACAAAATCGTTTACAAAGAACTAGAAATTAGAAAACTAAATTTTAGAATTAAGGGTAAATTTTTACCTAAATCCTTGAGTGATGAGAAGAATGATGACATGAATTTGCGTTCCCTCTTGATACTCCTTTCTTAGCACAATTACAGTGAAAACTCTCTTACCAAACTCTCTCCACACTCTGTTATTTCTCCTTCTCACAACTTAGCCTTAGAAAATAACGCGTAGGAAAATATAAGCTGACTCCCACTAACGTCAGGTAAAGACACAAAAAGGCAGCGTCAGTTGAATAATGCCAAAGGCCACAATGCCATGTTTGGCTACCACATATTTTCCTTAAACCAATTTATTTTTATATTATTTATATTACATAGTTTCCAATTGTCACACATTTAACCATTTTAACAATTTATACTAATAATAATAAAAATCTAATTATCATTACACTTATAATTTAATAAATAATTATATATCCAATTTAATTAATAAATTAGACACGCCACTTTAATTATTTTATTTATTTCCATTAAATTAAACAATTAATTTAATTTAATTATTTTCTTAAATATTCATTTAATTTAATTATTCTTAAATTAAATCTTTCAATAAAATTATCATTACTCGATTCAATTAACATTAATTAAGTTAGCTACTAAATGAGTCATGATAATTCATCAAATATTTATTTTCCTCAATAAATAAATTATTTAAAATATTTATTTAATTTCATAAATATTTAAATTAAATTACAAGCAATATATACTAATCACTGAATAATGATGGAAATGGCCCCATAAAATCAATGCCCCAAACGTAAAAAATTTCAACTACAAAGATTGTTTTTAGTGGCATCTCATTCCTTTTCGATATGTTGCCCACCCTTTGACATCTATCACAACTTTTAACAAACGGGTAGGCGTCCTTAAATAATGTAGGCCAATAAAACCCGTCTTGAAGCACTTTTTCCACTGTTCTCTCACTAACATAATATCCCTCGTATGCAGACGAATGACATTCATGCAATATACTATTCACCTCGTTGTAGGGCACACACTTTCGAATCATCTTGTTGGCGCACTGTTTAAATAGATATGGCTCATCCCACATGTACCACGTGATGTCATGAAGGAATTTCTTTTTATGCTGTAGTGTAAGATCAGGAGGGAAGAATGTTGCTCACTAGATAATTAGCGAAGTTCGCGTACCATGGAAATTCCGTATTGATCCCAAATAGCTGCTCATCCGGAATTGACTCATTAATTAGACATATGTCCTCTTCCGTTTTACCCTAATTTTCAAGCCTAGATAAATGGTCTGCAACTTGATTCTCTGTACCCTTTATTTCTGTTATTTCCAAATAAAATTATTAGAGAAGGAAAATCCATCTGATAATGCGTGGCTTAGCATCTTTTTTCAAAATTAAGTACTGAATAGCCGAGTGATCAGTATAAACTACCACCTTTGTTCCGATCAAATATACCTTTAATTTATCAAAGGCATATACTACTGCAAGCAATTCCTTCTCTATAGTTGTGTAGTTCATTTGAGTCTCCGTAAGTGTATTACTTGCATAGTATATGGCATGAAATACCTTCTCTCGGCATTGACCCAAGATAGCCCCAACCGCGTAGTCACTTGCATCACACATCAACTCGAAGGGCATATTCCAATCTGGTGAGATGATTACGGGAGCTGTAGTCAATTTCTTCTACAATAGCTCGAATGCCAATTTACAATCCTCATCAAACTTGAAAACTGAATCCTTCTCTAAAAGAATGCACAACGGTTTTGCAATTTTAGAGAAGTCTTTTATAAATCTCCTGTAGAACCATGCATGTCCCAAAAAAATTTAAATTCCCTTAACTGAACTTGGTGGAGGAAGCTTTTCAATCGTTTCCAACTTCGCTTTATCAACCTCTAATCCTTTATCCGAGACCTTGTGCCCCAAAATTATTCGTTCTTCAACCATGAAATGGCACTTTTCCCAGTTAAGGACTAAATTTGTGTTTGTGCATCTTTATAAAACCATCACCAAATTCTCTAGACAAGCATCAAAATCATCCTAATAGACAAAAAAGTCATCCATGTAGACTTTCACATTTTTCTCCACCGTGTTTGAGAAGATGGCCATCATACACCTTTGGAAGGTCACGGGTGCATTACACAAGCCAAACGACATTCTTCTGAATGCGAATGTGTCGTATGGGCATGTGAAAGTAGTTTTCTCTTGATCTTCAGGGGCAATGACTATCTGATTATATCACAAATATCCATCCAATAAGTAGTAGTACTCGTGTCCCGTTAATCTGTCCAACATTTGATCGATTAAAGGCAGAGGAAATTGATCTTTGCGGGTCGCCTTATTCAACTTCCTGTAGTCCATACATACCATCCAACTAGTCACTGTCCTTGTCAAAATTAACTCATTGTCATCATTTTGTACCATGGTCATTCCTCCGTTTTTCGGCACACATTGAATTGGACTGGCCCACTTACTGTTGAAAATTGGGTAGATTATACATGCGTCCAACCATTTCATGATTTCTTTCTTCACTACTTCTTTCATGATTGGGTTGAGCCGTCTTTGTTGTTCCACTGTCGGTCTTGCATCGTCTTCCATCAAAATTTTGTGCATGCAAAAGGATTGGATGATTCCTTTGATATCCATAATTGTCCATCCTATGGCTGATTTGTGTTCTCTAAGCACTCTAAGCAACTTTTCTTCCTGCAATTCGTTAAGTGCAGGAGAAATAATAGCATGTAAAGAATTAGAATTGCCTAAATATGAATACATGAGATGTTTAGGGAGTGGCTTAAGTTCAACAGTAGGTGGTTCCTCCAATGACAGTTTAATCCTTGTCGTGGCTTTTTCCTCCATGTGCAATGGTTCAAAGGGTGATTTAAATCTGCTAACTCGTGGTTGGGAGTCTAGCATATGCAAGTAATCCACAAATTCTGAATCATCTAAATCTTCATCTCCCAATAATTTTGTTTCCAATGGATCATTAGCCAAACTTTTAACCATGTCTTCGCTGATTATCTGATCAATGGCATCCATCCTGAAACACTCCTCTTCATCCATGGGGAATTTCATGGCCTTAAAGACATTGAACTTTACTTCTTGATCTTGGACCCTCATCGTTAGTTCTCTTTTTTGTACGTCGATGAGCGTCCTACCCGTAACCAAGAAAAGTCCCCCTAGGATAATTGGGATGTTCTTATCTTCCTCAAAATCTAGAATTATGAAATCCACGGGGAATATAAATTTGTCAACCTTGACCAAAATGTCCTCCACAATGCCTCTCGGGTACGTGACTGACCTATCCGCCAATTGCAATGAGATGTTCGTAGGCTTTGGAGCTAGTGAACCCAATTCTGTATAAAATGATAACGGCATAAGGTTCACACTTGCCCCCAAATTATATAAACATTTATTGAATGCCATGTTCCCAATCGTGCACGGAATGGTGAAACTCCCCGAATCTTTCAACTTTGGTGGCAACTTTCGATGTAAAACCACATTACACTCCTCTATTAATGCCACTGTTTCGAAATTTTCCAACTTCTTTTTCCTGGACAAAATCCCTTTCATGAATTTCGCATAACTAGGCATCTGCTCTAGGGCTTTTGCGAACGGGATGTTAATATGAAGTTCTTAAAAACTTCCAAAAATTTTGCAAATTGCTTATCTAATTTATTTCTTTTGGAGTCTCTGCTGAAACAGCGGTGGAGGACAAACAACCGTTTTTTCATCTAACTTTGTTTGTTCAACTTGCTTATCTTCACCATGTTTTTCATCAACCACTTTGTTCTCATCAACTTTTTCATCCGTTCTAACTGAATTTTCTGCACTTTTCCCATCTAGATGTTTTCAACTTCTCAAAGTGATTGCCTGATAATGTTTGTGATTTCCCTTCGGATTTCTCTCGATGTCACTTGGTAGAGTCCCTTGCGGTCTATTGTTCAATGCTAATGCAATTTGTCCCATCTAAATTTCCAGATTCATGATGGTACTCTCTTGTGATTTCATGGCCATTGCTTGGTTTTTTATAGCTACCTCGGTGCTTGTTATGTACTTAGACAATAACTCCTCTAAATCTGATTTCATCTCTTGATGTTGAGTTGGTTGTTGTTGTTAATTCTAATATCCTGGGGGATAAGATGGGTGTGGAGCTTGCTAATGCTGATTATTACTCCATGAAAAGTTAGGATAATTCCTATTCCCTGGATTGTATGTATTCTAGTACGTATTTTGTGGAAATCAGTTATAGCTACCCAAAAATTGTACTAACGCTGGGTTGATTGCACATTAATCTGTAGGATGTTCACCTGCGCACAATTCACAAATAAATGCAACTTGATGTGTCTATAACCCTGACCACACATCGAACTTCTTAGCGAGCACTAAAATCAGTGATGTTATTGTCGTCACTCCATCTAACTCTAACACTCCAGCTATCGTAGGTTGAGTCATTCTCGTCGTGGGCCATTGATAATTGTTAGCTGCCATTGTCTCTATCAACTGATACATTCAGTACTCACAGCAGCCCAATCTCAGAGATAACCCTAAGCAACGACTGCTAAATAAGCCCAGAACCAGAGATTCCCATGTAATCCATTGTAAAATGTGTTCATCTGCAACCACTTAGGCAATCTGTGATGTGGGCATTTCTTGAGCAACTCTTTTTATCTCTCCCATGCCTCGTACAATGATTCCCCATGATACTGATCAAATATAGTAATCTCGTTTCTAATCTTTGCAGTCTTTGATGGCGGGAAAAATTTAGCTCGAAACTTCTGAGCCAGGTCATCCTATGTAGTTATTGAACCAGATGGTAGAGAGTGTAACCAACTCTTCGCCTTGTCCTGTAGAGTGAATGAGAATAAGCAAAGTCTGACTGCTTCATCCTACACCCCAATTTATTTGAAAGTGTCGCATATATCCAGAAAGCTGATCAAATGTTCATTCGGATCATCATTTACAAGTCCCCCAAACTGAACCGAGATTTGGATCATCTAAATAATACTAGGCTTAATCTTGAATATGTTCGTAGCTATAGCAAGCCTGGTGATACTCTACTGCAGCTCAGTCACCTTGGGTGTAGCAAAGTCGCTTAATGCTTGTTGGGTAAAATCTAATTACGCACAACACGCAAATATATGTGGTCAACAAGTAATAAAATGAAAGTAGAGTATCGTTCCCACGAGAAATTGTTTAATAAAAATCACCAATTACTAACCCGTAACCAACTCAATCTTATTTAAACGAATGAATTTCAATTTATAAGTAAACTAATTCTAATTACCACTAGTTAAATTAAGATTACGGAGATTTAAAATCACAACTTCACTTATTGCTGCATTTAAGTTAATACACTTCTCATCAATTATTCTATCTTGAATTGTTAATCAAGAACATTAAAGCAGATAAAACCACCTCTCGATCCATAATACCCATACTCACTTAAATCCACAGATGATAGAATTAACCAAGACACCCTAATTAACTAATCAACTATATCTCTATGTGAATTACAATTAAAAAGGATTTAAAGCACAAGTTCTCTATAAGATTACATATGGTGTAAAGGCATATCTCTATCCTAAACACGAATCATGAATTCCATCTATGCAGAAATCACAAACACATGCTATCATAATCAGATCTAAATCTAAACTTCATCTCTCGAGTTCATATAGATTATCACGGTAATTAATGTCCAGTCAATTAAACAATTAAGTCCAAATCACAATAAGCAATCCTCATGATAGAACATAATAATTGATAGCGAAGCATATTAAAATAAACTACACAATAAGATCCATTGTAATCTCAAACAAAGAATTAGTTCATTGAATTAAAACTAAGAATCAACACTTGAATACATATTAAAAGATAAAAATAAGAGTAGAGTAAAGAATAAATCTGTTGTCAGCAAATCTCCATCTTCCTTAAGCTCCTGCTCTTGATCTTCAATGGTCTCCAAGTTGTTTCAATCTCCTAATCTTATAAGAACTAGGGTTTTTCTCCTAATCTTCTCTAATCTAATCTAATGGAATCCTCCAAAACTAGCCTCATAATCCAAGTTAAACTCAAGTATTTATAGTTCTAATGGATATCCTAGCAAGTAAGGCAACTAAGAATCCTATTCTAGCTCAATTTGGACATCAAATAACCCAATTCAGTCGTTTTCCCACCGACCAGCGTGCCTCACGCTGTCCCTAGGCCATTTTGGGCTCGCCCCGCGCTATTGTAGCAAAGATTCTGGTGGCCCGGCGCGCCCCGCGCTGTTTCTAACGCGGTCCATGTTACTCTATTTTCTGTTGTGACGTCCTTTGGTATAATAGGCATAACTTGTGATCCGCTATAGAGTTACGGGGCTTGCCACCTATCAAATCAAAAATATCGACGAGATCTAAAACTTTTATGCCTTGATGATTGACAGATTCCGTCCGGATCGAGGCGGAAATTGAGCTTGAAGTAGATGTTATGTAAATGGCAAGCATGACAACTCTTAACTTTGATCTTTGTTGATAAAAAGGACATAACTCTAGCATCCGAACTCCGATTGGGATGATTCAAGATGTTCCGGAAAGCTAAGAAGTAGATCTACAATAAAATCCAAGTTCCAAGCCAAAAACATGCATTCCACTTGGTGTTAAAAGCTCTGCAATCTTCCCTTCTTGCACTTCCTTGCATATTTTTGTCCAAAAGATGTTTGAATTGCTTTTCCTTGCTTCCTCATGCCAATGTTGTGTCATAGCCTACAAAATAACATAAAATGTATGAAATGAACACACAATGCATGCAAAGTAATTACAAAACATGGGTTTAAGCAACTATTTCAAGTAATAGATACTTGATAAGTAGGTATAAAACCTACTTATCAATGTTTTATGGTCTTCGACATCCATTGCTTCTTCTTTGTCAAAATTTTCAAAGTCTTCCCTTGTCTCCTTGATCCACTTACCTAACCTTTGAAAGTGTCTCTCAATGTCGTCCTCAAAAGGAAGTAAGTCTTGATTTTTGGATCGAGTTTGCATAAACCAACTTCAAAAACCTGAAATAAGATGAACAAAAAAAAATAATTAAGTACAACTAGACTAATTAAACTGATATCGCAAAATATTAAATTCTATACTAAGTCCCCAGCAACAGCACCAAAAACTTGTTGGGTAGAATCTAATTACGCATAACACGCAAGTTACGTGGTCAACAAGTAATATAATAGTAAATAAAGTATCGTTCCCATAGAGACTTTAGTAAAAAATTAACCCTCACAATTACCAATATCTTATTAATCCTAATTTTATTAAACTAACCAATTTCTAGTTTGTAACTAAAAGTATTAAAAATATTAAAATCACCAAACAACCAACAAACCCTAAAAACTAAAATTTTCAAACAAAATTGGAGAATTAGGCTTACGACTTCACTCTCAGCATCAGTCTGATTATTACACCTTTATTCCAGTTTAATTCACTATCCCAGTTTATTAATCAAGAACACGTAAATAGAACTAGCCACCTCTCGATGTACTAATACCATATTAACTCAAATCCACAAATTAGATAGAATCAAGTTAAGCACCTTAATCAACTTACTCACTATATCTCTATGTGAATTACAATTAAAGAAGGTTTAAGTTCAAGTTCTTTATCTGATTACATGCGATGTCAAGCATATCTCTACCCTAACATTCATCAAGATTCTGCTCATTCACAAAATTCAAGAACACATACCATATTAACTAAGTCTAGACTTGTACTTCCTCTCTCGAATTAATACAAGTCCACAAAGAATTGTTGATCAGCCAATTCATAAATTCAAGCTCAAAATAATATAGATAAACTGCATAATAGTTTATTAAACTGAAAATCAAAGATTACATAACCATCATTCCACTTAAAGATACATCATAAGCCTAAAAAGTACTTAGTTCATCATCAATGAAATAATAACTGAATAAATTAAAGATATCATCCTTCCAATTACAAATATAAAACTAAAGAACAAGAATAATTCAGAACACCCTTCACTTTAGCCTTAATCTGTAATTGATATGAAAAATCCTTCAAAATCTTCACTCCAATGCTTGCTCCAAAATTTGTCCTTAATCTATGTTAATTGCCTTGCGTAACATTCATCTCGTTGTTTGATGTTAAATATATATCCAATACATGCATTATAGTAGAAATCCCACGCCTTCTAGAGTCCTAAAGCATTCCAAGTACTAAAGCTCACCATCCAACAGTGTTTGAATCAAGATTGACTGTTACATTTTGGGACCCCTTACTTTGCCGGGTATTTCTTCTGAAATGGCATTTTAATGTAGCTTGTCTCCTATAAACTAACTTGAAGACCCCCCGCCCTAGCGGCAATTTTGTATGTGAAATAGCCCACCCCGGCGGGGGTAGGTTTTGTCAACTGATTTTCTACTTTGCCCATTTACATGCCACAATGCACCTTAACTCCGCCCTTTTTGATCAATTGCAACACCACCAAGCCTACACACAAAATAACACTAAACAACTAAAAACAAGGAATTAACATCAATTAAGCTTGACTTAGGAACCAATTCGCGGGTATAAAATCCATTTACAGCAAGTTTCCTAACTTCATTCATATTACATGAATGTTAGCTTCTTAAACTTCTCAGATGTTGAACTTGAGAAGTCTTATCTACGTGCAAATGTGTGATATTTGTACAAGGTGGTAGTATGTATGAGGCATTGTGCCACAATTTGAAAACTTCGGTGTTTCTATGAGATGAAATGTTCTATGATTGAGCTGTTCAATACAAGTATGTTCTGTTTATACATTAACTGTTATTGTTAAATCTGTGCTAATGATTCTAGCCAGACATGATGTGTATGAAAAAAAAGGTAGAAGGATGAAAGTATTTCAAAGAGTATGTGACTAATGTTTTAAGATGATAGTAATCAAGATTATTCCTATAATTCCAGCTGCTTCGTAACCTTTGTTCGGTTATGGAAGTCTTAAAAGAATGGTTGAATTATTGAAGTTGTTTATTCAACTGCTATGACTTGTTCGGCAATTGAATGCTCACACTTGCTTTCAAAGAAAAATATTTTCAGCGAACGATGTAAGAAAGAAGTTAAAGAACTTGTAAAGAGCAAGCTTACCGGTATCGAGATGAAGTGCCATTCAGTATATGAATGAGCGTGAAGAGAAAGTGAAGACTTGTAATGTAGAATAATTTAATTGAACTATAGATTAGTTTAATGAACTGTTATGTATCCTTGGTGGCGGATAAAAGTCACTCTTGTAAGATGAAATGAATAATGTATTTATCATTATTTGTAATGAAAGAGGTTATAAGGTTTTAGAACCTAGGATTTGAGAATGTATGTTGTTATATTTCACTATATAATGATGTATGTTTGGAAGAAGATGTACTCGTGATGCACGAAATTCGGGTCTGATGATAGATTGGATTTCGGGGCGTTACAATGACCTTAAGTTTCTTTGCATAACATGATTACCTTAACATGTTTTAAGATGTAATTGCTAGAGAAGTCTTGAACTTTAAAAGTAGACCTTGATGAAACTACTAACGTCTAATTTTTTATTTTGTAAGGATGGTTATACGGTCTAGCAATGCATGAAATATGATTATAAGATGCTCCGTATGCACAAAATTTCCTTAACTTATTTTAAAATGATTTCTAAAGATAAACTCGAACATTGTACAAACTAAATATTATGAACATGATGATGTATACTATTTGAACTTAAAGCATGTATGATTTATACTTCTTATGTGACCACACATATTACATACGTATGTCCATTTTAGGTTTAGCACATTGAAAGTTACTCAAGCATGAGTTAGGGATGTTTTACGGAAATAATTGATGCTAGTTATGCACATAGGATGAAACCTTTATGAGCATGCATACTAACTGATTTCATGACTATTCCATATGTGTACATGGAGAGCATAGTAGTACTTGTGATTCATAACCTTAATTAGCCTTAACTTACTAGAAATCTTGAACTAGAACCGTACATTTCAAGGATGAACGTGGAATAACCTTAAGAGAATGCAAGAATCCTTAATTAGTATCTAAGTACATGTTAAATGCATGCTAAAGTTTGGGACAGGACTAGGAAGTGCAAAGCTCAACTCTGGGCTGGCCAGGGGACAATACAGATGTGTCGTCCCTAAGCCTAACCAGAGCGCAGCTGCACCCTCCGGCATTCTTGTTCGACTTATTTAATTGTAAACTATAAAAATGGTATAATGTATTGTATATTGTTTTTAGTCCTAATACATAATGCCCATGTGAAACCAAGAGCCTAAAGATGTATATAAGCTCTCATATTTCTTTTATACAAACTAAATAGATGATGGTTATATAGCTACATGGTGTGATAACATGATAATGTGATTTTCTATTTACGTTGTGAAAATGATAAGGAATGTGTACCATTGACTTATATTATCGAGCATGTATGAAGATATTAACTTATGGAGTTAAATAACTAATGAATATCCTATATATGAAACTATGTTATAATAAGATTCGAAAATGTGGATAAGTTATACTTTGGTAAACTACGCTTGAGGCAAGTTTTCTAACTTACACGACTTTAAATATTGTACTAGTTTTCTAACTTACACAACTTTGATTATTGTGCAAGTATGTAAACCTTATCCCTTTGATGCAAGTTCCTAACCCTATTCTTTGTGAAGCATTACTTAAGCTTGTGCTATTATTGGTTGTACAAGTAAACTATTGAAAATATGATTCATGTCTTATGACTTAATGCTTCTTAGTTTAAGATAAAGTTATTTACATTCTTCGAACTTTGATTTCGGGCGTTGAACTTATAATTGTTCTTATATACTTTGAAAAAATGATCCATGCCATTTGATTCAGCTAGACATAAATCATGAATTTTAAAGCTATCCAAACCAATCGAATTGGTGCAGACTCTTATAATTGACTGAGATGAACAACCGTCCTTGAAGGGGAAACTATATAATTTTCGGGAGACCGACGTGCGCACATGAGTATGATTAAATGTTAAGCATAACATATGGTACTTTAGGCTAATCACCTGATGTACTTGTTTTTGTTGGATTATTAGCATATTACTGTTAATTATAGTAAAAGTTCATAGTCCTTAGTGACTGCTCAGTATCCATTATTTTAAAATCTTGAAATGATTATGTAAAAACTCAAAACCCTAATAAGATTTGGTTATATAAAATACAGTTATATCGATAAAATTTCTCCTTTCTAAATGTGTTATGTGTTATGTATTCCCTGTTTAAAAAAATTGATCAAATAAAATTTTGTCCGAAAAACGTCATGCTTGAAAAAAAAATTCTTTCAAAAATGGACTTTTCGGTATATTTGCTTTGGCAAGTTGCTTATCGTACTTACACTGACAAAACGTTTTGTCGTGCTTATTAGGATTAGTGAGAAATTTAAGTTAGCAACCCTAGATTAACAAACCCTAACCCTAATCAGCAAAACCCTAATTTGTAAACCTAAACCTACTTAGCTAATTTAACCCTAATTAGATTATCTTAACACCTAATCCTGGTTAGTAAACTTCAATTAGGTACTAATAAACATCATTTAACAATCCTATTCATTAAAAACAAAACCATAATCAAAATTAGTGAGGATTAAGGAAAAATTAAGCTACTAAACGTACCTAAATAGCTCACAAGTAGATTAGGAGTCACCAAACCAAGTCCCAAGGCTGTACATGAGCAGATAACAAACCCTAAGCAGTGCAAGTAACTTAGCATCAGATATTTAGAGAGGCAAGTAGGTTAAAAGACCAAAAAACCTAAGTTGCTTTAGTCTATAAATAGCAACACATCCTCTGGCCAAACCTACAAAATCTCTAAGGTTATACACTCTTATGAACATACCAAATCAAGCCTTTGTGATAGTAGCATCAAATTCAGTAGCCAGAAATCAAAATCAAGTCAGAAATGTGCAAACCCTAATTCATAGCTAGATCTTTGATCCTTTATTTATTTTGTTGTTAAGATGTTTAGAAATATGTATTAGTATGTTAGAATGTATGTTAGATTGGTAGAACACATTTTCATAACATCAAGATTACTTAATTATGTGTTTTTAGAAATCTTGAAATTTTGAAAACCAAGTCTGACAGCCGAATGTCAGGGCTTGAAGATTCAAGTGTGTTTATGTTTAGGTCTGTTGATTATATGTTACTTGTAGCCTGTTAGTAGGTCTTTAATCTGGAAAAGAAAATTAGGTTCATCAGAACCATAGATTTCAAGTTATAGGTGGTCAAAGTGCGTTGACCATTCACGGATTGCGGTTTTTTGGGTTACCTAGAAAACTCAAGAACAGTCGAACCGGACACTTTGACCAACCATTTTGATCGTTTCTGTTTGTTTTTTTTGTAATGTTTTATTTTATATTAATACCTTGATATATGTACTAGATATCTATGATCTTAAATTGCATAAACAACTCATAGGATTACTGAATTAATGGTCAAAATCCGTTGACCAAACCTGACCAAGTTTTCTGGGCTGCCCAGAAAACTGAAGAACACGAAGAACATCGGTTAGTTGTACTTTGACCAACATAATTAGAGACCTTAAATTTATGATTTGTTCATGTTAATGTTATATATATGTACACTGACATATATACTACATGTTACAACAAACACAACACACATCCAATACACAGAATCAAAGATATTGAAGCCACAAAACCGTTGACCAACCATGACCACTATTCTGGGTTGCCCAAAAACTCAAGAACAACTCTGACAGTGACTTTGAGCCTTTATAACTTCCTATTATATGTAGGTTAAAGCCTGAAGTTTGATTCATGTTGTACTACTGTAAGAGTACTATAACATCAATACTTAATTGAACCCAAATACGTAAACCATAACTAGATAAAAACCATGGTCAAACTAGTCCCTCTAGCATGGCCAAATCAAGGCTTGAAACTCAAGAACACCTACAATGACACTTTCTATCACCAAGGCCTTGAAATGACAGACAAAAATTATTTTTCTAAAAAAATTAAATTATAAAAATTTGAAATAATTAGTAAATAAATATAAATATATACAAAAATAGTTTTAAAAATTATATTAAATAAATATAAATAATTTTTTATATTTTTACATAAATTCAATAAATATTTATTTTATTTGGATATTATTAATAATTAACTTAATACTAAAGTAATTAGAATAATTATTGAAAAATAATATTAATGATATAAAAATCATAATAAATGGTTATAAATTATTTAAAATAATAAACAATGTTTTTGTAAAATTTTAAGTAAATATTAATTACCTAAAAATAGAAATAAATTATTTAAAAATTATTTAAAGGATAAATAAATGTTTTAAAAATACTTTCAAATTTTTAAAATTATTATAATAAATATATAAGTTATCTAAAAATATAATAAATTTTATAAATAAAATTTAGTTCATATATCAACTTATTTAGTATTCGATAAAGACATTTAACACCGAAACCTTATCGAATCTAACTAGATCTTATATAAGGTGTTTAATAAATACTTACGATATTTGAGTATTGTTATCAATACTAATGTGTTAGATTTATATATATGAATATCATAAGTATTTATTAAACGAATTGAGTAGCATAACTTGACTGATCTATGCTCAGATAAGTTCTTCTTAAACCTTAACTTACTTATGCAAAATTTCTCAACCCTGTTTATTCATTGAACAAGATTTTTATCTTGATATGGTTTTGATATAATATACTACACACCTACAATTGAATTACCTATTGTTGAAAGGTTATTGCTATAGCTTCAGCATAACTAAGAAATGAATTATTTTTTCATGTTAATTGTTAAGCTTAAATTGTTGTGTCAAACCAAATTGTTTGGTAAGATCTCCTATTCTAAAATTGGGTATCTTATATGGGATCATTCGGTCGATAATATATTGACACTAATTTGGTTGCATTTGAGCACTGGTAGGATGAGATGCATACTCCTAAGATGTTGAATGGGCAGATCCTCTATCTCATATCTAAACAAAATTTCTAAGTCTGTGTGACTGATAGAAATATAAATCCACAGTGAAATGGTAACAACTATCAGTCAAAATTTGAATTGTTGTATTTCTTCAAATGTATTGTTATAAATACAAAACTTGATGAGCATGCCATAGCTCACCCTTGCAAATTATTCCCTTTGCAGTTTTAGATGGTAACCCTGAAACATCTGGAGTAGATAAAGGGAAGCGTCCCTACTTAGATTAGATTATATTCTTGTCTATTTGAATACCTTGTAATAAGAAACTCGTTATGAGAATCATGTAATCAAACCTTAATATTTATATATACATATAACATCTTTTATTCTCGCAACTGTATTTTCTTACATATTTAGATGTAAATTTAGAATTTTTTGAATCTAGTTAAGATCCTTGGAAACTATTTATCTGAGTGAAGATATTAGTAATATGGAATGTTCATGTTATTACTGATATTATGGATTTCGGATAAATAGTTACTATCGATACGATAGTATAAACTCATATGGCATAAACTATACATCTGGGTGAGGATATTAGTAATATGGACTGTTCATGTTATTACTGATATTCTGGATTACAGATAGATAGATTATATTCATAGATACAGTTCACACATCCAAGTGAGGGTATCCAAACACAGTAATAGTTCTCCTAAGAATTGTCATATGTTATAGGATATTGTGAATTTTGGATCTATGAGAATTATATCTGATAGTCCCTTAATTTAATATAATCTTATAATCAGATACCATGGGTGTATAGATTTAAATGCATTATATTGATTCATAGTAAGTACCAATCAGATACCATGTGCGTACAGATATGGGGGCGTTACAATTTTGGTATCAAAGCCTCAAGGCTATAGATTTAAGGAAGAGAAATCTTAGTATATAGTCTTCGAGTTTGTAAAAATTTTAAAGTACACATAAAATATAACATTAAAAATATTATGTTGTGTAAATTTCTATACCAGTATTAAAGGAGTTTTCTTTTATAGATGGCCAACTCCAATGTTGAAGAAATGGTGATAGTAAAAAATCCACCACAAATTGAGTCATTTGTAGGTAACTCAAAACCTAGTTTATTGGTTGTTTGTGGGAAACCACTCAGCATACCATATTAAAACTGTTAGAGACTCGATGTGTACCAAATATAAAAAATGGATACACATGATGAATGTCGACGTCGGGATTTTTGGATGTCCTTTTCCGTTACTTGTTCTTTGGTGTTCTCATTTTAGGTGAGATTTGTTTGAAAAAACAAGTGAAAAGGTCCGACATGTATAATGTCGACGATGGACTATTTAAGAGTCGCTAGTTGGTTTTTTAAGTGGTTGTACCAACACAACCGAGAAAAGGTTTGCACATTGACCCAGTGATGTGACACTGCTAAACCAATTCGGTGGTGAAAGAGATTCATTAGGGTCTAGGGACTTGATTATGCGGAGGAAAGGTGTTAGGCACCCCCCGACATCCGTGTTACCACGGTGACCGCCTCTTTTCAAGAAAGTAATATCTGAATGTGTGTGTGTGTGGAATCAATGTCTTTGTTATTTGGAAGTAGTGTGAGGCCTCGTTCGCACCTATATACATTGTGGTTTGAATTTACGTAAAAATTGAACACTGCAGAATAATTTACAAGCCGGCTTGAGGGGCGTGATTACTTATCACCCAATCGGGTGTGTGATGTCATGATTCGACCGCCTTCGAGATTTTAATCCTTTCATTTGGGGCGATAGGTCAGCGTTCAACTTCTCAATATCTCTCAGCAGAGGACCGATCCCGTGTGTATGCTTGTTGGGATCAACGTGAGATAGCTTCTTTTTCTGTCAGTCATCCAGGTTGTTCTACAGAGTATTCCGCATGGATGAAGACAGAGATTTTGTTGGCTACAGCAGTATCTGCAGTACCGGATAGCGAGTCAGACGATGTAGAGCCCATGGAGGACATCGATACCTACATCGAGACCTTTTACACTCCCATTTTATTAAGTGTTCGGCTTGATTGATTTTATTTGATAGATACGAGGCATCCGTACGAAAATAATGTACAAAATAATGCCGACTTCCTAGTGGGTATGGAAACCATCTGAGGAAATTTAGACACCGCAGAATAATTTACAAGCTGCTTACAACTGAAAATGTCCATCACGGGAACCGAATCTAGATTCAATGGGATGAATCTATGATCACATGATTCCTAGGTGCACAGAATACTATAATTTATATGAAAGCAGTAAGCATGTATATATATAAAAGTTGTAAATATATATATACAGACATGATCACCAACCACGAAGCACCTCCATGGGGGGATCAAAAAATGTAAATAAAGCTGTAAAAGCTATCAACCGCCACGGAGGAAACTCCAGGCGGGACAAAACGTAAATAAAGCTGTTAAAAGCTATCAACCGCCACGGAGGAAACTCCAGGCGGGACAAAACGTAAATAAAGTTGTAAATACGGTCAACCGCCACGAAGGGAACTCCAGGCGGGACAAAATGTAAATAAAGCTATAAAAGCGATCAACTGCCACGAAGAAAACTCCAAGTAGGGATTTAAAATATACATATATATATATATATATATATATATATATATATATATATATATATATATATATATAAAAAGCAATAAATGCAATAGGATGTAAAATCCAGGCTCATCGAATGCGAGTTCGACAACAGTTCATATATATAAATATATATATATACACACCAGTATGTAAAATCTGGGCTCATCGAATGTAGTCCCACCACAGTTCATATATATATATATATATATATATATATATATATATATATATATATATATATATATATATATATGAGTAAACGCCCAGATCAAGTCTCAGGCTCAATCGAGGCATAACTTCGATAATGTTAGTCAATATATATGTAAATATATATATACTATATATATATATAGACTAAAATGAAACCACGGACCGAAGTCCGGGCAAAAGCAAGCAACACGACTCTCAACGTGTAGAAGGGTGTGTGCAGAGATGAAGAGAAAGACTCTAAAGTGTGTGAGAAGGCTTACAACTGACTGCCAAATAAGACTTCTATATCTTTAGAGTGGGTAAACACTGACTTTGGTAGATACAAAAGGGCTATGTATGAGCTCACAGGTGTTTAAAAGGGGAAAGTACACTGTATGGGGTGAGTGCAGAGCAAATTGGGCAGGGCTTCCTCGCCTTTTTCTCTTGCAAAATGGGTAGCCCAAGCCCTCTATTTATAGGTAATTTAGCCACAGGTGTACCGACATCTGAACCGCAGGTGTACCAGAGGAAACCCGGGTGGGCCCGGGTTTTTTGGGTAAGGTCGTCTCAAAGTACGTGCACTCAGGCACTATAATGTCCACTCGAACTTTCAGAAGTGCAATCAGGGCATTCGTTTGAGGTATACAGGACTTATTTTGGACCACCATTGTCGAGAGTTGTACGATGGCATGTGATTAGAGTTTGTATGAAGTCATTGAAGATGGGACGATGCCCTCCGGTCTTCAAGCTTTAACTTTCATCCGTTACCCCGCACAATAGTCACTCGGGATTGGTTAGTCTTGTGGGACATTGTTGCGTAGAGATGTTAAAACGATGTGATGTGGCATCGTGTTGACGAGGTGACGATGTTGCGCCTCACCGGTGTTATCGTCGGATTGGGCTGATAAAGCTGACGTTGCTCAGAATTCGCTGAGATTGGGCTGCTGCAATTCTTGAAGGTCCTCATTGTCACCTTTGAGGTGTGCCTGTCTTCCCGATGTTATTGCCGAGTTGGTACAGTGCATCTCGTTGTGAGAGCTGAGATTTAAGCTTGTTGCATTTGAAACAAGCATTTCTGAGGTTATCGTCGAAACTGCAATCCTTGGGGTTATCACCAAGGTTGGGGGCTATTCCCATGGTTGGGACTGAGACTGGATATCTCGGAGTTATCTCCGAGATTAATCGGTCTTCTCCGGGGTGTGTTCCGGTATTGTATCTACAGGTCTCGGGGTTACATCCGAGGTTGGAATTATTACTCCCAGATTGCGATCCAGAGTTGATGCTAAACTTTCGGTAGTATCTGGTATGGATTTGGATTGTCTTTCAGGGTTCTCTCTTAAAAGACGAATTTGTCCTCCTGCAATGTTAGTGACAGTAGTACAGAAAATTTTGAGTGTCTATAATGAAAATGTGGAACTTGAATGAAATGTTGAACGATATAAATGAAGTTGGAAATTCTTAAAGCAAGAATTGTTTATATACAAGAAGATTCAAAGAAGAATCTTAAAGAGATATGTAGATAAGGAATGGGAGTTACCTAACTCAAATAACAAAGATAACAAATAATGTTGTAAATGATGAAAAAGGAAAGAAAGATGATCGTAAATAAAGCGATCACGAGTTAAGAAAAGAATTTTAAGGGAGATGATTATAGAATAAGATCACGACGTGATCTGTTTAAGTTATAAAGGAAAGATGGTCTGTATTGTTTGAATAATTATAGCTTGATGCTATGAAGATGATGTACTATGAAATAGTACAAGATAAACTCATGAGGAGTTATAGATAATTTGATACGAGGAATTCGTATCTAGAAAAGAACAAGTTAAGAGTAAGATAACGTTAGGTGGGATTTCAATTGAGGACTCATATGATGACTGAGTTGTACAAATCTTTGTATGGACAACGGTTTTGTGCTTGCACTCAGTTTATTATATTGATAATCATTGGAATGTTCCCCGACAGGAAGAATATTTCAAGACCAAACGAATATTCCCCGACAATAATGAGTATTTTATAACCACTTGCTTATTTAAAATATTTACATATATCACCTTTAACTTTAAACTTTTATCAATTTAACCATTTACTGAATAGTAATTATAAGAAAATTGAATACTTTTATTTCATAAAATTCGGGGTCTTACAATCTCCCCTCCTTATGAAATTGAGTCCCCGAAATTTACGTACCTGGTATTTCAAAGAGTTGAGAATACCTTGCTTTCATTTCAGATTCCATCTTCCCCTGTTATCATGATTTCTCCATTACTCATCTCCTGTATTTCAGATATCATTCTAGAATACAGCTTCAAAACAAGGGTTAATTGAACAAATTAACATATCACATAATATCCCGATATTATGACTGACCAACAAATAAGCTTAGGTAGGACACACTAGCGAAGGATTTACTCGTCTCTCCCCTCCTAGTTCTATTCCCTGATCTCCGCTAGAATTCATATCCCTAAGCTCTGCTACCAAATGTAACGCCCCCAAAATAGTTCCAATCCAACCAACCTATTCTGAGTCGCCAAAAGTATGGTACAGAAAATAATTACAACTTTATTACTACAATTGTCGTACAAAATACAACAACACATATGTTGTGAATTTTGATACAAATATATAGCAAATGTGACTCATGACCCAACCGTGGACAACACCTAACAATGGTACCTTATATAAAGGTACAGTCAATAACTGTTTTAGAAATTAAAATCTTTGGGAAGTGCTCAAAGAAACCTTCGTACATGGGAGGCCAAGCATCTAGGTTATAATAGATATCATATGCCCACATAATTATCCTTGGTTGACCCAATAGACCCCAAAGAAAAATGAGAAGATTACGATCATGTTCTTTCCAATGGTGAGTCTTCTCTTGACATATCATTATCTCCACCGTCTCTAATTGAGAATTATACTTCAACCAAACTCCAAGATCATATAGGTAGTGCTTGTAGATATACTCAACAAGTAGATGTGCTCAACCTTGTCTTATGATAACACGAAGTCGCATGCCATTAGACATCTTGTATGATAGTGGCAAAACACCCTTCCAAACGTTGGGTTCGCCTCACCCTATTTGGTTCACCAAATATAACTACTAAATGATGTATAAAATATAACCCACTTTTCTATCCTATTTAGGGAGAACCTCCACAGCTAGAGACCATCGTTCTATTCCCCTTTTACCCCCAATCAACCCAGCTACACTCTTATTACCTGAAAGGAATTGTGAGGCAAAAGGGTGAGCACAACTAGCTCAGTAAAGAATATTATGACTAAAGATAATTAAATTCTCAATAGCCTTCATCAATAATAAATCAGAGATTTAGAACATATGGTAGATGATAAAACCTTTCAACCATAGTTGCAGCGGAACGAACAATCCATTAGATGAGTCAAATAGACCATAAAGTCTATTATCTTCTCCATGTTAAAAGTCCACCAATAATGTTTTAACCCTGTAACATCAATCAATAGTTCCTGTACACAATCATGTGAATAACTCATAATCATAATTGTAGTTCTAAATTCCTTTTCGCATCCAGGACGAGGATAATTTTCATCACCTGTCTTTACCTGAAACATCAAAGATCATGGTTATACCAAATCACAGTTCCTGTTCATAATCATACTAATAAATTCATCTTTGAACTACGGGCCAAAGATATTCATCGACAGTTCATCTTTGCACTACAGGCCACAAATATTCATATCTCAAAGAAATACATAATCATTTCAAAATTTATATAAACCATAATTATAACCATGTTGATTAATTCACCTTGCACTTAAGCTAAAAATATTCCATTGTAAATTCAATGGTCATGATCATACTAGTCAACAATTCAACTTTGCATTACTGGCCAAAGAGAACCCATAGTCACGATCATACCAATACTTTACCCATCTTTACACTCAAGTCAAAGAGAAATCCCATCACCAGGTTATAAAAATGTTATATATGATAATAAAAATAATAGGATCAACAACTATATTTAATTTCAAGAGCAATATTCATAAATCAACGATAATTTGGTTAGAAAAAGAAACCAATTTTGTCGTGAATAGTACTCGTGAATAGTAACTCATGAATAGTTACTCATGAATAGTATTTCATATTCGTACAGAGTACCGTATACGTAAAAAAATGTCATATACATGAATAGTGTCATATACGTGAATAGTGCCGTATACGTGAATAGTAACCCCGACACAAAAAGGTAGAACTTCCACAATAAAATCTATCCCAATATTTCGGTATAATGATATTGAAAGAAATAATATCATGTACGAAGAAAATAACATCCCTTACTATCCCTTACAATCCCCTACCTCAAAAAGACAGTACTTCTGACTGGAATACTGGATATAGTGTTGAAGGAACTTGCACCGTATAGCAACACTCAAAATATCAAAATACTCACAAGAATACGCTCGATAATATAGAGAGAGAAAAAGAGAGAAAACTTTAGTTTCTGGTGTGATTTTCAATTCTAACATAAGCACCCTATTTATAGGAAAATACTTAGAACACCAAAGCAGAAAATTTAATATAATAATAATATATATATTATAAATTCTTACGCACACCTTCATTGATCCAAAATATCAGCCACACATGTGCCAAACTTGCCAAAAACGTTTTTCATATAAAAGTTATTTAAAACTCCAAAAAAAAAAATCAATTAATCTGAAACTTCAATAATTCATAATAAATAGCCCTTTTGTCAGAAAAATTCGAACCTTATGTCTTTTCCATAGGAAATTCCATTCTATACAACTTTGCAGAAGAAAGTTTTTCTAAATTCCAAATGAAATTAATCAAATTCACAAACAAGCGATTCTACAAAGCTATAATCAAATTTCAACCAAGAATGGGCCCACAAACATGTTTAACATGTTTTAAACAACTTTTGCAACAAAAATACCCTTCCTCCTCATATACTCATATATCCCACATTCATTGTAAAAATATCCTCATTATTATATTATTAAAATATAATATTATATTTAAATGAATTATTTTATCATAAAATGATAAAATATTAATTTTCAACAATTGTCACATTAAAATTTTCTCCATCTATATCCATATAAAATGAATATTTTTCTTATCATATAAATCAATAATTAATTATTCACAAATAATATTACGAATCACAATCTTGCAACTGCACTGCTCCCGAGAAAGAGGGGGCTTTCAATAAGGATTTCTCCTTCATCGGCGCGCGCAATTAGGTGACCAAACCTCTCCTTAGACAGAACTTTCTAGACATTGCCAATAATATTATCTAATAATATTATTCAGATAATATGAATTATTGCTCCGATAATGAAAAATATTGTGTAGTGACTATTATTAAAACAAGAATAATATAAAATATCAACGTAGCAATTATTGAATCAATGAAATAAAATATTGAACAGTAATTACTGTAACAATTATTGAGTAGTGCCTTCTTATGTAAGAATCAATAATTGGTGCAATACCGTGTGATACTGTGCAACAACGTGTATTACTGTGTTTTAACCACCGGGTATTCCAATAGTATTAACGGTAACAACTACGACGTTATTTATAAAAACTCATACTTGTCGTTTTCTTAATCCAATCGCTTTTTTAGTTATGGGGCCCACAAAGGGTCGTGTAAATCGTCGCATTTATATTCCCAAACGAGAAGAATATTTCACGACCAAACTAATATTTTCCGACAACAATGAGTATTTTATAACCACTTGCTTATTTAAAATATTTACATATATCACCTTTAACTTTAAACTTTTATCAATTTAACCATTTACTGAATAGTAATTATAGGAAAAATGAATACTTTTATTTCATAAAATTCGGGGTCATACACTAGACTTCAAAATTTTTGACATCAAGCTAAATTTGCACTATGTGCCTTTTTAAAAATGAATTTTTACTCTCAACGCATGGTGACAAATGTGTATGTGTGGACTTCGGGACACTGACACATCATTACCTGTTGAGATATGATATCACTAAAACTGATTTTCAAAGATTTTTAAACTGTTTAAAGAATAGTCTATGCTAATTATTTCGGCTAGACGAAAATGATTTGTAAATATCAAAATGTATTTTATATCATTAATGCATCATGGAACCTGGTGCAAAGATGATAAAAATGATGAAGTTATCAATGCAAAATTTCTTAGTGTTGGACGTGATCTAAGGATCGTCAGTCCACTATGGTGTGATGTAGTATGACAAAGTCTAAAAATGATGTAATCCTCAAGCAGACGATGAAATACAAAGGCGGTATCATGACGTCATAAAAAGATTTTTGAGATTTCTTTAAGATATGAGAATATATATATATATATATATATATATGTATATTTCGATTGATGTCCGAATTATTGTAGAAGTCTATGCTATTTTATTCAGCTAGACGAATATTGAATGATGTTCATGAAATTCAAGCGTTTCTTGAAAAGTTATGCCAAACTAAATTGTTTTGGTGCGGATTCAGATGTTGAAAAGCTGAGGTGAACAACCCTGTAAAAAGGGGACATGTTATCGGAGACAATGGTTTCGAAAGTAACGCATATAGTCGTTA
The DNA here is from genome assembly GCA_020205605.1 of Panax ginseng. Lineage (NCBI taxonomy): Eukaryota > Viridiplantae > Streptophyta > Magnoliopsida > Apiales > Araliaceae > Panax > Panax ginseng. Next base: position 47,100,874 of record CM035141.1, read on the forward strand.
CGATGTAATACGTTATTACACGCACGACGTAGAAATACGATAAATTTGATCACCTAGAGTACTTGCAGAGAGTGTTTTCAGTCTGTGTGATTACTAAACATTCTGTTAATAACGGTTTACAGTGGTGATGCACTTTTAAACCTGGGGAAGAGTTCAAGGTCCGTATAGTCTTATGATTGTTAAAGGTTCAAGTTGAGATACTTGATAACCTAGGGAAATAGTTTAAGGTCTTATGACCCCTCAGCATGATTTGAAATCTTTTAAATTCCTGTTATTCATCTCGCTTCCCAATTATTGAGTAATCGTGGAAGATTCTTATTATTCTGAAAGGTGAAAGTGGAAAGGATGAGAAAATTAAGCAAAACATAATAATTTCAAGAAAGAAATGAAATTCCGGGAGAAGAGAAAATGTGAAACTCTTAGGAAGATGAAGAGGTGAGGAATATGATGATCTTAGAAAGATCCTTCGAGAAAGAATTTGGTTGCAGAACCTAATGAATAAATAGATATTAACATAAAATCTATTTTGAGAAATGGAAGGAACGAATATTAGTAGGTCAAAATTTGGAGGAAGAAATTCTTAGAAGAAAGGGTGAATGTAATATCCCGAGTGTTTATAATAACGATCCTTAGAAAAGGAAATGAAAGGGTTAATGAATATATAATAATCAAAATATAATTGAGTTCAAGTGAAAGCTTATTAAATAAAACTTACAAGAATTTATTATGAAGAATGGTGGTAGTGGTAATAAATAAAACCTATATTAAGATAATCTGTTGAAGTTATTCAACGATAAATTTTGAAAAGAGATTTGGTGAAAACCGTGTAAGGGAGGTTTCGTTGATTCCGAGGACGGAATCTTTATAAGGGGGAAAGATGTGATAACCCGAATTTTTATAAATTATTAAAATAAGAATTTAATAATTAAAATTCTTATTATGAGATATTTTGAGTTTGAGTATATATATATATGTGTTATATATGTTGAAATATAAGATCTAGTGTGAAAAGAAATATATATTTATATATTGAGAAAGTGAGGTTTAATAGTTAATTTAACTATTGAAGAAATTAAATGAATTTTGTAATTGATTTTAAATATTTATTAAATTAAATAAATATTTTAATTAATTTATTTATTGAGACAAATATATGGTTGATAAAGTTGTGGTGAATTAATTTAGTAACTAAATTAATTAATGATAATTAAATTGAGTGTTGATAATTTTATCTCAAGGATTTAATTTAAGGAAAATAATTAAATTAAATCAATTGCTTAATATTTAGGAAAATAATTAAATTAAATGAATTGTTTAATTTAATGAAAATAAATAAAATAAATAAAGTGATGTTTGTAATTAAATTGGATATATATTTATTTAATTATTTATTATAAGCATAATTATAATAGGAATATAATTATTATAATTATAAATTATAAGCTATTAAAATGGGTTACATGTGTGACAAGTGTAACTATATAATATAAATATTATTTAAATAATCTAGTATGGGAATTTAGTGTGTAACCAAATGCAGCCTTATGGCTTTTGGTTATTTTAACTGATGTGAGCCTTTTTATTTTCTTCACCTGATGTACGTGGGTTATATCACGTATTCTCCTAATAAGCTAAGAACAAAGAAAAGGAGAAACACAGAGAACTTTTAGAGAGAATCAAAGGAAGAATTTCTAAACTTTGTTAACATCATCTTGCTAGTAGGAGATTCAAAGTATAATCCATTCTTAAATTTTCAAGTTTTAGTTTTGTAATCTTATTCTCTAAAATTATTGAATTTTGTTGGGTTAGGGTTTGAGGTATTGATTATGTACATGTGTAATCTGATAATTGTTATATAGAAGTTGTATTGAGTAATCAAATTCATGAAAAAGTGGTTTATAGAAGAAAATTAAGATAACATTGTTTTGTATATGAAAATGGCTTAGTAAGTCCAAAATTTGATGTTCAATCTTTGCTATAATCTGTAAATTGATGTTGGATTATGTTAGTATGTTAAGAAACGAAAGTGGCGTAGTTTGAATCATGTCAATTGATTAAGAAATGAAGTCGTGGTGATTGAATTCGCTAAATTGTCAAAACATGAACAATTAGTATGAACATGAGTTGTAAATTAATATTTGGGTTAGTTAATGTTTATGTTAATTGATGGGTATTTTGTATATTATAGTTTTATAAGTTACAAACCTATAAAATCGAAAATGGACTGAATTGGATGAGTATAACTTATGTTATGATCATTGGAAGGAGTAAGGGTCTGTGAAATCGTGAAGAGCAGAGCCTGAGGGCCTGTTTTACGACTTGGGGAGCAGTTGCTCTGCCCCCAAGGCCAATTAGGGCAAATTGCTACCGGGCATTAATAATGATTGGACTTGCTTTCGACTGTCAGAGTAAATTAAGCATAACGCTTTCATACGAACTCCAGTTAAGGCGATTCAAGATGATCCGTTACGAGGACGAATAGACCTACAACTTTTGTTCTTTAAGGTATTTAGTTTGAGGTCTTTAGGAAGGGTAAAAATGGTCAACTTTAGAACTATTGTGTTTTCGGAGGCAATCGGAGGGCGTCGGGCATACACATATGCAAGTATAGTGATGTCGACGATAATAGCTATTGTTCTACGTTATAGAACATGAATATTATGAAGTATAATGATCCTTAAAATTAATAAATGATGTATTAGATAAGTTGAATACGCATACTAAGCACACAAGAGAGACAAATTGGGCGCGTGGCGAATAACCGTCGAAACGCCGTGATAAGTGATAATGAACGTAAAAAGTGTTTTAAATCAAATGAAATGAATTTTATAAGATATTGAATAGTGTTAATATAAAACTAATAATGATTCCTTGCAAGACTTAAGCACTTGAATGAACTTCAAATATGAAATATAGTGAGCTATAAGTCGAAAGTAACGCAATAAAATTGAACATTTTGTATTGATAATAGGAAGGGTTATGAGACATAAATTAAAGTTTACATTACAACTACTTTGCATTGCTATGTGACTAATAGTTGATGTGTATGATTATATAATTGTGTAGAGCACGTGAAGTGCAGATATCTGTAAGCTGTTAAATTATTATTGGTAAACAACGATCAAGGCAAGTCTTTCAGTTCCTATTTGCTATCTGAACTTAATGATGAACTATTTTAATTCTTTATTGTAAATAGTATGATGTGTTATATATATGTTGAAAACATGGAATGCTAAAGTTAACATCTGACTACGTTGATTGAGTAATGAATGCTGATTGAGTAAGGAACTCAATCTTTATATTTGATATTTGAACAGCAGCATGTATGTTATGTTAGTTCAATGTTTAAGAGATATATGTTGAGCATATTATATGTTACGTGATGCATGAAAACTGTTAGATTTTACTGGGCTATCGAGCTCTACCTTGCAAATAACCATTTGTGTAGGTTAAGGATTGAAGGTAACACTGTGTGCTACTTAAATGACGTGGATCATAAATAATACACGAAGATTAATATTTTAGCTAAAGTTGTTATTTCTTTATACCGTGATTAAGATTCATGAGATGTACTAAATGTTCTATGATGTATAGTTTTATGTTGAGTTGTAAAGCTAATGTTAGAGTTATCTGATATATAAGGTTATCGGATTGAAATGTAAAATTTTATATAGTAACAGTGATAAAGTGAATCATAAAATAAAATTGATTCAAAGACATGTGGATGATAAAGGTTTTGATTCAGGGAATTAAAGTAAGAAGACATAAAAGTTTAAATTATTCCTCATTTTATAAAGTTTAGAAATGAATAATGATGTAAAATCAAAAGGTAGATGTGTTATTAACGACCAAAGTTTAGAATTAAATTGTATGAATTTTGGGGTCGTTACAGAATATCCTGTCTGTGCGTCTACGCATGACCTGGTTACATTATTTATTATTATGTTGGAATATCCTGTTTGTGCGCGTTCTACGCATGACTGTTCTCATTATTTATTATTCATTGGAATAACTTTTATGCTGTGATCTATATCGTGCACTCGGTGATTTCTTTTGTTATTCCATTCTTTATTATACTCGGTTGGTTAAAGTTTTGACTTCTATACTCCATGAAATTAGTGGAATATCCTTGATATTTGCGCTTCATCCAAATCTTTCATGGAAATATTCTTCTGAGCATTCTTAAATTTTACTCCACAAAGAAGTATCATGTTGACAATTTGGACGTTATTGGTTCCTGGATAAATTAATTCTTGAACTTATTTTATTGAATTCTTATATCATTGTCATCATCCTCATATTTATATTATGTTGAAAGTCATTTGTGGCCTGTAGTGCATAGATGGACTTGGTATGATTATGACCAGGGATTATTAGGTGTAATCATGATCGTAATGTTACAAATGATGTGAAAAAAGTTCTCATTGGCCCGTAGTGCATTGATGGACAGTTGTTGGCATAATCATGACCATTAATGAATACACGAATATTCTTGGCCCGTAGTGCATGGATAATTTGTGGTCATGATACTAATGAATATCCTTGGCCGTAGTGCAGGGATGATGTGGATTATTTATTAAGCTGAGTCTCAGCGATAAAAGTAATGAAAAACCTTTTAAATCATAGAAGATAGTATATTTTATTCCCTACTTGACTAGTCAGGAAATGAGAACGTAGTAGGGACTAGTCAGGGAACGGAGTGACGGCCCAGATGATAGCATTAGTAGTCCTCACTATTCTATAAAATAGTGTGATAATAAATGTATTAAGGACTTATTTTGAGTTTGAATATTGTCTATAAGATAATATTTGTATTAAAACTCATAGCTCATGTTGTATATTTAAAGTTGTATTTGTATTCTGTACCATGTATTTGGCGACTCAGAATAGGTGATGTATACCTATTTTGGGGGCATCACAGTTGGTATCAAAGCTTAGTGATATGATCCCTTGCTGAGATGTGAGACAAGAACTAGGAGGGGAGAGACGGTGAATTCCTTTGCTAGTATGACCTACCAAAGTATATTTGGTATTTAATTGGTCGGTCAAAGTATAGGGATAATATGTGATATGATAACTAACCCTTATTTTGTGGCAGTATCTGAAAATGACATCCGAGAATGTTGAGAATAGCAATGGAGCACAGGAGACTGTTGAGTCTCCACATATCAATAATCAGGAGAATGTGCATTAGGAAGGCGACAATCCTCATGCAAACAACAACACTGACCAAATGATGAATGATGGAATGTTCCGAGGTTTTATGCAATTCATGCAACATCAGGTGAGAGCGGCTCCTGTCCAAAATGTAGGTGGAAACACTGGAAACTCTCGGACGGTCACCGCTAAACAGTTCAAGGAGCTGGGACCACCGAAGTTTATTGGAGAGCCAAAACCACTTAAGGCAGAAGCATGGATAAAATAGATCACCAAGATATTTGATGTCTTGGGATGCTCCGAGGAGCAAAAGGTTCCCTTTGCAGCCTTTATGTTGCGAGGAGAGGCAGATTACTGGTGGGAATCGGTAAAACATACTCAACCTGCCGCACTGAAGAAGTCTTTGGAGAAGTTCCAAGAACTATTCAACGACAAGTACTTTCCCGAAAGTATTCGTCACATAAAAGAGGTAGAATTCATCAAGTTGGAGTATAACAATATGACCGTGTCACAGTACGAAGCTAAGTTTGCTGAGTTGTCCCGGTTTGCGTCTCACTTGATTGATAATGTGGAGAGAATGACACGAATGTTTTTAAGAGGTTTGACATCGGAGATACGTCAATATCTTATTTCTCATAAATTGTGTTTGTATTCAGATGTTGTAATTAGGGCTCAGTTATTGGAGCGCGATAACGAGTCAACACAACCAAGAGAAAGCAGTCGGCAGAATGAAAATACCAGTGGTAACGGTCATCGAAGCGGTGACAAAAAACGTGGAGGGAATCAACATGCCATAAATGGTAACCACTTCGGTGGTAATCATGGCCAAGATAATAAGAATGGCCAAGATAATCAACATGCCAGAAATTGTTTTCGTAAGGTTATTATCTTTCATATTCCTAATCAACCTATTATGCGAATTCAAGCGACCAAACTATTAAAATCAATCATGGTGATCTCAAGCCATAAAGCTATTCGTTTATTGAAAAACGGATGTCAAGCTTTCTTAGCTCACGTCACAGATTTAAACAAAAATACGTCAGATTTGAATGATATTTCTATTGTTAATAATTTTCCTGACGTATTCCCTGAAGAACTTCCCCTGCCTACCCCGGGCGTGAAATTAAATTTTGTATCAACCGGGAACCCGGTACAAAACCCATTTCCAAAGCCCCATATCGAATGGCTCCTATTGAACTTCAGGAGTTAAAGACCCAATTGCAGGAATTGTTAGACATTGGTTTCATTCGTCCTAGTACGTCTCCTTGGGGTACTTTATTGGGTAAAATCTAATTACGCACAACACACAAGTATACGTGGTCAACAAGTAATAAAATGAAAGTAGAGTATCGTTCCCACGAGGATTTTTTTTTATAAAAATCACCAAGTACTAACCCGAAACCAACTCAATATTATTTAAACGAATGAATTTCAATTTATAAATAAACTAATTCTAATTACCACTCGTTAAATTAAGATCACGGAGATTTAAGATCACAACTTCACTTATTGCTTCATTTAATTTAACACAATTCTCATCAATTATTTTCTATCATAAATTGTTAATCAAGAACACTAAAGTAGACAAAACCATCTCTCGATGCATAATATCCATACTCACTTAAATCCACAGATGATAGAATCAAGCAAGACACCCTAATTAACTAATCCACTATATCTCTATGTGAATTACAATTAAAAAGGATTTAAAGCACAAGTTCTCTATAAGATTACATATGGCGTAAAGGCATATCTCTATCCTAAAAACGAATCATGAATTACATCTATGAAATCACAAACACATGCTATCATGATCAAATCTAAATCTATACTTCATCTTTCGAGTTCATATAGATTATCACGGTAATTGTTAGCTAGGAAATTAAGCAATTAAGTCCAAATCACAATAGACAATCCTCACAATAGAACATAATAATTAATAGCGAAGCATATTAAAATAAACAACACAATAAGATCCATTGTAATCTCAAACAAAGAATTAGTTCATTGAATTAAAACTAAGAATCCACAATTGAATAATCATTAAAAGACAACGATAGAAGAAGATAAGAAGATAGAATCTATTGTCTGTAGATTTGATGCTCCCTCCTTGCTCCTACTTTGAATCTTCAATGGTCTCTAAGTTGCTTCAATCTACCAATCACATAAGAACTAGGGTTTTGATCCTAATCTACTCTAATCTAATATAATGGAATCCTCTAAAACTAGCATATCTCCCTCTTTTATGCCTCTCATCATGTATTTATAGTTCTAATGGACACCCAAGCAAGTTAGGCAACTAAGAATCCTCTTCTAACTCAAATTGGACACCAAATAACCCAAAAAAACTGTTTCCCCACCGTCTAGCATGCCCCGCTCTGCGTCTAAGCCTTTTTGGGCGTGGTCCGAACTGGGAGAATTGTAGACGCTGGTGTAGTAGTGCGCCCCGCGCTGCATCTAAGCCTTGGGTAGCGCGGTCTGCACTACTCTGTTTTCGACTGCGACGTCCTTTGGTAAAACATGCATAACGTTTGATCCGCTAGGAGTTACGAGGCCTGCCAACTATCAAATCTAAGATATCGACGAGATCTATAACTTTCAGTCTTTAACAATTCACAGATTCGGGCCGTAGAAAGGCAGAAATCGAGTTTGAAGTAGATGCTGTGTAAATGGCAAGCATGACAACTCTTAGCTTTGATCTTTGTTGATAAAAACGCCATAACTCTCGCATCCGAACTCCGATTGGGATGATTCAAGATGATCCGGAAAGCTAAGAAGTAGATCTACAATAAATTCTAAATTCCAAGCCAAGAACATGCATCCAACTTGGTGTTAAAAGTCTTTCAATATTCCCTTCTTGCATTTGCTTGGGTATTTTAGTCCAAAAGATGTCCAAATTGCTTTTCCTTGCTTCTTCATGCCAATGCCGTGTTATCTCCTACAAAATAACATAAAATGTATGAAAAGTAACTAAGAAACATGAGATTACGCAAATAATTCAAGTAATAGATACTGGATAAGTAGGTATAAAACCTACTTATCATGCTCCTGTTTTATTCGTGAAGAAGAAAGATGGAAGTATGCGACTTTGTATTGATTATCGGGAGTTGAATCATGTCACCATCAAAAATAGGTACCCGTTGCCTCACATTAATGACCTGTTTGACCAGTTGCAAGGAGCACAATTCTTTTCAAAGATCGATCTTCGTTCTGGATATCATCAGCTGAAGGTTAGAACTGAGGATATTCCAAAGACTGCCTTCAGAACTCAGTACGAGCATTATGAATTCTTAGTTATGTCTTTTAGATTAACTAATGCTCCTGCTACCTTCATGGATATGATGAACCGAGTATTCAAGGAATATTTGGATCACTTTGTGGTCGTCGTTATTGATGACATCCTTATTTATTCCAAAAGCCGTGAAGATCATGAGCAACACTTGAGGCTGATACTCCAAAAGCTTCGTGAATACAAGCTTTATGCCAAGTTGAAGAAATGAGAGTTCTGGCTTTAGGAAGTAGCATTCCTTGGGCACGTAGTATCAAGTCATGGAATATCTGTTGACCTGACAAAAATTGAAGCAATTCAAAGCTGGGAGCAACCTAAATCTGTGACCGAAGTACGTAGCTTTCTCGGTTTATGTGGTTATTATCGGAGATTTGTGGAAGGATTTTCTCGAATCACTACTCCATTAACGCAGCTGACTCGGAAAGATACAAAGTTCGGTTGGAGCGAAGAATGTGAGAAGAGTTTTCAAGAACTCAAGAGGAGACTCATTTCAAAGACTGCTTACGATAATACCATCTGCTCGGAGGATTTGTCATCTCTGATGATGCTTCAGCAAAGGGTTGGGATGTGTTCTCATGCAACATGGGAAAGTCATAGCCTATGCCTCAAGACAACTCAAAGAATATGAGAGGAATTATCCTACTCATGATTTAGAGTTGGCAGCTGTTGTCTTCACTCTTAAAATTTGGAGGCATTACTTGTATGGGGAGAAAGTGGAGATCTTTACGGATCATAAAAGCCTCAAATATTTCTTCACTCGAAAGGAACTCAACATGCGACAACGACGTTGGCTTGAACTATTGAAAGATTATGATCATACCATCCAATACCATCGTGGAAAAGCGAACATGGTAGTTGACGCATTAAGTAGAAGATCATATGCAAGTACGAGTGCGATATTGTCAACGCAAAGGCCCATTTTGTGTGACTTGTAAAGGATGGAGATAGAGTTAAAGACTCTAGGGACCCATGTGATGATGGCGAATATACGAGTAGAACTGAATTTAATTGATAAAGTTAAAAGTCGATCAAGCTCTGGACACTGGAGTTGATGCGTATAAGGAAGAAAGTGCAAGAAGGTGCTATACCTAGGAAGCAAGAATCGATGAAGAAGGAATACTTCGAGTCAACTCCAGACTTTGTGTTCCTAACGACCCTTGATATAAAGTATAAAATCATGATGGAGGGGCACAACACACCGTTTGCAATCCATCCTGGGAGTACCAAAATGTATCATGATCTTCGTCATACATTTTTGTGGAGCAATATGAAGAGAGAGATAGCACTATTTATCTCATGGTGTCTAACTTGTCAACGAGTTAAAGCGGAGCATCAAGTACCAAAAGATCGATTGCAACCACTTGAAATTCCATAATGGAAGTGGGAGCACATTACCATGGATTTCGTTACTAGTCTTCCCACGGTTTCTCAAGGCATATATGCAATTTGGGTCATTATTGATAGATTGACCAAGTCTGCTCAATTCTTACATATACGAGAAACTTATACACTTGAACGTCTTGCTTGTATGTACATAAACGAGGTTGTAAGATTGCATGGTATGCCAGTATCCATAATGTCTGATTGAGACCCAAGATTCACTTCACGATTTTGGGTTAGTTTGCAAAAAGCTATGGGCACGCAGACTTACGATTTAGCTCGGATATCATCCTCGAGGCAGACGGACGGGCGATCGAGAGGACTATTCAAACTCTTGAAGATCTATTAAGACTCGTGTCCTTGACTTCAAGGGAAGTTGGGACAAGTTCTTACCATTGGTGGAGTTTTCCTACAACAACAAATATCAAGCAAGTATTGGCATGGCTCCATTTGAGGCGTTGTATAGAAGAAAGTGTCGCTTCTCCAAAGATGCCGGGATGAGGTGGGTGAAGCAACGTTGTTGGGACCAGAGTTGAGTACGTATTATGACTACGGAAAAGATTCAAATGATCCGACAATGTATAAAAACCTCACAAGATCGACAAAAGAGTTATCTTGATCATCATCGAAAAAGACGTGGAATTCGATATAGGAGATCATGTGTTGTTACGTGTTGCTCCATGGAAAGGAGTTACTGAGATTTGGAAAGAGAGGAAAGCTCAATCCTCGATTCATCGTTATTTTAATCCTCGATCGAGTAGGAACTGTGGCCTATAGACTCGCTTTTACCGCCAAGTATGTCTCGTGTTCATAATGTTTTCACATATCCATGTTACGTAAATATGTGGAAGACCGAACCACATTATTGAAGTTAGAACCGGACGAAATAGTGAAGATTTGACGTATGAAGAGGTTCTGTTCAAATCTTGGATAAGAAGGAACATATTCTACGCTCCAAGGTTATACCTCAAGTCAAAGTTTTGTGGAGAAACCACGATGTTGAGGAAATGACTTGGGAGTTAGAATCTGAAATGAAATCAAGGTATCCTTACCTCTTCGACATACCAGGTACGTACCCTAATTTTGAGGGCGAAATTTCATAAGAAGGGGAGATTGTAAGACCCCAACTATTATAAATAAAGATGAATTTTCTATAAATATCATTTTTGAATATTATGGAATGAATTTGATATAATGTTATAGTTGTGGGTAATATTTATAAATTTTGCAAAGTATGCAAGTTGTTATATAATATTCAATTGGTCGGGGAATATTCATTTTAATAGGGAATATTCGTACAACGACACAATTATTGGTGGACCCCACAACGAAATTATTATCAGATTGAGAAAACGACAAAAATACTTTATGAAAATAACGACGGAAGTTTTACCGTTAATAGTTGAAACATCCGATGTTAAAAGTACAGTAATACACATGGTTGCATAGTAGCACACAGTATTGATTATTGATGCTTACATGAGAAGTCACTCAGTTTTGTTCAATTATTGTTACAGTAATTGCTGCATAATATCTCACGTTATTTGATTCAATTATTGTCAATATTTTATAATCAATAATTGAGATGACAAAGTTATTAATATTATTATTTGTAATATTAACGATGTCTAGAAGTTCTGTCAAGGAGAGGTTTGGTCACCTAATTGCGCACTAATGGGGAGAAATCCTTATTGGAAAGCCCCCTCTTTCATGGGAACGACCTGATCGATTAATATTGTAAATTATAATAATGATGATAAATTTTGTTTTATTAGTATTATTAATGTAATAAAACAGAAAAGCTTTTTATATAAAATAGAATACTTTTATAAAGTTATTCGTTTTATTAGACTATAAATAGAATATATAATATTCTATTATGCATAGTGTTTTGCATAGTAAAATCTTTTTATATAAAACAGAATACTTTTATAAAGTTATTTGTTTTATTAGACAATAATTACATATATTATATTTTATTATGCATAGTGTTGCATAGTGCTTGCATAGTGTTTTGCATAGTAAAATATTTTTATATAAAAGTAATACTTTTATAAAGTTATTTGTTTTATTAGATTTTAAATAATATATATATATATATATATATATTTAGAATATATTATATTTTATTGCATAGTGCAACATAATATCCTTTCTATTTTCCTATAAATAGGATGCTTAGTTAGAATTGAAAATCACACCAGAAGTTCAGAGAATTCTTCTATAATCTTGAGTGTAAGACCCCAACTTTTATGAATAAAGAATAATTTTCTCGAATTATATTTTTGAATATTATGGTGTTGATTTGATATAATATTATAGTTGTGGGTAATATTTACAAATTTTGCAAAGTAAGCAAGTGGTTATATAATATTCGATTGATCGGGGAATATTCTTTTTGTCAGGGAATATTCGTACGACGGCACAATCATTGGTGGACCTCACAACGGAAGTATTGTCGTAGTTAAAAAATGACAAAATTATCTTTCTATAAAAATAACGGCGGAGGTGTTACCGTTCAAACTGTTGAACTACCCGATAGTAAAAGTACAAGATGTACTGGCGTGGTTGCATAGTAGCACTCGTATTGATTATTGATGCTTACGTGAGAAGTCACTCAGTTATACTCAATTATTGCTACAGTAATTGTTGTATCATATCTCTTATATTATTGATTCAATTATTGTCACAGTATCATCTATATAATATGTTATATTATTAAATCAATAATTGAGACGACGAGTTATAATATTAATGATTAATAATTGTTGAAAGATTAAATATGTGTTGATTAAAAATAAAATGATTTGTGGTAATATTTATTCAATCCTTGATGTATATAAAGAGTCTATTATGAGACGTTTGTGGTAAATTATGTTATTCTATGGGGGCCCATATGTCATCATCTAAGAGTCTCTTTCGCCAATAGTAATTACCTTTACCAGACGTCAAACCACTTGGTGTTTCACATTACAGGCGTCAAACCACTTGGTGTTTCACATTACAGGCGTCAAACCACTTTTCTTTTCACATCACCGACCGTCAAGTCTTTTGCCTTTTTTCACATTGCAAGTGCTAAGCTAGAAATCTTCTATAAATAGAGGTCTAGTTCTTCATTATTTTCACGAATTCATTCAAGCTATAGAGAGAGAAAGTATAGAGAGAATAAGAGAAAGAAGAAGAGTATTCTCATTACTACACTCTCGCGAGATTCAATCTCCTACTAATGTAAGTGGTGTTATTTCTTTTGTATTCATGAAGAGAACTTCATTTATTCCATTATTTATTATTACTCGTTGGAATAACTCAGATATCGCTGGCTACCCTATAGTTGGTGAAATTCTTCTGTTATTCTAGTCTTTATTATTCTTTTGGAATATCCTGTCTATGCGTTTTACGTCGGACCTGGTTCCAGTCTTTATTATTCTGTTGGAATATCCTGTTTGTGCGTTTTACGCCGGACCTGGTTCCATTCTTTATTATTTTGTTGGAATATCCTGTTTGTGCGTTTTACTGGACGGACTGTTCTCATTATTTATTATTCATTGAATAACATACACATGCGATCTATCGCGCATGCATGGTGATTTCTTTTGTTATTCCATTCTTTATTATACTCAGTTGGTTAAAACTTTAACTTCTATACTCCATGAAATTAGTGGAATATCCTTGATATTTGCGCTTCATCCAGTATCTTTTCATGGAAATATTCTTTTGAGCATTCTTGAATTTTACTATACGAAGCAGTATCATGTTGACAGTTTGGACGTTATTGGTTCCTGGATAAATTAATTCTTGAACTTGTTTATTGAATTCTTATATCATTGTCATCATCCTCATGTTTATATTTTATTGAAAGTCATTTGTGGCCTGTAGTGCATAGATGGACTTGGTATGATTATGACAAGGGATTATTCGATGTAATCATGACCGTAATGTTACAAATGATGTGGTAAAAGTCCTCATTGGCCCGTAGTGTATTGATGGACAGTTGTTGGCATGATCATGACCATTAATGAATACACAAATATTCTTGGCCCGTAGTGCATGGATAATTGTGGTCGTGATACTAAAGAATATCCTTAGCCGTAGTATTGGGGTGATTCGATGTTGTGGATTATTTATTAAGCTGCGTCCCAGTGATAAAAGTGATGAAAAACCTTTTAAATCATAAAAGATAGTAGATTTTATTCTCTACTTGACTCTTTTAATGGATTGTTTGTTCCGCTGCAGTTAAACTTGATGTTTGTTATATTGTATCAGTTTAACACTATTTAAGGATAATGATAATTTATTATGAATTATCTTAGTCATAATATTTCTTACTAGGCTAGTTGAGCTCACCCTTTCTTTCACTGTTCTCTTCAGGAAATGAGAATATAGCTGGGACGATTCGGGGAATGGGGTGATGGCCCTAGATGGTGCATTAGTAGTCATCACTATTCTGTGATATAGTGTGATAATAATTGTAATGAGGACTCCTTTTGAGTTTGTATACTCTCTAGTAGACAATAATTGTATTCAAACTCACAGTTTATGTTTTGTCGTATTGTACACGACAATTGTATTATTAAGTTGTATTTGAATTCTGTACCATGTATCTGGCGACTCAAGATGGGTGATGTATACCTAATTTTGGGGGCGTCACATGGACCGTATTGGAGAGTATGATAGGGGCTCCTATACCTTTGCCTATTTCCTCCGGGGCATGCGTATACGCTCACAGGGTTTCATTGAGGCTTGACTAGGATTTTACCCATTTCTGCTGATGAGTATTTCTCTTGTCTTTTCCCATTCATAGGTTAAGAGTGTTTACTGATAGCAGATGTTTTGCCATTGTGTTGGCAGTTTTGGGCCTATGAGAGGCTACCATGTTTGCGTCATGTTAGTGTGTTAAGTTTAGATACCTATCCATAAGGACGACGATGGCACCATTCTATTTTGCTGGAGGTCCCTGTAGCTGAGGGATTCACTCACTGCCGTATTGTTGATCGATTTCGCAATCAATGAATACGTGCAAGTATACACGGTCAACAAGTAATAAAGTGAAAGTAGAGTATCGTTCCCACGAGGAATTATTTAATAAAAATCACCAAGTACTAATTCTTAACCAAACTAATTTTATTTAAACAATCTCAAATCGTGTTTCTTCTAATTAAGAAAACTAAATTAACTAATTAAAACTAAGATTTTAACGAATGAATTCAAATAAATAAAGATTAAGACTTCAATATCCCCAATTATGAACTATAAATCAATTATCCAATTATCCCAATTATTATGCCCACTGGAATTGTTAACGAAATTCTCAATTGCCAAGAGCCCTTTTCCAAGTGATCAATTGCCTTCTATTTAATCCAGATTAATTTTGCTATATTCCTATGCAAAACAATTGAATTAAACTCATTATAATCCCAATTCCTTATGTGTTACATGCGGTGAAAAGATATTTCCATTCTATTCACAAACCTAATTATTCATTTGTGCAAATAACTAAGTCACATGATATCATGCCCGATTCTAACCCTAGAATTCCTCTTCCAATTCCTTCTAGAGTAACAAAGTAATTACTGATCAAATAATTAAGCAATAAGCACAAGACAAGATAAACAACTCACTTTAACATAAATAATTAGAATATAATGAATAACTAATTCATAGCCATAAAAAGTTCAATTGAAATCTCAAAAATAGTTAGTTCATAATTAATGAATTAAAACCAAGAATCCACAACCTGAATAGACATCAAAAGATAAAAAGTAAGATGAGAGAAGAGAATAGAATCTGTTGTCAACAAATCGATGCTCCCTCTTGCTGCTCTTGCTCTTGATCTTCAATGCTCTCCAAGTTGCTTCAATCTCCAAAACTAATAAGAACTAGGGTTATTTTCTAATCTAAAGGAGTGTTTAATCTAGGCTAAGCTATGTAAAACTCCTCTTATTTTATGCCTTACATCATGTATTTATAGGTTACAAGTCCAATTTTTAGTTTAGGAACAAACCCAATCCAATTTGGAGTCAAAAGGTGTTAAAATTATACCAAAACGCGTCCGAGCCATCACCAAGCCCTTCCCAAATACCAGCTAGGCACGGCATGGAATCTGCTTTATAAGCGCCCGGCGCTGGAAAATGAACTAGAAATAGCGCCATGGCACCTGGAAAATGAACTAGAAATAGCGCCCGTGGCTGCCCCCAAAATCGACATTTTCTGCTCAAGCGTCCTTTGAAAAAATGGCCATAACTTCTTTGTCCGAACTCCGATGTTGATGATTCAAGATGTTCCGGAAAGAAGAGAAGTAGATATACAACTTTCATTCTTTGAGTGTTTCGAAATAATGTCAAGAGCTATAGTCAAATTGGGTCTGAAGTGACTGCTGTGTAAATGGCAAGCCGAAAACGCGAATCTAGCCACCCCAAACATCGATCCATGTAACTTTTGTCCCAATTCCTATAAAATAACATAAAACATGCATGAATAGACACAAACACATAAAAACATCCTAAAAGACTTAAGAACAACAATAAATTAAGCCCGAATGTATCCAATTCATGGGTATAAAACTCACTCATCACGTATACAGCTGGAGTTGCTGATAGCTGATACCATTACATGGATTCCCTATTTAGGGGAACATTTGACGATCGACTTTGAGGATGGACACCCGACTGGAGTCGAGTATTTAATTTCCACCAGGAGAGTTCCTCTCTTCACAGATGGAGGCTGGGAGCTCTATTTAGGAGAGCGTACTATTAGGAGTACCACAGGGGAGATCCGTATACCGATCTTGCCTCCTGTCAGGAGTCATTGGCCCATATCACAGTCACCCGTCACTGATATCCCATTGTTGGGGGTTGACGGTTTTGCATTATCAGAGGGTCTATGTACGCAGGAGATGTTCCAGCGTTGGTGGTTCCCTCGTACTATCGGAGCCCAGTCCCGCGCCACATAGTTTATGGGGGATATGGTTCTAGGATCCTTGATGATGACGTATTGGGCAGCTTGTGTCCAATCCGTCATCCTCATATTTATATTATGTTAAAAGTCATCTACTGCATGTAGTGCATAGATGGACTTGGTATGATTATGACCAGGGATTATTCGGTGTAATCATGACCGTAATGTTAAAAATGATGTGGAAAAAGTTCTCATTGGCCCGTAGTGCATTGATGGACAGTTGTTGGCATGATCATGACCGTTAATGAATACACGATTATCCTTGGCCCGTAGTGCATGGATAATTTGTGGTCATGATACTAATGAATATCCTTGGCCGTAGTGCATGGATGATGTGGATTATTTATTAAGCTGAGTCTCAGCGATAAAAGTAATGAAAAACCTTTTAAATCATAGAAGATAGTAGATTTTATTCTCTACTTGACTCTTCTAATGGATTGCTTGTTCCACTGCAATTAAACTTGATGTTTGTTATATTTTATCAGTTTAACACTGTTGAAGGCTAGTGATAATTTATTCTGCATTATCTTAGTCACAATATTTTTACTGGGCTAGTTGAGCTCACCCTTTTGCTTTCATTGTTCTCTTCAGGAAATGAGAACGTAGTAGGGACTAGTCGGGGAACAGAGTGACAATCCAGATGATAGAATTAGTAGTCCTCACTATTCTATGAAATAGTGTGATAATAAATGTATTTTGAGTTTGAATACTATCTAGAAGATAATATTTGTATTAAAACTCACAGTTCATGTTGTATATTTAAAGTTGTATTTGTGTCATGTACCATGTATTTGGCGACTCAGAATAGGTGATGTATACCTATTTTGGGGGCGTCACAATTAAACCTTGTCCTACTTGTGGAAAGAAATATAAAGGACTATGATTTCTTAGCAAATGTTATAATTATGGACAATCGGGACATATTTCACCACAGTGTCTTCTCCCAAATAAGAATAAATATTTTAATTGTGGTTCGTTGGACCATTTTTCAAAGAATTGTCCCAAACCTAAGAATCAAGGAGGAAAGGGGAATAGAGTACTAGAGAATAGTCAGTCAATAGTAGTTGTAGTTGGGGTTCAGAATCGACCTACGAACATTTAATATATCGGTGAGGGATGTTGTTGCTGCACAAGACGTTGTGACAGGTATCATCCCTATCAACACTTTAAATAAATACATGTTATTTGATTCTGGTACTACATGTTATTTTTTGTCTATATTTTTTTCTACAAACTTGAATACACCATGTGAAAATTTAGACAAACTATTTGTGTAGAAATTGCTAATAATGAAAATATTTCGGTTGAAACCATATACAAGAATTGTAGTGTGTTAATAAAAGGACATAATTTTACGGTAGATCTTATACCAATTTAGTTGGGAGAATTTGATGTAATTTTAGGAATGGATTGGTTAGTTAATCATAACGCGATGATTGATTGTCATCAAAAATGTATAAACCTTCTAACTGCATCGAAGTCAAAGGTTGTGTTTAACGGTTGTTGTTCACCTAAGAAATCTCGATGTTTGACTATAGTTCAGGCAAAAAGATTACTTAGAAAAGGTTGTTTAGGTTATTTGGCCTATATATTTGATACTCGACAGGAAGGAGTAAAATTAGATCAAATACCTATAGTTAAAGATTTTCCCGATGTATTTCCGGATTACTTGCCAGGTTTACCTCCAGATAGGGAAATTAAGTTCGTCATTGATCTTGCACCGGGAACGACACAAGTTTCTAAGGCACCATACAGAATGACACCTATAGAACTGAAAGAGTTACTAATACAATTACAGGAACTCTTAGATAAAAAGTACATACAACCTAGTGTTTCACCCTGGGGAGTACCAGATTTGTTTGTAAAGAAGAAGGATGGAACTATGAGACTATGTATAGACTATAGAGAGTTAAATAAATTAACTATTAAGAATAAATCTCATTTACCAAGGATTGATGATTTGTTTGACCAATTAAAGGGGGCCTAACATATTTAAAAAAATTGACCTCAGAACAGGTTATCATCAATTAAAGGTAAGAAAAGAGGATGTGCCGAAAACAACGTTTAGGACACAATATGGACATTATGAGTTTCTTGTAATGTCTTTTGGATTGACAAATGCACCAGCAGCATTTATGGATTTAATGAATCGAGTGTTTATACCATGTATAGACAAATTTTTTGTAGTGTTTATCGACGATATTCTGGTATACTCGGAAACACGGGAAGAACATACTGAAAACAAAAGAGTCGTTTTGGAGATATTACGAAAGGAACAAATTTATTCAAAGTTTTCCAAGTGTGAATTTTGGTTAAAGAGAGTTCAATTTTTAGGTCATGTGATTGACAAGAATGGAATATCTGTAGATCCAACTAAGATCAAAACGGTTGTGAATTGGGAACAACCAACAACTCCAACAGAAGTATGAAGTTTTCTCGGTTTAGCAGGTTATTATCGACGGTTTATAAAAGATTTTTCAAAAATTGAAACCCCATTAACCAATTTAACTCGAAAGACAGTAAAATACGACTGGACAGATAAATGTGAAGAAAGCTTCCAAGAGTTGCAGAAGCGACTGAGCATGGCTATAATGTTGTCTTTACCAGATGATATGGGAGGCCTTGTAGTATTCATTGATGCATCACATAGAGGTTTAGGGTGTGTGTTGATGCAACATGGGAAAGTGATTGCTTATGCATCACGACAACTCAAAGATTACGAGAAGAGGTATCCTACTCATGACCTAGAGTTAGCCGCGGTAGTTTTTGCTCTAAAAATTTTGAGACATTACTTGTACGGGGAGAAGTGCGAAATATATACAGATCATAAAAAGTCTGAAATATATTTTTAGACAAAAGGAACTAAATTTAAGGTAGAGAAGATGGTTAGAACTGATAAAGGATTTTAATTGTGAAATCTTATATCATCCCGGTAAAGCCAATGTAGTAGCTGATGCGTTAAGTAGAAAGAATCAATAAAAATTGAATGTATTAACCACCAATGATAGGTTAATAAAAGACTTTGAAAATTTAAAAATTAAGGTGGAATTTCTAACTACCTCCACCCAAAAATTATACATTTTAGAGGGAGTTTCATCTCTACTTAACAAAGTCAAAGAGATACAGGAAAAAGATGAAGAATGTCAGAAGTATAAGTCCAATATAACTCATGACAAGTATAACAAATTCAGAATAGATAAGGATGGAATAAAAATATATGAAGATAGAATCTGGGTTCCGTTAAACCAAGCTTTAAAAGACGAAATCTTAAACGAAGCTCATAATTCTAAATTTTCCATACATCCTGGCAGTACTAAAATGTACAAGGATTTAAGTCGAAACTTTTGGTGGTCGAATATGAAAAGAGAAATAGCCGAATGGGTAATCAAATGTCTCACGTGCCAAAGGGTTAAGGCTGAGCATCAAAAGTCGAATGGTTTACTTCAACCCTTACCGATTCCTGAGTGGAAGTAGGAACATATAACCATGGATTTTGTTGTTAGTCTTCCAGCTACACAAAAGGTACATAATTTCATTTGGGTAATAGTTGATCGTTTAACTAAATCAGCTCACTTTTTACCTATTAAAATTACTCATAACTTGGATCACCTTGCTAAACTGTACATCAATGAAATTATCTCTACGCATGGAGTACCTGTTTCCATAGTATCTGTCGAGACCCACATTTTACTTCAAATTTTTGGAAAAGTCTTCAGAAACACTTAGGATCACAATTAAGATTGAGTACAACTTATCATCCTCAGATTGATGGACAGAGTGAGAGAACCATACAAACACTAGAGGGTATTTTAAGAACATGTATCATAGACTTGAAAGGAAGTTGGGAAGATCAGTTACCTTTAGTCGAATTTTCCTATAACAATAGTTATCAGGCTAGCATAGGTATGCCACCCTATGAGGCCTTATATGGAAGGAAGTGTATAACACCTTTATGTTGGGATGAAGTCGGGGAAAGACAAATGCTAGGACCTGAAATAATTTAATAAACTACTGAAACCATCAGAATTATACGTCAACTATTACAAGAATCTCAAGACCGACAAAGAAAATACGCTGATCCACATCGTCAACAACGAAACTTTAACGTAGGAAGCCACATATTCTTAAAGGTATCTCCTTGGAAGGGCAAAATATGTTTTGGCAAGAAAGGAAAACTAAGTCTGAGATTCATTGGACCTTTTGAAATTTTGAGAAGGATTAGTGAAGTTGCTTATGAAATAGCACTACCTCCTGAGTTGAATCATATCCATAATGTGTTTTATGTGTCTGTATTACGACCATACAAATGGGATTATAAACACGTTATAAATTATGAGCCGATCCAAATAGAAGAAGATCTTTCTTATATAGAAGAACTTGTGCAAATCGTCGACCGTAAAGAGCAAGTCCTAAGAAATAAAGTGATAGCATCGGTTAAAGTGATCTGGAGAAATCAGAACGTTGAAGAGGCTACATCGGAGCTCGAAGATAAAATGCGAGAGAATTATCCTTAATTATTTACCTAACTTGTACTTTAATTTCGAGGACAAAATTTTTATTAGTGGGGGTGAATGTAAAATCCCAAAACCCTAATAAGATTCGGTTATGTAAAATCCAGTTATATCAATTAAATTTCTCCGTTCTGAATGTGGTATGTGTTATGAATACTCTGTTTAACAAATTTGATCAAAAATAATTTTGTCCGAAAAACATCGTGTTTGATACCTCGTGCTTGAAAAATATTTCTTTCAAAAATAGACTTTTCTAGATTTATCTACACCAAAATAGGGATGTAATTATGTACTAAGGAACATTTTAACAATCTTAATTTATTCCTTCAAGATTAGGATTAGTCAAAATTAAGCTTAAACTAACCTAATTAGAACACGAAATGAAACAAAAAGCAAAGACAATTTAGTGACAATATAGAGGCACACTGTAGGGATGTAAAGGAAATTTTGTGAAGGAATTTATTCCTTCACATGAGGAGTTGTTTAGCTAAGGAACAGTGAAGAAAAAATATTTAGTGACAATATAGGGATGTAGTGAAGGAAAAAGGAATCCTTCACAATTTTTATTTATTTTCTGACAATATAGGGATGTAGCGAAGGAAAATCCTTCACAAAATTTTCTTGCAGAGATGATGGAAGGATTTTTTTGCAAAATTTATGATGAAATATTATGAGGAAAAAATATATTAATGAAGAAATTATTATTTACTATATATTATTGTTCACAAGTTTTTTAAGTAGAGATAAAATTAGTCGTTGTTTTGTTCTAAATAATTTTTTAGAATTAATTATGGTAAATATAAATTTTAATATAAATACATTAATATTACATTTTTTAAGTAACTTATTATAATATTACTTATAAAAGATTTGTTTTTTTAAAAAAAATTTATTAATTTTTTTTTGTGGAACTAATCAGTATTCATGTGTGTGTGGTTGGTGTGGAATATAGAGTCGATGTTTCTACCAAATCGCTAGCTAGGTGCGTGCGTGAGTGCGTGAGTGGTTCGGCTGAAGCTAGAGGAAAGTAAGTTGGGACTCTTACTTAGCCAGAATTGGATGTTTCTACTAGATCGCTAGCTAGGTTTTCTCTCTCAATTTGGGTTTCCATTGTTTTCCTTAGCCATTGTTTAGGCGGTAAAAAGGAAAATGAATTAGCGCCAAAATTTGACGCAATTAGTGAGATTTATAATTGATTGTAGGAATAATGTTTCCTACGGCTAAAGGGATTATCATTAATCCCAAAATTTACCTCTCTTCGCATCAAAAAGTCACTTTTTCTCATCCCAATTGCGTGAAGCCCTAACTTTGAAGATCCAAAGACCCGTCAATTTGTTCTAAGGTTGTTTTTTTTAACTTTGTTCCTCAATATTCTATTACTTGCTGAAATGATTTATATATACAAACATGTATGATTAAATCCATTTTTCTTAGGGCTTTTTATTTGATACTTATGCAGATAGTGCAATGTTTATGTGTTTTTCTATGTATTTGTGTATTATTTTATGCTAAACTGTTATGTATATGGGAATTTTTTGTAGCTAGAGTTGAATTGTGTAGATAAGTCTGGATGTATATTTTTGTTATTTGAGATAAAAATCATAAAAAGTTATCTTTTTGATTGCTTTTGTTGTTTGGCTTTTGCTTTGTATAATTTCTTTTAAATAAAAAAAAAGTCTTTGTATCGTTCTAGATTATCACCCATTAGCTTTGATCTATTTTTTAAAATATGTTAGATAGTTCATTATTTAGAGCTTAAGTTGGGCTCCGTTTTGCTTGCTCAGTTTAGGGGAAAATTGGTTAGCTGAGGCATATTTTAGTGCCAAAGTTGATCGTTTAGTAATTTGGTCTACATTAGTTTGCTACTCTGGTTAGTGCAGACAACATTGTTACTTTGTTTTGTCTGATCAGTTGCCCTAACATGTAATCTTCCAATAATTTTGACTATGTCTATGAGTGGAAAGCCAGCCCTTTTTGTACATTATTGTTATATATTAAGAGTATATTGTTGTTCTCATAGATTACCCAATATAATACATTATTTAAACACCAAGTCAAAATCCTAGCGCAGTTAAACTCCTATTTTCTGTTTTAATCTGAAATCTTGCTAACGACCTGTAATTCTACTTTTACCAAAGATTGATTTTTAAATGAGATTTCTTTTGTTCTTTGTCTTTAAAAAGTTGCAAATGTATGTGAAAGCTTAGTTTGAGCTAAAAGCTGTAGTGACACTAAGTCTTTTCCCTGATAACTGATGTATAGATATTCATGTCCCACATAGAATTCCCCTGGGGTGGCAAAACAATCAAACCATTATTGACATAGATATAAAGAATTACTAGATCACTTTAGTATGAAATTAAAGATATTGGTAGATCTACTTAAATTTTATCAATCAATTAGTTAGTAGGCCAGTAATTTTATCAAACCACAAGGTCATGCACTCAATTAGTTAGTAGGCCAGTAATTTTATATGTGCTACTCAACTACAGAATTAAAAAGAGATTGTGCTTCTTTATGTGTCTTCTCACTTGTGGTGTCCCTGTACAAGTGTGTGCTCTCGAGCAAGTGTACTATAGGTCGTAAAGCAGGAGGGAATTTATTACCTGGAGTGGCCTTCCATCACTTTCTTCCTGGCGTTTGAATCCAGTGGCAATTATAGTTATACTTACCTGAATGAGATAAGATCTGCGTAATCATGGTATACGTGAATTTTTTCCAAAAAAAATTGTATGAATGATCACATCTTATTAGCAACTTAAACTATTTTTTTTGTATGCAAACTATTTTTTTATTAGCAACTTAAACTATTTTTTTGATTAGAATTAATTTCTTTTTCCTTTGTATTTGTATATTTGATTTTGTTTTAATAGTTTGACTATGAATGTGTTTATTTCCGATTAATTTGGTGGTAATTGCTAACTGTAATCATGTCAGATGATCGAACTTGGATGACAAATAGGGCAGGGGATAATGGGATTGGGGTTTCTTTTGAGTTTCAACAAGGTGTGGAAGAATTTCTTAATTTTGCCTTTGACAACCCAAAATGTGTACACGCAAAAAAGATTAGGTGCCCATGTAGATCATGTATGAACTCTTGTTGGTTAAGTAGAGGCGAGGTTAACTTTCATTTATTTAAGAGAGGTTTTACAGCTGGATATAACCGATGGACTCACCATGGGGAATCTTTTTTTTTGGAACCCAACACTTCTCATGTTCGAACTGATTTCAGGTCTAATAATGAAAGTTATCAATGTTGTGATATGGTACTTGATGCTATGGGTCATGGATTTGATCAACAAATTGATAATGATCTCCATGATGATATTGTCGAGGAAGAACCTACTTTAAGTGCAAAAGAGTTTTACCAAATGCTAAAAGATACTGAAGTCCCATTATATAGTGGTCATTAGAAGCATAGTAAATTGTCTATTGTTACTAAGTTGTCGCTTCAAGTCCGAGAGTGGATGTAGTGAGAAACACTTTAACGAACTTGTTAACACTTATTAAAGAGTTCTTCTTGGGATGATGATGAGTTGTTGGGGTTCTTACTACTTGGCAAAAAAAAATGGTTAGAGGACTAGGTTTGGGATATAAAAAGATAGATGCATGTAGAGAAGATTGTATGCTGTATTTGGGGGAAAATAAGGATAAACAAAAGTGTTTGACTTGTGGTCTCCCAAGGTATCAGCCAAATAACGGAGGTAAGGGGAAGGATATACCATAGAAGGTCTTATGATACTTTCCTATTGCACAAAGACTTCAGAGGTTATATATGTCAACAAAGACCTCCAAACACATGAGATGGCATTGTACCCAAACCAAAGTTCCAGGTGAATTGAGACACCCTGTAGATGGAGAAGCCTAGAAAAAGTTTGATGCTACACACCCATCATTTGCAAAAGAAGATAGAAATGTAAGGCTAGGACTCGCCACCGATGGTTTCACTCCATTTGACATATCAAGCACACCACACTCTACTTGGCCTGTAATTCTTGTTCCTTATAACCACCCACCATGGATGTGTATGAAGGATGCATACATGTTTTTGTTGTTACTCATTCCTGGTCCTCAAAGCCCGAGTAAAGACATCGATGTGTACTTGAGACCATTGATAGATGAGTTGAAAATGTTATGGGAGACGGGAGTTCACACCTATGATGCATCTTCTAAACATAATTTTCAAATGAGAGTTGCAGTCATGTGGACTATCAACGACTTTCCTGCATATGGTATGATGGAAGGATGGAGCACACACCGAAAGATGGTATGTCCAATGTGTAAGGATGAAACTAAAGCTATTCGTTTAACTTATAGTGCAAAATCAAGCTTCTTTGGATCACATCGTAGGTTTCTACCGATTCAACACAGATTTCGAAGACACAAAGATAATGCTCATAGAGACCAAGAAAAATGTGTTGCACCGATTCGATTATCTGGAGCAATGGTAAAGGCGTGGTTAGATCAATTAAAGTTTCCACCTCCCGAAAAGGTCTATAAGGATCATATAGCTGAAGGGTTTGGTGAATCCATAATTGGACCAAATGAAGTATTTTCTTTGAGTTGTTGTATTGGAGTATACTCATGCTCCGACACAACTTAGATGTGATGTATATTGTGAAAAATGTGTTTGATAATGTCTTTAACACAGTGATGGGTGTGAAGTCTAAGACTAAAGACCACATTAAAGGACGAAATGATATGGAAGAAATAGGCATTCACAATGACTTGCATCTTGTGCTGAGTAAAAATGGTATCAAGGTAATCATGCCAAAAGCAGCCTTTACATTGAACAAAGTGCAAGTAAGACAAGTTTGTCAGTGGGTGAAAGAATTAAAGCTCCCTGATGGATATGGCTCTAATATATCTCGGTGTTGTAACCTCAAAGATGGTAGATTCTATGGGTTAAAGAGTCATGATTGTCATATATTCATGCTATGATTAATTCCAATTGCTTTCCGTGATTTATTGCCTCCTAAAATCACTGATGTTTTGTCAGAACTTAGTCATTTCTTTCGTGACTTATGCTCAACGGTACTACGGGAGAGTGATATAGATGTACTTGACAATAAAATTGTTTTGACAATTTGCAAGCTTGAAAAGATCTTTCCCCCATCATTCTTTGATTGTATGGAGCATTTACCTATTCATTTGGCTTATAAAGCAAAGATAGGTGGGCCAGTGCAATACCGATGGATGTAACCATTTGAGAGGTATTATTTTTCTTTTTCTTTTTTCACGATAATCAAAAGACTTATAATTTTACTCACTTTGTTCAAATAACATCATATGTTTATTTTTTTTATAAAAAAATCAGATGTATGCGCCGCTTAAAGAAGAAGGTTACTAATAAAGGTCATGTGGAGGGTTCAATTGTGGAGGCATACATCATTGAGGAGCTCGTAAACTTTTGCTCTCTCTATTTTGAGGTTGACAAAGAAACAAAACATAATCGTGTTAGTCGTAATGAAGATATTGCAGCAGTAGATTGTGAAAACCTTTATATCTTCAAAAATGTTGGTCATGCTATCTCTGGGAGTACACAACGAGATTTAACTGACGTGGAGTATCATGCTGCAACATTATATACTCTTATGAATTGTATAGAGGTCAGACCATTCATCACGTAAGTTAGGCATTTTATAATTTGTGTATTAAATATATATATATATATATATATATATATATATATATATATATACACAAATATGCATACACATTTCAATTATTTGCATTAAGATGGTAATGTATACGCAGGGAGTTTGATGAAAAACTTTTGGCATCTAATCCTAATATATCCGAGAAACAAAGGGTAGAGTTGCAGAACAAATATTTCATCAAATGGTTTAATAAACGTGTAAGAACATATGGTACTTTTTATTGTATTAATGTAATATATGGTTGACACAAAAAATTTATCCATATCATATAATAATAGCAGTCTACTGTATTTATAGGTACTCGATGATAACAACACCGATGAAAGTTTAAGAAGACTAGCTCGTGGCCCTGGTAAAACAGTTAATGTGTATAAGGGATTCGTTATCAATGGTTTTAAATTCCACACGAGTGATATAGCAGCTAATAGAAAAACCCAAAGCGATGGTATTATGGTGAAAGGTAGTTTTTGTAACGACTCCGATCAAGATTATTACGGGATCTTATCAGAGATTGTTGAATTGAAATACTTTACAAAAAAAGTTGTAATTAATGTTTAAATGCAATGATTGGTTTGATATAAGTTTAATATAAGTCAACAAGGGTTTTCATCCATGATTGGAAATGGATTGATATTTTTTAAGCGAAGTTAATATAAAAGTCCCAATTGCTAAACTCATATAATCCATTCATCCTTAGCAAATACAAGAATATGCTTATCAAGATTTTTTCGAAGGCGTTACAAAAAAAAGATCCCAATTTAATGTAGATCAAGTTGTGGGTGATCCTGGGGAAGAAGTGGATCTGAATGATGAAAATGAAGAAATTGAAGAAGAAGAGCAATATGATACCGAAAAAGAAGATGAAATTGAATACGAAGATTAGATATATCTACTTCTTGGTTCAACTTGTTCTTAGTTGTAATTGATTTTATTAAAAATGACACTTTTTTTTTTATTAATCGATTTTATCATATTAGCCTATTAGGTTACTTGTTTATAATTTATGTTTGCTTATCTAGTATTTATGTTTTTGTTATTTAGTAAGCTTTATATTTATACTTTAGTTGAATAACTTTCATTTTGTTACCTATAACTTGAGAGGTATTAACAGGTTCCATGGAAAAAAGGTCCATTTCAAAGACGCCGTTAGTCATCTGACCAGGGTAATATACATCCATTATTGTCTTCTTGATTGGCGACTTAATATTCTAATTTAGCTGATCGGCAAATTCCTATTTTAATTTAACTTTTGTTAACTCTTATATCATATTATTGCAGGAAACTACAATCGATGATTCGCAGACCCAATATAGGCCGTCGAGGTGCTAGTAGTTTTGGCAAAGTATATGGTCGTGACAAGTTGATTTCTCATTTAGCTTCTCAAGCAGATGTTCATGTAGACCATGTTAGTCCCCCTCCCCCTCCTCCTACTCCTCCTCCTCCTTCTCCCCACCATCATCATCATCATCATGTGATTCCTCTTGAGGTACCTGTTATAGAGCCCCATAGTTCAAGCGATGTAGCGCATGAGATGCAGTCTGAGTCTGTACCTGATAATATTGTTTGTCGTACCGTAGTTGTTGCTAAACCTCATCGTTTAAAATGTGTAACCCGTGGGATTCAGGTTGAGAATGATCCGGAGTTACGACCACTATGTTTGATTAGCGATAATAGGTATTTCTTTTAAGAATATTAATTAGCTCAAACACATTATTAATTTTAACAATATTTAATTGTGCTAATGTTCGTTTTGCTTTTACAACTTCATTACTAAGAAGGCTCGAAATAAGTGTGGGCCTATTTTGAAAAGCCATATAAATGAGCCTTGGGTACTTTGGAAACAAGTGCCTGAAGATGTTTTTGAAGGTTGTTGGAAGGAGTTTTCTGTAAGTACAAGTTTTTATTTTTCCTTTCTAATTTGGTGATTATTTTATCAAGAAAACATCATCAAGAATTCCTTATGATTTTAAAAATCAACCTAAACCAGAAAATATATTAAGTTAACTGTTAGTGTAACTGTAACTGTTAGTGTTAGTGTTAGTGTTAACTCTGTTAGTGTTAACTGTTAATGTAACTGTTAGTGTTAACTGTTAGTGTTTAACCGATGTAACTGTTAGTGTTAATTATTAGTGTTAACTGTTAGTGTAACTGTAATTGTTAACTGGACTGATATGCTCTATGAGGAGCTGCTATACTGTTAATATGAGGGTAGCCAGTGATTACTAATCAATGGGAACAACCTCATTAAAGTGTTACTTAAATATGTGAAATCAAAGAGTCTTACAAATTTTCCAAAGTTAATAATAATGTGATTTCTAAGCTAACATGATCTGTATTACCATATGGATTTCTTTGTGATGTTAAATGGATCATATGAATGTGGACCTGCTATATGCTAAAAGATTAAGCTAAGTGTGTAGTCAGAACTTATGACTAGAATATCAAGATAAATAATCAAGTAAAGTCAGCTAAGCTTGTATACTATGTGGTTTGCTATATTATGTAAGACTTGTATTATAAGGACTGTTTTGACTGACTGCTAGCACTATATGTGTTTCTTTACAAATTGTCATTGTATTATAAGGACTATTTTGATGGCTTAGCACTGAACCTTGCCTAAAAGGGTTGGTTTAGACATTAGGGACTGCTATATGACTTTTTTTGAGTTGCTATAGGTATAAACTGTTGTAGCATTTCCAAAATGGTTGGTTATAATTTATGATTGTAAATTATATTATCATGCCCAAAACTGGTATACTTAATAGACTATGACAGTATACTTGTTGTTGTGGATAGAATGAGCATAAATGACTGCTGGAAAGACTTTAGTTGTTATACTAACTGTTATTGCATTATATGAACTGTTATGTGTTGCTTTACTAACTGTTGTAGTATTAAAATTCACTACTATGCTATATTGCTATGTTAACTGACTGCTAACATTATATGTGTTGACTGACTGCTAGCACTATATATGTTGCTTTACAAACTGTCATTGTATTATAAGGACTGTTTTGATGGCTTAGCACTGAACCTTGCCTAAAAGGGCTAGAATAGACATTAGGGACTGCTATATGATTTTTTTGAGTTGTTATAGGTATAAACTACTGTAGCATTTAATTTACTGTTATGCCATTGTGATATTGTTATATACTGAATGTAGAGTATATAACCAGTACATAATTATATAACCCTGTGATTAAATGATTGAGGATCTGTTTTTTGTTTTGAGTCATGCTACGGCTAAAGGACTAAGTGACTGCCATGCTATGGCTGTTCTATAACTGACAAGCATTACCAACTCTTGCTAAATTTTGTTAATGCTTGGTTTAGGCACAAGGAGATAGGTTGGCTGTGGTGTTATAAGGTGGCTTAATGGAGTTATAGAACAAGCAAATATCCATGATACTTATAATTTGAAACTGTGCACACCATGTGCTCGACAAAAGTCCCAAGTCAACTGCCTTAACAAAATCAATTATAAAGCCAACATAAGACTGAGAATTGAGTTTTATAGTGCAAGAGATGAAAAATTGAAACGTATAAAGAACACTAAATAGAAGTCTTTGCTACAAAACCAAATGTGAAATGGTTATCATGCCAAGTCCTTGAGAACACTATTTTTAGGCAGCTGTGAAGGTTCAGGACAGGAGCTTGACATAATTGTTAGTAGGTGACATCATGCCAAGATTATACTACTGTCGAGTTAATGATTAACTTGTGTTGCAAAGCTTAAAAATTATAACCAATTAAGGGTTGGGTTGAAGGGTAAGAACTGCTATCAATGATAACAGTGGTTGGCACAGCACAGATGAAGAATCTAGCTACACTAAGGCTAAGAAATTCTAGCTTGACAACCCCTTTGCCCACTCTATTAAAATCAGTGACTGAACCAAGGAGCCAAAGCTTAATAGGCCACTAGGATGACATTAGAACTTTAAAAGATTATAACATATTAAGATTAGTGGTTAAGCTATTTGACAACTTAGTACCACGTATCCAGTCCAGGTTGACCTAATCAATCTACAACTTTGGTAATAATACCAAATTAATTTTTCAGTTTTGGGGGTTAATTTATGTTGGTTTGTTCCATTTTTGATAAGCATTAGATACTAACTGATAAAAAAGTGTCCTCATGCTTGTTAATCCATGTTCTTGGGTTGTGGAGGATTTTTTATGTTCTAGTCCATGGCTCAAATGACAGTGTTTAAGCTAACAACTTTATCATATTGTTATTATAATTAATTAAGTTATAACATTAATATTTATTGCTTTATTTCTTTTCTTTAATACTTTCTCAGGCTTGATTTCGGTTTCGCGAAGGAAAAAATTAGAAAGTGAAGGAGGTTTTTCGTAACCATTAGAAAAGACTTTATTCAAAATGGTTAAGCGTTGCAAGGCGTGAAGCTCATAAGAAGGCTCATACAAATGAGATGTGTGATGCCTTAAAACCATATAATCCCAGTTGGCTTTCGCAACAAGTGTGGACAGAGATGATTGATGTGTGGAAGGAGAAAGCCTGGAAATTAAGGAGTGCAGCGTCGAAAAAGAATCGAGCAAAATTGGCAGTAGGTCACACTGGTGGTTCTGAACCATTTTCCAAGCATATGATGGATTTGACAATGGCTAATAAAAGAGCTCCAACTTTGATAAAGGTATGGGATAGGACCCACAAGAAGGAACATGGTAATGGAGTTTATATAAACTCTCGTGCTAAGGAGATTGTAGTAAGTCCTTTTTTTATTAGCTTCTGATATAGATTATAAGATTACAGGATTTTGTTTTTCATTCAAATCAATGATTACTTTTTTTATTAGCTTCTGATATGATATGATTATTTTGTTTTTTATTCATTCAAATCTTTTACGGAGCTGGAGAAGGGTAGGGATGTGTAATAGTATGATTGACTTCTTATTGCTTAAAAATTTATATTGTTAAAATAAGCAGGAAGAGAGCCTGTTCGATACATGAAACAAAAACCCTTATGCGAAACTGCACTTGTTCAATAAAAATTATTTCTGTATTTGAAATGTATATTGGGACAGCTTGCAAGATTGCTGCAATATTTAGTTAACTAGAGGTATTTGAGAGATTGAGAGAGATATTTGCTAAAATTACTGACTTTGAACGCTACATAACTAGTTATATTCTGAAATCAGTATTTGAGAGATTGAGAGAGATATTTTAGAATTTAGAGAACCATATGGCTGGAAGAACACGGATCGAGTTAATTCATATAATAAATTATCCTACCGCTTAAGAGAACGGAAAAAATTAAGATAGAATGTCTCAAATATTTATCAACATTTTCCAATATGGATCAAATAATAAGATTATGTTTATGTAAAAACAGATGCAGATTGAGATACTACTTCTGTGCATGCATGCCATAAACTCATCCACACATACCTTATAATTGATGTTCATTTTTGTGACTTGCAAATGTATTTAATGTACGTATTTAACTCTTGTACATGTTTAGGATTTTAGACAGAATGTGGTACTGAGGTTGGCGGTCCTGCAGAGGACGGTACACCAAAGGAAGACGACTTGGCTATTTGGATTGAGAAAACTGGTGGGATTAAAAAAATAAGATACTTGGTTTTCCAGGATATCGCGCACAAGACGTGCTCAGTACTCCTCCTATAGTGCCGCCGAGTATAGGTTATTCTTTACCGCAACAATCTACTGATCCTAAGGAATTGGAGAATATGATTGACAAGATTATCCTCCGTCGATTGGGTATAAAGTCTATGGATGATGCTTCTACCAAAGATAGTACACCACAATCGTCCATTGGTATAGATATTACTGAACATGTAACTAAATTGGTAGAGAAGAAGTTTACTAACTTCCTTCAAACATTTACCAACTATGATTCACTTGAGGTATTTACCAATAACTATATTTTTGTCTTTGTTCTTCATTAATCTCTCTCTATCTATTAATTTAAGTTCACCGGGTTTATTTTTTCTTATTCCTTATATTGTTGAAATTGAATTTTGGTGTTTCTTTTGCAGGAGGAACTTTACAGGCCCAACCTTGATTTTCTTGAAGAAAATGATGATGAAGTGGACCTAACATGATGTTTACTTCATTCCTTCTAGTTCGTTATTTTTTCAGTTTTCTTATGTTAGTTATTAAATATTGTAAGTACAATGATCTTTGAGAGATCAAGATACAATAACAAATTCTGTACTTATCGTGACTTGAGCATTATCTATTTATACATGGAGTATTAATTTTACTTTTTGGCTCTTTATGCAGTTTATCAATTAGTTTGAAACAAGTTTGACATTTATATTAATTTGAAATATTAAATTTAATATTTATTATAGCATTTAATAATAATAATAATAATATTAATAATAATAATAATAATAATAATATGAAATTATTGATTTGAAAATTAATTATAATTTGCAATGAATTTTGATTATTTATCAATTAAATATTTTTTTTATAAATTTATAATTTCTGAAGGATTTTACTTGAGAAATGGATTTTAATGAAGGATTATTTTCCTCACTAAATCTTTTCTAGTTAATTAGTTGGTCATCAATGAAGGATTATTTCTCTCAGTAATTTGAAGATACATTCTCAATTTATAATTAGTGAAGGAAAATTTTCTCTCGTTAAATAAATTTGTTCTTCACAATATATTATTTGTGAGGGAATAAAGTTATTCACTAATTTCAAATTGTCCTTCTTAAAATATTATTTATGAAGGAAACTAATCTTTCACTAAATAACAATATTCCATTACTAAATACAATTTGTGGAGGAATAAATTATTCACAATATATCCTTCACAAAAGACATTTAGTTACTACTTAGCGAAGGATACCCAATTGCGAGGAGGTCTAATGCGAGCACTCATGTGAAAGAAATATTTCTTCGCAATAAATTACTAGTGAATGATATAGGGCCTATAGCGAAGGATGTATCCTTCACTAGAGGCCATTTTTGGTGTAGTGGCAAGTAGGTGAAAAAGACCAAAAACCCTAAGTTGTTTAAGTCTATAAATAGCAACACATCCTCTGGCCAAATCTACGAAATCTATAAGATTATACACTCTTATAAACATACCAAATCAAGCCTGGGTGATAGCAGCATCAAATTCAGTAGCCAAAAATCAAAATCAAGTAAGAAAGGTGCAAACCCTAATTCATAGCTAGATCTTTGATCCTATATTAATTTTTTTGTTTAGATGTTTAGAAGTATGTATTAGTATGTTAGAAATTATGTTAGATTGGTAGAACACGTTTTCATAACATCTAGATGTCTTAATTAAGTGTTTTTAGAAATCTCAAAATTTTGAAAACCAAGTCTGACAGCCGAATGTCAGGGCTTGTAG
The DNA here is from genome assembly GCA_020205605.1 of Panax ginseng. Lineage (NCBI taxonomy): Eukaryota > Viridiplantae > Streptophyta > Magnoliopsida > Apiales > Araliaceae > Panax > Panax ginseng. The sequence goes on from CM035141.1 coordinate 47,135,182, forward strand.
ATTCAAGTATGTTTATGTTTAGGTCTGTTAATTATATGTTACTTGTAACCTGTTAGTAGGTCTTTAATCTAGAAAAGAAAAATAGGTTCATCAAAACCATAGATTTCAAGTTATAGGTGGTCAAAGTGCGTTGACCGTTCACGGATTGCGGTTTTCTGGGTTACCCAGAAAACTCGAGAACAGTCGAACTGACTACTTTGACCAACCTTTTTGATCGCTTTCTCTTAGTTGTTTTTGTAATGTTTTGTTTTATATTAGCACCCTGATATATGTACTACATATCTATGATCTTAAATTGCATAAACAACTCATAGGATTACTGAAATTAATGGTCAAAATCTATTGACCGAACTTAACAAAGTTTTCTTTGGTCGCCAGAAAAAATCAAGAACACGTAAGAATGATTAGTTGTACTTTGACCAACATAATTAGAGACCTTAAATTTATGATTTGTTCATGTTAATGTTATATATATGTACGATGACATATATACTACATGTTATAACAAACACAACACACATCCAATACACAAAATTAAAGATATTGAAGCCACAAAACCGTTGACCGGCCATGACCACTGTTCTGGGTTGCCCAGAAACTCAAGAACAACTCTGATAGTGACTTTGAGCCTCTATAACTTCCGGGTGTACTACTGTAAGAGTACTATAACATCAATACATGATTGAACCTAACAACATAAACCATAGCTAGATAAACCACGGTCAAACTAGTCCCTCTAGCATGACAGAACTTGTGACGCCTCCAAATTCGGGTATCTTCGAACCTGACAGATGGTGCTACACGGTGCTACAGTTCACACAAACATTCAATTGAAATGCCTCAAAAGAACGAATATGTCTTATATATTAAAAGAATATTAACATTTCCCCAGGTTCTTTACAACCGTTACATTTGTCCTTGTCATAATATAAAATAGTATTCTTACAAAACTATACTATTACATAAGTAGTTCTATGGGTTCGCCTTCGCCTTCCCTTTATCCTTGTCGGATCCATCAGTCCGTTCAATCTTAGTTGTATTCATATGGTTCAAGCAAGATTGAGCCTAACTAGCTCAGCAAGTACAAAAATTCTAATAAAACTAGCATGTTTGAGACATAGGAAACGTATATCTTCAATAACTAAACAATAGTCACGAAGTACTATCGATAATTCAAAATAGCACTTCTTTTCATTGAAAACATTTTACAACAACAATATTCAGTAAAACATCAATTCCCAGTCCAAGACCATGAACATTTCATAAGTACTTTGAAAAGGGCATCCCGGCACGAAGTCTGTAAGTTCGGCATAGCTTACGAGCACGTCTAGGTGATCAGCCTATAGTGCTCTATGTTGATCAACAATACATTCATTAAACGTGTATATGTTTAAGTTGTGGCAACCTCACGTGCCTGTCGTTTGACGACAAAACAATTTGGCATACTAAGTCTCCTTTTAAAACTAAAACAATATTAGTTTGGTAAATCATTGTCAATACTTGAAAGATTAAAAGAAATTCCAAATATCGCAAGTCTAGCTGAAGGAATTGGCGTTGACTTTGTCAGACATTAACTCACGCGAAGAATACATGAATCACAAAGCTTGTCCAGATCGAACTGGAACAAGGGTTAGAGTACTTGCCTTTAGCGTCTGCTTACAGATAAAAAACTTGCACTATAAGTCTTTAAGGTCTCTACAGTAAATGATAACATCACATAACACATTAGGTCATGAATAATCATACATGGTTCCTAAAGAATCTTACCCTTCTTCTCAATCTAATATATATTAGATTTGTTATTATTGGTTCCGGCTTTCCGTTACGTCATTCTTATGTTCACATGAAACTAACTTTCTTTAACCCTAAGTGATCATGCTTGAGGCTTAAATATGTCTTAACAATGATACATGTAGATACTTAGTGAATTGTTACTCATTTACTACGAATGCTCAACATGTAAACATTCTTTACTATCTAGGTTTTAAAATCAAGGCGTTAAGACACCGGGCTATTACTCTCTATCTTGGTCTTTTGCACATCACATATTAACTAGAAAATCGCACTTTTCGGTATTTGCGGCATGAGTCTCCTTTATTACTGATCGCGATCACGGTGCCACTCTCGAAAGGGTTATGGATTTTCTCGTGACTCGATCTTTGAATATGGCTTTTTATTACTGAGTGGTCCGGCCAAGACCATTGTGCAGGCAATGAAAACTTTGATGATTTTTCAACTTGTGAGATTCCCAGACTCGTAACTTCTTCGTTTTAAGTCCGAATTGGCTCGTTCAAGAGCCTACAGTTCCCAATTCACGTACTCTACATGTTCATGCAAGAATTTTATCTATTAGACTTCTTTTGCTAAAAGTTCACCTATTAGTTCATTTTTAACAAAAATGATAAACGTTCGTGAACGTTCAACGCTTGTTTCTTCGTTCTAAGTCGGAATCCAGTCATTTTTGAGTCCGCAACTCTATAATGCCAAATACGACTTGTCTCTATCGGAAACCAATGTTTCCAAGTTTAAACACAAAATATGACTTCCATTCCGAGAATTTCATGAATTCGACGATTATCGTCCAATCGTGTGAATTCCGGCAAACTTCATTACTAAGGATTTATTCATCATTCTAAATGAATTCATTTCAATAACAAGACATCTCAACCTATATATTAAAATAACTTATCTTTAAATTTGGTTATGGCTTATTTCTTATAAGTTCATAACTTACCAAATTCTTCAATATAAGATTTTCATTTCCTTATGACTTATTCTTGAATTAAGTCCCTTATACAACATTCTTGCATCATATGAATCATACTAGCCTTTTAAGGTAAACATATGTCAAATTCATCATTGTTCTTCATAAGTTCATAACTTATTTTGGTTTAACTTGCTTATTTCTTGCTTATTCGGCTTAAGTTCATTGACTATCCATCTTGATAACTTATCAACATATATGATCATTAATTTACACTTCTCTTATTACCCTACAATGGTAGAGATAGAAGAGATAAGATCATTACCTTTGAAGACTAACTTCTCTTTCCTTGGAAGTCTAACAACAAAGGTTAAGCTCAATAGTTCTTATTCTCTCTAACCAATAAGTTACTCAATGTTGTATGAAAATAACAAGCAATAAATGATTTCAAAGGCTTGCTATTTATAGAAGTCTCTAAGCTAGGGCATAATGGTCATTAAGACCTCCCACCTCCTTAACTAACCTCCTTACTATTCCTTCCTTAATGCCCAAGTATTCTTGCTCCCTACATCATATACATGGCAATCACATAAAGGTCTTGCTCTCCAAGTTCACCCATGGGTTGCCCCATGGTTCCTAATTGGCTAATGGATCATCAATTGGACTTAGGTCTTAAATTACATTGGCCTTGCAATAGTTTGCTTTGGGCGTCACATTAATAATTGCATGGCTAAACATTGCTACACCTTGGGCTTGCCCCTTAATGCTATTGGACTTGTACTTCATACAATAGTCCACAAGTTTAATTCATTTGTATTTTAAATCCTTAACGTTCTCAATTGAAGTCCGCATGCGAAATATTGTGTTTTCCATACTTAGATTATTATTACATAATCCATCTCACCTCAATATTATAATGTTACTTATTTCTCGGAAGTTCAAAAATAATTCTCGAGCAATAAATGATGAATAATGTTTTTCATAAACTTTCTCAGAAAGCTTTTATTTTCGTCTTGGAAATTTGAATACTTTAATTCCTTCACGTGGTTCAAATACTACGATGTTCCGACGTTTCTAGGTTATAGAACGACATTCATCTTACTAACACGTAATGATAAATAATATTATTTTATTCATTGTAAAGGTATTTACAAATGGTTTGATTTTTTGGGGCGTTACACTCCTCCCCATTCTAAGGATTCTGTCCCCAGAATCTCGCTAAAAAAAAATTACACAAAAAAATGAGGGTAGTTCTTCTTCATCTTTTCTTCCAATTCCCACGTTGCTTCTTCGACATCGTGGTTCTTCGATAACACCTTTACAGATGGTATAACTTTGTTCCGTAGAACTTGCTCTTTTCGATCGATGATTTGAATTGGCACTTCCTCATAGGTTAAGTCCTTCTCGATATGAATCGAGTCATACTCTATTACATGTTTGTAATCAGGCTTATAGGGTCGTAATACAGATACGTGAAACACGTTATGTATTCGTTCTAGGTCTGGAGGTAATGCTACCACGTAGGCTACCCCTCCCACTTTTTCTAATATCTCAAAAGGTCCTATAAACCTGGGACTTAACTTTCCCTTCTTTCCAAAGCGTATCTTTCCTTTCCAGGGAGATGACTTTAGAAATACATACGAGCCGAGCCTACTTCGAACTCCCTATTTACTCGAGGCAAATCTGTAAACTTTCTTTGTGTGTCTTGAGCTTCCACCAATCGCATTCGTATTAGCTTTACTATATCCGCTATTTGCTGCACCAATTCTGGTCCTAGCAGTATGCGCTCTCCCACTTCATCCCAATACAATGGCGTTCGACACTTTCTTCTATATAAAGCTTCGTAGGGCGGCATACCTATGCTTGCATGATAACTATTGTTATACACAAACTCTACTAATGGTTGATGATCATCCCAACTACCCTTGAAATCCATGACACAAGATCTTAACATATCTTCTAACGTCTGAATTGTCTTCTCACTCTGCCCATCAATTTGTGGATGATATGCCGTACTTAACTTCAACTGTGTCCCCAACTGCTCTTGTAGACTTCTCCAAAAGTTCGCCGTGAATCGTGGATCACGATCTGACACAATCGAAACTGGTACTCCATGTCTGGAAATAATTTCCTTAACATAAAGTTTTGCTAATTGATCTAAGTTATACTTGACCCAAATTGGAAAAAAGTAGGCGACTTTTCCAACCGGTCCACTATCACCCAAATCGCGTCATACCCCTTCTGAGTAGTCGGAAGTCCCACCACAAAGTCCATCGTGATATGCCCCCACTTCCACCCCTGAATCTGCAATGACTATAACAAGCCAGTTGGTCGTTGATGTTTGGCCTTAACTTTTTGACAAGTCAAGAACCTACTCACATACTCGGTTATTTCTCTTTTCATGTTCGGCCACCAAAAACTCTGTCGAAGATCTTGATACATCTTAGTGCTACCAGGATGAATCGAGTACCTCGAACTATGAGCCTCTTGTAACACTTGCTCTTTTAATTCTGTCTCATTCGGAAACCAAATTCTTCCTTCAAATCTTAATAATCCCTCATTATCAAGACTAAATCTAATATCTTTTTCATTGGTCAACCACTTCTTTATCTGGTCACACTCATCAGTTTTGAGTTGTACTTCCTTGACTCTCTCTACGATGGTAGATTGGATCTCCGTTGCAAATAGTCTCTGATCCGCTTCACTCGACAACTTCACCTCTATCTCCATCCTAGCCATCTCTGTTATTAACTTAGTTTGAGCCGTTAACATAGACAACTTCTCCCGACCCTTTCTACTTAAGGCATCTACCACTACATTGGCTTTTCTAGGGTGATACGGGATTTCACAGTCGTAATCCTTTATCAATTCCAGCCATCTCCTCTGTCTCATATTCAACTCCTTTTGTGTGAAGATATATTTTAGACTCTTGTGGTCCGTGTATATCTCACACTTTTCCCCGTAAAGATAATGTCGACATATCTTTAAGGCAAACACTACCGCAGCCAGTTCCAGATCATGAGTAGGGTAAACTTTCTCATAATCCTTCAACTGCCTAGATGCACACGCAATGACCTTGCCAGACTGCATGAGAACGCAACCAAGTCCTCTATGCGAAGCATTGCTATAAACTATGAAATTTTATGTGTCATCGGGTAATGACAAAACAGGCACTCCACTTAACCTCTTATTCTGTTCTTGAAAACTGTCCTCGCATTTCTCAGTCCATACATACTTCACCTTATTCCTTGTCAAGTTAGTCAACGGAGTAGCTATCTTCGAAAAATCCTCAATGGATCTTCGATAGTAACCCGCAAACCCTAAAAAACTCCGCACCTCAGTCGGCATTTTCTGTTATTCCCAATTAATTATGGCTTCCACCTTCGCTGGATCTACTGAAATCCCTTCATGGTCAATGACATGACCTAGAAATCGTACCCTCTTTAGCCAAAATTCACATTTCGTGAATTTCGCATATAACTTCTCCTTCCTTAATGTCTCCAACACTATCCTTAGGTGTTCAACATGATCTTCTGGCATCTTAGAATAGACTAGAATATCACCAATAAACACCACGACAAACTTGTCCAAATATTATTTGAACATTATGTTCATCATATCCATAAATGCAGCTGGCGCATTAGTCAACCCAAATGACATCACAAGAAACTCGTAATGACCATAACGAGTCCTGAATGCCGTCTTTGGTACGTATTCATTCCTAACCTTTAGCTGATGATACCCCATCCTTAAATCTATTTTAGAAAAATACTATGCCCCTTTTAACTGATAAAAAAGATCATCGATTCTGGGCAATGGATACATATTCTTTATTGTTAACTTATTCTACTCACGATAGTCGATATAAAGTCTTAACGATCCGTCCTTCTTCTTAATAAATAGTACCGGTGCTCCCCATGACGAAACACTCGGTTGTATATACTTCATGTCAAACAGTTCTTGCAACTGCACCATCAACTCCTTCATCTCAACTGGTGACATACGATACGGTGCCCTTGAAACTGGTGCCGCTCATGGCACAATGTCTATCACAAACTCAGTCTCCCTATCTGGTGGAAGACCCGGTAATTCACTTGGAAATACATCTATGAATTCACTCACTATAGGTATTTGTTCCATGGTAGCTCCCACTCTCTAGGTATCAACTACATGGCACAAATAACCTACACACCCATTCCTCAACAGTTTCCTAGTTTATGTCATGGTAATACAACACGAACGTCACGACGATTTATTACCCTAAAATACAATCTGAGGTTGTCTTAACGTTCTAATATTTACGCATTTCTTTTGACAATCTATAATTGCCCCATGATTTACCAACCAATCCATTCCTAGAATTTCGTCAAAATCTCTTAACTTTATCGGTATTAGGTCTACCGATAATTTACAACCCTGAATGTCTACGCAATAACTCCTATGAATATCTTTAACATGAATTATTTCTTCGTTTGCTACCTTAATATTTAAAGGTATAGGCAACTTTTCGGGAAGTAATCCTAATCGTCTAGCAAAATCACATGCGATAAACGAACAGGTAGCACCCAAATCCAATAGCACATATGCATTTAGATCTTTGATCAGAATAATACCTGCGACTACGTCCCCTGAGGCCATCGTATCTTGGACAATCATGTTAAACGTAAGAGCCATCGGTCTACCCAGCTGCGCTGGACCCCCAATAGTTAACTTACAACTATTGATGCCCTTATTACCATTCATCCCCTTCTTCGGGCAGTTCTTTGTCATGTGGTCAGTTGACCCACACACAAAGCTTCAGTGGTTCTTCTTCAGACTCGGACAGTTAGGCGCAATGTGCCCCTCCTGCCCACAATTGTAACACACTGCCTTACCCTTGAGACAGACTCCAAAATGAGTCTTCCCACATGTCTTGAAGGCCTCCATCCTCCTCTTCAGGTTCCCTTGTTTCACTTTGGTATTCCCAGAGCTAATCACCTTCCTCTTGTACCCTTCGCCACTCCCGCTGGCTCCCTCGATTTTCACTCCCCCGTCTATTTTCCCTTTATTCTTCTTGTCTTTGTGGTATTGGCTCAATGCCTCGCTACCACCTTCGGCGATTATTGCCTTCTCTAAAATGATTCCAAAGGAAGTACTTTGGAACACCGATATGCGATTATAGAGCCAGGGTTTCAAGCCCTGCTCGAACCGTTGCGCCTTCCTAACCTCGGTGTCCACTTGGTGTGGAGCGAACCTTGCCAGTTATTTAAACTTGGCGGCGTATTGGGGAACTGTCATGTCGCCTTATTTCAATTCTAGAAACCGCATCTCCATCCTTCCTTGCATGCTCGTGGGAAAGTAGTTCTCAAAAAATATCTCTTTGAACATCGCCCACGTTAGAACCTCTATCCCGGCCCTAGCTTGATTGGCCTCCAACCAAAAGTTGGCCTCTCCTTTCATCATGTAGGTTGCAAAGCCAACCTTCTGGGCCTCATCGACATTTGCTAACACAAATGCCTTCTCGATTTCCTTCACCCACGTTTGGGCTTCGATAGGGTCCGTAGTTCCTTTGACCTCCGACGGAACCACACTTTTAAAATCCTTAAACATAGTAGCTCGTACTACACCAAGATTTACGGGGATGTTAGCCCTAGTTCTATTAAACAATGCTGTTAAAAGATTTACAAACACCTGCATGGGGTTAATCGGACCTCACTCCGTATGATTTACATTCGCACCTTGATTACGTGGTACTCTTCTTGACGGCATTTTGCTGTTACAATAAACAACACATTTCGTTATTATTCATTTAATGTTAGTTAGTTATTATTCAATTTTTAAACAATAAATCAAACATTCATTACTCAGCATGTTCCGAAAAAGAAAACTTATATTGATTCCTTGTAGTATAACACTACATTGGTTACATTATACAACCTAAGATGATTACATTACTTTCCCGCAATTACTTTCCAAAAATTGGGATTTACAAAAGATTACCCTTTGTTATATAAAAGAGGGTTTTACGTCACTACTAGATAAAAAATAATATTTACATATCTAAACTACTCTAGCCACTACTAGATCACATCTGGCTTAAGGCATTCTCAAAATCCTCCTTGGCAAGACCAGAGATAATATCACGACTGATAGTATGCCGCGTTTACCCTGTTTCTACGGGATAACTAGCTACCTGCTGCTGGAAATCCATATGAGAACTCCTATGGATGTAGGAAATTTTCCCTATCTTTTGCTTCTTGGTCTTTAGCTCCCCTCTGAGCTCAAAGACCTCTTATTTCAGCTCATGGACCTAGTCCTTGGCCAAAATCCTCTCATCATGCTCTTGATCATGCTCCCACATGGACTCCGCTTCTGTCTTATCTTCTATAACAGCATGGAGCTCTGCTTTCAACTCCTTAACCTCCTGACAGTAATGGATGTTTCTATCCAACACTGACATGAACAGTGACATCATCGATTCCCCCGGAGCCATCTTCGCCACTATCTCTACTTGGTTGAAGGACACACCCTCCACCTCTTCTTCTAAAATGCCATCGAACACGGACATGAGATCTAAGCTCTCTGAGTCCTCAGACTCAACCACTACTATCTCAAGATCTGCTGCTATGGGGTTGGGTATGATCTCTATATGATTCACATACCCTTCACTGACTACCTGTACGTCTCTATTTTCTTCTGACATCTACAACAACACAAAAATTTTGATTAGTACATGTCAATAGAATAATAGAAACACATAACATATATAATGCATTTTTTATAAGATTAATTTACATCTTTTATTCTTTGACTTTTCTTAAGGTTATGACTTAAGGTTTAAATCCCCCCCCCCCCTTAAGTTTTATAACCTAAAGCTTTGATACCAACTTGTAACGCCCCCAAATTTGGGTATCTTCCAACCCGACAGATGGTGCTACACGGTGCTATAGTTCACACAAACATTCAATTGAAATGCCTCAAAAGAACGAATATGTCTTATATATATTAGAAGAATATTAACATTTCCCCAGGTTCTTTACAACCATTACATTTGTCCTTGTCATAATATCAAAGAGTATTCTTACAAAACTATACTATTACATAAGTAATTCAACGGGTTCACCTTCGCCTTCCCTTTATCCTTGCCGGATCCATCAATCTGTTCGATCTTAGCTGCATTCATATAGTTCAAGCAAGAGTGAGCCTAACTAGCTTAGCAAGTACAACAATTCTAATAAAACTAGCATGCTTGAGACATAGAAATCGTATATCTTCAATAAATGAACAATAGTCACGAAGTACTATCGATAATTCAAAATATCACTTCTTTTCATTCAAAATGTTTTACAACAACAATATTCAGTAAAACATCAATTCCCAATCCAAGACCATGAGCATTTCATAAGTTCTTTGAAAAGGACATGCCGGCATGAAATTCGTAAGTCTGACATAGCTTACGAACACGTCTAGGTGATCAGCCTATAGTACTCTATGTTGATCAATACTACATTCATTAAATGTGTATACGTTTAAGTTGTGGCAACGTCACGTGCCTGTTGTTTGACGATAAAACAATTTGGCATACTCAGTCTCCTTTTTAAAACCACAACAATATTAGTTTTGTAAATCATTCTCCATACTTGAAAGATTAAAAGAAATTCCACATATCGTAAGTCTAGCCGAAGGAATTGGCGTTGATTTCATCAGACATTAACTCATGCGAAGAATACATGAATCACAAAGCTTGTCCAGATCGAACTGGAACAAGGGTTAGAGTACCTGCCTTTAGCATCTGCTTACAAATATAACACATGCACTTTAAGTCTTTAAGGTCTCTACAATAAATGATAACATCACATAACACATTAGTTCATGAATAATCATACATGGTTCCTAAAGAATCTTACCCTTTTTCCCAATCTAATATATATTAGATTTGTTATTATTGGTTCCGGTTTTCTGTTACGTCATTCTTATGTTCACATGCAACTAACTTCATTTAACCCTAAGTGATCATGCTTAAGGCTTAAATATGTCTTAACAATGATACATTTAGATCCTTAGTGAATTGTTACTTATTTACTACGAATGCTCAACATGTAAACATTCTTTACTATCTAGGGTTTAAGGCTGGCGCTGTGGCGCCGACTATTACTCTCTGTGCCTTATTCCGGCGTCACATATTGGCTAGAAAACTGGACTCGACTGTGCTGCAAGCATGAGTCTCCTTTATTACGGCCATGCGTACTGCCATTTACACTCTCCGATGAGGTTATGGCTTTGCTCACCAAGCTTGCATGCTTACGAGCTTTTTGGCCTTGAAATTTTGGCCTTGCCATGGCCACTTCTGTCGCTGAGAAAACTTTGTGATTTTTTTCAACTTGTGAGATTCCCGGACTCGTAACTTCTTCGTTCAAGAGCCTACGGTTCATAAATCACGTACTCTACATGTTCATGCAAGAATTATATCTATTAGACTTCGTTTGCTAAAAATTCAACTATTAGTTCATTTTTAATGAAAACGATAAACGTTCGTGAACGTTCAATGCTCGTTTCTTCGTTCTAAGTCGGAATCCAGTCATTTTCGAGTCCGCAACTCTATGATGCCAAATACGACTTGTCTCCATCGGAAACCAATGTTTTCGAGTTCAAACACAAAATATGACTTCCACTCCGAGAATTTCACAAATTCGACGATTATCGTCCAATCGTGTGAATTCCAGCAAACTTCATTACTAACGATTTGTTCATCATTCTAAATGAATTCATTTCAATAACTAGACATCTCAACCTATATATTACAATAACTTATCTTAAAATTTGGTTATGGCTTATTTCTTATAAGTTCATGACATCTCAACCTTTCCGAAATGCTATTGTTGAGAGCTACACAATGACATCGGATAAGAGGTTGTACAAAGTCAGGAAGATGGGTCCAGGAACAGATCTTCAGGTCTTCAAATTCTATCTAGTGTGTTATCTTGTGTAGTAGTTACTCGGGATTTTCAGTTATGGTTCTTGTGGGACACTTCTGTGTAGAATTTGGGATGAAATGATGTTAAGATGGCATGAATGTAGCATCAAGGTGGCAAAATTATGATTTTGCCCCTCACCAATGTTATCTCTGGTTCTGGGCTGATTTAGCAGTCATTGCTTAGGGTTATCTCTAAGATTGGGCTGATGTGAGTACTGAATGTATCAATTGATAGAGACAACGGTAGCTAACAATTATCAGTGGCCCACGACAATAATGACACAACCTACGGTAGCTAGAGTGTTAGAGTTAGATGGAGTGACGACAATAACATTGCAGATTTCAGCGCTCGTTAAAAAGTTCGATGCTTGGTCATGGGTACAGACATAGAAAGTTGCAGTTATTTGTGAATTGTGTGTGGGTGAACATCATACAGATCAATGTGCAATCAAACCAGAGTCAGTACAATTTCTGGGTAGCTCCACAAGCTCCACGACCATCGTATCTTCAAGGATTGGGAATTAACAAGCTCCATGACCATCGTATCTTCAAGGATTTCAGAATCAACAGCAACCAGCTCAACGTCAAGAGAGGAAATCAGATTTAGAGGAGTTGTTATCAAAGTATATAACGAGCAACGAGGTAGCTATGAAAAATCAAGCAATGGCAATGAAATCACAAGAAATAGCCATTAAGAATTTAGAAAATCAGATGGGACATATATCTTTTGCATTTAATAACAGGCCTCAAGGAATATTACCAAGTGATACAGAGAAAAATCTGAAAGGTAATCACGAGCAATATCATGCAATTATGTTGCAAAGTGGAAAACAACTTGAGGGTCAGGAAATAGAAAATTTGGCTACAAAGGAAGTTGAGACAAATAGTGAAAATAAAGTGGTTGAGGACAGACAAGGGGAAGAAAAATAAATGGAAAAGAGCAAAATAGTTAACAAACCGGTTGTCTATCCTCCACCATCATTTCAGCAGAAAGTCCAAAAATCAGAAATTAGATAAGCAGTTTGCGAAATTTTTGGAGGTTTTAAGAAACTTCAAATTAACATCCCTTTCGTAGAAGCCCTAGAGCAGATGCCAAGTTATGCAAAATTCATGAAAGGGATTTTGTCCAGGAAAAAGAAATTGGATGATTTTGAAACAATGGCATTAACAAAGGAGTGTAGTGCAGTTTTACAGCGAAAGTTGCCACCAAAGTTGAAAGATTCAGGGAGTTTCACCATTCTGTGCACGATTGGGAACATGGCGTTCAACAAGTGTTTTTGTGATTTGGGGGCAAGTGTGAACCTTATGTCGTTGTCGGTTTATACAGAATTTGGGTTGGTAGCTCCAGAGCCTACAAACATCTCATTGCAGTTACGTACCCGGGAGGCATTGTGGAGGACATATTAGTAAAGGTTGACAAGTTTATATTCCCTGCGGTTTTCATAATTCTGGATTTTTAGGAAGATAAGAACATCCCAATTATCCTATGGAGACCTTTCTTTGTTACGGGTAGGACTCTCATCGACGTACAAAAAAGAGAACTAACGATGAGGGTCCAAGATCAAGAAGTAAAGTTTAATGTTTTCAAGGCCATAAAATTGCCTACGGATGAAGAAGAGTGTTTTGGGATGGATATCATTGATCAGATAATCAGCGAAGACATGGGCAAGAGTTATGTTAATGACCCATTGGAAACGACATTATTGGGAGATGAGGAATTAGATGATCCACAATTTGTGGATTACTTACAGATGCTAGACTCCCTGCCACGAGTTAGCAGATTTAAAGCACCCTTTGAACCATTGCACATAAATAAAAAAGCCACAACAAGGATGAAATCGTCATTGAAGGAACCACCTACTCTTGAACTTAAACCACTCCCTAAACATCTCAGGTAAGCATATTTAGGCATTTCTAATTCTTTACCTGTTATTTTTTCAGTTGTACTTAACGAATTGCAGGAAGAAAAATTGCTGAGAGTGCTTAGAGAACACAAATCAGCTATAGAGTGGACAATCACGGATATCAAGGGAATCAACCCATCCTTTTGCATACAACAAATTCTGATGGAAGATAATGCAAGACCGACAGTGGAGCAACAAAGACGCCTCAACCCAATCATGAAAGAAGTAGTGAAGAAAGAAATCCTGAAATGGTTTGACGTGGGTATCATCTACCCGATTTTAGACAGCAAGTGGGTCAGTCCAGTTCAATGTGTGCCGAAAAAGGGAGGAATAACCATGGTGCAAAATGATGATAATGAGCTAATTCTGACAATGACTGGTTGGAGGGTTTGCATGGACTACATGAAGTTTAATAAGGCAACCCGCAAAGATCACTTTCCTTTGCCCTTTGTCGATCAGATGTTGGACAGATTAGTGGGACATGAGTACTATGGCTTATTGGATGGATATTCGAGTTATAATCAAATCGTCATCGCTCCTGAAGATCAAGAGAAGACTACTTTCACGTGCCCATACGGCACATTCGCATACAAGAGAATGTTTTTCGGCTTGTGTAATGCATCCGCGACCTTCCAAAGGTGTATGATGGCCATTTCTTGGTCATGGTGGAGAAAAATATGGAAGTTTTCATGGACGACTTCTTTGTCTATGCGGATGATTTTGATGCGTGTCTGGAGAATTTTGTAATGGTTTTATAGAGATGCACATACACGAATTTGATACTAAACTGGGGAAAGTGCCATTTCATGGTTGAAGAAGGCATAATTTTGGGGCACAAGGTCTCGGTTCAAGGATTATAGGTTGATAAAGAGAAGTTGGAAACGATAGAAAAGCTTCCTCCACCAAGTTCAGTCAAGGGAATTCGAAGTTTTCTGGGACATGCTGGGTTCTATAGGAGATTTATAAAAGACTTCTCTAAAATTGCAAAACCTTTGTGCAGTCTTTTAGAGAAACATTCAATTTTTTATGTTTGATGAGGAATGTAATTTGGCATTCGAGCTATTGAATAAGAAATTGACTACAGCTCCAGTTATCGTCGCACCGGATTGGAATACGCCCTTCGAGTTAATATGTGATGCAAGTGACTACGCAGTTGGGGCTGTTTTGGGTCAATGCTGAGAGAATGTATTTCATGCCATATATTATGTAAGTAAGACACTTATGTAGACTCAAATGACCTACAGAACTACGGAAAAAGAATTACTTGCAGTGGTATATACGTTTGATAAATTCTGGGCATACTTGATCGGGACAAAGGTAGTAGTTTATATAGATCACTCGGTTATGCCATGCCTTATTAGATGGATTCTCTTTTTACAAGAATTTGATTTGGAAATAAAGGATTGAAAGGGGACGAAGAATCAAGTTGCCGATCATTTGTCTAGGCTGGAAAATCAAGGTAAAAAGGAATAGGACAAGTGTGTAATTAATGAGTCATTCCCGGATGAGTAGATGTTTGGGATCAATACAGAATTTCCATGGTACGCGGGATTTGCGAATTATCTAGTGAGAAACATTCTTCCCCCTGATCTTACACGACAACAGAAAAAGAAATTCCTTCATGACGTCAAGTGGTACATGTGGGATAAGCCATACATATTCAAACAGTGCACATATAAGATTATCAGAAGGTGTGTACCATACAACAAAGAGAAGAACATATTGCATGAATTTCACTCAACTACGTATGGGGGACATTACGGTAGTGAGAGAACAACGACAAAAATGCTTTAAACCGGGTTTTATTGGCCTACACTATTTAAGGACACCCACCAGTTTGTTAAAATTTGTGATAGATGTCAAAGGGTGGGCAACATATCAGAAAGGAATTAGATGTTGTGACAACCCGAGAATTTGAATATTTATAAAATCTTAAAATATTGAATTAAGGTTAAATAATAAACCTAGACAGAAAATAAGTGAATGGATTTGAGATTTTCAGAAAGGAATTTTGTGAATTTAAATTTTTTATGGTGAATTATTCAAGAATAAGGATATAAGTGTATATGTTCTGTGTATATGGTATTATATGTGTACAATATGTGGTTAAGGGTCAAGGGTTGACCAGATAAGCTATATAAGTGGAAAACCCTAATATTATATTAAAAACGTCAACGTTCAGTTAAAAAATTCTTACAATTTATAAGAAACCCTAAAATCGGTCCTGGAAACCCTAATTTTAGTTACGGGAATTTGAAACCCTAATTTGGGGATTTAAATATAATGTATAAGGTTTTTGTGTATTAATCACAAATCTAATTAGGGGTAAGCTTATTTGACTAATTAGAAATTCTATTAATTAGAAAACCCTAATTTTAATGTTAGAAACCCTAATTGTTTCGTTAGAAACCCTAATGTATAATTTTGTCCTTAAGTGCTAAATTAACAATTTTAATTAGGAAATACTAATCTTAATTAGAAAGATTAAATTTATGATTAGGAAATCTTAATATAGTTATAAAATCCTAATTATAATTTGGAAATATTAATTTTCTATTTTGAAAACCTAATTTTTGGAAATCCTAAAAAAATTGAATTTTTAGAACCTTAGGTTTTAACCCTAAGGGTTGCATCAAAGGACAAATTTGCCCTTTTAATTAAATGTCAAATGACATTAATGCCATTTTTGTATTTTATTAAGTTGGAGTGTGAATCTTGCCATATCATAGAGTTGGTGACCAACTAAATATTGCCATATCATAGAGTTTGAATCTTTAAACCACATGTATCAAACCAGTAGTGCAAGTTATAAGGATCATAATATAGCATCTTCGTCTGTTCTTCATTTTCCTGGAAAACCGAGAAATGAAGAACTACTTTGTCAAACTTTTCTGAAGCTTAGATCTCCCTGATAAGTTGTGTAATGACCCTGAAACTTGTTTATAGTTGTAGTACTACATTAGTACTACCATATCAACACTGTATCTACCTAGAAAACATAAACCTCATGAATCTAAGTATGGTCAAACCTACCACCCTAGAAACCGGCTATGAGTTTCTAGGTAAACTCAAGAACACCTATAGCGACAGTTTCGTCGCTATAGGGCCCTTTAGCGACAGTTTATTTCTAAAATAATTATTTTATTTAATAAATGAATAAAAATTGTTTTTAATTATTAAAAATACAAAATAAATTCCTAAAAATTATTTAAAGCCTGAAAATTAGTTTTTAATTATTCTGAATATATTTCATAAATATTTAATATTTTTGGAATAATAATGGTATTTAATTTATTTAATTATAATATTAAATAAATTATTTAAAAATGATTTTAATACATAAAAATCATGAAAAAATATATTATGGTATAAGAAAATATTTTAAGTTATTTTAATGACTTTAAATATTTTTTGAAGAATTTCATTAATTAATTAATATTAATGATAAGTAATTTATTTAATTAATATATTAAATAAATTATAGAAAAATAGAATTAATGATTTATAAATCATATAAAAATGATTTAGGTATTATAAAAAAATTGAAGTTATAAAATATAACTTTTGATATTTTGTCATGAAAAACATTAATATTTATTATTAATGGCAATTATCGGATAATGAATTTAAATGTTTAAAAATCATATAAATGTGATTTTAAGGTATTAAAAATACTTTGATAGATTATAAATATATTATAATATTATGACATGTATTTCATTAATATTTAATATTAAATAAATATTAATGATAAAGGAATTATGTGGTATTTAATTCATATAAATACGAGTTTAATGATTGAAAAATCATGATAAATGATAATAATTATATGAAAATTATTATGAGCTTATGAAAAATATTTTGACTGATAATATAATTATCTAAGATAATTGTTAAGTGTTTAAACAGAGTTTAATTGAACTTAAACTCGATATTTATCCGGCTAAGCTGTCGGGATGTCAGAATTGTACCGAACTCGACTCAGACTGTAGAAGTTTGACTTGAGGTTATGTCCTAAGTGTGTTATAGACGGATAAGATTATGTGATAAGGTGTTTAGGTTAGTTTAAGTATTATGATGATATTATTCTAACTTAGAAATAAATATTATTAATATTAGGTCTTCAGACAAAGCTTATTAAATTGCATAGCGGTAATCAACGGTTCAAACAAGTTTTTCATAACTCGACCTCGAGTTGTATTATTCAATTATTATTGTGATTAATCATTTCTGATTTACATGTCTAAGAATTATGAAATCGCACCCTGTGCATACTACATGTATTTATCAGGTATGAAAGGATGATCACCTTCATTATCATTCGGTCCAGATATATATATATATATATATATGTTCATGTTCAATATTCGTTCAGCTATGTAAAATTTGGTCATGCTAGTTCCCAATTATATTGTAGAACTGTAGCTAGCTTTTGTTTAATTCTTTCCATCATGATATATCCTTAAATTATTGAACTTAAACTTGCTGGGCAAACTTATTGCTCACCCTTGCTATATCATGATTAGCATTTGAAATTTAAATAGGTACACTTAGAAGGGGGGGGGGGGGGTTGAATAACTGTAGGCACAAACTATGTCCAATTTTTATTTCTTATCAAAAATTCTTTGAGTGTTTAATGCAGCAAGTTGGATTACTGATATGGATAGAATGCAGGTTGCTGGATAAATAGCAGAATATTCGAGTATAGAATGCAATCACACAAACACCAAAATTTTTACGTGGTTCAACTACTACCCTCTAGAATAGTAGCCTAATCCACGTCCAATACCAACTAGTATTGGAGAGTCACTTTTATTCAACTTTTCCAATTACAATACAAGTTCTATCAAATTTGAACACCTTTGTTGTAACGCCCGAGAAATCAGATTTTTTTGACAATTAAATTTTTATTTGATTATGTGAATTAAGTGAATTTAATTGATTTCTTTATGAGTAAGCTATATGAAGGTCGTTTTATAACCTAGAATGTGCTAACGTGGTTAGTATTCTGGCTACGTGTTAGAAATAATTGTTTGGAATTTCCAAGATGAAAATAATTGTTTTTCGAGAAATTTCTGTAAAAACACTATTCATCCATTTCTGTTCGGAGAATTATTTTTAAATTTCGAGAAACGCGTAATGATAAAATATCGTGATGAGTTGGAATATCTGATAATATTTCATTTATGGAAAATGAAGTTTTCGCCTGTGGACTTAAAAACCTAAGGGTTGAGTATAATGATTTTCGAGGAGGAAATAATATGTGTAGAAGGAATGGTGTTAGGGTTAAGGCGAGTGTTATGCCTTTGGTGATACTATTTATTATCTATGTATAATACGTCGAGAGTAAATCTGATATATCTATTATTATCACAGTAGTATACATAGATAATACGTAAATTATATATATGTGATACAATTCGTACTATAGAATTAAGTTATGACTTAATGACTAATTCATTTGAGTTGGATTATTAATTAATCCAATCATTTGAATAACCAAGGCCCAATTATAATTTAGTTAAGCCCAATTCATTAAAACCGAACCGTGGGTCGAACCGGTGGGTAACCAAATGGGTAAAAACCATGGGGCAACCCATGGGATGTCACATAAGGAGGTGGGCTGGCCACCTTGGTGTGGAAGCCAAGCATAAGGCTTGGTCACCAAGTGTTTTACTTGGTGACCACACATGAATAGTAAGGAGGTGATGGTTCTTTGACCATTATGCCCTCCATTCTAATTTTCTATAAATAAGAAGCTAGGTTGATTCATTTCTAAGTTTTTCAAATTGCCAACATAGATTATTTGAGAGAGAAAGAGAGCTATCCTTGCAAGCATACACTTTAGAAGATTTAACTTCTATTTTTCCAAAAGATTTCTTAAGAGTTATTGAGGTAATACTTCTTGTTTCTCATCTCCATCTCTTTTAGATTTTCTTTCATTTTAGAGAATCATGAAGGGGTGGTATATGTTATGAGTGAGGATTTAAAGATGACTTACCATAGATTCAATCTCTATAAGTCATAAGATTATAAAAATAATAAGGTTTAATATAGTTTTTGAACTATGAAAATATTGATAGTTGAGATCGATTGTTGATAAACAATTGAGCTCCATCAATACGTTAGTATATGCTTCTTGTTTAGTTAGGAGGTAGATATGAAATCCATGGAGTATTCCATGTGATTTGGCTTAGAGAACCTTAGTAACGAAGTTATGGTGAATTTTCTGGAAATAGACGTTAAACGTCGAAAACGTAAAAATTCCGGAGATAGGGTGATTAAGAGTTATTGGTTCGAGAATCGTCGGATTCCGACTTAGAAAGAAGAAAACGAGCATTGAACGCTTATTAACGTTTATGAACGTATATAAAATGAACTCAATAGTGAATTATGAGTTAACAGATTTGAAAGTGTTGAATTTTTATATGAACACGTAAAGGATGTAATTCCTGACTTGTAGGAATTCGAATGGGTCAATTCGGATGTAAAACGAACAAATTAAGAAGCCGAGAGTTTCGTTAGAAAACCAAAACTAGTTTGGCCAACTCGGTGCATTGCAGACTTCGGTAATGCAACACCAAAACCAAAGATACAAAGTGGTTAATAGTGGCAGCCGCACTCTCGGACTCGGTCGAGTACCCTACTAACTCACGCCGCAGCGCCATTAAAATATAAAGGATGTCAAATACAGTGTTGCCGGATGAGAGAAAAAAAATTGACTAAGTTAGGTTTTAAACTTCAGTTGTTTAGAGACCTACCTGAGTTGAGTTTATATACTCAATAAATATACTAAGACTAATCCTATATTACCTATACCAAGGTATATGGTATAAAACTTAGGAATGCAATGCATGTTAACAAGATATGTACAATGAACAAAGTTGGTACCTTATCAACGATGTTTTAGTCTCGTTAATAAACGTCAATTGAGTGATAAACCGGGACGAAGGGTAATAAGTCATGTTGTATTCATGAATGTGGTATTCCTGTTATCCTTGATTAAACTTGTTGAGTTATCATGCTCACTTCTTGCTTGAATTATATAATTGCAGTTAAAGATGAACGTACTGTGAATGCCAAGAATGATAAGGGCAAAGCTAAGATGGATGCTTAGGCATTATGTAATAGTTTAGTAAGTTTGTATGTATTATACATTATGAACAATGAACGATATAACCAGTTTATGAACCTGGGAAGGTTTATACTTTGATGGTAATAAGAAGATAATAATTACCTTCATTTTGTTGTATTTCAATGGAATGATTGTATAGATGTTAGTACAGTGGAGCACCATCTGTCGGGTTGGAAGATACCCGAATTTGGGGGCATCATAGGTTGGTATCAAAGCCTTAGGTTATAAAACTTAAGGGGGGAAAACCTTAGGCTAATAACCTCGTAAGGAAGGTAAAGTCTGAGGAATGAAATTCAAGTTCATTGAATTAATAAGATATTGAGACAACTCAGTATCAAAAGGATTAAAAGATGGAAATTAATCTTAAAATTATTAAATGTGATTTATGCTTATACTATTGTGTATTATGTACTAATCAACGTGTTATGTGTTTGTAGATGTCAACCGATAGCTTGATGTTTAGAAACGTGGAAATGATAAATGAGGACTCAGTTAACCAAGTTGAGATTGTACCAATGCCAGTGGCAGAGGTACCGATAGTTGTACTAGAAGACTCATACATTGAGGAGTACATCTCTGAGGAGGAATACTCTAAGGGGACTATGGGATTAACATCGTACCTTAACGAGATGCTAGATGTGGAGGAGGAAATAGAGGTGATATCGATTAACATGGTGTTACCTACTCAGGAGCCAGCATCTCTGGATGCAACTAGAGCATTGTCTCTGGCAATGTTGGATAGGAATGTGCATTTGCGTACTCAGGTAGAGGCACAGATTGAGGAAATAACTGCCTTATATGAGGCAAAAGAATCTGCAGAGGCAGACTTTGAGTCAGAGCACAATGAAAAAGTGCTTATGACTGATAAGGCTCGTAACTATAAGGATGAGGTCTTTGAGCTACAAAAGAAACTGGTTGAGAAAGACCAGAAAATAACTAGGATGTCATACATCCATGAATGCGTTCATGAGGATTTCACGCTAAAAATTGCTTGTTATTCTATTGAGTCCGGGCAGACTCGACATACAATAACCCGAGATATAGTGTCGATTCTGGAAAATCAGAAATATGAAAATGCCGTTCGACAGTGTTAGTAGATCGCTAGATCTTTTTGGTATATAAGTAGTGACGTAAAACCCTCTTTTGTATAACTAAGGGTAGTCTTTTTGTAAATCCTAATTTTTGTAGAAGGCAATCGCGAGATAGTATGTAATAGCTTTTGGCTAAGGGAACATGATGTAAATAGTTTTGACTATGAAAGCATATTTATATAATGAAGTTTTTATTTAACATGCTTGTTGTGGTATGAATGGTTGTTATTAATTTAAAATGATAACCAAGTAGTTAAATAGATAATAATGAAGCTTTATTTATTTAATCAGAATTATGCCGCCGAGAAGGAGACAACGGAACCAAGAAGCCGAATCTTATAATGAAAATCAGGGGGGTCCTACCTTTAAGGACTTTAAAAGTGTGGGTCCTCCTGAGTTCCGAGGAACGACGGATCCACTAGAAGCCCAGACATGTATTAGAGAGATTGAAAAGGCATTTGTGATAACAAATGTAGGTGAGTCGCAAAAGACTACTTTTGCGACTTACATGATGAAGGGGGAAGCCAACTATTGGTGGGAAGCTCACCAGAGTGGGGCTAGGACAGAGGTTGTTATGTGGGAACATTTTAAGAAGTTTTATTCGAGAACTATTTCCCTACTAGCATACAGGGTAGGATGGAAATTAAGTTCCTAGAACTTAAGCAGGGGGATATGACAGTTCCCCAGTATGCCGCCAAGTGTAGCGAATTGGCGAGATTTGATCCACGTCAGGTGGATACAGAGGAAAGGAAGGCGCGCAGATTTGAGCAGGGCTTAAAACCCTAGCTCTATAGTAGAATATTGGTTTTCCATAGTGCTTCCTACGGGACCATTATGGAGAAGGTGATAATAGCTTAAGGTGGTGGTGAGCCTTTGTCTCAGTACCACAAAGAGCGGAAGATTAAGAGTAAGTTAGAAGGAGGTAATAAGGCTGAAGTTGCCAACGGAAGTGGCAACTTGCCAAAGAGGAAGAGTTTTAACCCTGGGAATACCGGGGTAAAGCAGGGAGATCCCAAACGTAGAACAGAAACATGTAAGACATGCGAAAAATCTCAAATAGGAGTTTGTTTAAAGGGGAAAGAAATATGCTACAACTGTGGATAGGAGGGGCATTTGTTACCCAACTGTCCTAACCCTAATAAAAACCTGGGGTGTTTTGTCTGTGGGTCAATGGACCACATGGCAAGAAATTGCCCGAAGAAGGGTTTAGAGGGGAATAAGAGTTCTAGTAGTGGTAAATTAGCCATTACTGGACCAACACCATCAGTGGGTAGACCCTCAGCGCGTACGTTTAATATGACTGTTCAAGATGCGGTTGCATCAACAGATGTGGTAGCAGGTATCATTCCGGTCAATGAGATAAATGCTTATGTGTGCTATTTGACTCGGGTGCTACTTGTTCTTTTATAGCATGTGAATTTGCTAAGAGATTAGGTTTAATCCCTGAGAAGTTACCTATACCTTTAGACGTTAAGGTAGCAAACGAAGAAATAATCCCCATTGAACATATTCATAAGAAATGCTGCGTGGAAATTAGAGGAAATAAGTTATCGGTAGATTTGGTACCGATAAGGCTAAAAGAATTCGACGTAATTCTTGGTATGGATTGGTTGGTGAACCATGAGGCGATTATAGATTGCCATAGGAAAAGTGTAAACCTTCGGCTTTCTAAGAAAACCAAGGTAGTGTTCTTCGGTAGTAATTCACCGAGACGCTCTTGTTGTTTGTTTATGACACAAGCTAGGAAGATATTGAGAAAAGGGTGTGTAGGTTATCTATGCCATGTTGTGGATACCGAAAGAGTGGGAACATTCTTGGATCAGATACCTGTTGTGCAAGAGTTTGCGGATGTATTTTCGGAGGAGTTACTGGGTATTCCACCGGACAGGGAGGTGGAGTTTATAATTGATCTGTTACCGGGAACGACACCAGTTTCAAGGGCACCATATCTAATGGCGCCAGTCGAAATGAAGGAGTTAATGGTTCAATTACAAAAACTATTAGATAGGAAGTACATTCAACCGTGTGTGTCTCCTTGGGGAGCACCAGTATTGTTTGTAAAGAAGAAGGATGGGTCGTTAAGATTTTGTATCGACTATCGAGTGTTGAACAAGTTAATGATTAAGAATAAATATCCTCTGCCCAGGATCGATGATCTATTTGATCAGTTGAAAGGGGCAAAGTATTTTTCTAAAATAGACTTATGCATGGGGTATCATCAGTTAAAGGTGAGGAAGGATGATGTACCTAAGACGGAATTCAGAACTCGTTATGGTTATTACGAGTTTCTGGTAATGTCTTTTGGGTTAACTAATGCGCCAGCCGCATTTATGGATATGATGAATAGAGTGTTCAAATAATATTTGGACAAGTTTGTCATAGTGTTCATTGATTATATTCTAGTCTATTCAAAGATGCCAAAAGATCATTCGGAACATTTAAGAATAGTGTTGGAGACACTACGGAAAGAGAAGTTGTATGCAAAATTCACAAAATGTGAATTTTGGCTTGAGGGGGTGCAGTTTCTAGGGCATGTTATTGATAAGGATGGCATTTTCATAGATCCGGCAAAAGTAGAAGCAGTTAACGAATGGGAGCAACTGAAAACGCCAACTGAGGTTCGGAGTTTTCTAGGGTTAGCGGGATATTGTAGAAGGTTCATTCCGGACTTTTTGAAATTAGCTACTCCGTTAACAAATCTGACAAGAAAGTCAGTGAAGTATGTGTGGACTGAAATATGTGAGAACAATTTTCAAGAGTTAAAGAAGAGGTTAAGTGAGGCACCGGTATTGTCCTTACCAGACGATACAGGGAATTTTGTAGTGTATAGCGATGCTTCGCATAAGGGACTATGTTTCGTGCTCATGCAGCATGGCAAGGTCATCGCGTATGCGTCACGTCAATTGAAGGATTATGAGAAGTTCTATCCTACTCATGACCTGGAATTGGCAGCTGTAGTTTTTGCCTTAAAGATATGGAGGCATTATCTTTATGGAGAGAAATATGAGATATACACGGACCACAAAAGTCTGAAATATATCTTCACACAGAAGGAGTTGAACATGAGACAGAGAAGGTGGTTAGAGTTAATAAAAGATTATGGCTGTGATATTTTATATCATTCGGGGAAAGCAAATGTAGTAGCCGATGCGCTAAGTAGGAAGGGTAGGGAGAAATTATCAATGTTAACAACTCATAATGAGTTGTTAATAGCGATGGCAAAAATGGAGCTAGAAGTTAAGTTACCGGAGGAAGCGGTAGAGATGTTATTTTCCATGGAAACCCAACCTACCATAATGGAGCGGGTTAGGGGAGTACAACTGAGCAATAAGGAGTGCAAGTAGATGCAAAAGAGGATAGAAGATGAAGAAAAGACTGAGTATAACCTCGATAAGAAGGGATTACTTCGTTTTGAGGGAAGAATTTGGATTCCTAATGATCCCGAATTAAAGAAGAAATTATGATGGAGGCCCATAGTTCGAGGTACTCGATACATCCCGGTAGTACGAAGATGTATCAAGACCTTCGTCAGAACTTTTGGTGGCCAAATATGAAGAAGGAGATAGCAGAATATGTTAGTAGGTGCTTAACTTGTCAAAAAGTTAAGGCTGAACATCAACGACCGAGCGGGTTGTTACAACTGTTAGAAATTCTAGAGTGAAAGTGGGAGCACATCACGATGGACTTTGTGGTGGGACTTCCAGTAACAAGAAAAGGATACGATGCTATTTGGGTGATAATGGACCGATTGACAAAATCGGCTCATTTTCTACCAATAGGAGTTAGGTATAACCTAGATCAGTTAGCTAAGCTGTATGTCAACGAAATTATTTCCAGACATGGAGTGCCTGTTTTGATTGTGTCAGATCGTGATCCACGATTCACATCGAACTTTTGCAGAAGTTTACAAGAACAAATGGGAACGCAATTAAGATTGAGTACTGCGTATCATCCTCAAACGGATGGTCAGAGTGAGCGGACAATTCAAACGCTTGAACATATGTTAAGATCTTGCGTTATGGATTTCAAAGGGAGTTGGGACGAATATCTACCGTTGGTGGAATTTTCATACAACAATAGTTTTCACGCTAGTATAGGCATGCCGCCTTACGAGCGCGGTATGGGAGGAAGTGCCGAACTTCATTGTGTTGGGATGAGGTGGGTGAACGTCGAATGTTGGGGCCTGAGATGGTTCAGCAGATGGTTGACATGGTAGAGTTAATACGTACTCGATTAGTTGCGGCTC
This sequence comes from Panax ginseng, assembly GCA_020205605.1. NCBI lineage: Eukaryota > Viridiplantae > Streptophyta > Magnoliopsida > Apiales > Araliaceae > Panax > Panax ginseng. The sequence continues at coordinate 47,161,215 of CM035141.1, forward strand.
AAGACCGGCAAAGGAAGTATGCAGATCCTCACAGAGAGAATAGAGAATTCGATGTAGGATCTTTTGTTTTTCTGAAAGTATCGCCTTGGAAAGGGAAGATACATTTTGGAAAGAAAAGGAAGTTAAGTCCAAGGTTTGTAGGTCCTTTTGAGATTTTAAAAAGGATAGGGGAGGTAGCTTATGTAGTAGCCTTACCTCCAGAGATGGAACGCATTCATAATGTGTTTCATGTGTTAGTGTTGCGTCCTTATAAACCGGACTATAAACACGTGATATAATATGAATCTATTCAGATAGAGAAGGACTTGTCCTATTAGGAACTTCCAATTCAAATTATTGATAGGAAAGAACAAGTTTTAAGAAATAAGGTAATACCTTCAGTGAAGGTGTTATGGAGAAACCACAATGCTAAAGAAGCAACGTGGGAGCGCGAAGGTAAAATGAAGGAAGATTTTTGTCATTTGTTTTTGTAATTATAAGCTAAGATTCTGGGGACAGAATCCTTATAAGGGGGAGAGAATGTAACGCCCAAAAAAATTGGATTTTTATGACAGTTAAATTTTTATTTGATTATGTGAATTAAGTGAATTTAATTGATTTCTTTATGAGTAAGCTATATGAAGGTCGTTTTATAACTTAGAATGTGCTAACGTGGTTAGTATTCTGGCTACGTGTTAGAAATAATTGTTTGGAATTTCCAAGACGAAAATAATTGTTTTCCGAGAAATTTCCGTAACAACACTATTCATTCGTTTCTGTTTGGGGAATTATTTTGAAATTTTGGGAAATGCGTAATGATAGAATATCGTGATGAGTTGGAATATCTGATAATATTTCATTTATGGAAAACGCAGTTTTTGCCTGCGGACTTAAAACCTAAGGGTTGGGTATATTGATTTCTGAGGAGGAAATAATATGTGTAGAAGGAATGGTGTTAGGGTTAAGGCGAGTGTTATGCCTTTGGTGATACTATTTATTATCTATGTATAATACGTCGAGTAAATACGAAGTACAATACGATTATTGTACGAGTAGTATACGGAGATAATACGTAAATTGTATGTATGTGATACGATTCGTATTATAGAATTAAGTTAGGACTTAATGACTAATTCATTTGATTTGAATTATTAATTAATCCAATCATTTGAATAACCAAGGCCCGATGATAATTTAGTTAAGCCCAATTCATTAAAAACGAATCGTGGGTCGAACCGGTGGGTCACCAAATGGGTAAAACCCATGGGGCAACCCATGGGATGTCACATAAGGAGGTGGGCCCACCACCTTGGTGTGGAAGCCAAGCATAAGGCTATGTCACCAAGTGTTTTACTTGGTGACCACACATGAATAGTAAGGAGGTGATGGTTCTTTGACCATTATGCCCTCCATTCTAATTTTCTATAAATAAGAAGCTAGGTTGATTCATTTGTGAGGTTTTCAATTTGCCAACCTAGATTATTTGAGAGAGAAAGAGAGCTATCCTTGCAAGCATACACTTTGAAAGGTTTAACATCTATTTTTCTAAAAGATTTCTTAAGAGTTATTGAGGTAATACTTCTTGTTTCTCATCTCCATCTCTTTTAGATTTTCTTTCATTTTAGAGAATCATGAAGGGGTGGTATATGTTATGATTGAGGATTTAAAGATGACTTACCATAGATTCAATCTCTATAAGTTATAAGATTATAAAAATAATAAGGTTTAATATAGTTTTTGAACCATGGAAATATTGATAGTTGAGATCGATTGTTGATAAACAATTGAGCTCCATCAATACGTTAGTATATGCTTCTTGTCTGGTTAGGAGGTAGATATGAAATCCATGGAGTATTCCATGTGATTTGGCTTAGAGAACCTTAGTAACAAAGTTATGGTGAATTTTACGGAAATAGACGTTAAACATCGAAAACGTAAAAATTCCGGATTGGTAGTCGAAAGTTGCTGTGAGACTTGAAAACATTAGTTTTAAATATCAACACGTGAGATAGGGTGATTAAGAGTTGTGGGTTCGAGAATCGTCAGATTCCGACTTAGAAGGAAAAAAATGAGGATTGAACGCTCATTAACGTTTACGAACGTATATAAAATGAACTCAATAGTGAATTATGAGTTAACGGATTCAAAAGTGTTGAATTCTTATATGAACATATAAAGGATGTAATTCCTGACTTGTGGGAATTAGAATGGGTCAATTCGGATGTAAAACGAACAAATTAGGAAGCCGGGAGTTTCGTTTGAAAACCAAAACTGGTTTGCTAATCTGTGCATGAGACTAAGACCACAAATGCCAAAACCAAGATACAAAGTGGTGAAATGGCAATGACGCTTAGACTTAATGAGAGTACTGCCTAACTTTCATGGCAACAAATGCCACTAAAATACAAAGGATATCATTGTACTTGGTACACTGGCGATGAAAAAAATTGACTAAGTTAGGTTTTAAACTTCAGTTGTTTAGAGACCTACCTGAGTTGAGTTTATATACTCAATAAATATACTAAGACTAATCCTATATTACCTATACCAAGGTATATGGTATGAAACTTAGGAATGTAATGCATGTTGACACGATATGTACAATGAACAAAGTTGGTACCTTATCAACGATGTTTGAGTCCGATTAATAAACGTCAATTGAGTGATAAACCCGGACGAAGGGTAATAAGTCATGTTGACTTTAATAAAGTTATTAAGTTAACAAAGACATAGAAGAGAAAGAAGCTTGTAGGAACAATGTTAATAGTTATTTGATAGCTAATTACAGTGTGCTACATGAACATATCATGTGAGTAAGTTATTTGAAGACGTTGAAAGGAAAGTTTTCTTAATGCTTGTCTAACTTCCATGTTAGCCAAGTTTTATGTGATTCGTTGAACTGAATTGCAAGACTTGTTTTAAAGAAATGGTCGATGCCAGATTTTAACTTGGCTAGACTATTTGTAATATATGGATTGATTATTATACATATCATTCTATATAGAAATGTTAACGCTATCCTATCCCAAGAAATTGGTACGGACGTGAAGGTAAGGTTTGTCTATGAACAAACAAAAGTATTTTTCATCCATTATTCAATGGGCACACGAGTTTGCCAAAAATATTAAACGTAAATACGTTTAATGAATGAGTGTTGATCAACATAGAGTACTATAAGCTGATCACCTAGAAGTGCTCGTAAGTTATACGGATGAACAACCTTAGTGCTGTGGACTCCTTTTCAAGTATGAAAACTAAAATTTACTGTTCATGGTCTATCGACCGGTTCAGAATTCCTAATCTATTCTATACTTTTGGAATTGAGGTTATGAACTATTAAAGTATTATTGATTCATAACTATTGTTCAGTTATGTTGGAATTGTTATATAATTCATGAATGTGGTATTCCTGTTATCCTTGATTAAACTTATTTGGGGCCATGGTGGTCACTCCTTGCTTGAATTATATAACTGCAGTTAAAGATGAACGTACTGTGAATGCCAAGAATGATAAGGGCAAAGCTAAGATGGATGCTTAGGCATTATGTAATAGTTTAGTAAGTTTGTATGTATTATACATTATGAACAATTAACAATGTAACCAGTTTATGAACCTGGGAAGGTTTATACTTTGATTGTAATAAGAAGATAGTAATTACCTTCATTTTGTTGTATTTCAATGGAATGATTGTATGGATGTTAGTACAGTGGAGCACCATCTGTCGGGTTGGAAGATACCCAAATTTGGGGGCGTCACAATTGTTCCTTGTGCACATATGCACTCTTAAGCACCTATGCTTTCCTTTAACTTGACTGTAATAAGTTATCAACCCAAACAGGATTACCCAATACAATATAGATTTAGATATGATAATTAAAATACAATACTAGAGGTCTAATGATCAAGAAATAAATTACTCACCAACTCAAGGCTCTAGTATGAAATGATATGCAAGAAGGATATTACCAGAATGTATTCGAAGCTGCAACTCTGTTCTTAATGCAATCAATATCTATCTCAGTGAAAAACAATCTCGTAGCTTGTATGCTATTATTTTCTATGTATGTTTTTCGTGTATGAATATGTTAATGAGTTCGGTTTATATAGACCACTTCTAGGATATTACCGTTGCACATGTTTGCTGATGTGATATGCTGATTGAAACACTTTGCACAAATCTTGTCGTTCAATATCAATCATGATATACTCCGCGTGATTTAGTTTACAGGGATTCTATTTATCGGAGATATCATGGCATCGGTATTTTAATATATTTCCTTTGTATGAGAAAGAATTGATGCAGATTTCGTAAAATCTCAATCGCACAGTTGACAGACATTATTTTTATATGTGCTGGCATGTTTCCATATATATTGACATGCATTGGTCCGTTAGCCACTTAAGTTGTTTAAAACGTGGGATGAGATAATGATATATGATTTCTGCTATGTATGTGCAATATGTGGTAATATATGCAATCAACTAGTTTTCTTAATTAATTTCCTAAAATTAAGACCCTTGATCTATGACGTAATCTATGCAGCGTGATTTATGATGCAAGATCTATGATGTCATGATTTATGCTTACCATAATTACCTGCTGACCGGTGTTCCATATGTATTGGACCATTGATGACACCCAATTGAATTCCTTTAATCATGGGATCGTGATCTTTGGTTTTTTGCATAACTAAGGGTAATTTAATTTAATCAATCTTTTTGTTCTATCGAACAGTATTTGATTCCTTAGCAAATGTTGAGCAAATAATGGTCATGCATATTATGTGCTAGATAATTTATCACGTGACATCAATTATGAATATGGACGTATATGCCGGGCATGGCCTTGAGCCTTATTTTGGAAAGTAATAAGTGCTAGGATCTTACATATATTCTTAGGACTCAATTTAGCTTTTCTTTCTTTAAAGACATCTTGACTTTGGACTTTCCTCCTTGATGTTCCTGAAATGTTATAAGACATGATTAGTAAGCAATTTTGGTTATCATCAAAACATAGGGTGTGACATAAGTCAACATTCTCCCCCTTTTTGATGATGACAATAGAATAGTTATGGCTCCCCCTAAAACCATGCATTTCAAGAGAGTTACAACTCCCCCTTAATTTGTGCATGCTGTTGACTGCATATATGCAGTGTTTGGACAACCCTATTTTCTGACAAGTTCAAAATAGCCCTACATTTTTCTGGTTAGTCCATAATATGTTTAAGACAAAAATATAAGAAATGATTAAGCCATCATCCATCAACAATTTAAAACCATAGTCTTAACATCACAGGTTATCAAAAAAATTGTCTTTGGGAGCAGGAAAGGGAAAGTCAAAAGCAAGCAATCGATGGCGGTGAAGAACAAGGATTTACCTTTAACACACGAGGTGTAGCAATCGCCATTATTTTCAAGATTGGTATAAAATTGCTGAACTAATTTGGGGTAGTCTACCGAGGGAGGGGTTCTTAAGGAAGACTGACCACATGACTCAAAGAGACGATGAAGGGGGGAGTTTTGATAGTAGAACATGTCTATCGATTTTTCATAGACAAAAGATTTTTGACAGATAAAGGTTTTAAAACGCAGTTCGAAATTATGGCCTCTAAAAAAATCATCAAGCACATCATTGAAGGAGACGAAGAGAGATATTACCGGTATAGGAGGCGAACCTGGTGAGGGGGCGGTGAGCTTTTGGCGTTTGTGACCGGTCGATGTCCCGATTAGAGGTAGGGAAGGTAGACTGGCTTCAGATTCGGCAGGGGAGGAGCCACCGGAGATTATCGTGATAGAGGATGGCCTTTGCTTCAGTTTTCGAGTGACCGTTGGTTGAGATGGTGGAGAGGGAGGTGAGACTTCGTCTTCCGATTCATCACGAAGTTGTTTGCCTCGTCTTGTTCTCATTGTAGCAGAGAAGAATGGAGTCAATTGAGATTATGGAATGGATTGAAGAGTCTGAAAAGAGAGAGAGAGAGAGAGGAATACGGCTTCTGGTCTTTATGTATAAGATACGGTATCTAGATATGGGAAGTGGTGAAGCCGTCCTTGGGAAGGAGAGAATCTGAAAAGATTTTAATGGGCGTAATTATGGCTGAATAGATACGCCAGTAATTTGGCTGTCTCATCACTTTAATCCACTCGGTTCATATTTGTATTAAACACATATCGAGTTCTCTCTTTAGAGTACTGAATCTTTCTTCCCCGAGAGGTTTTGTAAATATATCTACTAGTTGATGCTCAGTGGGAATAAATATTAATCTTATTAACCCTTTGGACACATTGTCTCTAAGAAAGTGGTGGCGTACTTCTATGTGTTTTGTGCGAGAATGTAGTACTGGATTTTTAGAAATGTTTATGGTGCTTGTATTATCACAGTATATGGGCACATTTTCACATATGATGTCAAAGTCACACAGTGTTTGACGCATCCATAAAATTTGGGAGCAGCAACTTCCTGCTGCTAAATATTCACCCTCAGTGGTGGATAGAGCGACTGACGTTTGTTTTTTGTTGTGCCATGAGACAAGACTTTGTCCCAAAAATGTACATGCACCGCTTGTGCTTTTTCTATCTATTTAACAACCTGCATAGTCAGCATCTGAATAACCCATTAGATCAAAATTGTCACATTTTGGATAGAATAATCCTAAATTAGTAGTACCACTCAAATATTTAAATATTCGTTTAACAGCCTATAAGTGGGATTCCTTGGGTTTGGCCTGAAACCGAGCATTTAGACACACACTGTACATTATATCAGGTCTAGAAGCAGTTAAATATAATTGGGATCCGATCATACCTCTGTATTTTGTTACCTCTACATCCGTACCTTTTTCATCTGCTGTGAGTTTTATTGATGTACTCATTGGTGTGGTCTTTGAGTTTGAATTATCAAACCCGAATCTCTTAAGTAACACTTTTGTGTACTTGGTTTGATGAATGAATATACCTTCATGATTTTGTTTAATTTGAAGGCCCAGAAAGTAGTTGAGTTCTCGCATCTGGCTCATGTCAAACTCTTTGTGCATGCATTTGGAAAACCACTCACAAAGAAAATTATTAGTAGCACCAAATATTATATCGTCTACATAGATTTGTGCAATAATAATATCTTTATTTTGACATTTAATAAATAGTATGGAGTCAATTTTACCTCGTATGAACCCATTTGATAAGAGATACTTACTTAATCTTTCGTACCAAGCCCTTGGAGCTTGATTGAGTCCATAGAGTGCCTTCTTGAGTTTGTATACGTAATGCGGGAACTTGTCATGCTCAAATCTAGGTGGCTTTTTTACACAGACTTCTTCATTTATGTACCAGTTGAGGAAGGCGCTTTTGACGTCCATTTAGTGTAGCTTGAACTTTCTGAAACAAGAAAATGCTAGTAGTATACGAATAGATTCCAAGCGGGCTACTGGAGCAAATGCTTCTTCATAGTCTATTCCTTCTTGTTGGTTATATCCTTGAGCAACTAATCTTGCTTTGTTTCTTGTAATTGTTTCGTACTCATCAAGCTTGTTTTTGAAAACCCATTTAGTTCCAATGATGGACACATCTTTTGGGGGACGGATTAACTCGCAAACTTGACATCTTTCAAATTGTTGTAGCTCCTCCTGCATAGGTAGAAGCCAATTCTCATCAAGAATAGCTTCTTTGGCGTTCTTCGGTTCAATTTGGGATAGAAATGCTGAGAAAGCACACATATTTTGTGCTTTTCTTCTTGTTGTAACTTTGTCGTTTATGTTTCCAATGATGTTTTCAGGAGGATGGTTTTTGATGTATCTTGCTGATTTTGGAAGTTGAACATCATGTATTACTTCTTCAGTAGATCCAGAATTGTGGTCTTGTTGTTCATCCATTTCAGCTTGCTGGATATGTTCCTGATTTTTGTATTCAGCTTGCTGGAAAGAGTCTTGAACTTGCTGTTCTTTTAATCCAGCTTGCTAGATTGGTTCCATAGTTTTGCTGTTTTGCTTTATGAGGTATGATGGATTTGCAGCAGTCTCTACAATTCCTGCATCTTCTTCTCTTTCTTTCGCAATATCATGGTTAAGTTCATTAAATTTGATATGTATAGATTCTTCGATACACAGTTTTTGCACATTATAAATGCGAAATGCTCTACTATTTTGTCCATAGCCAATGAAGATTCCCTCATAAGATCTAGCATCAAACTTGCCTAAGTTCCAACTAGTGTCAAGAATAAAACATTTAGAGCCAAAGATTTTGAAATAGCTTATATTAGGAAGTCGTTTATTTAATAATTCATATGGTGTTTTCAAAAGAATTGGTCGGATTAACACTCTATTTAGTACATAACAGGATGTGTTTACAACTTCAGCCCAAAATTTCTTTGGGAGTTTACTTTCTTGAATTAGTGTCCTAGCTGTTTCTTGTAATGTACGATTTTTCCTTTCTACCACTCCATTTTGTTGAGGGGTTCTAGGTGCTAAGAATTCATGAGTTATTCCTTTTTGATTACAGAATGTAATAAAATCCTTTTGAAATTCAGTACCATGGTCACTTCTGATTCTTATAAGATTAAGACTGTATTTGGTTTCCAAATTTTTAATCAGTTTTTCAAATTCTTTAAATGCCTCATCTTTTGTTCTAAGGAATAGTACCCATGTATATCTAGAGAAATCATCGACTATCACAAAAGCATAGAATTTACCGTTTAGACTAGCATGCCTTTCAGGTCCAAATAAATTGAGATGAAGCAATTGTAAGGTAGAAGAAGTTGATACCATGTTTTTGGCTGTGAACGATGTTCTTACTTGTTTTCCAAGTTGACAAGTTTCGCATATACCTTTCTTCTCGAAATTCACATTGGGTAATCCTCTTACTAAGTTCTTTGATGACAACTTCTTGATGAGGTCCATATGAACATGTCCCATCCTTCTATGCCATAAATTCGCTTCATCTTGAATAGTTGCAAGACATAATTCTTCCTCCTGTCGCTCAAAATCAAGAGTATATACATTCCCTTCTCTTTGGGCAACTAAAGCAGCATTGTTAGTACCATCTGAAATTGTACATTTATCTTTTCCAAACTCTACTTGATGTCCATTATCCATTAATTGACTAACACTAATAAAATTGAATTCTAGTCCGTTAACAAGGTGAACATTATCAATGTTAACCTTACCATTACCGATTTTACCTTTCCCAATTATTTCGAATGACCGATTATCACTGAATGTAACAGTTCCATGTTTCTTTTTGACATTTAGTTCCACGAACTTAGATTTGTCTCCCGTCATAAGGCGTGAACATCCACTGTCTAGGATCCACTTTTGAGAAGATACTTTGGCTTTGAAACATACATGTATAAGAGAGATATAATTTATATTTTTGGTACCCATATCTTTTTGGGTCCACTTGTGTTAGTTGAAATCAGATCACTTTTCTTTATCCATACGGCTTAACTTCGATTTTTCTTTCTTGAGCAGTTTATCTCTAGATGTCCTTTAATGCCACAATTTTTGCAAGAAGTAAATGGCGTGCAATAATTTAATTTAAACGATGACTTAGATTTTTTACATTTTAACTTCTTTTCTATATATTTGGTTGTAGCCTATGCCTTGTTAATCATAACCATGTCTTTGTTCTCCTAGCATGACATTTAGGTTTTCTTCCCCATGAACAAATTTAGCTAGAGAGATTTTTAACGATTCTATTTCTTTTTGTAGATCATTAGTTAGAGGTGTTTTATTAGTCGATTCATTACCAAATGCATCAATGCACACGTCTCTCATTTTTATCTCATTTTTTAGTTTTTCAATTTCATTATTTAGCTGTTTTACCTTGTTGAACACTATTTTATTGAAATTATCTAAATATCCATTCTTTGCTACTAAAACCTTTTCCTCATTTGAGTGTGTTACTTTTTTTAATTCTTTCTTTTCATCTATTAGTGCCTCCACTTCGCCCATTAAAGTATTTACTAGATCTTTTAAGTGCATATTTTTTTCTTTTAGTTTTTCATTTTCTTGTTTCAAAGTAATACCATCAGAAAGAAGTACCTCACTGGATTCACCTTCAAGTCCCATGAAGCATATTTGAGCCAGTTCATCGTTTGCGTCTATTTCCACTTCGGATTCTTCATCATCACTCCATGTTAGGAATGCTTTATGTTTTTTGAACTCCTTATTTCCTTGTTTTCCTTTGTTTTTGAGTTGGAAGCAATCCTTTCTAAAATGACAAGGTCGTCCACACTCAAAACAGGTTTCTTCGGTTGGTTTTGCTTTGAATTTGTTTGCGTTGAATGTATTTTTCCTTTGATTCTTTCTTTGAAGTAGGCCTTTAAGTCTTCTTGACATCATTGCTATTTCATCATCCGAGTTATTCTCAAGCTCTTCTTCAATTCCTGCATTTAGAGCTAGTACCTTCTTTCGAGGAACTTCTTCCTCGTCATCATATCTTTTTAATTGAGGTTCATATTCTTCCAGTTCACCAAAGAGAGTTAATGTATCCATAGAAGAAATATTGACGGAATCTTGAAGAGTAGTAATTTTAGATGCAAACCTTTTGGGCATAGCCCGAAGTAACTTACGGTTGATTTCACTTTGTGGAATTGACTTGTCAAGCAACTTTAAAGAATTTATAAGTACTAAGAATCGTGCTTGAGCCATTTTGATTGTTTCGTCTCTTTCCAATTTGAACATTTCGTAGTCATGCATGAGCATACTTAGCTTAACTTCTCGTACTTTGGAAGTTCCTCCGTGACTTACCACTAGGGTATCCCATATCTCCTTTGATGTGTTGCATGAACAAACTTTATCTATTTCGGATTGCAGCATGCCATTGAGAAGAGTGTTCATTGCTTTTGAATCGTATGACACCATATATGTTTCGGTTGTGTCCATCTCGAGTAGAGTTTTTGGAGTACCATCATCTTTCCTTGGGATTACCGGTCCATTCTCCACCACCCACCATTCCCATGGGTTTCTCTTGAGATATATCCTCATCCGAAATTTCCAGAAGTTATAGTTCTCAGTTCCCAAATGTAGTGGAGGTCGATTGGTTGATTGACCTTCGTGATAAATGCTTCCAAGTTGTGCCATGTCAGAATCTTTCCCTATAAGTCACCTTTAAGACCAAGATAAGTAGAGCCAAGCTCTGATACCAAATGAAATTTAAATAGGTACACTTAGAAGGGGGGGTTGAATAAGTTTGGGCACAAACTATGTCCAATTTTTATTTCTTATCAAAAATTCTTTGAGTGTTTAATGCAGCAAGCTGGATTACTGATATGGATAGAATGCAGGTTGCTGGATAAATAGCAGAATATTCGAGTATAGAATGCAATCACACAAACACCAAAATTTTTACGTGGTTCAACTACTACCCTCTAGAATAATAGCCTAATCCACGTCCAATACCAACTAGTATTGGAGACTCACTTTTATTCAACTTTTCCAATTACAATATAAGTTCTATCAAATTTGAACACCTTTATTCCTTGTACACCTATGCACACTTAAGCACCTACGCTTTCCTTTAACTTGACTGTAATAAGTTATCAACCCAAACAGGATTACCCAATACAATATAGATTTAGATATGACAATTAAAATACAATACTAGAGGTCTAATGATCAAGCAATATATTACTCACCAACTCAAGGCTCTCGTATGAAATGATATGCAAGAAGGATATTTCCAGAATGTATTCGAAGCTGCAACTCTGTTCTTAATGCAATCAATATCTATCTTAGTGAAAAACAATCTCGTAGCTTGTATGATATTATTTTATGTGTATGTTTTTCGTGTATGAATATGTTAATGAGTTCGGTTTATATAGACCACTTCTCGGATACTACCGTTGCACATGTTTGCTGCTGTGATATGCTGATTGAAACACTTTGCAAAATCTTGCCGTCCAATATCAATCATGATATACTCCGCGTGATTTAGTTTACAGGGATTCTATTTAAAAGAGATATCATGGCATCAGTATTTTAATTGATTTCCTTTGTATGAGAAAGAATTGATGGAGATTTCATAAAATCTCAATCGCACAGTTGACAAACATTATTTTTATATGTGCTGGCATGTTCTTCCATATATCTTGACATGCATTGGTCCATTAGCCACTTAAGTTGTTTAAAACATGGGATGAGATAATGATATATGATTTCTGCTATGTATGTGCAATATGTGGTAATATATGCAATCATTTAGTTTTCTTAATTAATTTCCTAGAATTAAGACCCTTGATCTATGACGTAATCTATGTAGCGTGATTTATGATGCAAGATCTATGATGTTCTGATTTATGCTTACCATAATTACCTGCTGGCCGGTGTTCCATATGTATTGGACCGTTGATGACACCCAATTAAATTCCTTTAATCATGGGACCGTGATCTTTGGATTTTTACATAACTAAGGGTAAATTAATTTAATCAATCTTTTTGTTCTGCCGAACAGTATTTGATTCCTTAGAAAATGTTGAGCAAATAATGGTCATGCATATTATGTGCTAGATAATTTATCATGTGACACCAATTATGAATATGGATATATATGTCGTGCATGACCTAGAGCTTATTTTGGAAAGTAATAAGTGCTAGGATCTTACATATATTCTTTCTTCAAAGACATCTTGACTTTGGACTTTCCTCCTTGATGTTCCTGAAATGTTATAAGATATGATTAGTAAGCAATTTTGGTTATCATCAAAGCATAGGGTGTGACATAAGTTAACAACATTGCAGGTTAAGACGAATACGTCGGATACAGGAAAGGACAGAGCCAAGTTCAGATTGGGATTACGTCTGCAGTTAAATTATAATAGTATAGTATGATAATAACGTTATATGTTAGATAGTTTATGAATTGTGTATAAGTTAAGGTTACTCGACCTTGAGAAATAGTGTATAAATTTATTGTACAAATAATTTATGTTTATATCTTCCACAAATAGTAATAGTTATAGAAATGATACTACCAAATCCGTGGTGATTTAGGACCCAGGCTCTCACAGATGCGCTACAAACAATCTTAGAAGTTATAATTTTTGATGTTTGGGGCATTGATTTTATGGGTCCATTTCCATCATCATTCAGTAATCAGTATATACTGTTTCCGGTTGTCTATGTATCAAAATGGGTTGAAGACGTAGCACTCCCAACTAACGATGCCAAAGTGGTTCTCAAATTCCTGCAGAAGAATATTTTTACGAGATTTGGCACGCCAAGAGATATTATAAGTGATGACGGTAGTTACTTCTACAACAGATCGTTTACTGCTCTCTTGGCAAAGTATGGGGTCAACCATAAGGTAGCTACAACATATCATCCCCAAACAAGTGGGCAAGCTGAGGTTTCGAATAGGGAGGTGAAGAGAATTTTGGAGAAGGTAGTGAATCCGAATAGAAAGGATTGGTCCCTCAGGTTGGACGATGCACTTTGGGCCTACCGGACTGCGTACAAAACACCAATTGGTATGTTACCATATCAATTGGTCTATTGGAAATCATGTCACTTGCCTATGGAGTTACAACACAAAGCCTACTGGGCTATTCAGAAATTAAACTTTGAGCAAGCAGCTGTGGGTGCAAAGAAACTACTTCAGCTAAATGAGCTCGACGAATTCTGACTTCAAGCTTACGAGAATTCGAAGTTATACAAAGAAAAAGTCAAGAAATGGCACGACCAAAAAATAATGTAAAGAACGTTCGAGTCAGGGAAATCAGTACTACTGTTCAACTCAAGGTTGAGGTTGTTCCTAGGAAAGCTAAAATCACGATGGTCGGGTCCATTTACCATCAAAAGAATTTTATCTCATGGCGCCGTTAAACTCTACAGTAGGAATCCATTGGAAACGTTCAAGGTCAACGGTCAAAGGCTGAAGCATTATTGGGGTGGCAAATCCAACATGGATGTCATCGCAATCACATTATCTGACGTACCATAAATAGGGAGTAGTCAGGCTGAATGACTTAAAATCAAGCGCTAATTGGGAGGCAACCCAATCATACTTTTATTCTTCGTACTTTTATCCATAGTAGTTAGATAATAGTTTAGAATATTATTTAGTATAAGTCAATTTTTTTTAGATAAATCCTACCATCATGCTTAAAATTGCTCAAAATCTACTCATATTTATGTTTCATAGTTTTGTAGGTACTTAATATAGTAATGATTTGGCATTGTAATGAATCAAGAAGGTAAACAAAGGTCAACTAACAGGAGGCATGCCCGCTGAGGCGGGCCTATAATGCTTACTACCCTACTTCCGCCGGCTTAGGGTGCTTAGAATTTAAAAGGCGGGTTTTCAAAGAACAGCATCTTCCTAAACCCACTCCTCATCAGTCCACTACACTACTTCTCCTTCCCCACTACTCCCAATCCCACCACACCTACATCCCACATTTTGGCCATCTTTAATCCCACTTCATTAAAACACACACACCCACTACTTCTATCCATTACTCCTATTACTCTCCATCATACTGTCTCTATAAATTCAATCCCTCATAACCCAAATTCACCACATACTTTCAACTCCATCTCCAAAAGATACAAATTAGGCCAATTATTGTGGTAAGTGTATAGCAATTGACAATGAGCACCTTGTCTTCCAATTCTTCCCTTTCTAGCACCATCGTAAAAGCAAAATCATTAAGTTTGGGGGGATAAAACATTGTGCCCACCAAGTGTTTGATAGATTGTGTGAGTGAAGTTTGGGAGGAAATTCATTGATAAACCTTACTGTTTTTAATTCAATGGCTTCACGACGACAACAGAAAGAGAGAGTTCTGGCACCACGCCACCATCACGAACCTCCGACCGACGCAAATTCAAAAGTGGCACCGCCGCCGACCGTTATGACTACATGGTGATAAAAGCACTTACACCGGAGCGGGGATTGGCACCGGACCATGTGAATGGTGAAATGATGCAACAGATATATCATAAAGGGTGGAACAAGTTCACAGAGGAACCCGATGCCGCCGTTGTAAGTGTGGTCAAAGAATTTTATGCAAACACCGAGGACAAGGCCCCCTTCAACGCTTTTATGCGGGGTAGATTAGTTCCATTTAGTGCCGATGCCATCAACAAATATTACCAGTTATGAGTTCCTAGATAGTGCCAATATGCTCACTTACGTGATATTGATCCTGACTTTGAGGCTATTCTCAAAGAAATGACTAAGCCAGGAACAACATGGATCAAGGGTCAGAAAGGAGGCATGGTTTTTCACAACAAGGATCTCAGCAGGTATGAGAAGATATGGTACGCCTTCTTATGTGCGAAGCTGTTTCCATCCACACAAACATCTGATGTGACCAAAGAGAAGGCACTACTTTTATATTCAATTATGAAAGAATTCATCATCGACGTCGAGCCTAGAATTAGTTTTTCAATTTAACAATGCTTACGAGGAAATTTCTCAGGCGGCTTGCCACACCCATCACTCATTTGTGGGTTGTGTTGCCAAGCGGGTGTTAGTTGGTTCGATGATGAACCCACTCAGATGCCGCTTCAGCTACTACATTCCAGAATGATTGCGCGGTATGCGGTGTGGGTCGGGGGTGATTCACATCCTAGAGGATTAGGCTTTATTTTTCCATTAACTTCGGAGAATGAAGTTGACGCTGAAGACACCTCAGATGATGAGGATGCGACGATGAGAGAGCAAGGAACAGAGATGACACCACAACCCGATGCTGTATTCAATACCAAATGGATGAGCACAACAAGGAAGCACGAAGAGAGATGCGGTGACTCGCAGGGATGTAGGACCACATGTTTGAAGAAATGAAACTATCTTTCGCTTCTTTGAATGCGACACTACAGAGCATCAATCCTAATGCACAATTCCTGTACCAGCAGCCAGCTCCTATGCCAAGGTTTCCACCAAGTGACTCTAAAGAAGAAGATCAACCACCACCACCTAGACTTAGGCGATTACAGGGAAGTCCTCACACATTTTATTGTGTTATCCATACAATAAGGACATTGTAGTTTTCAAGTTTGGGGGATTTAGTTAATTTTATGTTTGCATAATGTTATTAGTTAGGTTTACATTTGTTATTGCATGTTTATTTTTAGGAGATTTACATGTTTGCATTCATAGTGTCACATAGTTGCATAGTAGCTTAGGTACATAAATAGTTTATTTATTTTTGTTATTGCTGCATTATGTTATGTTATGTTTGACATATAAAAAAATAAAAAATTAAAATTTAATTAGAATTGTGTTGTTTTGCATATGTCCAACAGTCATCGTAGTTCATGTGTATGTTAGCCAATGATGAGATTGGGATTCAGTAGATAAATACAGTACCCAGTATTAGAACTATGATATAATTTTGAGTTATGAATTGAATTTTAAGCATGTTCAAAACTGGTATAAAAATTGTAGCACATTAATAACATTTGTGTCGACTGAATAATTCATATTGTGGTGTTCCTTCGGAGGGGCGTGGATAGAATTCCCATGAATTTGGCACTGATAACATCTCTTGACGTGACCATCACAGTCAGCTTCGAGAGAGAGCCAGTAATGCCCTATTTTGAGGATTTTCTTTACAAGTAGAGGGCCACTCATGTGTGGGCCATATACTCCACCATGGATCTCATCCATTAGCCTCTGAGCTTGGTCCTTGTCCAGACATTTGAGGAGACCTAATCCTGCATCTCCACTCAAGTAGAATTTCATAACCAATCAATGAATCCGCCTTCTTTCAGTCAGGCTCGCCTCAGCAGATGTAGATCCATCTTGCAAGTACTCCTTGATATGCTGATACCACGGGTGTTGGATGGGAGGTAGCTCATCTGATACTTCTCCAATGTAAATCCCATAGGCTGGAGCCTTATGTTCGGCATATGTGAGGGTTGGTATGTCTTCCTTGTCATGTATGTTGATAAAGGAAGCCAAGGTTGCTAGCGCATCTGCAAAATCATTCTTATTCTGAGTAATGTGGAGGAAGGATATTTCTTCAAACTCCAAAGCCATCTATAGAACCTTTCGATGGTAAGGCAACAAGTGTAGACCTTTGGTGTGATAGATTTATGTGGTTTGTCTGATTACCAACTCGGAATCTCCAAAGACAGTTAATCGTCTGATGCCCATTGATTGGGCAACTTTTAGCCCCATGATACAACCTTCATACTCAGTTGTGTTGTTGGTGTTGGAAAACTACAATTTAATGACGACGGATGTTGCTCCCAATGCATCGGATACTAGAACTGCTCCCCAAATTTCGAACCTTCCATGTTTACAGCTCCATCAAAATACATCTTCCATGTTTGGCGTGCATCGTAGTGATGGTGTTACTGAATTGCCATTACCCCTTCATCAGGGAAATATATTTCTAAGGGTTTGAAGTCCCCTGAATATGCTCCGGTCAGTTGATCCGCAATTCCTTGACCTTTAATGGACTTCTACGTCATGTAAACGATGTCAAACTATTACAGGATCAACTTCCATCTAGACAATCGGCAGTTCAACATGGGTTTACTGAACACGTACTTGAGAGGATCCACACGGGAGATGAGATGGGTTGTGTGACCATGGACGTAATGATGTAACCTCATTGAAGCCCATGATAAAGCACAACAAGTCTTCTCAATTAGAGTGTACTTGTGTTCACTGCTGCTGAATTTTTTGTTGAGGTAGTAGATAGCTCGCTCTTGGCCTCTATCGTCTTTTTGTCCCAACATATAGCCTATGGCATTGTCACTTATGGACAGGTACATGTCCAGGGGAACATCATTCCTGGGTGGTACCAAAATAAAAGCTTTAACTAACTGCTCTTTGATTGTAAGGAAGGCCTTCTGATATTCATCATTCCATTTCATAGAGGAGTTCTTCCTTAACAACTTGAAAATAGGCTCACATGTTGCTGTGAGTTGAGAAATGAACCTGCTAATGAAGTTGATTCTTCCCAAAAATCCCCGTATTTCCTTCTCTATCTAAGGAATGGGAATTTCCGTAATGGCCTAGATTTTGGTGGGATCCAGCTCAATCCCCTTATGTCTGACTAGGAATCCTAGCAACTTGCCTGATTTAATGCCAAAGGCGCACTTGGCTGGGTTCAACTTAAAGTTATACATACGCAACTTGTTGAAGAGCTTTCTGCGCTGGTCTAGGTGGTCTTCCTCCTTCTGGGATTTGAAAATGATGTCATCCACATAGATCTCTATCTCCTTATGCATTAAATCATGGAATAGAGCCATCATGGCTCACTGGTAGGTAGATCCGGTATTGATGAGTCTGAATGACAATCGTCTATAGCAAAAGGTTCCCCAAGGCGTGATGAAGGCAGTTTTTTCACGATCCTCTTTAGTAACCATGATTTGATGGTACCCCGCAAAGCAATCAGCGAAGTAGTACATGTCGTATTGAGCAGTATTGTCAATGAGAATGTGGATAAATAGCACGGGAAAGCTATCTTTAAGGTAAGCTTTATTCAGATCCCGGTAATCCATGAAAACTCTCACCTTCCCTCCTAGTTTAGGCACAAGGACTTTGTTTGATAGCCATTCAGGGTATGTGGACACCATGATGATGCCTTCTTGAAATTGTTTCACAATTTCTAGATTAACCTTTAAACTCCACTCAGATTTTAATCGACTGAGTTTTTGCCTGACTAACTTGAATCCCTCTTTGATGGGGAGACGATGAATGACATTGTTAGTGGACAAACCCACCATGTCTTTATGAGACCATGCAAACACATCTCGAAATTGGGTTAATAATGTAACCATATCATTCCTCTAGTTTAGAGTGAAGTCTGAACCAATCTGGATTAACTTAGGGCTTTTTAAGGTTCCTAGATTGAAGGAAGTGGTTTGATCAAGGTTGGGTTTAGGTATGTCTTCGACCCATTCTTTGATCTCCTGAGGTATCTCAATGTCCTCTTGTATTTCCATCAAGGCTGAGTCAACTTTTCATCAAAGTTACAATCCTTGTGGAGAAAAGGCACCTTATCAGCAAGTATAGGCACATCTAAATTTAGATTTCTGAAACAAAATATGATTTCACTTAATATATATGAAACAGTTCAATCATACAAAGTGTTAGCATGTACTGACAAAACAACTGCTAATACTGTACAGAAAAGTAAGCAGTTATGATTATCTACAGGGCAGAAGGAGTTTTTGCCCATTTTACCCTTGTCAACCAATGAAAGGAGTGCTGCTTCAATTGTCAAGGATGAAGTCTTGATGGACTACAGTGATGGAGGGGTTGTCATCGTCCTCCTTCTACCGAATGATGACCATTATGTCTGGGCAATCATCGTCTGGGGTGTATCTGTTTGTATGTTCATCATGGACAATGATGCGTACGTTTGACATCATCTTGACGATGTCTTGTTTACGTCTCCGTTCCTTTTCTTCCACTTCGAGATTTAGAACCAAGACTTCTTTCCCCTTCATCGGTATCGGTTTACGAAATAACATAGAAATTACACGGGCATGCACCTTTATCGGAGACCGTACAGGCTCAGGAACTGTAGGTGGAGATAATCTCCATGTGGCTGAAGTTGAAGGAATTTATTTGTGATTATGAGGATTCATTTGACTGGAACTAGTAGTATAGCCTAGTCTGGTTGTCCTTGTTGACTGGGAACTTGAATGGGGCGCTTAATTCCCAGATTGTCTTTGCCCAACCCTTTTCCAGGTTAATAACCCAATGACATCATTTCTTGAGTGGCCGACATTACTTTGGCAAAAATCTGGGTTATGAGAGGTGGCATCTCAATAGGATGGTAGTGAGTGTTGCTCACCTCTAGGGCATGAAAACCGAATTACTCACTTCCAATTGAATCGATGATGGTGGTATGTCACCTTGTGTAGGACATTCCTACCAAAGATCGATAAATGATTACTAGGCTATTGTTGATAATGTATTTTGTGACAACCCCAAAATAGGTCCATTGCATCCAACCAATTCTTAGTCGCCAAATACATGTTACAGAAAACAACTACAACTTTATTACAACAATTGTCGTGCAAAATACAACAACACATATGTTGTGAGTTTAGATACAAATATATACCAACTATGACTCTCATCCCAACATTGGATAACACGTCACTATGACACCTTACATAAAGGTATAGTCAAAAATTATTTTAGAAATTAGAATATTTGAGAAGTGTCAAAGAAACCTTCGTACATGGGAGGCCATGCGTCTAGGTTATGATAGATATCATACGGCCACAGAATTATCCTTGGTTGACCCAATAGACCCCAAAGAAAAATGAGAAGATTACTATCATATTCTTCCCAATGGTGAGTCTTCTCTTGACATATCATTATCTCAACTGTCTCTAATTGAGAATTATACTTCAAACAAACACCAAAATTATATAGGTAGTGTTCGTAAATATACTCCGCAAGTGGATGAGCACAACCTTGTCTTATGATGACACGAGGTTGTATGTCATTAGACATCTTGTATGATAGTGGCAAAACACCCTTCCAACGTTGGGTTTGCCTCACCCTAGTTGATTCACCAAATATAACTACTAAATGATGACCACCGTTCTATTCCCCAGTTACCCCCGCTCGACCCAGCTACACTCGTATTACCTGAAAGGAATTTTGAAACAGAAGGGTGAGCACAACTAGCTCAGTAAAGAATATCATGACTAAAGATAAATAAATTATCAATAGCCTTCAACAGTAATAAATCAGAGATTTAGAACATATGGTAGATGATAAAAAATTTCAACCATAGTTGCAGCGGAACGAGCAATCCATTAGAAGAGTTAAATAGACCATAAAGTGTATTATCTTCTCTACATTAAAAGTCCACCAACAATGTTTTATCCCTGTAACATTAATCAACAGTTCCTTTCCACAATTATATGAATAACTCATAATCATAATTGTAATTCTAAATTCCTCTTCGCATCCAGGACGAAGATAATTTTCATCACATGTCTTTACCTGAAATATCAAAGATCATGGTTATACCAAATCACAGTTCCTGTTTATAATCATACTAACAATTTCATCTTTGCAGTACGGCCAAAGATATTCATCAACAGACCATCTTTGCACTACAGGACAAAGATATTCAACAACAGGTCTTCTTTGCACTACGGGCCAAAGATATTCATCAATAATTCATCTTTGTACTATAGGCCAAAGATATTCCTCAACAATTCATATTTGCACTACAGGCCAAATATATTCATCAACAATTCATATTTGCACTACATGCCAAATATATTAATTAATATCTCAAAGAAATATATAATCATTTCAGAATTTATATAAACAATAATTATAACCATGTTGATCATTTCACCTTTGCACTTAAGCTAAAGATATTCAATTATAAATTCAATGGTCATAATCATACCAGTCAACAATTCAACTTTGCACTACTGGCCAATGGGAACCTATAGTCATAATCATACCAAAAATCTACCCATCTTTACACTCAAGTCAAAGAGAAATATCATCATTAGGGTTATAAAAATGTTATATATAATAGTAAAATCAATATAATCAAAACATCTAGATTTAATCTCAAGAGTAATATTCATAAATCAACTATAATTTGGTTAGAAAAAGAAACCAATTTTGTCATGAATAGTAACTAGTGAATAGTAACCCATGAATAGTAATTTCGTGAATAGTAACTTATGAATAGTAAACCCGACACAAAAAGGTAAAAATTCCACAATAAAATTCATACCAATATTTCGGTATAATGATATTGAAATAACATTTCTTAAACTTATAAATAATTTATTTTAGTTGTTTACACTTTACTAAATAATGCATTTAATCATCTTAAATTACCAAACTCATAAGATTTCATCACCAATAACCAAAACCCTCATAAAAAATCTGCATATACCTTATATAGGATTCTCAAGCCATAAAATCCTATTATCCAATTTTCTTACTTCACATAACATATTTAATTCATGTACCCATAACTAGTCCATTTTCATGAAAAAAACCAAATTAGTCCTAAAAATATTTCTTTTCTGGGATTTAGCAGAATATAGTCCCATATTGAAAATATATTTTTCCCGAAATTTTTTAAACTCATTTACTATTTTTCATATGGCCAAAACCTCCGAATATTTAGACATTTATCATAAATTGTACTTTTATCCAAAAATTCTGAAATTCACAGAGTACACTGATATTATTTAGATAGACTTCCAATAAAATTTTTATCAATTTTGGAGTTAACCACAAGGAGTTATAAGCGGTTACTTTTAAAACAGTCTTTTCTCATAAAACTCATAACTCTTAATCTATACATCCAAAAATCACCATTTTTGGACACAATCAATAAAACTCATGAAAATATCATTTCAAAATTTTCCAGAATTTTTGAAGGTCTAAAAAGTTACGAAACATAAAAAACATAACAACCCTTAAAATCTCTTACCTCAAAAGAGCAGTACTTCTGACTGGAATATCGGATGAAAAGCTGAAGGAACCTTCTACTAAATAGCAACTCTCAAAGTATCTAAATACTCTAAAAAATACGCTCGACAATATTGAGAGAGAATACTTATGTTTCTGGTGTGATTTTCAATTCTAACTTAAGCACCTATTTATAGGAAAATGCTAGAACGCCAAAAGAGACTAAATTAATAAAATACTATATTAATTTTTCTTCTGCGTCACCTTTGAATGAGTTGATCAGCAGCCTCCTTTGAAAAAGAATTCTCACACATGTTTTTGACAAAAAAACAAAAGTGGGTCCCATCCAATTTTAATAAAAATTATTTTATGTTCCGAAACTTCAACAATTCATAGAAAATAGACCGTTTATCAGAAAAATATGAATTTTATGTCCATTCTTCCTGAAATCGAATTCTCTAGAACTTTGTAGCTTTGAGTTTTTCCAAATTCCAAACCAAAAATATCTGAAATCCACAAACGGATAATTTTTAATACCTCCACACCGACAAAATACTGATAAAACACCTTAGCATTAATTCCTTCATTTTTATCCACATAAAAATATATATATCCATCATTTATATCTATAAAAAATAAATATTTCCTTATCATATAAATCAATAATTAAGTATTCACAAATAATATTACAGAATCACAATAATGACAACCAGACAGTTCCCAGGAAAGAGGGGGGCTTTCCAATAAGAATTTCTCCTTACTTGCGCGCAATTAGGTGACCAAACCTCTCCTTGAAAGAACTTTCTAGACATTGCCAATAATGTTATCTAATAATATTATTCCAAATAATATGAATTATTGATCTGATAATGGAGATCTTGTCAAAGTTGATAATTATTGAAACAACAATAATATATAAATATCAACGCAGTGAATTATTGAATCAATAAAATAAAATATTGAGCAATAATTCTTGTAAAAAATTATTGAGTAGTGCCTTCTTACTTAAGAATCAATAATTCAAAAATAACTTGCAGTAATACTGTAATGCTTCTTTGTCTTAACACGCCATTCACAAGTATTTTAACCACCGATTTTTCAACGATTGTTAATTGTATAACAACTACTGTTGTTATATATAAAACTCAATTTTTATGGTTTTCTTCATCCGACAGCTTATTCGTTATGGGGCCCTGAAATGGTCATACTTGTAAATACGAATATTCTCCGTGCTAAAGAATATTCCACGACCAAACGAATATTCCCGACAATTGAATATTTTATAAACACTTGCATATTTTGAAAAAAAAATTCATATCTCACCCTTAACTTTAAACTTTTATCAATTTAATCATTTACTGAATTGTAATTATAAGAAAAATTGAATGCTTTTACTTCATAAAATTCGGGGTCTTATATATTTAAGTTGCTGATGAAGGGTGGAAGGGACTGCCCCGGCCATATGAATCCACGATCTTCCCAAGATCAGGTTGTATCCTGTATCTATTTTGAGCACATGGAAAGGTATGCAGAATGTATGTGGACCTGTCTCCACTAGCAGTTCAATGTCTTCGACAGAGTTTCGTCGGGACCCGTTGAAAGCTTTAATAATCGTATGGCTGCTTCGGATCTGATTGAGATTGATGTTCATCTTCACTAGAGTAGCATAAGGACAAATATTCAGAGATGAACCTCCATCTATTAAGACTCCTCCCACCATATATCCGGAGGATAGAATCGCGATGTGCAACGGCTTGCAGTGATCGGTCCCTTCAAGAGGTATATCGTCATCAGTAAAAGATATCACATTGTTGTTAAAAATATGCTCCACCAGATGCTGGAATTTCTCAACATCTATTGACTTAGGCAGTTGGGCTTCTTCCAGAACCCTGAGTAATACCTTCATGTGAGCTTCAGAGGAGAAAACCAAGTCCAGTATGAAAATTTGATGTGGAGCTTCTCTTAAGCTTAAAACCACATTGGCTTTATTATGGCCTATAGTACTGAGAAATTCTTCTACCTTTTCCATGGGAATCTTCCCTTTGGATTTGATGGTAGGCTTCATCACTCGTTGGGGAAGATGCAATGTATTATCCTTCGACACTGCATCAGTCATATGAGACGTGGATTCTCCAGCCCCTCCATAATTCCATGGTACTTTTCGTAGGCTGACAACAGGATATTGTGGTCTAAATGGCAAGATAATTGGCTTTGGCACAACCATATTCAAAGGATTGTCAATAACTTTGAGCTGAACTAGTTGGATTGTATGTGAGGGTGTAGCTGCATCTACCTCAGAGGATATAACTGCTACTACTTCCTTCCACTTTGTAGGAAATGCGTCTCCACTCTCTAGTATTACAACATCATCGTCTGCCATCTATAGGACACCACTGTCAATTAAATTATGAATAAGGTGGAGGAGTGCCCAACATTCTTTTGTGTTGTGACCGCGAGATTGGAAGTGATACTGGCACACTCCATTGAAATCAAACCATCTTGAACGTGGACTGACTTGAGGTAGCAGAGTTGTGATTCTTCCATCATGTATCAACATCTGCAGTATTTCTTCCATCGGTTGGCCTAGGTATGTAAATTCCCTTTTGTTGGCAATTTTATCCTCCAGTGTTTCTTTTTCTGGAATACGCGGTGGATTGCTGGTAACAAGAGGAAGGAGACTGGCATACTCCTGACTAAATAATTGACGTGTGACATGGTGCTGATGGACCACCAGTTCTGCCAAATGGCTAAGTTGCTCACGTAGAGCATTCATTTTTCGTTCCATTATAAATGGAACTTTGCATAGTCCCACTTGTCAGCATCATCCTTGCTGATCTGGGAAGATCCACCCTTA
Source organism: Panax ginseng (assembly GCA_020205605.1). NCBI lineage: Eukaryota > Viridiplantae > Streptophyta > Magnoliopsida > Apiales > Araliaceae > Panax > Panax ginseng. The sequence continues at coordinate 47,186,417 of CM035141.1, forward strand.
AAATTGGAAATCTGTCCACTGCTCCAATTAATCATATTAACCTCCTCTTCTTTGTGTTGAGGAAGAGGGTTATCTTGCACATGGGGTTGATCGGGTTTGGTGACAACGATCTCACCATTGTCTATTAAATCTTGGATCTTTTGTTTCAAGGCCCAGCAATCCTAAGTATCATGTCCCGGAGCCCAGACATAATAAGCACACTTCCTAGTAGCATTGAAACCTCTCCCATTTGGGTTGGCTAGTGGAAGAAGATGCGTAATTTTCTTCGGAGTGTCCAGAAGATTGAGAATGTTCTCGAGTGTGTCCCCTAAGGGTGTGAACACTCGAGGGAGTTTGACTTCTCAACCCTTAGGCAATGGAGGGTTTGAAGACTGTGTTTGAAAGGGAGTGTAATTATTCCTTTGGATAGGCATATTCTGACTGCCCTTTTGACCTTGTAGTATCAAGGAAACATCTTCCTCATTCTTTTTATGTACCCTCAGGGGGTTGTTTCCATAATTTATGGACTAGATGTGCTGAGCAACAGCTTTAAGGGCATCTAGGTCTTTAATCTTTCCTGACTTAAATCCCATCTCAGCCATCTTCCCATGTTTAATCATTTCAGAGAATGGTTTGTAAATATCAGCTAAGACTCTCGCATAGAAAGGAGCTTCTTGTATGTCTATGAAGGTCGTCACCATCTCTGACTCATTCATAGAAGGAATAACTTGAGCAGCAAGGCGCTTCCACCTTTGAGCATACTCTCTAAAAGTTTCCTAACTCTAGTAATTTGGTATCGGTCATGGGTCATTTAAGATTGGAAGTTGTACTGAGTGAGGAAGGCATGAGCTAGCTCCTCCCAACTATGGATCTTTGAATTGTCTAATCTGGTATACCATGATCAGGCTTTTTTGGAACAGCTGCATTCTGAGCTTCTCATCCTCGGCATAAGATTCGAGTTCTCCAATGAATACCTTCAAGTGTGTGTAAGGATCTCCTAACCCATCATACTTTTCAAAGTCAGGAGTCTTGAACTTTTCTGGATAATGCACACCAGGGAATATACAAAGGGATCTAATGACCACGAACCATGTCCACAGTTATAAGTACTCTTTCAACTTAGACTTTAACAGTCATAAGACTATAAGGGCTCCAACATACTTAGGGGGATCAGCCCTTCGTACAATGTATTATGCACAACCATTTCAACGCTAAGCGTAAACCCCTAATAATAGGGTTGTTCATCTCAGTATTTAGATTACAAGTCTGCACCAAAGTAAGTTTGGTTTGGATACATTTCAAGGGAATTTATGTAGCCCCCCAAATCCAGGTATCTTCCAACCCAACAAATGGTGCTATACTGTACAATCATTCATACATTCATTCAATTGAAAAGTCTTAAAGAACGAACATAACTTCTATATATTTAAAGTAATATTTACATTTCCCAGGTTTTATTCCCATTACAAAGGTTCTTTGTCATAATATCAGTTACATTACAACAATAGACCTATACTATTACAAGACAACTTAGAAATCTTCCTTAGCTTTTCCCTTATCGTTTTTCTATCCTTCGGGACGTTCAGTCTTAGCTTCATTCATATGGTTCAAGCAAGAGTGAGCATAACTAGCTCAGCAAGTATAACAATTTAATAACAACATGCTTGACACATACGAATCGTATATCTTCAATAACTGAACAATAGTTATGAAGTACTATTTATAATTCAAAATAGCACTTCATCTTTTCTTTCAAAATGCTTTACAATAATAACAATATCTAGTAAAACATTCATTCCGGTCAAAGACCTCGAGTATTCATTCTTTATTGGAAAAGGACAACCCGGAAGCAAGTCCGTAAGCCCGATATTACTTACGAGCACGTCTAGGTGATCAGCCTATTGTACTCTATGTTGACCAACACTACATCCATTAAACGTATGCACATTTAAGCATTTGGTAACCTCACGTGCCTGTCGTTTTACGGACAAAACATTGGTTTAACATTTCAATCTTCTTTTGAAAACAATATCAAGTAATTGACAAAAGATAGCAACATTTGATAATAAATGATTAGATTATCAATACATCAAGTCTAGCCAAAGAAATTGGCTTTAACTTCAACATACTTCAATTCATACGAAAGAATACATGAACTTCAAAACTCATTCAGATTGAACTGAGACAAGAGTTAGAATACTTGCCTTTAGCGTCTACTACGGTATATTAACTTTATGTTCAAGTCTTTCAAGTCTTTACAATACATGATCACATAATGCCTTACATTAGGTCACATATATTCAAGTATGTATATGACTATATCATACCCTCATCTCAATCTAATTGTCTATTAGATTTAGTTATTATCTGTTCCGGTTTCTTATTATCCTTGCATTTATATTTGACTAGGTTATCTCAACCTTTATACAACATCCTTAAGGTTTAACAAAGTTTAAACAATGTTACATTTCCTTCCTTAGGTTGTGTTTACTTTCAAATCAATTAGCTTTCCTTTCTTTATACTTAGAAACTTTCATTACTATTCTTGTTCTGAGACTGGCGCTGCGGCCCGAGTCCTTACTTAATGGGCCGTGTTGCGGCGCCACACTCCAGAAGATTTTTATCTCAGATACGGCATGTGCTACCTTTCTAAATTATACTATGGTTCATGTTGTGTGAACTCTTGCGATTGTGCTTTCGGACATCATTATTACGCCTTCTTGGCGCGACTCATTTAGCTTAGGGTTGGCCATGGCTGACTCTCAGTACCTGAAAAACAATTTCAGTTTTTGAATTTTGTGAACTTCCCGGACGCATAACTTCTTCGTTATAAGTCCGACTTGGCTCGTTCAAAAGCCTACGGTTCACAAATTATGTAATCTACATGATCATGCAAGAATTTTATCTATTTGACTTCGTTCGCTAAAAATTCACCTATTGGTTCATTTTTAACGAAAACGATAAACGTTCGTGAACGTTCAACGCTCGTTTCTTCGTTCTAACTCGGAATTCGGTCATTTTCAAGTCCGCAACTCTTAAATGCCAAATATGACTTGTCTCCATTGGAAAACAATGGTTCCGAGTTCAAACACAAAATTTGACTTCTATTCCGAGAATTTTACGAATTCGACGATTATCGTCCAATCGTGCAAATTCAGGTAATTCTTCATTCTTATGATTTGTTCAACATTACAAATGAATGCCATTCATCATGTGAACATCTCAACATACTTATTATAATAACCTATATTTATTATTGGATTTTTGACTTATTCTTCATGAGCTTATAACTTGTCAAATTATAAACTACTCAATATTTTATTATTCATGACTTATGACAATTAAAGTTTCTTAATCATCATACTTTACATGTTCTTCACATATAACTTTACTTATGTATACATGATACATATGATCATATAAGTTCTTAATTCACTTCTCTTAATAAACTCATTATAAGTTCATAATTTTCATACTAACATTCAAAGTTAACTTATAATAAGTTTATAACTTTTATAAGTTCAAATGACTTATTGCCAACTTATGTGGCTTAAGTTCATGACTTACACATTCTTCTTGCTTCTTATCATTCATGTTTCTTAATCCATCTTTTCTTATCAACTTATCATGGTAGAGATAGAAGATAATTTAGAGAAGAAGTCTTACTTTTGAATTCTTGGTAAGGTAGGTTTCTTCTTCTTCTTACAAATGAAATGACTTATTTGTAGCTTATTCTCTCTAACACTTAAGAACTTTGCAATATGTTGGATTTTTTGAACAAGTATTAAATGGCTTGTAAGCCTCCTATATTTATAGAAGTTGCAAAGCTAGGGTAGTTTAGTAATTAAATCTCCCCACCTCCTTTAAGCCACCTCCTTACTATTTATTACTTGTTAATCACAACACTTATCCTATGCTTGGCCATTACTTCAAAGTCTTGGTCACCACATTAACTTGATCATTACACGTTTAACTTGGTCATTACTCTTAAGTCTTAGTCATTACATTAACTTGGTCACCACATATTAACTATATTGATATGGTTTGCCCCATGGGTCATACAACTCATGGATTCTATTTTGGCTTACATTACATAAACCTTTGGGCTTTGCATTAATAAACACTAGTTGGTTCATTAACTAATAATTGGGCTTCTCCCTTTAATTCACTTGGACTTGTATTAATTCAATCAACCTTTGCAAGTCCATTAGCATTACTTAATACATATAGTTTATGTGACGCCCCCAAAATAGGTATACATTACCTATTTTGAGTCGTCAAATACATGGTACAGAATAAAAATACAACTTAATTATACAACTGTCGTGTAAAATACGACAAAACATAAGTTGTGAGTTTTAATACAAATATTGTCGTCTAGACAATATACAAAATCAAATTTAATAATATTATATTTATTTTCCACTGTTTCACTGAATAGTGAGGACTACTAATGCTATCATCCGGTCCGTCACTCCGTTCCCAGACTAGTCCCTGCTACGTTCTCATTTCCTGAAGAGAACAATGAAAGTAAAAGGGTGAGCTCAACTAGCCCGGTAGGAAATATTATGACTAAGATAATGCAGAATAAATTATTATTAGTCTTAAACAATGTTAAACCGATACAATATTACAAACAACCAATTTAAACTGCAGCGGAACAAGCAATCCATTAAAAGAGTCAAGTAGAGAATAAAATCTACTATCTTTTATGATTTAAAAGGTTTTCATCACTTTTATCATTTGGGACTCGACAATAAATAATCCACATCATCGAATCACCCCATTCACTACGACCAAGGATATTCTTTAGTATCACGACCACAATTATCAATGCACTAAGGGCCAAGAATATTTGTGTATTCAATAATGGTCATGATCATGCCAACAACTCGTCCATCAATTCACTCACGGGCCAATTAGGACTTTTACCATATCATTTGTAACATTACGATGCGTGATTACACCGAATAATCCTCGGTCATAATCATACCAAGTCCATCTATGCACTATAGGCCACATATGACTTTCAACAAAATATAAACATGAGGATGATAACAATGATATAAGAAGTCAATAAAACAAGTTCAAGAATTATTTTATCCAGGGAACTAATAACGTCCCAAATTGTCAACATAATCTTTGCTTTGTAGAGTAAAATTCAAGAATGCTCGTAAGAATATTTCCATGAAAATATCTTTGGATGAAGCGCAAATATCAAGGATATTCCACTAATTTGATGGAGTATAGAAGTCAAAACTTTAACCAACCGAGTATAATAAGGAATGGAATGACAAAAGAAATCACCGAGCATGCGATAGATCGCATGCAGGCGTTTATTCCAATAGAATAATAAATAACGGAATCGTGCAGGCGTAAAAGCGCATGCATGTGGGGATATTCAATAGAATAATAAAGACGGAACCAATTCCGGCGTAGAAACGCATGAACAAGATGTTCCAATGAATGATAAAGACGGAACTAGGTCCCATGTGAGAACGCATAAAACAGGATGTTCCAATGAGAATGATAAAGATTTTAACCAGTCCGACGTAGAAACGCATGAGATGTGATATTCTAACGTAATAATAAAGATTTAAACCAGTCCGCGCGAGAACGCACGTGACGGGATATTCCAATTATCTAGTTTTTCTAAGGTAGGAGTATTATTTCTTTCTTATCCATGAAGAGAACTTCTGTTATTCCATTGTTTATTATTCTGTTGGAATAACCTGTATACGCGGGCTACCCTATACTTGGTGAAATTCTTCTGTTGTCCCATTCTCGCTTTAAAGCTTTTGTGAATTGGTGAGAAATGAAGGAAGAATGAGCTTCTATTTATAGAAAAATATTGTTTCGATAATTGCACGTTTTGGAGCTCAAAAAATTTCAGTACAATACCTCCAACTTTTCCTTTATTTTTAATTTAGTCATGGAAGTATTATCAATCTTGCACCAACTCCCCTAATAGTAACAAGAATGTGAAACAATAGTATACACATATGAACAAATAGTTATAATCATGTGAAATAATAACAATTAATTGCTCATTTATCCGGTTAAATACCCGATTGGTCAATATAACCTCCAGACATTAATTATTATCGAAATAATTGTCGATTTTCACTAACACAAATAATTCTAACACAATGAAACCATTTTTATCAAAAATATAAATTTTGAAATTTCGAAGTTTGACTTTTCCTGAAAAAGTCAACTGTTGACTTTTTGACCAAATAGTGAATTCCGAAAAATTTTGTGTTTATAGACTATTTTTACTAATTTCATAGTTCCGGACTCAAATATCACGTCCGCGTCTCCAAATTCAACTCTGAACACAAATTTAATTTTAATAACATTCATCATTAATAATATAACTCACAATATTTATCAACCAGGTCATTCCCAAGAAAGAGGGGGCTTTCCAATAAAGATTTCTCCTATCATGGTAGCAAATTAGGTGACCAAACCTCTCCTTGACAGAACTTCTAGACATTGTAAATATTGCAATTTAATAGTATGAATAACTTTGTCGTCTCAATTATTGATTTAATAAAATAACATATTATGAAGATGATACTATAACAATAATCGAATCAATAATATAAGAGATATGATGCAGCAATTACTGCAACAATAATTGAGTATAACTGAGTGACTTCTCACGTAAGCATCAATAATCAATACCATGTGCTACTATGCAACCACACGTATTACTGTACTTTTACTACCGGGTAGTTCAACAGTTAACGGTAAAACTTCCGCCGTTATTTTCATAAAGTATTTTTGTCGTTTTCTCAATCCGATAATAATTCCGTTGTGGGGGTCCACCAATGATTGTTCCGTTGTACGAATATTCCCTGTTAAAATGAATATTCCCCGACCAATCTAATATTATATAACAACTTGCGTACTTTACAAAATTTGTAAATATTACCCACAACTATAACATTATATCAAATCCACACCATAATATTCAAAAATATATTTCGAGAAAATTTAATCTTTATTCAAAAAGTTGGGGTCTTACAACCTCCCCTTCTTATGAAATTTCATCCTCAAAATTAGGGTGCGTACCTGGTATGTCAAAGTGGTGAGGATACTTTGATTTCATTTCAGATTCTAACTCCCAGGTCATTTCCTCAACATCGTGGTTTCTCCACAAAACTTTGACTTGAGGTATAACCTTGGAGCGTAGAATATGTTCCTTCTTATCCAAGATTTTAACAGGAACCTCTTCATATGTTAAATCTTCCTCTATTTTGTCCGGTTCTAACTCAATAATGTGGTTCAGGTTTTTACATATTTACGTAATATGGATATGTGAAAAGCGTTATGAACATTTAGACATACTTAGCGATGCTTGTAAGTCTATAGGCCAAAGTTCCTACTCGATCGAGGATTAAAAATGGGCCAATGAATCGAGGATTGAGCTTTCGTCTCTTTCCAAATCTTATAACTCCTTTCCATGGAGCAACACGTAACAACACATGATCTCCAATATCGAATTCTACGTCCTTTCGATGAAGATCAGCATAACTCTTTTTTCGATCTTGTGAGGTTTTTATACGTTGTCGGATCATTTGAATCTTTTCCGTACTTATATGTACCGACTTTGGTCCCAACAACGTTGCTTCACCCACCTCATCCTAGCATACTGGAGAACAACACTTTCTTCAATACAACGCCTCGAATGGAGCCATGCTAATACTTTCTTGATAATTGTTGTTGTAGAAAAACTCCACCAATGGTAAGAACTTGTCCCAACTTCCCTTGAAGTCAAGGACACATAGTCTTAATAGATCTTCAAGAGTTTGAATCGTCCTCTCCGACTGCCCGTCCATCTGAGGATGATATGTGGAGCTAAATCATAAATCCGGGCCCATAACTTTTTGCAAACTAACCCAAAATCTTGAAGTGAATCTTGGGTCTCGATCAGAAACTATGGATACTTGCATACCATGCAATCTTATAACCTCGTTTATGTACATACGAGAAAGACGTTCAAATGTATAAGTTTCTCGTATCAGTAAGAAATGAGCAGACTTGGTCAATCTATCAACAATGACCCAAATCGCATCTATGCCTTGAGAAAATTTGGGAAGACCGGTAACGAAATCCATGTTAATGTGCTCCCACTTCAATTCTGGAATTTCAAGTGGTTGCAATGGACCTTTTGGTACTTGATTCTCCACTTTAACTCGTTGACAAATTAGACACCTTGAGATAAATAGCGCTATCTCTCTTCATATTGCTCCACCAAAATGTATGACGAAGATCACGATACATTTTGGTACTCCCGAGATGGATTGCAAGCGGTGTGTTGTGCGCCTCCATCATGATTTTATACTTTAAATCGTGGTCGTTAGGAACACAAAGTCTAGAGTTGACTCAAGTATTCCTTCTTCATCGATTCTTGCTTCCTAAGATAGAACCTTCTTGCACTTTCTTCCTCATACGCGCCACTCGGGATCAGAATTTGAGCAACTTTAACTTTATCAATTAAAGTCGGTTCTACTAGTATATTCGCCATCATCACATGGGTCCCCAGAGTCTTTAACTCTATCTCCATCCTTTGCAAGTCACACAAAATGGGCTTTTCATTTGTGAATATTGCACTCGTGCCGTATATGATCTTCTACTCAATCGTCGCTACTACCACGTTCGCTTTTCCAGGATGGTATTGGATGGTATGATCATAATCTTTCAACAGTTCAAGCTACCGTCGTTGTCGAATGTTGAGTTCCTTTTGAGTGAAGAAATATTTGTGGCTTTTATGATCCGTAAAGATCTCCATTTTCTCTCCATACAAGTAATGCCTCCAAATTTTAAGTGCAAAGACAACAACTGCCAACTCTAGATCATGAGTAGGATAATTCCTCTCATATTCTTTGAGTTGTCTTGAGGAATATGCTATGACTTTCCCATGTTGCATGAGAACACATCCTAACCCTTTGCCCGAAGCATCACTGTAGATGACAAATCCCTCCGAACCAGATGGTATTGTCAGAACATGTGCTGAAATGAGTCTCCTTTTGAGTTCTTGAAAACTCTTCTCACATTCCTCGCTCCAACCGAACTTTGTATCTTTTCGAGTCAGCTGAGTTAATGGAGTAGCAATTCGAGAAAATCCTTCCACGAATCTCCGATAATAACCTGCTAAACCGAGAAAGCTACGTACTTCGGTCACTGATTTGGGTTGCTCCCAGCTTTGAATAGCTTTAATCTTTGTCGGGTCAACAGATATTCCATGACTTGATACTACGTGCCCAAGGAATGCTACTTCCTCAAGCCAGAACTCGCATTTATTTAACTTGGCATAAAGCTTATATTCACGAAGCTTTTGGAGTACCAGCCTCAAGTGTTGCTCATGATCTTCACAGCTTTTGGAATAAATAAGGATGTCATTAATAAAGACGACCACAAAGTGATCCAAATATTCCTTGAATACTCGGTTCATCATATCTATGAAGGCAGCAGGAGCATTAGTCAATCCAAAAGACATGACTAAGAATTCATAATGCCCGCATCTGCGAATTACGAAGGCAGTCTTTGGAATATCCTCAGTTTTAACCTTCAGCTGATGATATCCAGAACCGAAGATCGATCTTTGAAAAAAAGTATGCTCCTTGTAATTGATCAAACAGTCATCAATACGTGGCAATGGGTACCTATTTTTGATGGTGACATGATTCAACTCCCGATAATCAATACAAAGTCGCATACTCCCATCTTTCTTCTTCACGAATAGAGCAGAGCACCCCAAGGAGACGTCTTGGGGCGAATGAAACCAATGTCTAACAATTCTCGCAATTGGGTCTTTAACTCCTGAAGTTCAATAGGAGCCATTCGACATGTGGCTTTGGAAATAGGTTTTGTACCGGGTTCAAGGTCGATACAAAATTTAACTTCACGCTACTGGGGTAGGCGGGAAGTTCTTCGAGGAATACGTCAGAAATTTATTAACAATAGAAATATCCTTCATATCGGACGTATTTTTGTTTAAATCCGTGACATGAGCTAAGAAAGCTTGACATCTGTTTTTCAATAAACGAATAGCTTTATGGCTTGAGATGAACGTGATTAATTTTAATAGTTTGGTCACTTGAATTTGCATAATAGGTTTATTAGGAATATGAAAGCTAACAACCTTACGAAAAACAAGACTTATAAATAGTGGATGTAATGAAGGTTTCTCCTAATGGAGTTTCAACAGATAAGTCAAAGTCTAATTTCTCCGGAGTCAAATTTAATCGTTGAGCGCAAGTAGGAGAAATAAAAGAATGGGTAGAATTGGTATCAAATAAGGTATAGACTTCGCTAGAGTTTATGATAAGTTTACCCGTGATGACTTCGCTCGGGTTCCTTACTTTCTGGGAGGTCACTACAAACGCTCTCCCTTGCACCACTGGCTTTGACTTTTCTGGGACGGCCTTTGGTGCCTCTATCCTAGCTGAACTTGGTTGCGTTGACTCATTATCGCACTCCAATAACTGAGCCCTATTTACAACATCTGAGTACAAACACAGTTTATGAGAAATAAGATATTGATGTATCTCCGGTTTCAAACCTCTTAAAAACATTCGCGTCATTCGCTCCTCATTATCGACCAAATGGGATGCAAACCGGGATAACTCCGCAAATTTAGCCTTGTATTGCGACACGATCATATTGTTTTGTTCTAACTTGATAAACTCCACCTCTTTCATGTGACGAATACTTTCGGGAAAGTACTTGTCGTTGAATAGCTCTTGGAACTTCTCCCAAGACATCTTGAGTGCGTCAGGCTTGGTACATTTTACAGATTCCCACGAAGAATCCTCTTCTTCACGCAACATGAAGGTGGCGAAGGGAACCTTTTGCTCCTCGGAGCATCCCAAGACATCAAATATCTTGGTGATCTGCTTTATCCATGCTTCAGCCTTAAGTGGTTTTGGTTCTCAATAAACTCCAGTGGTCCCAGCTCCTTGAACTGTTTAGCGATAACCGTCTGAGAGTTTCCAGTGTTTCCACCTATATTTTTGACAGGAGCCGCTCTCGCCTGATGTTGCATGAATTGCATAAAGCCTCTGAACATTCCATCGTTCATCATTTGATCAGTGTTGTTGTTTTCATGAGGATTGTCGCCTTCCTGATGCACATTATTCTGATTGTTGATCTTTAGAGACTCAACGGTCTCTTGTGCTCCATTGCTATTATCAATATTCTCGGATGCCATTTTCAAATACTGCCACAAAACAAGGGTTAATTGACATACAACATATTATCCATATACTCTGACCAACCAATTAAATACCAAATAAACTTAGGTAGGTCATACTAGTTCTAGTTCTAGTCTCACATCTTAGCCAGAGATCATATCTCTAAGCTTTGATACCAACTGTGACGCCCCCAAAATAGGTATACATCACCTATTCTGAGTCATCAAATACATGGTACAGAAAACAAATACAACTTAATTATACACTGTCGTGTAAAGTACGACAAAACATAAGATGTGAGTTTTAATACAAATATTGTCGTCTAGACAATATACAAACTAAAATTCAATATTATTAAATTTATTTCCCACTATTTCACTGAATAGTGAGGACTACTAATGATATCATCTGGTCCGTTACCCCGTTCCCCGACTAGTCCCTGCTACGTTCGCATTTCCTGAAGAGAACAATGAAAGTAAAAGGGTGAGCTCAACTAGCCCAGTAGGAAATATTATGACTAAGATAATGCAGAATAAATTATCATTAGTCTTAAACAGTGTTAAACTGATACAATATAACAAACATCAAGTTTAACTGCAGCGGAACAAGCAATCCATTAAAAGAATCAAGTAGAGAATAAAATCTACTATCTTTTATGATTTATAAGGTTTTTCATCACTTTTATCGCTGGGACTCAGCTTAATAAATAATCCACATCATCGAATCACCCCTGCACTACGACCAAGGATATTCTTTAGTATCACGACCACAATTATCCATGCACTAAGGGCCAAGAATATTTGTGTATTCAATAATGGTCATGATCATGCCAACAACTGTCCATCAATTCACTACGGGCCAATTAGGACTTTTACCATATCATTTGTAACATTACGGTCATGATTACACCGAATAATCCCTGGTCATAATCATACCAAGTCCATCTATGCACTATAGGCCACATATGACTTTCAACAAAATATAAACATGAGGATGATAACAATGATATAAGAAGTCAATAAAACAAGTTCAAGAATTATTTTATCCAGGAACTAATAACGTCCAAATTGTCAACATAATACTGCTTTGTAGAGTAAAATTCAAGAATGCTCAGAAGAATATTTCCATGAAAATATACTGGATGAAGCGCAAATATCAAGGATATTCCACTAATTTGATGGAGTATAGAAGTCAAAACTTTAACCAACTGAGTATAATAAGGAATGTAATAACAAAAGAAATCACCAAGCATGCGATAGACCGCATAGGCAGGTTATTCCAACAGAATAATAAATAACGGAATCGGTCCCACGTAAACGCATGCATGTGATATTCCAACAGAATAATAAAGATGGAACCAGGTCCGGCGTAGAATGCACAGATAGGATGTTTCAACAGAATGATAAAGACAGAACCAGGTCCGCAAGAAACGCATGAGATGTGATATTCCAACGAGAATAAAAAGATGGAACCCGGTCCCGTAGAGAACGCATGCACGAGGATGTTCCGGCAGAATGATAAAGAATGGGACAACAGAAGAATTTCACCAAGTATAGGGTAGCCCGCGTATACAGGTTATTCCAACAGAATAATAAAGAATGGAATAATAGAAGTTCTATTCATGGATAAGAAAAAAATAATACTCCCTACATTAGAAAAACTGGATACTGGAATAGTGAGGTAGCAGACTTCTCTTCTTCTTTCTATAATTTCTCTCTATAATAATTGCTCTAAAGCCTTTGTGAATTGGTGAGAAATGAAGGAAGAATGAGCTTCTATTTATAGAAAAATATAGTTTCGATAGTTGCACATTTTGGGGCTCGAAAAATTTCAGTACAATACCCCCAACTTTTCCTTTATTTTTAATTTAGTCATGGAAGTATTATCAATCTTGCACCAACTCCCCTAATAGTAACAAGAATGTGAAACAATAGTATACACATCTGAACAAATAGTTATAATCACGTGAAATAATAGCAATCAATTGCTCATTTATCCGGTTAAATACCCGATTGGTCAATATAACCTCCAAACATCAATTATTATTGAAATAATTGTCGATTTTCACTAACACAAATAATTCCAACACAATGAAACCATTTTTATCAAAAATATAAATTTTGGAATTTCGAAGTTTGTCTTTTCCTGAAAAAGTCAACTGTTGACTTTTTGACCAAATAGTGAATTCTGAAAATTTTTATGCTTATAGACTATTTTTACTAATTTCATCGTTCCGGACTCAAATATCACATCCGCGTCTCCAAATTCAACTCCGAACATAACTTTAATTTTAATAACATTCATTATTAATAATATAACTCACAATATTTATCAATCAGGTCATTCCCAGGAAAGAGGGGGCTTTCCAATAAGGATTTCTCCTTGACAGAACTTCTAGACATTGTAAATATTGAAATTTAATAGTATGAATAACTTTGTCGTCTCAATTATTGATTTAATAAAATAACATATTATGCAGATGATACTATGATAATAATCGAATCAATAATATGAGAGATATGATCACGACGCAATTCTTGTAGCAATAATTGAGTATAAGCGGAGTGACTTCTCACGTAAGCATCAATAATCAATACAGTGTGCTACTATGCAACCACACATATTACTGTACTTTTACTCTTTGGGTAGTTCAACAGTTAACGGTAAAACTTTCGCCGTTATTTTCATAAAAAGTATTTTTATGTCGTTTTCTCGATCCGAATAATAATTCCGTTATGGGGTCCACCAATGATTGTGTAATCGTTATGCGAATATTCCTATTAAAAACGAATATTCCCACCAATCGAATATTATATAACAACTTGCGTACTTTTGCAAAATTTGTAAATATTACCCACAACTATAACATTATATCAAATCCACACCATAATATTCAAAAATATATTTCGAGAAAATTTAATCTTTATTCAAAAAGTTGGGGTCTTACAGTTTATGTATTATTTTCGTATTCTAATTCATATAGAATTTATATACTATTTTTCATCCTTCATACAAACTCGTATAATACTTCGTATTATACTCGTTTTCATTACTTTGCACAATACCAAGTATGATACAATTATTACTTATTCATTACAACTTCGCCTTCCTTAATGTTTATAAATTAAGTCCACAAGCGAATTATTACATTTTCCATAACTAGATTTTTATTACATAATCCATCTTACCTTGTTATTCCATCATTACGTATTTCTCGGAAACTCAAAAATATATCCCGAGCAAATACCGATGAATAGTGTTTTTCAAAAAATTTCTCGGAAAACTTTTATTTTCATCTTCGAAATTCAAACACTTTAATTCATCCACGTAGCTCAAATACTATGACATTCTAACATCAATAGGTTATACAATGACAACCATCTTGATACCCATAGAATATGATATTATTATTATTTTATTTAATAAAATCATTTTACAATAAGATCCGAATTTCTCGGTCGTCACATTCTCCCCCCCTTATAAAGATTCTGTCCCCAGAATCTCGTCTTACTTTAATCAAATAGATGAGGAAAATTTTTCTTCATCTTTTCTTCTAGTTCCCACGTTGCTTCTTCAGCATCGTGGTTCTTCCATAATACATTTACTGATGGTATTACCTTGTTCCTCAGAACTTGTTCCTTTCTATCAATGATCTGCATTGGCGATTCTTCATATGTTAAGTCTTTCTCGATATGAATCGGCTCATACTCGATTACATGCTTATAGTCCGACTTATATTGACGTAATACAGATACGTGAAACACGTTATGTATTTGTTCTAGGTCTGGAGGTAATGCTATAACAAAAGCTACCTCTCCCACCCGTTTTAATCCCTCAAAAGGTTCTATAAACCTTGGACTTAACTTTCCTTTTTTTCCAAAGCGTATCTTTCCTTTCTAGGGTGATACCTTTAAAAACACATACGAGCCCACCTCAAACTCTCGACTTAGTCTATGTGAGTCCGCATACTTCTTCTGTCTATCTTGAGCTGTGACGAGACGCATCCGAATTAACTTTATCACATCAGCTGTCTGCTGTACCAATTCTGGTCCTACCATTCGGCGTTCTCCCACCTCATCCTAACACAATGGTGTTCTACACTTTCTTCCATACAGAGCTTCACAAGGCAGCATACCTATGCTTGCATGATAACTGTTGTTATACACAAATTCAACCAGTGGCAGGTGATCATCCCAACTACCCTTGAAATCCGTGACGCAAGACCTCAACATGTCTTCTAACGTCTGAATTCCTAAATGTTCTTGCAAACTCCTCCAAATGTTCGATGTGAATCATGGATCACGATCTGACATAATCGGTACTGGTACTCCATGTCTGGAAATGATTTCCTTAACATAAATTTTAGCTAACTGGTCTAAGTTATACTTGACCCTAATTGGAAAAAAGTGAGCCGACTTCGTCAACCGGTCTACTATTACCTAAATCGAATCGTACCCTTTATTCGTCGTTGGAAGTCCCACCACGAAGTCCATCGTAATATGCTCCCACTTCCATTCTAGAATCTCCAATGACTGTAGTAAGCCACTGGGTCGTTGATGTTCGGCCTTGACTTTTTGACAAGTCAAGCACCTACTCACATACTCTGCTATTTCTCTCTTCATGTTTGGCCACCAAAAACTCTATCGAAGGTCTTGATACATCTTAGTGCTACCAGGATGTATCGAGTACCTCGAACTATGAGCTTCTTGTAACACTTTCTCCTTTAATTACGTCTCATTCGGAACCCAAATTCTTCCTTCAAATCTTAATAATCCCTCATTATCAAGACTATACTTAGTATCTTCCTTCTCGGATAACCGCTTCTTCATTTGGTTACACTCGTCAATCTTGATTTGTACCTCCTTGACTCTCTCTATGATGGTAGATTGCATCTCCGTCGTAAAGAGTATTTTCCTCGAATCACTCAGCATCTTTACTTCTATTTCCATCCTAGCCATCTCTGTTATTAACTCATTTTGAGCCGTTAACATAGACAACTTTTTTCGACCCTTCCTACTTAAGGCGTCGACAAATACATTGGCCTTTCTAGGGTGATACAGGATTTCACAATCACAATCCTTTATCAACTCTAGCCATATTCTCTGTCTCATATTCAACTCCTTCTGAGTGAAGATATACTTTAGACTTTTATGGTCTGTATATATCTCACATTTTCCCCATAAAGATAATGTCTCAATATCTTTAGGGCAAACACTACTGCGGCCAGTTCTAGATCATGAGTAGGTAAACTTTCTCATAATCCTTCAACTACCGTGATGCATATGCAATGACTTTGCCTTGCTGCATAAGCACACAACTAAGTCCTCTATGCGAAGCATCACTATACACCACAAAATTTCATGTGTCTTCTAGCAATGACAAAACAGGCGCTTCACTTAATCTTTTCTTCAGTTCTTGAAAATTGTCTTCACATTTATCCGTCCATACGTATTTCACCGTCTTCCTTATTAAATTAGTCAACGAGGTAGCTATCTTCGAAAAATCTTGGATAAATCTTCGATAGTACCCTGCTAACCCTAGAAAACTCCGCACCTCAGTCGGCATTTTCAGTTGTTCCCAATTCATTACTGCTTCCACCTTCGCTGGATCCACTGAAATCCCCTGTTGGTTAATGACATGACCTAAAAACTGCACCTTTTCCAACCAAAATTCACATTTGGTGAATTTCGCATATTACTTCTCCTTCCTTAGTGTCTCTAACACTAATCTTAAGTGTCTAGCATGATCTTCTGGCATCTTAGAATAAACTAGAATATCATCGATAAACACCACGATGAACTTGTCCAAATATAGTTTGAACACTCTGTTCATCATATCCATAAATGTAGCAGGTGCATTCTTTAACCCAAATGACATCACCAGAAACTCGTAATGACCATAACGAGTCCTGAATGCAGTCTTTGGTATATCTTCCTTCCTAACCTTCAACTGATGATACCCTGTCCGCAAATTTATTTTAGAAAAATACTTTGCCCCTTTTAATTGATCAAAGAGATCATCGATCCTAGGCGATGAGTATTTATTCTTTATCATTAACTTGTTCAACTCCCGATAGTTGATACAAAGCCTTAACGATCTGTCTTTCTTCTTGACAAACAACATCGGTGCCCCCCACGGAGAAACACTTGGTTGAATGTACTTCCTGTCCAATAGTTCCTGTAGTTGAACCATTAGTTCTTTCATTTCCATAGGCGCCATACGGTACGGTGCCCTTGAGACCGGTGCCGCTCCTGACATAATGTCTATCAAAAATTCGATCTCCCTATCCGGCGGTAAACCCGGTAACTCATTTGGAAATACATCTATGAACTCTTTTATTATAGGTATTTGTTCCATGGTTGCTCCCACTCTCTGGGTATCAACAACATGGCATAGGTAACCTACACAACCCTTCCTTTTTCCTAGTTTATGTCATCGTAAGGCAACACGAACGTCCCGACAATTTACTACCGTAAAATACTACAGGAGGTTGTTTCAACGTCCTGATACTCACACATTTCTTTTGGCAATCTATAATTTCTCCATGGTTAATCAACCAATCCATTCCGAGAATTACGTCGAATTATCCTAACCTTATCGGTATTAAATCTACCGATAACTTATGACCACATACATCTACGCAACAACTCCTATAAATATCTTCAACAGGAATTATCTCTTCGTTTGCTACCTAATGTTCAAGGGTATAGGCAATTTTTCAAGAAATAATTCTAGTCGTCTAGAAAAATCACATGCTATAAACGAACAAGTAGCACCCGAATCAAATAGCACGTATACATTTATATTGTTTATCGGAATAATACCTGCAACTACATCCCCTGATGCCACCGCATCTTGGACCGTCATATTAAAAGTGGGGCCATTGATTTCCTCGGCTGAGCTGGACCACTAATAGCTAACTTACCGCTATTAGTTCCCTTATTTCCTTTTGTCCCCTTCTTCGGGAAGTTCTTTGCTATGTGGTTAGTTGGTCCCCTTATTCAATTTTTCTTTGGATTTGGACAGTTAGGCGAAATGTGCCCTTCTTGTCCACAATTATAACAAACCGCCTTTCCTTTGAGACAAACTCCTAAGTGAGTCTTCCCGCAGGTTTTATAGGCCTCCATCCTCCTCTTAGAGTCCCCTTATTTTACTTCGGTATTCTTAGAGTTAAAGCCCTTCATCTTCTGACCGTTGCCACTTCCACTAGGTCCCTCGGTCTTGGTTCCTCCATCAACCTTGCCCTTGTTTTTCTTATCCTTGTGGTACTAGCTGAGAGCCTCATTCCCACCTTCGACAATTATTGCCTTTTCTAGTATGGTTCCAAAGGAAGTACTTTGGAACACAGAGATTCGGCTATAGAGCTAGGGTTTCAAGCCCTGCTCGAATCTTCGCCTTTCTCACTTCAGTGTCCACTTGATGTGGAGCAAATCGTGATAGTTCATTAAACTTGGCAGCATACTGGGAACATTCATATCCCGTTGTCTCAATTCAAGAAACCTTATTTCCATCCTCCCTTGCATACTCGTGGGAAAATAGTTCGCGAAGAAAATCTCCTTGAACCTCTCCCATGTTAGGTTTCCTATATCGGCCCTAGCCTGGTTTGCCTCCCACTAGAAGTTGGCCTCTCCTTTCATCAAATAGGTTGCAAAGGCAACCTTTTGACCCTCCTCAACATTTTCTATTACAAATGCTTTCTCGATTTCTTTTACCCAAGTCTGGGCTTCTATAGGGTCCGTAGTTCCTTTGAACTCTGGCGGACCTACACTTTTAAAGTCCTTAAAAGTAGTAGCTCGTAGTACTCCAGGAATCACGGGTACATTAGCCCCCGTTATATTAAATGCAGTCGTTAAAAGATTAACGAACTCCTGCATTGGATTAACTGGACCGCCCTCCGGTTGGTTAACATTAGTGCCCTGATTTCGTTGTCTTCTTCTTGGCGGCATTTTGCTATTAAGAAAACAACACATCATTATTACTTTATTCTTGTTGGTTTGTTATTGTTTATAATTAAAACAACAACTCATACGCATTACTCAATATATTCCATAAAAATATTTATATTGATTCGTAACTTGTAGTATAACACTACATTGTTTACATTACTCAGCCTTAGTGGATTACATTACCATCCCGCAATTACTTTCCAAAAATTGGGATTTACAAAAGATTACCCTTTGTTATACAAAAGAGGGTTTTACGTCACTACTAGATACATAATATTTACATATCTAATCTACTCTAGCTATTACTAGATTACATCTGACGTAGGGCATTCTCAAAATCTTTGTTGGCGGGCCGACCTAAGAATAACATCTCTACTAATAATGTGTCTAAAGATGCATCTTGCTTCTATCTCGATACCCGACTACCTGCTCATTGAAATCCACATGAGAACTCCTATGTATATAGGACATCCTCTCCAACTTCCATTGCTTTAGTCTTTAGCTCCCTGGCTGAGCTCAAAGACTTCACATTTCAAACTCTCGGACCTTGTCCTTAGCAAGAACTCTATCATCATGCTCCTCTTCCCACATTCCCTCCATGCTAGCCTTGTCCTCACGGATAACTTGGAGTTCCTCTTTCAACTCCTTAACCTCTTGGCAGTAATGGACATTCCTATCAAATACCGACATAAATAGTGCCTTCATTGATTCCCCCGTAGACAACTCCTCTGTAGGTGGAACCTGGTCAAAGGACATCACGTCCACCTCCTCCTCTAGCATGCCATCAAATATAGACATGTAGTCTAAATCGTTCGAGTCTCCAGACTCGATTGTCACCAACTACGGTTCTCTTCGCTCGGATTTGGTAGTATCTCTACCCGATTAACTTAGAATCTCGCTCACTACATGTATATCTCTATACATATCATTTTCTCCTGACATCTACAATAAAACAATATAGTTTGATTAGTACACGTCAGTTAAAATAATAGAAATACATAACATAATATAATGCATTTTTATAGGGCTATTTTCCGTCTTTTACTTCTTTATTCTTTCTTAAGGTTATGACTTAAGGTTCTACTTTCCCCCTTAAGTTTTATAACCTAGGCTTTGATACCAACTTATAGCGCCCCCAAATCCGGGTATCTTCCAACTTGACAGATGGTGCTATACTGTACAATCATTTATACATTCATTCAATTGAAAAGTATCAAAGAACGGACATAACTTCTATATATTTAAAGTAATATTACATTTCCCAGGTTCTATTCCCATTACAAAGGTTCTTTGTCATAATATCAGTTACATTACAACAATAGACCTATACTATTACAAGACAGCTTAGAAATCTGCCTTAGCTTTTCCCTTATCCTTTTTCGATCCTTCGGGACGTTCAGTCTTAGCTGCATTCATATGGTTCAAGAAAGAGTGAGCATAACTAGCTCAGCAAGTATAACAATTTAATAACAACATGCTTGACACGTACGAATCGTATATCTTCAATAACTGAACAATAGTTATGAAGTACTATTGATAATTCAAAATGGCACTTCATCTTTTCTTTCAAAATGCTTTACAATAATAACAATATCTAGTAAAACATTCACTCCGGTCAAAGACCTCGAGTATTCATTCTTTATTGGAAAAAGACAACCCAAAAGCAAGTTTGTAAGCCCGATATTACTTACGAGCACTTCTAGGTGATCAGCCTATTGTACTCTATGTTGATCAACACTACATCCATTAAACGAATGCACGTTTAAGCATTTGGCAACCTCACGTGCTTGTCATTTTACCGACAAAACATTGGTTTAACATTTCCATCTTCTTTTGAAAACCATATCAAGTAATTGAAAAAAGAGAGCAACATTTGATAATAAATGATTAGATTATCAATACATCAAGTCTAGCCAAAGGAATTGGCTTTAACTTCAACATACTTCAATTCATGCGAAAGAATACATGAACTTCAAAACTTGTTCAGATTGAACTGAGACAAGAGTTAGAATACTTGTATTTAGCGTCTACTACGGTATATTAACTTTATGTTCAAGTCTTTCAAGTCTCTACAATACATGATCACATAATGCCTTACATTAGGTCACATATAATCAAGTATGTATATGACTATATCATAACCTCATCTCAATCTAATTGTGTATTAGATTTAGTTATTATCTGTTCCGGTTTCTCATTATCCTTGTATTTATATTTGACTAGGTTATCTCAATCTTTATACAACATCCTTAAGGTTTAACAAAGTTTAAACAATGTTACATTTCCTTCCCTAGGTTGTGTTTACTTTCAAATTAATTAGCTTTCCTTTCTTTATACTTAGAATCCTTCATTACTATTCTTGTTACGAGATCGGTATTTGCATGAGTCCTTACTTAATAGGTCGTATTGCTATTTCCACTCGTAAGATTTTTATCTTGTACATATGTCATTGCGGTGCCACAAATTGTACTATGGTTCATGGCATACTGAAACTCTTCAGATGTGCTTTGGACATTTATTACATTGTACTATGGCGTGACTCATTTAGTTTAGGGTTGGCGCCCTTTGGCCAACTCATGCACCGAAAAATAATTTCAGTTTTTGAATTTTGTGAACATCCCGGACGCATAACTTCTTCATTATAAGTCCAAATTGGCTCGTTCAAAATCCTACGGTTCACAAATTACGTAATATACATGATCATGCAAGAATTTTATCTATTTGACTTCGTTTGCTAAAAATTCACCTATTGGTTCATTTTTAACGAATACGATAAACGTTAAGTGAGCGCTCAACGCTTCGTTCTTCGTTCTAAGTCGGAATCCGGTCATTTTCAAGTTCGCAACTCTTAAATGCCAAATATGACTAGTCTCCATTGGAAAACAATGGTTCCGAGTTCAAACACAAAATTTGACTTCTATTCCAAGAATTTTACGAATTCGACGATTATCGTCCAATCGTGCAAATTCCGACAATTCTTCATTCTTATGATTTGTTCAACATTACAAATGAATTTCATTCATCATGTGAACATCTCAACATACTTATTACAACAACCTATATTTATTGTTTGATTTTTGACTTATTCTTCATGAGCTTATAACTTCTCAAATTATAAACTACTCAAGATTTTATTAGTCATGACTTATGACAATTAAAGTTTCTTAATCATCATACTTTACATTTTCTTCACATATAACTTACTTATGTATACATGATACATATGATCATATAAGTTCTTAATTCACTTCTCTTAATAAACTCATTATAAGTTCATAATTTTCATACTAACATTCAAAGTTAACTTATAATAAGTTTATAAGTTCAAATGACTTATTGCCAACTTATGTGGCTTAAGTTCATGACTTACACATTATTCTTGCTTCTTATCATTCATGTTTCTTAATACATCTTTTCTTATCAACCTATCATGGTAGAGATAGAAGATAATTTAGAGAAGAAGTCTTACTTTTGAATTCTTGGTAAGGTAGCTTTCTTCTTCTTCTTATAAAAGAAATGACTTATTTGTAGCTTATTCTCTCTTAAGCACTTTGCAATATATTGGATTATTTGAACAAGTGTTAAATGGCTTGTAAGCCTTCTATATTTATAGAAGTTACAAAGCTAGAGTAGTTTAGTAATTAAATCTCCACACCTCCTTTAAGCCACCTCCTTACTATTCATTACTTGTTAATCACAACACTTATCCTATGCTTGGCCATTACTTCAAAGTATTGGTCACCACGTTAACTTGATCATTACACATTTAACTTGGTCATTACTCTTAAGTCTTGGTCATTACATTAACTTGGTCACCACATATTAACCATAATGATATGGTTTGCCCCATGGGTCATACAACTCATGGATTCTAGTTTGGCTTACGTTAAATCAACCTTTGGGCTTTGTATTAATAAACACTAGTTGGTTCATTAACTAATAATTGGGCCTCTCCCTTTAATTCACTTGGACTTGTATTAATTCAATCAACCTTTGCAAGTCCATTAGCATTACTTAATACATATAGTTTATGTATTATTTTCGTATTCTAATTCATATAGAATTTATATACTATTTTTCATCCTTCATACAAACTCGTATAATTCTTCGTATTATACTCGTTTTCATTACTTTGCACAATACCAAGTATCATACAATTATTACTTATTCATTACTACTTCACCTTCCTTAATGTTTATAAATTAAGTCCACAAGCGAATTATTACATTTTCCATAACTAGATTTTTATTACATAATTCATCTTACCTTGTTATTCCATCATTACGTATTTCTCAAAAACTCGAAAATATATCCCGAGCAAATACCGATGAATAGTTTTTTACGAAAAATTTCTCGGAAAACTTTTATTTTCGTCTTGGAAATTCAAACATTTTAATTCATCCACGTAGCTCAAATACTACGATATTCTAACATCAATAGGTTATACAATGACAACCATCTTGATACCCATAGAATATGATATTATTATTATTATTTAATTTAATAAAATCATTTGACAATAAGATCTGAATTTCTCGGTCGTTACAATTTAGAATTCAACGGTCATCAACTAAGGATTAGTTAAATAAAGAGGTAATAACTCTATGTTATGGAATAAACCATAATTGAATCAACATTGTATACTAAGTTCATGCTTTAAGAATAATCTAATAGCATAAAGATTGAATAGTATATCATACCTTGCTTTGAATAACATTAAGCTAAGGTTAACTCTTAGAATTGAATATTAAGCATGCATAATAAGTAATAACTTGAACGATTAACTTGTTCATCAGAATAAAGATACTTGCATGCTAAAAATATCAAGATTAGGTTTAGAAAGTCATGCACAACACAATAATAGAACTAGTTCAACAAGAGTGTTGAGTTAGGAAAACTTGCATAATTGTAATCGAACTAGAAATAATAATTTGTTGAACGAAACAAGTTAACAACAAGAATAACTTGATCAATATAAGTAAGATAAGGTAAGTAAACTTGCACAATGAAAATAAACTTGCGCAACAAAGTTTTAGGGTTAGAAGAACTTGCCTTGCGTATAAGATATACCGAATTAACATGAATCACAATACCCTATATACATATATGTCATCATGACAGAATTAGTCATTGCCACATTATATATATAATTAAGTACATTCATCATGTAAGTTTCGATTATGAATCACATAATCAAATTTCATTAGCAATAAAACTACTTAATCGTTAATCATGTTCATTCTTAGTATAGAAATACTGAAATCATAACTTAACAGTCCTACTATTAACACATAACACTTTTTCAGACTTTATGTAAATAAATCACCGTCTGCCATTCTGCTAACTTCGCGATGATGCAAAGGCTGCATTTACATTGTGGGGACGGTGCATGGGCGCGAGACACATCACCAACGATTGGCGTTATGACGCATAAAATTTACAACTATTTGGGCACGCACTACTACGCCTTAACTCCGGACTTTGGCGACCGACCTCCTTCTAATAATAAGCATGAACAAAAAGCCAATTTGGCCTATAAGCTCCTTTCTAACAACCTAATTAACATGTAATACATACATAGACTTCATGTAAACATAATTTAAAGACTCTTAACATGATTCTACTCATAAAATAACATAAACATCGAATTTATAACACCCAAATTCATTGTTTTTGATAAAACTTCTCTTTTTGATATTTTTAATGAAAATCATCACTGTAACTTTGTTTTTAATCAAAACAGTTAATTCAAAATATCATGTTTATGTTTATTCATCCTCTTTCAAATTCAATAGCTAATTTATAAATTAAACAACTAATTAAACTCCAATTTTACTTTAAACTAAGCCATATTCATATAAACTCACTGTAATATGGCTTCTTTCACAAAATACATACATACATGAATTAGTTTATCCATACTCTTACGAAAACACTCTCATAACGGACAATTATCATATAAACTATATACAACAACCAATTCAACTTCTACAAAGATTTTTACAGAGAATTTTAGAAGAGAAAAACTTAAACTTTAAAAACATAAAAGTAAGAGGATACCTTAAAATTAGAAGATGATGATTATTCTTTGATTCCCAAGCTTCTTTTCCCAATTTCTTTCTCAAATCCTCTCTATAATTCTCTCAATTTTCTTCTTTTCTTCTTTTTCTTTCTTATGAGTCTTTCTTCTCTATTCTATCTTACGTAGTAAAATATAACGTATAATAGTAATAATATAGATATTAAGTATATAACTTTAACTGACATCAAATATAATTATATTTGAAAATCAAAAGTCATAAGGCTTGTTTGGCTAGGTAATTGAAATAACCCATTAAATTTACACCTTGTTTGGTAAAACACAATTAAAATAAAGACTTAATATGCATTAAGCCTTGTTTGGAAAAACTAAATTAAACTCCTTTAATTTATTTTAATAACTCATTTATAGTAAGGTTATTTGTCACAATTCTATTTAATTAATTTTTTAATAATCAATTTAATTAATTCTAATAACAATTTATTAAATTACTTTAACACATAAATCAATACCACAAAATTATAATTTCCATTATAATTATAACTTTATTTAATCGACTAACACATCTATTTAATTACGAATAAGATTATAATAATTCATTTAATCATTATAAACTCTCTAACTTAACTATTGAATTAAATTAGAATATTATCTCATAACAATTAATTTTCTTAACTCCTTACTTATTTTCTTAACAAATAATTAACTAAATCAAATCAAATCAAATTGAACAATTATTTATTCAACAATAAACATATCCATTAAATACTTATATAATTCAATAAATATTTAATATTACAATTTAAATTCTGGAATGTTACATCATTCCCTCCTTACAAGGATTATATCATCAGAATCACAACTCACACAAATCATTCGTTACATTCTTCCCTACTTACAAAGATTATGTCCCCAGAATCGAAGACACGGATTAAACAAATAACTCAGGGTAATCTTTTATTATTTTATACTCGAGTTCCCACGTAGCTTCTTTAGCATTGTGGTTCCTCCATATCACCTTCACAGAAGGTATCACCTTATTCCTGAGCACTTGTTCTTTCCTGTCGATTATCTGAATAGGAACCTCTTCATAGGACAAGTATTTATCAAATTGCAATGGTTCGTACTCGATCACTGTTGGTAATCGGGTTTATACGGTCGTAACACCGAATTGTGAAAAACATTGTGAACGTTTTCCAATGTTGGAGGTAGAGCTACCTCGTAAGCCACTTCTCCAACTCTTCGCAGCACCTCGAAGGGTCCAATAAACCTCAGGCTTAACTTTCCCTTTTTACCGGAACAAATTTTTCCCTTCCAAGGAGAAACTTTTAGGAATACGTAATTTCCTACGTCGAATGCACGATCTTGTAGGTTTTGATCAGCATACTTTTTCTGTCCATCATGGGTTGCTACCAATCTTATTTTGATGAGTTTGACAACCTCAACAATTTTTTGTACCAGTTCTGGTCCTAACAGTTGGCGTTCACCGACTTCATCCCAGCACAGCGGAGTTCTGCACTTTCTGCCATATAATGCCTCGTAAGGCGGCATGCCGATGCTCGCATGGTAACTGTTGTTGTAAGTGAATTCTACCAAAGGTAAATGTTCTTCCCAAATCCATAATGCATGCTCTCAGCATATCTTCAAATGTCTAGATTGTTTGTTCGCTTTGGCCATCTGTTTGTGGATGATAAGCCTTACTCATTCGCAATTGTGTCCCCATACATTGTTGTAGTCTCTTCCAAAAGTTTGACGTGAACCGCGGATCTCTATCTGACACAATTGATACTAGCACTCCATGTCTCAAAACGATCTCTTTAACGTACAACCTTGCCAACTGTTCAAGATGGAACCTAATCTTTATTGGTAAAAAGTGTTATGATTTTGTCAGTCTTTCCACTATCACCTAAATCGCATTGCATCCTCTCTGAATAGTTGGAAGACCCACCACAAAATCCATTGTGATGTGTTCCCACTTCCACTCTGGTATTTCTAACGGTTGAAGTAATCCACTGGCCTTTTGATGCTCAGTTTTGACTCTTTGACATGTCAAGCATCTCGCGACACATTCTACGACATCTCTTTTCATGTTCGACCACCAAAAATGTCGTCGTAAATCCTGATACATCTTTGTACTTCCTGGATGAATCGAATATCTTGTGTTGTGGGCTTCGGTCAAGATTTCTTCTCTAATATATGGTACTGCTGGAACCCAAATTCTTCCCACGAACCGTAGTAGTCCTTTGGTATCGATCTTGTATTTCACCTCTTTTTCTTCGTTCACACCTTCCTTTAATTTTCTGATTCTTCATCCTATAATTGAGAATTCTTCACCTTGTCCACTAAAGTTGGACCAACTTCTATCTGGAATAGTCGTTCATCGGATTCTTTTGGAAATTGTATGTCAAACTCTAGCTTTGTCATTGCGGAAATAAGTTCCTCCTGAGTGGTTATCAGCATCAATTTTTCCTGACCTTTCCTGCTTAAAGCATCTGCAACCACATTCGCTTTGCCTGGATAATATAAGATCTCACAATCATAATCTTTTATCAATTCCATCCATCTTCTTTAACGCATGTTTAAGTCCTTCTGAATGAAAAATATACTTTAGACTCTTATGGTCTGTGTAGATTTCACATTTCTCTCCATAGAGATAGTGTCTCCATATCTTCAGAGCAAATACTACTGCAGCCAATTCTAAATCATAAGTCATATAACCTTTCTCATAATCCTTCAGTTGTCTTGATGCATACACAATAACTTTGTCGTTCTGCATAAGAACACAACCCAACCCTTTATGTGAGGCATCACTATGCACCACAAAGTTTCCCGTATTATCAAGTAATGACAACACAGGTGTCATGCTTAATTTCTTCTTCAAATCTTGAAAACTATCTTGAAATTTCTCTGTCCAAACAAATTTTATAACTTTCCTTATCAAATTTGTTAACGGAGTGGCTATCTTAGAAAAATCATGAATAAATCTTCTATAATAACCAGCCAGTCCCAAGAAACTCCTCACCTCCGACGTTGTTCTTGGTTGTTCCCAATTTATTACAGCTTCCACTTTTGATGGATCCACTGAAATCCCATCTTTGTCAATCACATGCCCAAGAAATTGTACACGATCTAGCCAAAATTCGCACTTAGAGAATTACGCGTACAACTTTTCATTTCTTAGTGTTTCCAACGTCAAACGTAATTGTTCCACGTGTTCTTCTTGATTTTTGGAATACACGAGAATATTATCGATAAATACTACAACAAACTTGTCTAAGAATGGTTTAAACATCATGTTCATCAAATCCATGAATGCAGCAGGGGCATTGGTCAAACCAAAAGTGTGACGCCCCCAAAATTAGGTATACATCACCCATCTTGGGTCGTCAGATACATGGTACAAAATTCAAATACAACTTACTAATACAATTGTCGTGTACAATACGACAAAACATAACTGTTAGTTTGAATACAATTATTGTCTACTAGAGATTATACAAACTCAAAAGTAGTCCTCATTACAATTATTAACACACTATTTCACAGAATAGTGAGGACTACTAATGTTATCCTCTGGATCGTCACTCCATTCCCCAACTAGTCCCTGCTATGTTCTCGTTTCCTGAAGAGAACAGTGAAAGAAAGGGTGAGCTCAACTAGCCCAGTAAGAAATATTATGACTAAGATAATGCAGAATAAATTATCGTTAGCCTTCAACGGTGTTAAACCGATAAAATATAACAACATCAAGTTTAATCAAAATAAAACAAGCAATCCATTAAAAGAGTCAAGTAGAAATAAAATCTACTATCTTTTATGATTTAAAAGGTTTTTCATGACTTTTATCGTTGCGACTCGACAAATAAATAATCCACATCATCGAATCACCCCGCGCACTACTGCCAAGGATATTCTTTAGTATCACGACCACAAATTATCCATGCACTACTGACCAAGGACATTCGTGTATTCATTAATGGTCATGATCATGCCAACAACTGTCCGTCAATGCACTACGGGCCAATGATAAATTTTACCACATCATTTGTAACATTACGGTCATGATTACACTGAATAATCCCTGGTCATAATCATACCAAGTCCTTCTATGCACTACAAGCCACAGATGACTTTCAACATAATATAAATATGAGGATGATGACAATGATATAAGAATTCAATAAAACAAGTTCAATAATTAGTTTATCCAGGAACTAATAATGTCCAAATTGTCAACATAATACTACTTTGTAGAGTAAAATTCAAGAATGATCAGAAGAATATTTCCATGAAAAGATACTGGATGAAGCTCAAATATCAAAGATATTCTACTAATTTCATGGAGTATAGAAGTCAAAACTTTAACCAACTGAGTGTAATAAAGAATGGAATAGCAAAAGAAATCACCATGTATGCGGTAATTTGCATAGACAGGTTATTCCAACAGAATAATAATAACGGAACCAGGTTAGGCAAAATTTGCACCGATAGGATATTCCAACAGAATAATAAAGATTTTAACCGGTCCGGTGTAAAACACATGCATGTGGATGTTCCAAATGTAATAATAATAAAGATGGAACCATATCCTGTAAAACACATGAGGCAGGATGTTCCAATGTAATAATAGAAGAATGTCACCAAGTATAGGGTAAATCACAGTATACAAAGTTATTCCAATGTAATAATAAGCAATGGAATAACAACAGTTCTCTTCATGAATAAGAAAGAATAACACCACTTACATTAGTAGATTGAATAATCGTAGTAGTGTAGTAATGTAATACTCTTTCTTCTTTCTCTTTATTCTCTCTATACTTTCTCTCTCTATATAGCTTGAATGAATTCATGAAAAATAATGAAGCACTAGGCCTCTATTTATAGAAGATTTCTAGCTTAGCACTTGAAATGTGAAAAGGCAAGTGGCTTGATTTAGTGATGATGAAAAGAAAAGTGGTTTGACGCCTGTAATATGAAACGACAATTGGTTCGACGCCTGTAATATGAAACGGCAAGTGGTTTGACGTCTGGTAAAGGTAGTTACTATTGACGAAGGTAATTTCTATTGATGAAGGTAATTACTATTGACGAAGGTAATTACTATTGACGAAGGTAATTACTATTGACGAAGGGACTCTTAGATGATGACATATGGGCGCCCCCATAAAATAACCAAACTTACCACAAACGTCTCATAATAGACTCTTTATATACATCAAGGATTGAATAAATATTACCACAAATCATTTTATTTTTAATCAACACATATTTAATCTTTCAACAATTATTAATCATTTATAACTTGTCGTCTCAATTATTGATTTAATAATATAACATATTATATAGAAGATATTGTGACAATAATTGAATCAATAATATAAGAGATATGATGCAGCAATTACTGTAGCAATAATTGAGTATAGATGAGTGACTTCTCACATAAGCATCAATAATCAATACCGTGTGCTACTATGCAACCACGTGTATTACTGTACTTTTACTACCGGATAGTTCAACAGTTTTAACGGTAACACCTCTGCTGTTATTTTCATAAAGTATTTTTGTCGTTTTCTCAATCCGACAATAATTCTGTTGTGGGGTTCACCAATGATTGTGTCGTCGTACGAATATTCCCCGACAAAAAGAATATTCCCCGACCAAACGAATATTTTATACAACTTGCTTACTTTGCAAAATTTATAAATATTACCCCCAACTATAACATTATATCAAATTTACTCCATAATATTCAAAAATAATATTTATAGAAAATTCGTCTTTATTTATAAAAGTTGGGGTCTTACAACCTCCATTCTTATGAAATTTTGCCCTCGAAATTAGGGTACGTACCTGGTATTTCGAAGAGGTAAGGATATCTTGATTTTATTTCAGATTCTAACTCCCAAGTCATTTCCTCAACATCGTGGTTTCTCCACAAAACTTTGACTTGAGGTATAACCTTGGAGCGTAGAATATGTTCCTTCTTATCCAAGATTTGAACAGGAACTTCTTCATACGTCAAATCTTCCACTATTTCGTCCGGTTCTAACTCAATAATGTGGTTCAGGTCTTTCACATATTTACGTAACATGGATATGTGAAAAACGCGTTATGAACACGAGACATACTTAAGCGGTAAAAGCGAGTCTATAGGCCACAGTTCCTACTCGATCGAGGATTAAAAATGGGCCGATGAATCGAGGATTGAGTTTTCCTCTCTTTCCAAATCTCGTAACTCCTTTCCATGGAGCAACACGCAACAACACATGATCTCCTATATCGAATTCCACGTCCTTTCGATGAAGATCAACATTACTCTTTTGTCGATCTTGTGAGGTTTTTATACGTTGTCGGATCGTTTGAATCTTTTCCGTAGTCATACGTACCAACTCCGATCCCAACAACGTTGCTTCCCCCACCTCATCCCAGCATACTGGAGAACGACACTTTCTTCCATACAACGCTTCGAATGGAGCCGTGCCAATACTTGCTTGATAACTGTTGTTGTAGAAAAACTCCACCAATGGTAAGAACTTGTCCCAACTTCCCTTGAAATCAAGGACACAAAGTCTTAATAAATCTTCAAGAGTTTGAATAGTCCTCTCCGACTGTCCGTCCGTCTGAGGATGATATGCCGAGCTAAATCGTAAGTCTGTGCCCATGGCTTTTGGCAAACTAACCCAAAATCGTGAAGTGAATCTTGGGTCTCGATCAGAACTACGGATACTGGCATACCATGCAGTCTTATAATCTCATTTATGTACATACAAGGAAAACGTTCAAGTGTATAAGTTTCTCGTATCGGTAAGAAATGAGAAGACTTGGTCAATCTATCAACAATGACCCAAATCGCATCTATGCCTTGCGAAACCTTAGGAAGACCGGTAACAAAATCCATGGTAATGTGCTCCCACTTCCATTCTGGAATTTCAAGTGGTTGCAATGGACCTTTTGGTACTTGATGCTCCTCTTTAACTCATTGAAAAGTTAGACACCTTGAGATAAACAATGCTATCTGTCTCTTTATATTGCTCCACCAAAATATATGACGAATATCATGATACATTTTGGTACTCCCAGGATGGATTTGCAAACGATGTGTTGTGCGCCTCCATCATGATTTTATACTTTAAATCATGGTCGTTAGGAACATAAAGTCTGGAGTTGACTCGAAGTATTCCTTCTTCATCGAGTCATGCTTCCGGCATAGCACCTTCTTGCACTTTCTTCCTCATATGCATCAGCTCCAGGTCTGTAACTTGAGCAGCTTTAACTTTATCGATTAAAGTCGGTTCTACTCGTATATTCGCCATCATCACATGGGTCCCTGGAGTCTTTAACTCTATCTCCATCCTTTGCAAGTCACACAAAATGGGCCTTTGCGTTGACAATATCACACTCATACTTGCATATGATCTTCTACTCAATGCGTCAGCTACCACATTTGATTTTCCAGGATGGTATTGGATGGTATGATCATTATCTTTTAACAGTTCAAGCCAACGTCGTTGTTGCATGTTGAGTTCCTTTTTAGTAAAGAAATATTTGAGGCTTTTATGATCCGTAAAGATCTCCACCTTCTCCCCATACAAGTAATGCCTCCAAATCTTTAGTGCGAAGACAACAACTGCCAACTCTAGATCATGAGTAGGATAATTCCTCTCATATTCTTTGAGTTGTCTTGAGGCACAGGCTATGACTTTTCCATGTTGCATGAGAACACATCCCAAACCTTTGCCCGAAGCATCACTGTAGATGACAAATCCCTCCGAGCCAGATGGTATTGTCAGAACAGGTGCCGTAATGAGTCTCCTCTCGAGTTCTTGAAAACTCTTCTCACATTCTTCGCTCCAACCGAACTTTGTATCTTTCCGAGTCAGCTGAGTCAATGGATTAGCGATTCGAGAAAATCCTTCCACGAATCTCCGATAATAACCAGCTAAACCGAGAAAGCTACGTGCTTGAACATCGATTTAGGTTGCTCCCAGCTTTAAATTGCTTCAACCTTTCTTTGGGTCAACGGATATTCCACGACTTGATACTACGTGCCCAAGGAATGCTACTTCCTCAAGCCAGAATTCGCATTTCTTCAACTTGGCATAAAGCTTGTATTCATGAAGCTTTTGGAGTGTCAGCCTCAAGTGTTGCTCATGATCTTCACGGCTTTTGGAATAAATAAGGAAGTCATTGAAAGTAGTATGCATACAAGCCAATCATGTATGATGATAAAGCATATACTTTGTAATCAATCTTATTTATTTATTAATAAAAGAATTATTTATTAAAGGAATTTATTATCTATATGGTGCTGTTTTAACAATATGTGATAAACCCATAGTTTTAAGCAATGCTTTTAGAATCATGATGAGATCATGCTAATGAGATCTAAATTCTTAGATAGCTTAAAACTAAATTGTTCCCAATCAATGGATTACTAAAAAGGGGATTAGTGAATCCGGATAGATTGGTATGTACGTTGCTTGCTCATTGGATGAGGATGATTGATCTCATGATCATTTGTGTGGAGACACTAAAGCAAGTATGTAGTTTTACTTGTCTGTCAATAGGAATTCCTGTAGTGATAGTAGTACAAATGATCCTTAGACTTGAGATCATCATAGTATCTTATATATAATGAATTACAGTTTGACTTATTCCTTAAGACTCTTAGAGTATATCAAAGGCTATACTTGGGTGTAATAAGTTATATATGAAGATAATGAATGATCAATAAAGAATCTACCACTTCTAGTAAAAGAAGAGAAATATCCTTTGTGATTCGATAAATGACAACTCGGGAATCCTTGGCCAAGGTGGAATGAAATTAGAAGGTAATTACTATTGACGAAGAGACTCTTAGATGATGACATATGGGCCCCCCATAAAATAACCAAACTTACCCCAAACGTCTCATAATTGACTCTTTATATACATCAAGGATTGAATAAATATTACCACAAATTATTTTATTTTTAATAAACACATATTTAATCTTTCAACAATTATTAATTATTTATAACTTGTCATCTCAATTATTGATTTAATAATATAATATATTATACAGATGATATTGTGACAATAATTGAATCAATAATATACGAGATATGATTCAGCAATTACTATAGCAATAATTGAGTATAGCTGAGTGACTTCTCACGTAAGCATCAATAATCAATCTGGTGTTACTACTATGAAACCACGCGTATTCGCATACTTTTTACTACCGGGTAGTTCAACAGTTTTAACGGTAACACCTCCGCCATTATTTTCATAAAGTATTTTTGTCGTTTTCTCAATCCGATAATAATTCCGTTGTGGGGGTCCACCAATGATTGTGCTGTCGTACGAATATTCCCCGACAAAAAGAATATTCCCCGACCAAACGAATATTTTATAACAACTTGCTTACTTTGCAAAATTTATAAATATTACCCACAACTATAACATTATATCAAATTTACTCCATAATATTCAAAAATAATTTTTATAGAAAATTCATCTTTATTTATAAAAGTTGGGGTCTTACAAAAAGGCATCACCAGAAACTGGTAATGTCCATACCGATTTCTGAATGCCGTTCTAGGTATATCCTCCTTCCTTACCTTCAACTAGTGATACCCACTTCTCAAATCTATTTTTGAGAAGTATTTAGCACCCTTCAACTGATCAAAAAGTCATCTATTCTTGGCAATGGTTATTTGTTCTTAATAGTGACTTTGTTTAACTCCCTATAATCAATGCAAAGACACATTGATCCATCCTTCTTCTTCACGAATAACACAGGTGCTCCCCACGGTGATACGCTAGGTTGAATATACTTCTTGTCTAGTAGCTCTTGCAGTTGCACCATCAGGTTTCATCTCTCTCTGGAGCCATTACATGCACGGGCCTTCGATATCGCTCTTCTTCTCGGCGCTAAGTCGATCACGAACTAAATCTCTCTATTAGGCAGAAGTCCTGGCAAATCCTCCGGAAACACATCTTCAAACTCCCTCACCACTGGAATCACTTCCAGTTTCACACCCTTCTTCTGAGTATCTACTATTAAGCTAAATAGCCCACAGAGTCTTGACTCAACAACTTCTTGGCCTGCATAATCGTCAGACATTTCATTTGTCTAGGTGATTTGCTACCATAGAAAACTACCTTTGACGGAGTCATAAGGTTTACACATTTCTTTTGGCAATCAATTACCGCTCCATATTTGAACAGCCAATTCATTCCCAAAATAACATCAAATTTTCTAAGTCTAATGGGGATTAAATCTACCATCATAATATTGCCCTTAATGTTCACCCTACACTTCTTGTATACGAATCTAACAGGAATCACTTCCTTATTCGCAATTTCTATGTTCAAAGGGAATTTTAGTTCTTCACTAGGCAATCCTAACCTCTTAGCAAATTCATCAGATATAAACGAGCAAGTAGCACCCGAATCAAACAATACATAATCATAAATATCATTGATTTGGATAATACCTGACACCACATCTTTTGATTGCACAACATCTTGCACAGTCATGTTGAAGGTTCTGACTCTGGGTTTGTTTGATGTTGTTGGTCCAGCAATGGCCCATGTACCTCCGTTACTACCTCCATTACTTCTTGTTACCTCTCTGGCCTTCTTCTTAGGGCATTCACGAGCAAATTGATCCTTGGACCCGCACGTGAAGCAGACGTTCTTCTTAGGTTGAGTGAAATTTAGGGCGATGTGACCCTCCTGGCCATAGTTGAAGCATACTCATTTCCCCATCAAGCACTCACCCTTGTGAAACTTTTCGCATGTAGCATATGCTTCAAACTTCTAATTTTGTTGGTTACCCCGCTGGTTTCTAGTACCCATATTTCCATTCCACTCCCTCTTAAAGTTGTTGTTGTTGCCGTTTCCACTACTACCACCTCCATTCTTATTCTCCACTTCATTCTTCTTCTTTTTCTATTCCTGATTGAACTTTATCACTACCTCACCTCAACATTCAGCGAGTATTGCCTTCTCCATCACTGCTGTAAATGTCATCAGCTGGAACAGGGAGACCTTGTAGTACAACCAGGGCTTCAGTCACTGTTCAAACCTCTTCGCCTTACGTTTGTCTGTGCTGACTTGATATGGCACAAACCTTGTCAACTCGTTGAATTTCATGGCATACTCAGACAACGTCATCGTTCCCTGCTTTAGTTCTAAAAACTGCACTTCTAGCTAACTCTTCGAACTCTCTGGAAAATAGGTCTCAAAGAATATCTCCTTAAACCTATCCTAGGTCATCACCCCTGGCCCTTCTCAAGTTTTATTGGCATGCCACCAATGTCTTCATGAGACCATGCAAACACATCCTGGAATTGGGTTAATAGCGTAACCATGTCATTCCGTTGTTTTGGGGTAAGGTCTGAACTAATCTGGATTAACTTAGGGCTTTCTAAGGTTCCGAGATTGAAAGATGTGGTTTGATCAAGGTTGGGTTTGGGTTTGTCTTTGACCCATTCTTGAATTTCTGGAGGCACCTCAATGTCATCCTGGAGATCCATCAAGGCTGAATTCATCTCTACATCAAAGGTACAATCCTTGCGTAGGAGAGGCATCGTATCCGCAAATACATGCACATATAAATTCAGAGTCCTGAAACAAAATATGCTTTCACTTAGTATATATGACATGCGTTGATCATACACAGTGTTAGCATATACTGGCAAAATAAACTGCTAATATTGTACAGAAAAGTAAACAGTCATTGTATCTACAGGGCAAAAAAGTATTTCTGCCCGCTTTACCCTTGTCGACCAAAGCAAGGAATGTTGTTCCAATTAATAAGGGTAAAGTCTGGGTGGACCGCAGTGATGGAGGGATTGTCATCATCCTCCTTGTCCCGAATCATGGCCATTACATCAGGGTAATCATCATCTGGGGTGTATCTGTTGGTATGTTCATCATGGACGATGATGCGCATGCCCGACATTATTCGGACAACGTTTTCCTTGATTCTCCGCTCCTTTTCTTCGATTGCGGGATCTGGAATAACGATTTTCTTTTCTTCCACCAGTTTCGGCTTAGGAAATAACATGGCCATGACATTGGCTGGCACCTTTACTGGAGGTTGTGCGGACTCGAAGTTTGAACGTGAAGCCGAACGCCACATGGTTGAAGCTAAAAAAATCTGTTAATGCTTATGAGGATTCCTGTGACTAGAGCTGGCAGAATAGCCTAGTCTAGCTGTTCCAACTTTCTTGGTTAATCGGATGGGGTACTGGATACCCTGGCCATCTTTACCCAACCCTTGTCATGGCTTATGACCTAACGACATCATTTCTTGAGTGGCTGACATCACCTCAGCAGCAATGTGGGGTTCGGGCAGTGGTGCTCCAATAGCGTGGTATTGGGTGTTTCTTATTTCCAAAGCATGAAAACTAACTGGTTCTACGACTGCATTGGCATTGATGAATATAATGTCCCCGTGCGAAGGAATCTCTGGTTCAGCGTTGACCGTGACCAGGCAATTGTTTATAATGTACTTCAATTATTGGTGAAGGGTGGAGTGGACTGCCCCTTCCATGTGGATCCATGGTCGTCCTAAGAGCAGGTTGTATCCCGAATCTATCTTGAGCACATGGAAGGATACGCAGAATGTATGAGGGCCAATTTCGATTGGCAGCTCAATTACTGCAACCGAGTTACGGCGGGCTCCATCAAAAGCTTTGATGATAGTATGGCTACTCCGAATTCGGTTGAGTGAGCAAAGTATTAATCTCTTTAGCTTCAGTGGATATAATTGCTACCAAACTTTTCCACTCAGTAGGGCCTGCATTCTCACTTCCACGTAACACAGTGTCGTTATCTGCCAAGCGCAGTACACCACTGTCGATTAGATTTTGAATAAGGTGGCGGAGTGCCCAGCATTCTTTTGTGCTGTGACTGCGAGACTGGGAGTGGTATTGACATACTCCATCAGAGTTGTATCGTCCCGAACGGGGGTTGATTAGAAGTAGAAGGGAACTGATCCTTCCTTCATTGATTAACATATGAAGGATTTCCTCCATGGGTTGGCCCAAATAGGTGAATTCCCGTTTGTTGGCGAAATCCCAACGGGCTTTGGCATTTGCTCTCTTCGTCACTTTGTCTTCCAGCATTTCATTTTTTGAAAGGGACGAAGGAATATTCATGACGATTGGTAGGAGACTGGCATGCTTCTTGCTGATTAATTGCCGAGTCACTTGATGCTGATAAGTCACCAGTTCAGCCAATTGCTCAATTTATTTGCAGAGAT
Organism: Panax ginseng; assembly: GCA_020205605.1. Lineage (NCBI taxonomy): Eukaryota > Viridiplantae > Streptophyta > Magnoliopsida > Apiales > Araliaceae > Panax > Panax ginseng. The sequence goes on from CM035141.1 coordinate 47,224,841, forward strand.
CTTTCATCTTTCGTTCCATTGTGAACTGGAACTTAGCATAATCCCATCTGTCATCACCGTCTTTGATGGTCTGGGGGGAATCACAGCTGAAGTTTGAACTCTGTCCACTGCTCTAATTAATCATGTTGACCTCTTCTTCTTTGTGTTGAGGAAGAGGGTTGTCTTGTACATGAGGCTGATCGGGTTTGGTGACTACGATCTCTCCATTATCTATTAGGTCCTGGATCTTGTGTTTCAAGGCCCAACAATCCTGAGTATCATGTCCAGGTGCCCCGGCATGATAAGCACATTTCCTAGCAGCATTGAAACCCCGTCCATTAGGGTTGGCTGGTGGAAGAAGATGCGTAATTTTCTTCTGTGTTGTCAGAAGATTAAGAATGTTCTCGAGGGTATCCCCTAAGGGTGTAAACACTCGATGACGTTTGACTTCTCCACTTTTTGGTACTGGAGGGTTTGCAGACTATGCTGGAAAGGGAGTGTAGTTTCTCCTTTGAATGGGCATACTTTGATTGCCTTTTTGTCCTTGTAGTATCAGGGAAACATCTTCCTCTTTCTTTTTATGGACCCTCCGGGGGTTGTTCCCATAATTTCCAGATTGGATGTGATCAGCAACAGCTTTTAGTGCGGCTAGGTCTTGAATCTTTCCTAACTTCAACCCCATTTCAGCCATATCCCCATGTTTAACCATTTTAGAAAACGGTTTGCCGATGCCGGCTAAAACACTCTCATAGAAGGGAGATTCTTGTATGTCTATGAATGTCATGACCATTTCTGATTCTGACATGGAAGGACTAACTTGGGCGACCAAAGCGCTCCACTTTTGAGCATACTCTCTTGAAAGACTTCGTTAGATCTGCTTTCTTGATCCCGTAATCGATCCGATCAAGAGCCATTTGAGTTTGAAAAGCGTATTGAGTTAGGAAGGCATGTGCTAGCTCTTCCCAATGTGGATTTTGGAGTTGTCTAATCTTGTGTACCACTTAACGGGCTTCTCCGGTTAGACTCTTTTAGAACAATTGCATTCTCGAGTTTTCATCCTCTACATAGGATCCCGCTTCTCCATAAAGACTTTTAAATGTGTATAAGGATCCCCTAACCCGTCATATTTTTTTCAAAGTCGGGAGTTTTAAATTTTTCGGATAGTGAACACTAGGAAAAATACATAGATCGATATATGAAACACTCCGTATTTCCAATTCCTTTGATAAATACAAGGTCTCTTCCATTTGGAGGACTTTCTTTTTGATGTCACCATTGTCTGGATCTCCAGTGGAATGGGCAGCATCCTGCGTTTTGTTGGTCGTTTCCAACTGTGGCTCTGGTATGGTAATGACTGGAATTCCTCCTTGTGTGGAGGGCTCAGTATATATGGATATTTCTTGACCCTGTGTAGACTGGTGTAATTCTTTTAATAGAAACGACAAATCATGTCTGCTTGCTTAACCCGTCAATTCTTTTTGCGGAAACTGGATTAAGTTCAGTTTGATCGGATGACGACATGATTGACTGTAGGCCTGTTGCCTTTTTGGACTTTGACTGGGTAGTAGGTCCGATTGATTCCCTGCGAAAGATTGGCATAGTTTAGTCCTTAGGGAAGGTGTATATGACATGCTATGTGATGTGTCCATTTTAGGATTTTTATCCTGCAAAACGGGTGTCAGTTGTTTGTAGTATGTATATGGACATATTGCTTCATATTTCTCATTACATGGAGATAGATATGGAATGAAATTACAAGTAATTGTGTTTACAAGTAATTGAAATGAGAGCATGAAGAGACTTTCCTTCGTTTTGGGTTTATCAGAGGCTGACCTATCTTAGGTTACTCTCGTGGCTTTTTGGCATGAATGTTCCAAAATCATTGCAATCTACTAGATGGGAAGTTAATCCTGTCTTTCAACTGGAGCGAATTTGGGTGATGCCTTTCTTGAGCCTCGGAGAATTAGTTTTCTCACGAGTCCAGTAATCAAACACCGACAGGATAGCCTCCTGGTGGAGGGACCACACAACATATATTCACATACATCGTGTCTCACCGTATGAAATGATGACATGTATGTGCGAAGCACTAATATCATATGCGGCTTATAGTCAAAGCACTAACATCACACGCAGATATTATCACGAAGCACTAAGCTCAAACAAGACATGCATTCGTACACATTCATCCAATGTAAATGCAACATCCACACACAAGCATATAACGATTTTGAAAAGATTGTAGTAGCGGCTTAAGTCCTCTTCTTTGGAGTCCCCAAAGAGTTGCCACATTGTCGACGCCGGGATTTTTGGGTGTCCTTTCCAGTTACTTGTTCTTTGGTGTTCTCATTTTAGGTGAGATTTGTTTGAAAAAACAAGTGAAAAAGGTCCGCCATGTATAATGTCGACGATGGGACTGTTAAGATTCGCCAGTTGGTTTTTTAAATGGTTGTACCAACATAACCGAGAAAAAGTTTGCACATTGACCCAGTGATGTGACACTGATATATGGGTCGGCGAAACCGAGATTTGTTTAGGGTCCGGGGACTTGGTTATGCGGGGGGAAGGTGTTAGGCACCCCCCGACATCCATGTTACCACGGTGACCGCCTCTTTTCAAGAAACAATTATATGAGTGTGTGTGTGTGTGTGGGTCAATGTGCTGTTATATGAAAGTTGTGCGAAACCTCGTTTGAGCCTATATACATAGGGTTTGAATTTATGTAAAAATTCAGTTTTTAGCAAGATATGGCAATGATGTTTTATAAAAGAGGTTTTTCAAAACCTGATGCTCAATAGGAATTGAGACCTTTTACACTTCCATTTTTATTAACTGAGCGGCTAGATTGATTTTATTTGATGGATGCGAGGCATCCGTATGAAAAATAATACATCCAAAAATAATGTCGACTTCCTCGTGGGTATGGAAACCATCTGAGGAAATACAGACATCGCAGAATAATTTACAAGCTGCTTACAGCTGAAAATGTCTATCACGGGAACCGAATCTAGATCCAATGAGATGAATCTGTGATCACATGATTCCTAGGCGCACAGAATATTGTAATTTGTATAAAAGCAATAAACAGGTATATATATAAAAGCGATAAATATATATATACAGACATGATCACAAACCACGAAGCACTTCCATGGGGGATCAGAAATGTAAATAAAGTTGTAAATACGGTCAACCGCCACGAAGGAAACTCCAGCGGATGTAATGTAAATAAAGTCAGAATCGTCAATCGCCACGAAGTAAACTCCAGGCAGGACTAAATGTAAAGAAAGTTGTAAAAGCAATCAACTGCCTCGAAGGGAACTCCAGGCAGGACAAAATAAATATATATATATATATATATATAAAAAAAACAATAAACGCACCGGATGTAAAATCTAGGCTCATCGAACATAGTTCGACCACAGTTCATATATATAAGTATATATATATAAAAGTGAGTAAATGCACTAGACCGAAGTCTAGGCTCATCGAACAATGTCCGACACACAGTTGATATATATAAGTATATATATATATATATATAAGCGAGTAAACGCACCAGACCGAAGTCTAGGCTCATTGAACAAAGTCTGACCCACAGTTGATATATATATATATATATATATATAAAGCGAATAAACGCACAAGACCGAAGTCTAGGCTCATCGAGCAAAGTCCGACAGACAGTTAATATATATAAGTATACATATATATATATATATATTAAAGTAGTAAACTCTCCAGACCGAAGTCTAGGCTCAATCGAGGCATAACTCGATAATGTTAGTCAATATATATATAAATATATATATAATATATATACAGACTGGAATGAAACCACGGACCGAAGTCCAGGCAAAAGCAAGCAACACGACTCTCAACGTGTAGAAGGGTGTGTGCAAAGATGAAGAGAAAGACTCTAAAGTGTGTGAGAAGGCTTACAGCTGACTGATAAAAAGGGCTTCTATATCTTTAGAGTGGGTAAACACTGGGCTTTTGTGGGTACAAAAGAGGCTATATATGAGCTCACAGGTGTTTGAAAGTGGGAAAATACATTGTATGGCGAGTGCAGAGCAAATTGTGCAGGGTTTCCCCGTCTTTTTTCTCTTAAAAATTAGCACCCCAAGCCTCTTATTTATAGGCAAAAGGTGCCGCATGTGTACCAGAGGCAGGTCGAGTCGGCCCGGTTATGTCGGGTCGGGTCGTCTCGAAGTACGTGCACTCAGGCACTGTAATGTCCACTCGGATTTTGAGAAGTGCAATCCGAGCATCCGTTTGGAGGTATTCAGGACCTATTTCGAACCGCTGTTGTCGAGAGTTGTACGATGGCATGGGATTAGAGTTTGTACGAAGTCTTTGAAGATGGGACGATGCCCTCCGGTCTTCAAGCTTCAACTTTCATCCGTTACCCCGCACAATAGTCACTCGGGATTGGTTAGCCTTGTGGGACATTGTTGCGTAGAGACGAGACGTGGCATCGTGTTGGATGAGATGGCGATGTTGCCCCTCATGCGAATATTCTTTACCGGATTGGGCCGATAAGCGACGTTGCTCGAGACTTCACCGAGATTGACCGCTTTGCATTTGTTGAAGGTCCTCATTGTCATCTTTAAGGTGTGTCTGTCTTCCCGATGTTATTGCCGAGTTGGTACAGTGTATCTCGTTGTGAGTGCCGAGATTGAAGCTGATGGCTTTTGAAACAAGCATTTCTGGGGTCATCTCCGAAACTGCATTCCTTGGGGTTATCACCAAGGTTGGTGGCTATTCCCATGGTTGGGGCCGAGGCCCCGGATATCTCGGGGTCATCTCCTAGATTAATCGGTCTTCTCCGTGTGTGTTCCGGTATTGTATCTCTGGTCTCGTGGTTAGATCCGAGGTTGAAACCAATTACTCCCAGTTGCGATTAGGGTTAATCTTTGAACTTCCTAGGTAGTGTCTGGTATGGATTTGGATTGTCTTTCGTGGTTCTCTCTTAAAAGACGAATCGTCCTCCTATAATGTTAATGTAATGAGTATATAGAAAATTTGAGTGTCCATCTGAGTTGAGTACGTTTCTGGATTCCCACGATGTCTGCCTCTCAAGCAACATAAAAGGCGGCAAAGGGAACCTTTTGCTCCTCAGAGTATCCCAAGACATCAAATATCTTGGTAATCTGCTTTATCCATGCTTCTGTCATAAGTGGTTTTGGCTCTCCCATAAACTCCGGTGGTCCCAGCTCCTTGAAGCATTTAACTGATGTGACTGAGAGTTTCGGTGTTTCCACTGCATTTTGGACGAGGGCCGCTCTCTCTATTGCATTGCATGAATTGCATAAAGCCCCTAAACATTTGATTATTCATCATTTGGTCAGTGTTGTTGTTTGCATGAGGATTGTCGCCTTCTTGATGCACATTATCCTGATTATTGATATGTGGTAAATCAAAGGTCGCCTATGCTCCATTGCTATTCTCAATATTCTCGGATGCCATTTTCAGATACTGCCACAAAACAAAGGTTAATTGACATGTAACATATTATCCCTAAATTCTGACCGACCAATTAAATACCACATAAACTTAGGTAGGTCATACTAGCGAAGGAATTCCCCGTCTCTTCCCTCCTAGTACTATTCTCACATCTTAGCCAGGGATCACATCCCTAAGCTTTGATACCAACTGTGACGCCCCCAAAATTAGGTATACTTCACCCATCTTGAGTCGCCAGATACATCGTACAGAATTTAAATACAACTTAATAATACAATTGTCGTGTACAATGCGACAAAACATAAACTGTGAGTTTGAATACAAATATTGTCTACTAGAGAGTATACAAACTCAAAAGGAGTCCTCATTACAATTATTGTCACACTATTTAACAGAATTGTGAGGACTACTAATACTATCATCTGGTGCATCACTCCGTTCCCCGACTCGTCCCAGCTATATTCTCATTTCCTAAAGAGAACAGTGAAAGAAAGGGTGAGCTCAACTAGCCCAGTAAGAAATATTATGACTAAGATAATGCAGAATAAATTATCATTAGCCTTCAACAGTGTTAAACTGATAAAATATAATAAACATCAAGTTTAACTGCAGCGGAACAAGCAATCCATTAGAAGAGTCAAGTAGAGAATAAAATCTACTATCTTTTATGATTTAAAATATTTTTCATGACTTTTATCATTTGAGACTCGACAATAAATAATCCACATCATCGAATCACCCCTGCACTATGGCCAAGGATATTCTTTAGTATCACGACCACAAATTATCCATGCACTACAGCCAAGGACATTCGTGTATTCATTAATCATGATCATGCCAACAACTGTCCATCAATGCACTACGGGCCAATGATAACTTTTACCACATCATTTGTAACATTACGGTCATGATTACACCGAATAATCCCTGGTTATAATCATACCAAGTCCATCTATGCACTCACAATACGAGATGACTTTCAACATAATATAAACATGAGGATGATGACAATGATATAAGAATTCAATAAAACAAGTTCAAGAATTAATTTATCTTGGAACTAATAACGTCCAAATTGTCAATATGATACTGCTTTGTAGAGTATAATTCAAGAATGCTCAGAAGAATATTTCCACGAAAAAGATACTAGATGAAGAGCAAATATCATAGATATTCAACTAATTTCATGGAGTATAGAAGTCAAAGTTTTAACCAACTGAGTATAATAAAGAATGGAATAACAAAAGAAATCACCATGAATGCGATAGACCACAATCGGCGGAGTTATTCCAATGTAATAATAAATAACGAAACCGTGTTCGGCGTAAAAGCATACATCTGAGATATTCAACGAATAATAAAGAATGGAACCAGGTCCTGCGTAAAACGCATAGATAGGATATTCCAACAGAATAATAAAGAATGGAACCAGGTTCGGTGTAAAATGCACAGACAGGATAGTCCAACAAAATAATAAAGAATAGAATAACAGAAGAATTTCACCAAGTATATGGTAGCCCGCGTATACAAGTTATTCCAATAAAATAATAAATAATGGAATAACATAAGTTCTCTTCATGAATACAAAAGAAATAAAACCCCTTACATTAGTAGGAGATTGAATAATGCAGTAGTGTAGTAACAGAATACTCTTCTTCTTTCTCTCTTATTCTCTCTATACTTTCTCCTTCTATAGCTTGAATGAATTCGTGAAAAATAATGAAGAACTAGGCCTCTATTTATAGAAGATTTCTAGCTTAGCACTTGCAATGTGAAAAGGCAAGTGGCTTGACGACTGGTGATGTGAAAAGAAAAGTAGTTTGACGCCTGTAATGTGAAACGACAATTGGTTCGACGCATGTAATATAAAACGGAAAGTGTCTTGACGTCTGGTAAAGGTAATTACTATTGACGAAGGTAATTACTATTGATGAAGGTAATTACTATTGACGAAGGTAATTATTATTGACGAAGGTAATTACTATTGTGAAGGTAAATTACTATGATGAAAGGACTCTTAGATGATGACATATGGGCCCCCATAAAAATAACCAAACTTACCACAAACGTCTCATAATAGACTCTTTATATACATCAAGGATTGAATAAATATTACCACAAATTATTTTATTTTTAATCAACACATATTTAATCTTTCAACAATTATTAATCATTTATAACTTGTCGTCTCAATTATTGATTTAATAATATAACATATTATACAGATGATACTGTGACAATAATTTTATCAATAATATAAGAGATATGATGCAGCAATTATTGTAGCAATAATTGAGTATAGCTGAATGACTTCTCACGTAAGCATCAATAATCAATACCGTGTGCTACTATGAAACCACGCATATTACTGTACTTTTACTACCGGGTAGTTCAACAGTTTTAATGGTAACACCTCCGCCGTTATTTTTATAGAAAGATAATTTTGTCATTTTCTAACTACGACAATACTTCTGTTGTGGGGTCCACCAATGATTGTGCCGTAGTACGAATATTCCCCGACAAAAAGAATATTCCCCGACCAAATGAATATTTTATAACAACTTGATTACTTTGCAAAATTTATAAATATTACCCACAACTATAACATTATATCAAAATTACTCCATAATATTCAAAAATAATATTTATAGAAAATTCATCTTTATTTATTAAAGTTGGGGTCTTATAGTATGTGTACACATTACTTCATATTTCTCATTACATGGAGATAGATATGGAATGTAATTACAAGTAATTGTGTTTACAAGTAATTTGAAATGAGAGCATGAAGAGACTTTCCTCCGTTTTGGGTTTATCAAAGGCTGACCTATCTTAGGTTACTCTATCGGCTTTTTGGCATGAAGGTTCCCAAATTATCGCAATCTACTTGACGGGAAGTTAATCCGGTCTTTCAACTGGAGTGAATTTGGGTGGTGCCTTTCCTGAGCCTCGGAGAATTAGTCTTCGCACGAGTCCAATAATCAAACACCGACGGGATAGCTTCCTGGTGGAGGGACCACACAACATACATTCAAATACATCGCGTCTCACCATATAAAATTGATGACATGTGCGAAGCACTAATATCACAAGCAGTTATGGTGCGAAGCACTAAGTGCAATAAGGAAATTCATTCGTACACATTCATCAAATGTAAAAGCAACATCCACACACAAACAGATAACAATTTTGAAAAAATTGTAATAGCGGCTTAAGTCCTCTTACTGTAGTCCCCAGCAGAGTCACCACCTGTCGACGTTGGGATTTTTGGATGTACCTTTCCGTTACTTGTTCTTTGGTGTTCTCATTTTAGGTGAGATTTGTTTGAAAAAACAAGTGAAAAAGGTCCGACATGTATAATTTCGACGATGGACTGTTAAGAGTTGCCAGTTGGTTTTTTAAGTGGTTGTACCAACACAACCGAGAAAAAGTTTGCACATTGACCCAGTGATGTGACACTGCTAAACGGGTCGGTAAAACCGAGATTCATTAGGGTCCGGGGACTTGATTATGCGGAGGGAAAGTGTTAGGAACCCCCCGACATCCGTGTTACCACGGTGACCGCCTCTTTTCAAGAAACTATTATCTAAATGTGTGTGTGTGTGGGTCAATGTGTTGTTATTTGGAAGTAGTGCGAGGCCTCATTCCAACCTATATACACATAGTTTGAATTTATGTAAAAATTCAATTTTAAGCAAGATATGGCAGTGATGTTTTATAAAAGAGGTTTTTTCAAACCCTGATGCTCAATAGTAATTGAGACCTTTTATACTCCCATTTTATTAAGTGTTCGGCTTGATTGATTTTATTTGACAGATGCGAGGCATCCGTACGAAAATAATGTACAAAATAATGCCGACTTACTCGTGGGAATGGAAACCATCTGAGGAAATTCAGACACCGCAGAATAATTTACAAGCTGCTTACAGCTGAAAATGTCCATCACGGGAACAGAATCTAGATCAATGGGATGAATTTGTGATCACATGATTCCTAGGCGCACAGAATACTGCAATTTATATGAAAGTAGTAAGCAGGTATATATATAAAAGATGTAAATATATATATACAGACATGATCACCAACAACGAAGCACCTCCATGGGGGATCAGAAAATGTAAATAAAGCTGTTAAAAGCTATCAACCGCCACGGAGGAAACTCCAGGCGGGACAAAACGTAAATAAAGTTGTAAAGATAGTCAACCGCCACGAAGGGAACTCCAGGCGGGACAAAATGTAAATAAAGCTGTAAAAGCAATCAACTGCCACGAAGGAAACTCTAGGCTGGACGAAAATATATATATATATATATATATATATATATATATATTCGCAAAAGCAATAAATGCACCGGATGTAAAATCCAGGCTCATCGAACAGAGTTTGACAACAGTTCATATATATAATATATATATATATATATACAAAAGCAGAGTAAACGCACCGGATGTAAAATCCAGGCTCATCGAACAGAATCCACCCACAGTTCATATATATATATATATATACAAAAGCGAGTAAACGCACCGGATGTAAAATCCAGGCTCATCGAACAGAGTCCGACCAAAGTTCATATATATATACACATTTATATATATTAACTGTGTGTCGAACTTTGTTCGATGAGCCTAGACTTCAGTATGGAGCGTTTACTCGCTTTTGTATATATATATATATATATATATATTAAAGCAAATAAACGCTCCAGACCGAAGTCTAGGCTCAATCGAGGCATAACTCGATAATGTTAGTCAATATATATGTAAATATATATATACTATATATATATAGACTAAAATGAAACCACGGACCGAAGTTCGGGAAAAAGCAAGCAACACGACTCTCAACGTGTCTAAGGGTGTGTGCAGAGATGAAGAGAAAGACTCTAAAGTGTGTGAGAAGGCTTGCAGCTGACTGCCAAAGAAGACTTCTATATCTTTAGAGTGGGTAAACACTGACTTTTGTAGATACAAAAGGGCTATATATGAGCTCACGGGTGTTTAAAGGGGGAAAATACACTGTATGGGGTGAGTGTAGAGCAAATTGGGCAGGGCTTCCTCGCCTTTTTCTCTTGCAAAGTGGGCAGCCCAAGCCCTCTATTTATAGGCAATTTAGCCGTAGGTGTACTGTGGTGGTCGAGTCAGAGTGTACCAAAGGCAACTTTCGGGGGGCTCGATTTTTTTGGTCGGTCGTCTCAAGTCGTGCACTTTCGAACAATCGTGATATCCACTCGAACTTTTAGAAGTGCAATTCGGGCATCCGTTTGAGGTATACAGGACCTATTTCGGACCGCCGTTGTTGAGAGTTGTACAATAGCATGGGATTAGAGTTTGTACGAAGTCATTGAAGATGGGACGATGCCCTCCGGTCTTCAAGCTTCAACTTTCATCCGTTACCCCGCATAATAGTCATTCGAGATTGGTTAGTCTTGTGGGACATTGTTGCGTAGAGATGTTAAGACGACGTGATGTGGCATCGTGTTGACGAGATGATGATGTTTCCCCTCACCGGTGTTATAGCTGGATTCGGCTGATAAAGTGGACGTTGCTCAGACTTCACTGAGATTGGGTTGCTGCAATTGTTGAAGGTCCTCATTGTCACCTTTGAGGTGTGCCTGTCTTCCCGATGTTATTGTTGGGTTGGTACAGTGCATCTCGTTGTGAGCGCCGAGATTGAATCTTGTTGCATTTGAAACAAGCATTTCCGGGGTTATCGTCGAAACTGCATTCCTTGGGATTATCACCAAGGTTGGGGGCTATTCACATGGTTGGGACTGAGACTGGATATCTCGGGGTTATCTCCGAGATTAATCGGTCTTCTCCGGGGCGTGTTCTGGTATTGTATCTACAAGCCTCGGGATTACATCCGAGGTTGGAATTGTTACTCCCAGATTACGATCTGGGGTTGATGCTGAACTTCTGGTAGTATCCGGTATGGATTTTGATTGTCTTTCAGGGTTCCCTCTTAAAAGATGAATCTGTCCTTTTGCAATGTAAGTGACAGTAGTATAGAAAATTTTGAGTGTCTACACTTGTGTAATTGAAATTGAATTAAAAGCAATAACTTACTCAACGAAATTAAACTTGCACAATGAAGTTTTAGAGTTAGAAAACTTTCCTTTAGCACAAGCTAAACCTTACAACTTGAATCAATACCCTATACATATGTCATCATGACATAATAAATCATTACCAACATTTTATATCTATATAAACAAATACATACATCATGTAGGTCAAATTACCCATTCACATAATCAAACTATGTTAATACTAGTTAACACTTGATAACATGCTCATTCATAGTTTAATACTACTGAAATCATCATTTAACATTCCTATTATTAACACATAACATTTATTTTCAAAATTTGTGTAATAAACTAAAAGCTGTCGTAACATTACGCAAACTTCATGTCTGATGACATACGATTTACATCATGGTTGGTAAGGCTACTGAATTGAAGATAAGCGTTACAGGCCTAGTCACGAGCCATCGATTTGCCTTTGGCGTGGCGTGCGCTTCTTGTCTTGGCACTGAAACTTGTCTTTGCTAGGCCCCGCATTGCTGCGCATCGAGTTCGAACTCAAACGACCAAGCTCGGCAACAACATGAATAAAAGCCAAATTGGCCTACAAGCTCCAATCTAATAGACTAATTAACATGTAATTCATACAGAGACTTCATGTAAACATATTGTGAAGACTTATAAAATGATTCTACCCATAAAATAACATAATTATCAAATTTACAACACCCAATTTCAATGTTTTTGGCAAAAACTCCATTTTTTGACATTTTTAATGGAAATCAACACTGTGATTTTGTTTTTCAATCAAAACAGTAAATTCAAAACACCATAGTTATGATTATACATACTCTATCTAATTCAATAATCAATTTATCAATTTAACAACTAATTAAACCTTAATTTCTCTTTTAAACTAAGCCATATTCATATATATTTTCATGTAAACACTGTAATATGGTTTTCTTCACAAATTGCATACATACATGACTTAATTTCTCTATAATCACATATAAACTAATGAAACAACCTTATAACCAATAATCATACAAAACTATAAACATATCAACAATTTATCTTTTACAAATATTTTACAAAGACTTTTTGAGAAGATGATAACTAAACTTTTGAAGAAAAAGATTGAGCTCCTATCTTTGATTAAGAAGATGATATCCTAGAGTTAGATTATCCTTTTGATTATCAAGCTTCTTCTCCCCCAATTCCTTTCTCAATTTCTCTAGCCTTCCTTCCTCTCTTCTTTTCTATCTGTAAACTTCAACTGAGTCTTCTTCTCTAACATACGTACTAACAATATAACGTATATAGTAATAATATTTATTAATGATATAATATAAGTATAGATATAATTATATAAGTTATGTTTTATTTGAAAATCAAAAGCCATAAGGCTTGTTTGGTTAAGCTAATAAAATAACCCATTAACCCTTACACCTTGTTTGGTAAACTTAATTAAAATAAATGGATTAATCCTTATACCTTGTTTGATAAAACACTATTAGATTAAAGACTTAATATGCATTAAGACTTGTTTGGTCAAAACTAAATTAACTCCTTTAATTTATTTTAATAACTCCTTTATAGCAAGGTTATTTGTCACACTTAAATAATCAATTAAAATATTAATCTATTAAATTACTTTAACACATAATTTAATATCACATAACTATAATTTCTTTTATAATTGTAATTTTATTCAACTAACTAATATTTTAAATTACAAATTCCCATTTAAAATATTATAATTTATTTAAATCACTATAAGCTCTCTAGTTTACTTATTAAATTAAATTGGTATATAATCTCATAACAATTAAATTTCTTAGCTCCTTAATTATTTATTCAACAATAAACATATCCATTAAATACTTATATAAATCAATAAATATTTGATATTATAATTTAAACTCATTAATTATTTATACAACAAATAATTAACTAAACCACATCAACTCAAATTGAACAATTATTTATTCAACAATAAATATATCCATTAAATATTTATGTAAATCAATAAATATTTAATATTATAATTAAAATGCGGAATGTTACAAAAATAAACAAATTTCCATTTTGCTTTGTTTAAATCATTATCAATACTAACAAGTATTTTGCAAAAGAATTTAAAATATCTATTTAACCCCCCCCCCCCTCCCCACCCTTCTAGATAACTATTGTGCTTCTAGGAACTAACAATTTTGTTTCCAAGTTTTTGATTAGTTTTCCAAACTCCTTAAATGACTCATCTTTGGTTCTAAGAAATAGTACCCATGTGTATCTAGAAAAATCATTAACTACCACAAATGCATAAAATTTACCATTTAAACTAGCATGCCTTTCAGGTCCAAATAAATCAAGACGGAGTAATTGTAAGGGAGAAGAAGTTGATACCATGTTCTTGGCTATGAATGATGTTCTTACTTGTTTTTTGAGTTGACGGGGCTCACATATACCTTTCTTTTTAAAATTCAATTTGGGTAATCCTTTCACTAAGTTCTTTGATGATATCTTTTTGATTAGGTCCATATGATCATGTCTCATTCTTCTATGCCATAGATTTGCTTCATCTTGAATTGTAGCAAGGCATAATTCTTCCTCATGTTGCTCAAAATCAAGAGTATATATATTTCCTTCTCTTTGGGCAACTAAAGTAGCATTGTTAGTACCATGTAAAATTGTACATTTGTTTTTTTCAAAGTTTACTTGATGTCCATTATCCATTAATTGACTGACACTAATAGGATTAAATTTTAGACCATTAACAAGATGAACATTGTTAATATTAACTTTACCATTTCTGATTTTACCTTTCACGACTATTTTACATGATTGATTGTCTCCAAACGTGACAGTTCCATGTTTCTTTTTGATATTTAGCTCCACGAACTTTGATTTGTCACCCGTCATATGGCGTGACCATTCGCTATCAAGAATCCACTTTGGAGAAGATTCTTTTGCCTTAAAACATACATGTTCAAAGAAGGTGCAATTTATCTTTTTGGTACCCATATCTTTTTGGGTCCATTTGTGTTAGTTGAAATCAAATAATTTTTCTTTATCCATAATATTTTACTTCTATTGTTATTTTTCTTCTTAAAACAATTTATCTCCATATGACCTTTAGGGCCACAATTTTTGTATGTAGTGAATGGTGTACATTAATTTAATTTAAATGATGATTTCGACTTAAGCATTTCTACTTATTTTCTATATATTGGATTATGATCATAACTAGGTGTTTGTTTCCCTAAGATGATATTTAAATTTTCTTCACCATGTAAAAATTTAGCTAGGGAAAGTTTTAGTGATTCTATTTCCTTTTGAAGTTCATTGGTTGGAAGTGGTTTACTACGAGACTCATCACTAAACGCATCAATACATACGTCTCTCATTTTTATCTCATTTGTTAATTTTTCAACTTCATCATTTAATTGTTTTACCTTGGTAAAAAGTATTTTGTTGTAGTTATCTAAATAGTCATTTTTTCGCAGCTAATACATTTTCTTCACTTGTGTGTGTTATTTTTTCTATTTCCTTCTTTTCATCTATTAGTGATTCCACTTCGCCCATTAGTGTGTTTACTAGATCTTTTAAGTACACATTTTTTTTCTTTTAGCTTTTCCTTTTCTTGTTTTAAAACAATAATATCAGAAAGAAATACCTCACTAGATTCACCTTCAAGTTCCATGAAGCATAATTGAGCTAGTTCATCGTTTGCATCTATCTCCACTTCAGATTCTTCATCGTCACTCCAAGTTACGAAAGCATTGTTATTTTTTATATCTTTAGTACCTTGTTTTCCTTTGTTCTTGAGATGGAAATAGTCCTTCTTGAAGTGACCTGGTCGTCCGCACTTAAAACATGTTTCTTTGGCTTGCTTGGTTTTGAGTTTGTTTAGATTGAATGTGTTTTTCCTTTTGTTCTTTCTCTAAAGTAATCCTTTGAGTCTTCTCGAGATCATAGCTATTTCATCATCTGAGTTATCTTCAAGTTCCTCTTCAATTCCTGCATTTAGAGCTAACACTTTCTTTCTAGGAACTTCTTCCTCGTCATCGTATCTTTTTAATTGATGTTCATAATCCATCTTTCCTTAAAATTCTATCATTACATATTTCCCAGAAGTTCAAAAATAACTCCAGAGCAGAAACGGATGAATAGTGGTTTTCCGAGAATTTCTCGGAAAGCTTTTATTTTTGTCTTGGAAATTCACACACTTTATGTCTAGCACTTAGCCAGAATACTACGATCATACATCTCTTTTAGGTTATAGAATAATCTTCATCTCACTTACTCGTTATAAATAACATATATTATAATTTTATTTAGTATATATTAAAATAAAATTAATTTACATTATAATCCAATTTTCTCGGTTGTTAAATCAATAACTGAACAAATGTTATGAAGCAGCTTGAATAATAGGAATAGTTTTGATCCCTATAATTTTAAAACATTAGTCACAATCACTTTGAAATACTTTCATTCTTCTACCTTTTTCATACACATTCTGACCGGCTAGAATCATTAGCACATACTAAACAATAATGGTTCATATTTAAATAAAACATTTTCATATTGAACAGTTCAATTACAAAACAGTTCATCTCGAAGAAACATCGAAGTGTTAAAATTGTGGCACAAGGCCTCATACATTGTACCACCTTATACAAATATCACCCATTTCCATATACATAAAACTTCTCATGTTCAACATCTGAGAAGTTTAAGAAACTAGCATTCATATTAAACATGAATGAAGTTAGGAAACTTACCTTACGCACAACTACAGTTTACAACTTATGATGAACTGCTCATCGCAATCCCTATATATCACATAAGGAATAATATGTACCAATTAGTCGCATATTTGACTTACGCATTGGTTAAATCTTAACTTTACTCATTATGGTTCAGGTTTATAATTTTAGTTCACATAACCATTCTTCTTTATCGTTTTATGGGGTTACGATATACGGAGATGTCTTAACTCATATGATCATCATCTTTGAGTATTTACATTCTTATCTTCTTCTTATAACTTTTCTAGGACTTAGAACACAACGAGTCTCTATTAGTATTCAATATGGTACTCTGAGTTGTTTCCTATAAACAACCAACAGTCAAGTTTCCCATCTCATCTACACTGTCTTTCATAGCGAGTTAGATCGATTGCTAGTTTGTATATACCTCTGCTATCTGAAGGAATTGTTTAGTCTAGTTCTCATATGTCAACCATTAAAGATTACGATTGTACCACAACCTAAGGTTAACTTATTCAAACCATTAGAACTATAATGTTCGTTAAGTTGATTTCCAATTCCTTATGGCTTTCTGGCAACTAAATGTCATACCTTAGGATTGATTTCCCTGACCTGACCTTATTTCTTTCGTGGTTCTCTATATCCCAGTGTTACTATAGGGGAAGGACTCTCTATCTCTTAATATCTTGATCGCTAGCCCCTGGAACGAATAACCATCTGTGAAGGGCAAGGGTCAATGTAATATGAGAAAGGGTCAATGTAATTGAGCTCTATCTATATACGAATTTGTAACCTTAAGACACCTTTCATATAGCCCTGTCAAGTACACAAGTTAGGCTTAGGCCATGCAAGCCATCCTGTCCTTCAGAACTTTTGGGAATAAGAGTCCTAAGTTAAGGCCAATGCTTTATTTCTTTCTAGAGGCTTTGACTTGAAATACTTGCCTTCCTCCTTTGTACACAAGCTTATTCAATATGTTGAATCATCAGTAAGGCTTTATGTCTTTCATCTAAAAGTCCTTCCAATCTCCATTCTCTATACCAGTCGATAGTGGTATGAGCCTCTAGGTGATCCCTGCTATCAATTGATTGTTGTTTCAGACCATCCAATATTTCCTGTGTTGCTTGCAATCCTGTTTTCTAGAAATCCCTTCAAATCGAGATTAGAAATCTCTCTCATTCTTTGATCCGTTTTGAACAACCCAATGAACAGGAAATCGACTTGACAAAATGAATTAATTCCTGAACTGAATAGATCAAATCCAGAGATTCTTTTCGAACAAACTCACGGAATGAACACTCCTTAATTGGTATATGGTCTTGGAAGAAGGTATATCGGCGTTTATTGGCAATATTCACCGTAGCCTGATCAGATTAATTGAAACAAGATTCTAGGAAGGGATGGGACTGTTGGGAAAGAAGAAGTGAGCTATCCTCTATCCATCATGAGTCAACTACAAACTTTGAGGTTTAGAACCATGGCCTTAGCCATATACTTTTTAGAATCTGAAAGCTGGACGTAATAGATCGATAGCAAGAAAGAACCTTATCCACCCCCAGCCCCAGCCTATGTAAGTGAGGTTTAGTTTAGTTGCTCTTTGGCTTTCGAGAACAAGGCGTACTAGTTGTTGAGAGCGAACACTAAGGAACTACCTGACTTTGCCTGTCTTAGTACCATAGGAATAGAAAAAAGGTTCTTGCATTGAAAGCTTCGTGCTATTTTGAAAATGGACTAACTTAGCCATGAATTTCTCATCCAAGGGTCCAACCCTTACATAATAGTCAGTGGGAAATCGGTAGTGTAATAACCCAATATTTTCCATATAATTAAATAATAAATTTTGCATATAATTTATATATATAAAGGTGGGAATATGTACAAAGTAAAGTATATGTACATATGTGATAAATAAAATTTATTTATTACATGAATAATTATAAATAATTTCTTTTGAAGAATTATTGATCATTATAGATTATGTTCTTATAATAAATTAATTTTGTAATACAAATATTTATTATTTATTTTCCATGAAAATATGATTATTATATATATGATATGATTATTAGGATTATTATGATAAGTGATGTAATATTCGAGAATTTCCACGTCTTATTAAATGAATACATTAATAGAAATAAATATTTATGTGACTATAAGTGTTAATTTTTGTAAGTTGAATAATTCAAATTGATTCATATTAGATTAATACGTATTGAGAAGTGTGGAATTGACAATGAGAATTGTGAAATGCCTTTTGTGGTATATTATGAAATGAGGAAATTCACTAAGTAAGTTAAAAAGATAATTAGGAAGATTAATCGTGTTTGATCACGTGATTTCATATAAGTACTCTTAGATTAGCAATATCACTCATGTGGACATTAATTCATGTCGTGTAAAACGAGTATGGCGATGGAGGTTGACACTAGCTTGAAGGTAAACCAATTTTGGCACTATCGAGTGCACGGCAAGCATTAGCCCCTCCCAATAAGTACAAATGGGCGCAATTGCTTGATTAGACGATTGGAGAAAATTATTTTTCTTCTTTAGAAATAAAATGAAACATTTTGTTTATGTGTAACATTAATAAACCATAGGATAAAAGTACGTTATGTTGATTTTTATCAACGAAGGAATTATTAAGTGAATGATTGTTTTATATTAATTGTTATGGAAATTAATCAATGAGGAAAGGATTAATTATTACTATTGTTAATTAATCGATAAATAATTTATCTAATCAAGATAAAACAAATAAGTAAGATATTAATATAATAAGATTACATTGATATTATTATGTAAGCGAGTGTGAAATAATTAAATATATTATATATATATGGATTACAACGACATTATATAGTGTAGTACGACACTTATGTGACTATACTATATATAGTAACCATATATTAATGTTTATTGACACTATATGATATGAATACATCATTAAAGGTGTATGTGACAATATGTATGTGGGTATATATTAAAATAATATACCATGAACATATTGTAAACTATTATTTTAATAAAGTATACCGGTGTGATAAAATTTACATGTAATATATGTATGTTACATTTCTATATTACATCTACTACCTTGAAATATTAATTATTTAAATCATATTGTTACATTAAGTTATAACGAATGTATGGTTGTTATGTGTATACAATACAACATAAGAATAAGGTTTGTGTATAAGTGTATAGTCTAGTATCACAAGATTGCTAAGTATTTGGGTTGTCCCAAATTTAGTGTCCAAATTGCTCCTTATTTCACATTCACGTGCATAGCAAAAAGGATAACGCCTATTTTCTTTTATTTCTTCCAAGTTCTTCCTAGCTGATGATTATGGGGGAGTGGTGGTGATGATGATTTTCAACTAACATCTAACAACTCTCTCTTAACCTTCACGCAATCCTTCAATCCATGGGTTTGATTTAGTGGGAAATTACATTGTCTGTGTATTAGTTGTTCTATAAGTATGACCTCTCCTTCTCTAAATTCCATTGCTGAGAATTGCTAAAAAGTGAAATTGAAAGCTTAGATAGAGTGAGTTATTGTATATATATGAGTAGAAGAAGTGTGAATTACCAAGCTAATTACAAAGGTATAAAATTCTTTCTTATTTTTCATTTTCAGTTTATATTAAATTTCCATTCTTGAATTCTCAAATTCAAAATTAGGTGGAGTTAGATGATAATAAGGATTGGGTAATGGGTAAATAGTTGTTATACAACCATATAAAAATGTTTAAACTGATATATGAATGTTTAGAATCAAGTCTGTAAATAATTTTTGTGATTGGGCTAAAGTTCTGCCTAAGCAGGTTATTCCTGGCTCGAACCAGACATGGCGCAGCTGCGTCGTAATAGCACTAAGGCACAGCACAGATGCGCCGGTCTCTGTTTTTAGTTTCTGCTTTCTATTAAAAATTCTGCTAAGTGTGATCAATTATTATGACTTAAGCCAACATGCAAGCATGTGTACCATGTATATATAAGTATATTAACCTAATGTGAGCTTGTTTTACTAGGATAGCATACATGATGATCAAAAGCATATAGTTTAGATGAAAATTAGGACTTTAGAAATGAACTTGATATGTATGTATGCCATGATTATATACTGACTGGAAGTAGTATGCACACAAGTCAATCATGTTTGATGATAAAACATATACTTTGTAACAATCTTATTCATTTATTAATAAAAAGTATTAATTTATTAACAGCTTTTAATTTTCTATATGATGTTGTTTTATAATATATGATAAACCCATAGTTTTAAGCAATGCTTTTAGAATAATGATGATGATCATTCTAATGAGATATAAATTCTTAGAAAACTTAAAACTAAAATAGTTTCTAATCATTGGATTACTAAATTGGGGATTAGTAAGATCATCATAGTATCTTGTGTATGATGAGTTATACTTTGAATTATTCCTTAAGACCCTTAGGGTATAAAAAAGGGTATGCTTGGGTATAATAAGTTTTATATGGAGATAATGTATGATCAATAAAGAATCTACCACTTCTAGTAAAAGAAGAGAAATGTCCTATGTGATTCGATAAATGACAACCCAGTAGTCCTTGGCCAAGGCATAATGAAATTACAAAGGAGTTTCTAATTTGCATTATTTGTAGTTGTGCATTTAAGAGTCGAAATACATATAATTAAATAAAATAAGACTTGACAGTAATTTCATGTCTTATATTTAATTGGGATATTGTATGGTGGAAGGATTGAATTATACGATAACTATTTACTCAAAGGTTCTTTTATGATTAATGTTGAAATCTATATTATCTGAAAAAATCGTTAATCGCTAGGGAGGCTTATCCCTATTGTAGAATAAATATTATTTATTTAAATAAATTAATAGTTTAATTTATTTATTTGAATAAAATTAGAATTGTTCTAATTGATTTATTAACAACCGATTTAATATGGAGAACCCAAAGGGTCACACCATAAAAGGAAGAGTAATTATTTAAGAAGTTAATGGCATAATTGTAATAATAAGTTAAGTATATGTAATTTAATCTATGGTGATAGAATAAATTAAATAGCTCAATATTTATTATTTAATATTTTGGAAATATTAAATATAAATTAATAAGAGGAGTCATATTATTATTATTTAATTCCTAAAGGAGTTTGAGAATTAAGTAATAAAAGTACTCTCATATATATCCTAATAAGATTAAGATGCTAATTAATTAAAAGAGTTTAATTAATTATTCCTAATAAGATTGGGAGCCTAATTTATTAAATTTAAATAAAACACAATTCCTTAATTGTTAAGGAGGGTCGCCCACATCTATAAATAAGAGGAGTCTTATTATGGGTGAGGGTGGTTGACACTTTAACAAAACACGTGAATATATAATTCCAATAGTTGGGAGAGTACACCTCTTTTCTATGAGAGATAGAAAAACTAGGGGTTTGCCAAATACCCATCTTCTTGAATCTTTCTTCTTCCTTGGTGGATCACCTCTAGAGGCCAAACACATGTGTGGCTAACGTTAATCAAAGGAAGGAACCAACCCCGGTGGATTCAAGTTGAACGCGAAAGGATTTGGAGGTTTACTTATACCTGAGGAAGCTCGAATCTTCAAGGGTATGATTCTTGTTCTTTATCTCTTCGTTTAGTTAATAATTGTGCATAAAGGATGATCCGGGTATATAGTTTGTAAAATTTTAAAACTCTAATTTTATCACATTTCCGCTTACTTTGTGCAATTTGATTGCGTTTATGAATATTACAAACCTTACACTGACTTTGCAAGCATGTTGGTATGATTTAGAAATGCATGAATAACATGTTAACTTGTGTTTATCAATATAGTGTTACTGTAAGATTTAGATATATCTATTTTGTTCGTTAATTTCTAAGTATGGTTATACAAGTGTCCTCACTTGGATAATTATTGTACATGTTGATACATACTTGTTGATTTCCAGTGTTTATACTTTAATTAAAAGTCATCTAAGCTATTTGACTCTGCCAGACATAGATTTAAAAATATCGTTAAACATGATAGAACTTTATTGAAATCCAACCGAATTGTTTTGGTTCGGATTCCAAGTGTGTATATGTGTATATATAGATTTAATATATATATATATATATATATATATCATAAGATTGTTATTTTGAAAACATTTTTGCATTTATTTCTAAATCGATGGACAAGTTATGTATGATTTGACCTTTTCTTATTGAACCTTTGACATAGACTTGAATTTCTTGGTGACTTTGTGTTGGACATACTTATTACATGGTATCTGTATCAAAGCCACAAGGAACTTGATCGAGCGAATCGGCGGACTTGCGATCGACTTACATTAATAATGAATATTTTGCTCAAGCTGTTGTGAGTCGAAATCTTCATCCGCATCTTCAACATTGCTCTGGGCTTCTTTTAAGTCAAATAAAAGAGTATGCAGATTTTGTTTCTGGTTCTCGCAGCACCACTAAGTCTTCCCAAGTTGCAAAACGTCCTAAGGTTAAGATGAGTTTTTGCCTAATATGGGATTTGTTGCAAAATGTTTGACAATTTTTGACAATATGGGATTTGTCTACAATGAATTTAAATTAGTTCTACATATCTTTCAGGAGTCCATTTTAGAAGGTCCATCTCTTGATGGCTAAGTATTTGAGGTTGTACAACAGTAGAATGGAGAGATGCATGAAACTCTGATGAAGCATACACATGAAGTTGTGGATGAATGTATGTATTTTGGGAGAACCTAGGCTTTTTTGCACGTGCTTAGGTAGTAGCTTAATTTTATGGATAGTTTGGTTTATTTTGTGGATGTAATCAAATTCACAATTCAATACAGTAGTAATTTATATTGAAAAAGTGAATTTAAGATGTATATATGGATAGTTTGGTATATATTTTACGGATGTAGTAATTTGAAAATGTAAATGTATGGTAGTATTGGGATGTATTTTGAATGGTTGATACATTTTTGCTTCAAATGATAATTTATAGTTTTTTAAGCTATATATCATTGCATTAGCAGTCCTACAAACATTGCAGGTGCACCATTGTGCATGTAATTTCAAATATAGGTGAACTAAAAACAGTTGTTATATGCATGAATTACAACATTTTTAAGTCTTTATAGAATGTTTTAAAAATGTTGTATAAATATGTCTAAATAGATGACACTTTCAAAACGTTGTATAAATGAGTGTAAACGTTGTTTGATGTACCAAACCACAAAATTTTAAGCCAGAAAACGTTGTGGAATCATATCATCAACAATGTTTTCAAGCATCCAAGAATTTATGGAAAATAAATATACAACGTTTTTTAAGAAAAAAATGTTGTGTAATGTGTCAAACTATAACGTTTTAAAAATGTTGTATAAATGTGTCAAATAGATAACACCCGTAAATACGAAGTTTCTGTAAGACCTTCTACACTGTTTTTTACGCGTTATCTACTTACTGTTTTGTAGTAGTGATAGAATCATGATGGAGGCACACAACACACCATTTGCAATCCATCCTAGGAGTACCAAAATGTATCATGATCTTTGACATACATTTTGGTGGAGCAATATTAAGAGAGAGATCGCGGAGTTTATCTTGAGGTGTTTAACTTGTCAACGTGTAAAGGTGGAGCATCAAGTGCCAAAGGGTCCATTGCAACCACTTGAGATTCTGAAATGGAAGTGGGAACACATTACCATGGATTTCGTTACAGGTCTTCCCAAGGTTTTTCAAGGTATAGATGCGATTTGGGTTATTATTGATAGATTAACCAAATTTGCTCATTTTTTGCCGATACAGGAGACTTATTCCCTTAAATGTCTTGCTCGTATGTACGTGAATGAGATTGTGAGATTGCATGGCATGCCAGTATCCATAATTTCGGATCGTGACCCAAGATTCACTTCACAATTTTGGGTTAGTTTGAAGAAAGCTATGGGCACAAATTTATGATTCTGTTCGGCATACCATCTTCAAGCCGACGAGCAATCAGAAAAGACTATTCAAACTTTTGAAGATCTATTAAGACTTTGTGTCCTAGATTTCAAAGGGAGTTGGGATAAGTACCTACCATTAGTGGAATTCTCCTACAACGATAGTTATCAGGAAAGTATAGGTGTGGCTCCATTTGAAGCATTATATGGACGAAAGTGTCGCTCTCCAGTATGTTGGGATGAGGTGAGAGAAGCAACATTGTTGGGACCAGAGATGGTACGAATGACTACAGAGAAGATCCAAATGATCCGACAACATATACCAATGACACTTGATCGACAAAAGAGTTATGCGGATCTTCATCGAAAGGACGTGGAATTTAATATTGGGGATCATGTATTGTTATGTGTTGATCCATGGAAGGGAGTTACAAGATTTGGGAAGAGAGGAAAGCTCAATCAATGATTTGTTGGTCCATTTGAAATTCTTGACCGAATTGGAAATGTGGCATATAGACTCGCATTACCTCCAAAATGTCTCGTGTTCATAATGTTTTTCACATATCTGTGCTTCGTAAATATGTGAAAGACCCAAACCAAATTATTGTGTTAGAACTAGACAAGATAACCGAAGATTTAATGTACGAGGAGGTACCTATCAAGATCTTGGATAGGAAGGAGTATGTCCTACACACAAAGATTATACCACAAGTTAAAGTTTTGTGGAGGAACAATGCTATTGAGGAAATGACCTAGGAGTGAAAAGCGAAAATGAAAACGAGGTATCCTCACCTTTTCGAAACACCAGGTATGTATGTCAATTTCGAGGACAAAAGTTTATAAGGAGAGGAGGTTGTAAGACCCCAACTTTTTATAAATAAAATCAAATTTCCTCTAATTATTATTGTGAATATTAAGGTGTTAATTTGATATAATGCTTTGGGTATGGGTGAAATGTGCAAATTTTGTAAAATAAGCAAGTTGTTATAAAATATTCATTGTTGTTGATAAGTGGGTTTTATACTTACTTATGGAGTACCAATTCATGCGAACTATGCCCATCTCAAGTACATTTTAGTATGTTTAGCTGCATTTCATGTTAATTTGCATTTCGCATACTTAAAACTCCTTTTAGTGAATAAGTGAAAGAATCGACCTATTTTGGTGGTGTTATAGAGCACAAGGCTAATGGATGCCTGAGACTAGGCAAAAGATAGGATGTTCATGGCTAGGATTGAGTGGAGCATGGATGGACAAGCATGGATAAACATAGGACATTTCAGTAGCACCAGCAACATTGTAGAACCAAGCTCAGGAGCGGGGATCGGGAAGACAAACAATTGCAAGTCGTCTGTGGCACAGCCAAGAAAGAGAGAGCTTAGGCGCCACGACCACGCGAGTACCCAACCAAACCATGGAACCCTCTCGCAAGTTAAGTGACCCACGAGCATAACAAGCCTAGAGAGCGCGCGCCCATGCAGAGCCCCTTTGAACATCGAGTTCTTTGCAAGTCTCTCGCCATGTGCCATAATAGGGTGGAGGGCAGCGGCTTCAGCCTTGAGGCTGGCCCTAAGCTTGACTTGTTTTATTTTATTTCTAATTTTTAAGGGTTGTAATTGATTTAAAACGTTATCTTACTGGTGTCAGAGGTATCATTTGACAATTATTAAGTTTTTCATGTATCTTTACATCGTAATTAGGGTTTACTCTCTGGGGGAGATTCCAACGGAGAAGGATTCCAAAACATTACTTTTCTACTCCTTCTTGGGATTTTCTACCAGAGTGGATTTTTATTAATATTATTTTACTAGAATCTTATGAGGATTTGAATATTGATCTATATTCAGCAATTAGGTTTGATTGTTTCTATCTTTCATCTTTCTATTGTTTGTTTATTAATCATGTTTAGTTTTGATCCCATAATGGCTTTTGGTTCAGTCATGAACTAAACTCCATTATGGGATTCTAACAGATTTTAATATATAGTTTGATTGCATGCTTAAATGCTAGATTGTTTTACATATCATATGGGATGTCTATCATGATTGTTTTGCAAGTATGAATGCTTGATCGCCATTCGTTTCAGTATTTGTATGGAATTGACAATGAACATTCAAATATGGATTGTAATCATGATACTATACGTATATAGGACTGTGTTATATGGCTTATGTATTTCGTCAACCAGATAGACATATATTGTTTCATCGTATAAGTTAGAATAAGGGATTGAACTTATAGTCAATATACTTGCAATTTCACATAGACATATAGTGATTTTGGTTATATTGATGATTACATAGAGTCTATCATCTGTGGATGCTATGTAAGTAGGTCTTAGTGCATTGAAAAATAGATAATACTCTTTTAGTGCTCTTGACTAATTTCCTGTGATATGTGGACAAGTCATGAATGATAGTGGCGATTGAATGAAGTATTAAATGAAGTTAGAATCCCATTATTTCTAGATTTGATTTATTCCGTGTTATTATTATTTTAGTTGCTATTTGCAACTCGAGAACAAACCAATCTTAGTCATTAGTTTGAGCATATAAATATAGTGAATTAATTAATGCATAGTGATTTGAATTAAATAACTTTCTTTGTGGGATCGATACTTTATTTGCTCTGTATTGCTTGTTAACGCATGTATACTTTCATGAGTTAGAGCTCTTTTGTTAAGAATAAAAAAGAGGCAACAAGTTTTTGGCGTCGTTTCCTGGGAAACACGTTTAATTTAGTATTACTATCATTAGTTTTAAGCTATATTGTATGACTTAGACAATTCTAGTCTTATCTCAATTCAGTTTTTTTTTGTTTTTGTTTCACAAATTTGGATAAATTTTTATGCGCACGCAGTCATCCAACCCCGATTTGACACCTATTCAGGATAACATAAACGGGAGAGGTTGGAAAGCGGTTGTTCGTAGAAATTTACAAGCACAGTTAGAAAATATGATAGTTAACATGGCAGCCGAGGCACAAGGAGAAGAGCAAAGAGAGGAGCATAAGGCTCTGAAGGAGTATTCCATGCCCAATATTAATGGACTATAGTCCAGCATAGTCAAACCAGTGATAGCAGCCAATACATTCGAGATAAAAACTGGCACTATTCAAATGGTGCAGAATATAGGTCAGTTTTGGGGTGCTGCTACAGATGATCCGAATGAACACCTGTTAAGTTTCATCGAAATTTGTGATACATTCAGATACAACGGTGTGACGGAAGATGCTATTAGACTAAGGTTGTTTCCATTCTCATTGAGGATAAAGCAAAAAGTTGGCTTCATTCTTTGTCAGCAGGATCTATAACTACATGGGAGGATTTAGCACAAATGTTCTTAGCTAAGTTCTTCCCAATGACTAAGACTGCAAAGATGAGGACAACTATCTCTCAGTTTGAGCAACAACAAGGCGAGTCCTTATATGAAGCATGGGAGAGATACAAAGAAATGCTGAGGAAGTGTCCACATCACGGTATGCCAGATTGGATGGTGATCAACACGTTTTATAATGGATTAGGATGGCAGTCCAGACCGATTATAGATGCAGCTGTAGGAGGGGCATTATGAGCAAAGGACTATGAAGAAGCCTATAACCTTATCGAGACAATGACGTCCAACAATTTTTAGAATCCTACATCTCGGATGCCACAACCCAAAGTTGCAGGTGTGTTGGAGGTTGATGCTATTACTCAGTTGTCAGCACAAATGGCAGCCATGGCAAAGAAGATAGATACTTTGGCAGAAGAAAAAGTAAAGATGGTTGCCTTCGTATGTGAGATTTGTGCGGGGTCACACTCGACGAATCAATGTGCTATCAGCTCAGAATCAGTGCAGTATGTGAGCAACTACAGAAAATACCAAGGTCAATTTCAGAACACATACCACCCCAACAACCGAAATCATCCAAATTTTAGTTGGTCGAATAACCAAGGGAATCAGCAGAATCAGTTTCAACCAAATAATCAATTTCAGTCACAACCAACGCAGCCGTAGTTTAATCCTAGACCACCCTTTCCGCCGCGATTTTCTCAACAACATCACACTCCAGCTGCACCTCAGCAAGAAAAGAAATCATAAGTGGATGAGATGATGATGAAATACGTGGCAAACACAGAAGTTATGATCAAGAGCCAAGCAATGGCTATAGAGAATCTAGAAACTCAAATGGGGCAGATGGCGAACATGCTGACTAACAGGCCTCAGGGTTCATTGCCAAGTAATACAAAGACAAATCCAAGAAGAGACGGGAAGGAATAATGTCTAGCGATTACTTTGAGATCTAGGAAAGATTTGTCGAATCGTCTTGCATACACCAAGCGAGATTGCGATGAGAGGAGAACGTCTTGTGCAGCGAGACAGAAAGAGCGATCGGTTGCTCAGAAAATCTGAAAAATCCGAGGTTCAACGGAAAGAAGTCGAGAAAAGCGAAGTTCGGAGGAGAAGCTTAAGAGTCCATTACCACCAATTCACATTCAAGTTCCGTATCCGCGGAGATTAAATAAAAAAAAAGGGAAGATAAATAGTTCAACAAATTCTTGTAGGTAATCAAAAAGCTGCAGATCAACATACCGTTCGCCGAGGCATTGGAACAATTGCCCAGCTACGCAAAGTTTATGAAGGGTATACTATCAAGGAAGAGGAGACTAGATGAGTTTGAAACGGTAGCCTTGACAGAGGAATGCAGTGCAGTACTTCAGTAGAAATTACCTCTAGAGCTGAAGGATCTGGGCAGCTTCACAATTCCATGCACAATTGGAAAGATGAACTTCAATAAGTGTTTATGTGATCTTAGGGCAAGCATAAATTTGATGCCCTTGTCAGTGTTTAACCAGTTGGGATTGCCCGATCCAAAGCCAACAAATATTGCATTACAGTTAGCTGATAGATCCATCACATATCCACGAGGACTTGTTGAAGATGTGTTGGTTAAGGTGGACAAGTTTATTTTTCCAGCTGACTTCATTATTCTAGATTACGAGGAGGACAAAAGCATATCAATAATACTAGGGAGACGATTCTTGGCCACAAACAGAACGTCAATAGATGTGCAAAAAGGTGAACTCACTATGCGTGTTCAAGATCAAGAGATCACCTTCAACATCTTTAAAGCAATCAATTTACCAACGGATGAGGAAGAGTGCTTCCTGGTTGACGTGGTGGATTGCTGCCTACAGGATGAGGTACAAAAATCGAAGAATTATGGACCGTTGAGGTGTGCAACGGGTAAAAATTCAGAGTTAAAGGTAGAGTCATTGACGAAAGATGAAGTCATTAAATTTGGGGTGCAGTGGACAAGAAGGAAGACACCTCAATTCTATCTGTGATATGAAACTCAGAGATAGTCAAGCTAATTGACTATAACTTAGCGCTGGATGGGAGGCAACCCATTATTTCTATCCCCATTGATTTGTTTTTAGTTATTCATTTTGGATTATTTTAGTAGTTATATCAAATTCATTTTTAATAGGATATTAGATGTTCATGCTTAAGTGAGTAGCAAGACTTGCTTTGCGAATATTTGCAAGATGTTAGCATTATGTGGCCACTAAGTCATGCCTTAACAAGGTACATTAATGCCTATGTAGGAGCCATCATTGAACAACATCACTAATAGGCGGAGTGGAATTCAATTTTAGCGTTAGAGATATCGATCATCGCCTTGCATGGCAGTGCAAATTGCCATGACCATGAAGCACAAAACCACGCGCCCGCGTGTCTATATAATCAGGCCAATAATACATTCTGCAAGTCTCGCGCCCGCGCGGGTAGCCCAGTACAAACGTGCGCGGCCGCCCAGACACCGGACTAAGACAGATCTGAACAGATTAAAAAGAGTTGTGGACCATTTGGACTCTCATTTGGAATAATAACAGACGCAAAATTCTCTCACTCTCCATAACTCACATCGCTATCTATCTATCAGTTACAAGTTTCTGTCGTACATCTCTCAATTACTTAGCCACGATTCTCTCCTCATTCAAAGTCCATATCTCCTTAACTTCTCCAAGTGCACTATAAAGCTAGGGTTCTTAATTTGGATTGCAGAAACGAGTATTTGGGGTTATCAATTCTTCAAGTTTTTCTTCATTCTCCATCATATAATCTATGCAAACTCTATCAAATACAAATGGGGCCTAAGCGAGCACGGTCTTTTGCGTCGTCTTCTTTATCCTCTTCGGGCAGTCAAGAGGCTGATATTGTGGATCATACCAAGTTCCTCAACTTGGAAGCTCAATAAGAGTACTACCGCATTGTGGCGAAGACATTCGTCAAGGAGCGAGGATTCAAGCCGGAGGGGCAGAATGGCCAGTTGTACGCCATGATTCGAGATAGAGGCTGGGGTGGATTGACTGCTACTCCAACGCCCATTCCTATGAGCATAGTCTATGAGTTCTATGCCAATGCCAAGGTCACTATGAGCGGGATATCTCTGGTTCGTGGTATCGAGGTAGATTACAGACCCCGTGCCATCAGATTAATTTTCAAATTTACTGATGCACCGCCAATGGCGGCTGCTAATTGGGTCATCGGTGCTCATTTAGAGACCGACATGGAGTTGATTATTGCAGAGTTATATGTGCTGGGTAAGAAATGGACATATAAAGTTGGCACAACACAGCCGAATATACCCAGCTATAGCCCTAAATCTCTATGCAAATGGAACTTGTTCATATGTGCCAAGCTCATACCTTCCGCCCATCAGCACGAAATAACAGCGGAGAGGGCATGTATTCTGTGGGGCATAATCACCGCAAAGTACATCGACATTGGTCATCTCATTCATGAGAATTTGTTGCGCTATCTACGGGGAGGAACGATTGGGAGCATTCCACACGCATCTGTGGTTGCCATGCTTTGTTCTAATCAGGGATGCAACTGGGGCAATGAGCAAATGTAATACCCAAGCCAGGACATTACTCATGCCACGATCAAAAAATTCGAGGACTGGGCAGGTGGTATACCGCACCCACGCGGACGAGGATTCATCATGCAACCCACTTTTCCAGAGCCGTCAGAACAACCCCCGTAAACAGACAAGACATGCCCATCCACGCACGCACGTGCCACCCATGGCGATCGCCAACTCCGAAGGTTGGAGCGTAAGGTCGATGCCATATACGATAATTTGGGCACATTTGCGACGGGATTCACAAGGGCCTTAGCTGAAGAGTTTGCACAACAAGGAACAACACAAGAATGGCCTCAATTCGAAATCGCATCACCATATCCACCACCAGATTCACCACCCGAGGAGGG
This sequence comes from Panax ginseng, assembly GCA_020205605.1. Lineage (NCBI taxonomy): Eukaryota > Viridiplantae > Streptophyta > Magnoliopsida > Apiales > Araliaceae > Panax > Panax ginseng. Next base: position 47,256,299 of record CM035141.1, read on the forward strand.
TGGCACCACCGATACTTAGGGGAGTTTTTTTTTCGTACCCTTTTACCTTCATTCAATGAGACATTGAATATTTTAAGTTTGGGGGTTTTGGGGAGTAGTGTAGTGCATGTAGTTTAGCATGTTTAATATTTTTAAGTTTTAGCATGATTAGTTCATTCTTGTTCTTGCATGTTAGTTTAAATTGTTGCATCATATAGTTATTTTTGAATATATAGTTGTACGTTCATGTTTAGGTTGCATTCTCTCACAGTTCTTGCCATATAAATATTTATGTCTAGCCAATAATGATAGCGAGTTTGTTAAATGATTTTTGAGTATTTTGGATAATTCGAGCTGAGATATAATGTTTGACACAATGAAATTCATAATGATGTTTAAATGCTTTCGGTTTGCACAAATGTGTTCACAATCGCTTGTAGGTATAAGAAGCATGGGTTGTAATGCTCGATAGAAAAATATAGTTTTAAAAAGGGAAATATGTGAAAACATGGGTATCTGTGTATAAAAAAAAGAAAAGAAAAAGAAGAAAAGAAAATAGCATTAACATGGCTAGTCTTATTTTGGGGCCCTAGCTACTTGAGTAAGTACGCCCGAGGGGATTGTCTCTACATCTAGCGCCCTAAGGTCTTTCATGGTCTGGGAGTCATTGGTTGAAAGTTTGCTAAGGGGTAGCAGTGTGCCTAATGGAGTAAGACACTACACAGTCATTTGAAAAAGAAAAAGAAAAGAAAAAAAGCAATAAACACCACGGGGAAGTGCGAAAGTCGCCCTCGTGAGTAGAAATAAAGCAGTTAAGCCCATTGTTGAACCCTAGTTTATTTTAAGATGTTGGAATAGTCTTGGTTGCATATATATACATAAGTCTTGGTTTAAGCTACAAACTTCTGTTTTGAGCAATATAGCATGAGTATTCTGCACCTAAATCAAGTTTTGATGAACACAACACACACACACAGCATTTTTGAATTACCCGAGTGTGTGACATTATGCCTGCAGTTTGATTTGAATATGTATTCTTGAATCTAGAAAAAAATTTGCTGAGGCAAATTGGACTGAATTCCTATGATAGTTGGGACAATGTGAGAACTAGTTGCATCACAATTTAGTTGCATAGTAATATAGTTGCATCTTCATTGTTCATTAGTGTGCATTGCTTGAGGGCAAGCAACAGTTTAAGTTTGGGGGTATTTGATAAGTGGGTTTTACACCTACTTATGGAGTACTAATTCATGCGAACTATTCCCATCTCAAGTACATTTTAGTATGTTTAGCTGCATTTCATGTTAATTTGCATTTCACATACTTAAAACTCCTTTTGGTGAATACGTGCATGAATCGGCCTATTTTGGCGGTGTTATAGAGCACGAGGCTAATGGATGCCTGAGACGAGGAAAAAGATAGGATGTGCATGGATAGGATTGAGTGGAGCATGGATGGAAAAGCATGGATAAACATAGGACATTTTAGTAGCAGCAACAACATTGCAAAACCAAGCTCAGGAGCAGGATCAGAAGACAGGAACTGCAAGCCGCACGGCAAAGAGAGCTTGGAGGCGCGCACCCGCGCGAGTACCCAGCCAAACCATGGAACCTATTGCAAGTTGCGCGGATGTAAGCATGACAAGCCTAGGGAGCACACGCCTGCAGAGAGCCCGGTGAACATCGGGACTTATCTTGCAAGTCTCGCTTGCCATGAGTAATATAGTTGGAGGAAGGAGGATGTGGCCCATGCAGTATTCAAGAGGCTGGCACTCACTTGTTTTATTTTTTTTTCTAATTTTTAAGGGTTGTAATTGATTTAAAACGATATCTGATTAGTGTCAGAGGTATCATTTAACAATTATTAAGTTTTTCACGTATCTTTATATCGTAATTAGGGTTTACTCTCTGGGGGAGATTTCAACGGAGAAGGAGGCAAAAACTTTACTTTTCTACTCCTTCTTGGGATTTTCTAGCAGAGTGGATTTTTATTATTATTATTTTGCTGGAATCTTATGAGGATTTGAATATTGATCTATATTCAGCAATTGGGTTTGATTGTTTCTATCTTTCATCTTTCCATTGTTTGTTTATTAATCATGTTTAGATTTGATCCCATAATGGCTTTTGGTTCAGTCATGAAATAAACTCCATTTTGGGATTCTAACGGATTATAATATGTAGTTTGATTGCATGCTTAAATGCTAGATTGTTTTACATATCATATGGGATGTCTATCATGACTGTTTTGCATGTATGAATGCTTGATCACCATTTATTTCAGTATTTGTATGGAATTGACAATGAACATGCAAATATGGATTGTAATCATGATAGTATATTATATAGAAATTTGTGTTATATGGCTTATGTATTTTGTGAACCAGATAGACATATACTGTTTCACCGTATAAGTTAGAATAAGTGCTTGAACTTATAGTCAATATAGTTGCAATTTCACATAGACATATAGTTGCAATATGGTCAGATGAAGAAAACGACAAGTTTGAGTTTTTATAAATAATAGTACGTAATTGATCTGCAGTTAAGCTGTTGAAATACACGGTGATAAAAATACAAGATGTCTGGCGTGGTTACATAGTAGCACACAGTATTGATTATTGATGCTTACGTGCGAAGTCACTCAGTTATACTCAATTATTGCTGCATCGTATCTCACATTATTTGATTTAATTATTGTCACACTATCATCTGCATAATATTTTATATTGTTTAATCCATAATTGAGATGACAAAGTTATTCATATTATTATTTGCAATATTGACTATGTCTAGAAAGTTTTGTCGAGGAGAGGTTTCGTCACCTAATTGCGAGCCAATAGGGAGAAATCCTTATCAGAAAGCACCCTCTTTCCTGTTAAATATTGTGACTTATAATATTAATGACGAATAATTGTTAATAGATTTAAAATGTGTTTATTAAAATAGGTGATTTGGGTAATTATTTATTCAATTTTAAATATAAATAGAGGGGTTTGTTATGAGGTGTTTGTTATAAGTTTGGCTTATTATTCTATTAGGGGATGTGTTAATTTTTAGACCGTTGGTTGAAGATATTATTGTAAATCAATATGGACCGCTGGTGGAAAATTATAATAGTAAATCAATATGGATCGTCGTTTTAAAGTTTTAATAGTAAATCAGTATGGACCGTTGCTTTAAGTTTTAATAATAAATCAAAATGGACCATCCGTTTAAAAGTAAATTAATCTGGCCATTCATGAATTAGTTACTATTTAGTCCTTTTTCCTATAAATAGAAGCTCATTCCTTCATTATTTCTTACGAATTCATTGAAACTCTAGAGAGAGATACCTTAAAGAGCAAGAAGAAGAGTATTCTGCTACGTCTCTACTTCAGTATTCAATCTTCTACTAAGGTCAGGGATATTAGTTATTGTATTCGTAATGGGTATTATTTCTTTCGTATTCATAAAGAGAGTTATTTCCTTTCAATACTCGTAAAGGTTGTTATTCTATTCTTTATTATTCTGTTGGAATAACCTGTCTACGTGGATAACCGCATGCACGATGAAATCCTTTTGTTATTCCATTCTTTATTATTTAGTGGGAATAACATGTCTACGCGGACAACCGCATGTCTGGTGAATAACCCTTCATATTCAATTGTTATTAAATTGTGGAAATGATCTATCTACGCAGACTACCGCATGACAGTTTAAAATTCATTTATAGTTTCGTATATTATTCATTTCAGATTCCTAACTCTAAACTTACTACGATAAGTATTGCTTCTATAATTCCTGAAATGATCAGAAATTCCTTGAGTTTTCTTTTTTGTATCCAAGTTGTCTGTTATGGTTCCTATCTTTTATTGGATCTATGTTTTGAACTTTATTCTTGAATTTTGATCCACAATTGATTATTATGGAGTATTCTTGAACTTGGATAAACTAAATTATGAATTCCTTATTCGTGTCCTTTATCTCACTGGATTCGTTCTTTAAAATATTTTTCATCATCCTCAGTCTTAAATGGTGATACTTGATGAATATTTTTGGCCTGTAGTGCAAAGATGAATAATTACCTGATGAATATCTTTGGCTCGTAGTGCAAAGATGAACATGTGTTGAGATGAACATGATCAACTGGTGATACAAATGAATATCTTTAGCCCGTAGTGCAAAGATGAATATTTGATTCAAAATTTATATTGATTGATGTTATAGGGATAAAATATTGATGATGGACTTTTAAATTCATAGATGATAGTAGATTTCATTATCTACTTAACTCTTCTAATGAATTATTATTTTCGCTGTGAATATTGATCAAAAATTGGTTGTCTAATATATTTTATCTGATTTGTTGAAGGCTAACGATAATTTGTTGTTCATTATCTTAGTTATAATATTCTTTAATGGGCTAGTTGAGCTCACCCTTTTCGTTTTTGTTCCTTTTTACTTCTTAGGAGGAGAGAATATAGCGGGAACTAGTCGGGGTATGGAATGATGGATCAAGATAGTTGTTTAGTAGTCCTCACTATTTTATAAAATAGTGTATCAATAATTGTAATGAGGACTTATTTGAGTTTTAATATTGTCTAGAAGATAATATTTGTATTTAAACTCATAGTATACGTATTGTCGTATTTTACACAACAATTATAATAATAGAGTTGTAGTTGTTTTATGTACCATGTATTTGGCGACTCAGAATGGGTGATATATACCTATTTTGGGGGCGTCACAATTGATGCTTATGTGAGAAGTCACTCGGATTATTTCAATTATTGCCATAGTAATTGTTGTATATTATCTCACGTTCTTAATTCAATTATTGTCACAATATTTTATATTATTAAATCAATAATTGAGACGACAAAGTTATTCATATTATTATTTGCATTATTGACTATGTCTAGAATGTTCTGTCGAGGAAAGGGGGTTGGTCACCTAATTGCGCACCAATAGGGAGAAATCCTTATTGGAAAGCCCCCTCTTTCCTGTGAATGACCTAGTTGTTAATATAGTGAGTTATAATATTAATGATGAATGTTATTAAAAATGTGTTTTGTGAAGCCAAGTGAATTGAGATAAATAGAGGGGTATTTTATGAAGTATTTGTTGTAAATTTTACTTATTATATGGACCCCAACTTATTCATTTTTCAAAATAATCGGTATAATGTTATTCAGTATATATGTATATATATATATATGGGTGTGTGTGTGTGTGAATTGTTATGGAGGCAATGTTATATATATATATATATATATATATATATATATATATATTATATTAGTTTTGTTTTGTTTTTTTTATGAAAAATAGAATATATTATATTTTTTATGCATAGTACTACATAGTGTGTGCATAGTACTGCATAGTAAAATAAAACATTGTCTTTCGATTTTCCCGTGAACTTGCTCGTGAAATTTTCAACTGTTGGTCCGTGAATAAAATTCTAAATAGTATCCTTCCATTCTCCTATAAATATGATGCTTAGTTTAGAATTGAAAATCACACCAGAATCAAAGAATTCTTCTTCTATAATATTGAGCATAGAAAACAGTATAAGTTTTTTTCAAGAATATCTCCGCTCTACCAGTCAGAAGTACTCTCCTTTGAAGGTAAGGGATATAATTTTTATTCAATATTCGTAAGAAATAATATTTTCTTCCATACTATGTAGTATGTAAGTAATATTATTTCATTTCAGATTTCGAATTCTACACTCATTTTGTTAAGTATTGCTTCTATACTTCTTGAAATTAGTAGAATGTCCTTTAAATTTGCGCTTCATCTAGTATCATTTCACAAGGATATTTTTCTGAACATTCTTGTTAAATTTTGATATTTTCATGTCAGGGTACTATTCACGGGGTACTATTCACTCGGGACTAATCACCCAGGGTACTATTCATGACAAAAATTGATGTGATATTACAAATGATGTGATAAAAGTCCTTATTGGCATGTAGTGCATTGATGGACAGTTGTTGGCATGATCATGACCATTAGTGATAACATGAATATCCTTGGCCCGTAGTGCATGGATAATTCGTGGACGTGATAATAATTAATATCATTGGCCCGTAGTGCATGGATAATTCAGTGATGTGGAACTTCATCTGCAAACCGTCATAACTTACAGGCATGAGTGTGATCATCCCAATGCTCCCTGTATTGATCAATACTACATGCAAAAACGATATTATCGTTCACTCTATCCACCTTAGGTGCACAAAAGTTTTTCCATGTTCGGGATGTTCATACTTAGTCGGGAATCCGAACCAAAACTATCTGGTTGGATACAATAAAGTTCTATCATGATCAACAATATTTTTAAATTTGTGTCTAGCTGGATCAAGTAGCTTAGACAACTTTTAATTAATGTATACATACCGAAAATCAATAGGTAAGTATCAAAAATGTGATTAAATTTAATGATTATCCAAGTGGGGACACTTGTATAACCATATTTAGAAACTAACGAACAAAATAAATTTCTGAATTATACAATAATACAATGATTAGATAATGTAAGAACTTTTATGAATACAAAGATTGGATACATAATCAATAACAATAGAGTTAATAATCTGACACAATAATATGATTCTGAAACTTTCGTACTCATGTCCATTGCATAAAGGAAAATGCAAAGTTAGGATACTTGCACAATGTAAAGAATAGTTCGATATTTCTCTCGAATTCACGCTATAATAACGCAACTTAGTTTTATCTTTTATACCGAAACCTATCATTAATAAGATCATTCGTTCGATTAGAAATACATATCATAACACGTAGTACTGTTATTTGCAGTCAACACATAACCTATTTACATTGTCACATATGTTAGCAGTTATTGAATCATAAACAAATATGTATCTAAGTCCAAATAAATTTCTAAAATATGTCGGTGTACCGACGACTTTTACGGGTAATTATCGAGTCTAAGACTCTATCATGTAGTTCAATATTCGTTTAGATATTTTAAATATTAGTTGAATTATTTTTCATAGCTTTATAATAATTTTTCATAATTTTTCAAAACACTTTGAAATCAGGTATTAAATGATTTAAATATTAAATAAGTCTATTATCATTAATATTTAATTAATATTAAATTATTAATGAAACCATTGTCAAATTATTAAAGTTATTTATAATAACTTAAAATACTTTTAAAAGGGTTAATATTACCCTTAAATGATTTTTAAAACAATAAAATCATTTTAAATAAGTTATCATTAATATTTAAGTATTCATTTATTATTTTCAAAATATTAAAAGTCATTAATTATAACTTAAAATATTTTTTAATTCATTTATATCCTTTTTAATCAATAAAACCATTTTTAATTTATTTATTCAATATAATTATTAAATAAATCAAATATCATTAATATAAAATTATTAATGAAATTTACCTTTAAATATCAAAAGTTATATTTTATAACTTAAAATATTTTAAGTTATTTATTTTCATTTAAAATGATTTTATATAATATTAAAATTATTTTTAATTAATTTATTTAATATAATTACTAAATAAATCTAATATCATTAAAATTTAATAATTAATGAAACTTATCTTAAAATATTAAAAGTTATGTTTTATAACTTAAAATATTATTAAATACCTTATTATTATTTAAAATGATTTTTAATACAATTAAATAATTTTTAATTAATTTATTTAATGCATTAATTAGACAAATTAAATACCATTAATATCCAAATAAAATATTAATATTTATGAAAAATATGTCAAATTATTAAAAGATAATATTTATATCTTCAAATAATTTTTAAAACTATTTTTGTAATTTTCAGAATTTATTTACTATTTTTAAATGATTTTTAGAAAGTAAATTAATTAAAATTAATAGAACTGTCGCTATAGGTCTTTAGCAACAGAAAGTGTTGTCTAATGTGTTCTTGAGCCTTCAAAGTCAGTTTTCGAGTTGGGTAGTTTGACCATTGATAAATTCCAATCTATGAGGTTTCTAGGCAAGCTAAAACATTGTTCTTGTAGTAATAGTGTAACACTACATGTAACAACCAATAACAGGTCATACATCATCACAATCAAAAGTTATTAAGCTTTGAACTAGCTGTCAGAACGTGTTCATCATATTCTGGGTCATTTTGCATCTTGTCCGTCATCAATGGTAGGTCAACGCTTTTGTTGACCTTATTTCAGTCAATCGGTTCATGTTATAGTTGTGTTAGACGTCGGGCCTTGTAGACTAACTAACAGGGTATCTATTGTGATCACTGTGAAAGCCTAATTAACATCAACCACAAGAAAGATCTAAGCTACAGAAAATCCTATCGAGATCGTTTCTTCATTTACGGGTTTTCGAAATGAAGAAACAGAATCAAAATAATGCATGTTTGGGCTTCCACTATATGTTGTTCGTGTGATGTTTTTTGTGATCTAATAGTTCTAGATTGTAGCTAGCATGCAGTTGAAGAGATCTATTATATATAAACATCATAACAACAACAAAATCTTTAGATCCATGTCAGTCAAACCATGTCAGAGATGGTGTTCATACGTTTTCTGGGTTACCCAGAAAACAGAAACATGATCGGGCTACCTGGTTTGATCGTCTATTAAATCCATCCTGTTAGTCATCTCAGTTATATAAAAGCTTGAATATGTAGTACATATACCATACTGTAACATGTATACAACAAAAGAAACAAAACAACAAACATTAACAAGATATGAGGACATGAACTTCTTGTCAGATCCATCTGGGTAAGTTCTAGGTTACCCAGAAAGGCTTGGTCACGGTCGGTCAACCGACTTTAACCATTAATAACTTTCAATTTATAGTATATCTGATCCTGATTCAAGTTTTATAGAAAATCCCACATGACATACTACAAGTACAAACCTTTAACACATACAAATCATTAACGAGCACGGATCTATGAGGTCTGACATTCGGTTGTCAGACTTCATTTTCCAGATTTCCAGATTTTGTAAAACTTTAAATCTGAGCCTCTAGATATTATGGATCTAACATCTAGCAACCCAGATCATCATTTAACACTATATACTACATGGTTTAACACTAAAACACAAAATCTAACATAAGATTAAAGATCAACTTCTAGGGTTAGGTTTTATACCTTGCTAAGAAAATCTTGATTCTGACCTCCTGATCTGTTAATGGTAATCGTGAGGCTTGCTTAAGGGACTGATATGCTATACAATTTCGTGGGTTTGAAGAGAGAGAACATAAGTAAGGTGTTTGGAGAGAAATGAGGCAAAATAATGACTTTTCTATTTCTTTAATTCATTATATCACTTGATGCAATGTATTTGGCTTACATGAATAGCTGAAAGCTGGAATTATTTAGCTCCTAGGTAGACTAGGGTGGCTTGTCAAGATTTTTCTAGATTTAGTTATCAATTATTCTAGAATGGGAAAAAGGGTAAAATTGTAATTTGGTTATCAATTTCATGGTATTATTGTCCATGGTACTTGAATCTAGGGTTTAATCACTAGATTTTAAACCCAAGGTTTCCTAAATAATTTCTAGGGTTTGAAAAATTAAAATTAAAGTGTAATAAAATTTTAATTAAAACACACTAATTAAAATTAGGGGTTTTAATAGGAAATTAGGGTTTAAATACTTAGGGTTCCTTAATTATCATTAGGGTTTGCAAATTAACAATTCAATTTACTAAAATAATAATTAGAGTTTCTAATTTTTGTAATTAGGATTCCTAATTAGCAAATAAGGGTTTCTAATTTTAAATAGGGTTTTCAAATATTAATTAGGGTTTTTCCTAATTATTAGAAATTTTATAATATGCCACTTAATTCATATAACACCATTTCTGACCGACCTTAAACTCCAGTTTTGAGTTTCAAAGTATGATATATGACAGTAATACTAGGGTTTTGACATCATTCACTATAATTGACCACCTATTAACAACACGTACATACCGTATATATTTATAACACTGTAAAATAATATTATACTTAATATAATATTATTATTCTCATTCATAGCTCAGAATCCAAAATTAGGGTTTGGCTTCCATATCTGATTTATCTTTCATATATAGCATTATTAATTAAGTTAAAATAATTAACTTAATAATTTGAACTAAAATTCATATAATAAAATAGTAATTATAATAATTCCAATAATCATTTCATATATTATTTAAATAATATAATAATCATATTTTTTATAGAAAATAAATAATAAAGACATTTCTAATATAAAATAAATTATTATAAGAATATACTTTATAATGATCAATAAATTCTCAAATAAAATTATTTGAAATTATTCATGTAAAATGAATTTTCATTTATCGAAATATACATACACTTTACTTGGCACATATTCTCATCTTTAAAATAAAAAAATTAATAATATAAAATTTCTTAATTATTTATATAAAAATATCGGATTATTACAATAATAATAGCATGTGAATAGTTAATGAATATAACTTATGTGACAACCCGACAATTTAGACAATTTTATAAAATCTTAAATGATTGATTTAAGGTCAAATATTAGACCTGAGCATGTAAAATAAGTGTATCGTTTGATGTTATTAGGATTGAATTTTGAGGATTTCAAAATTACATGAAGGATTTAGGTGAATTATTCGAGATTAAGTTTATGTGATTAAGTTACTGTGAAATTTGTTATGTATGTGTATGCGAGAATGTGGTTAAGGGTCAAGGTTGATTAGATAAAATTATATACGTGTCAAACCCTAAGTATATATTAAGAACATCAACGTTAGGTTAGAAAACCCTAACGTCGATAAGAAAAACCTAGAAATCGGTTACGAAACCCTAGTTTCAGCTTAAAGAATCAAAACCTTAATTCGGATATTAAAAACCCTAGATTAGGAATGCAATGCTATATATAGGGTTTAACGTTATTAATTATAAACTAATTAGGGAAAACCCTAATAAATTACTGGAAACCCTATTTGAGTATTAGAAAACCCTAATACCATATCTGAAAATCCTAATTTCAGATTTTGAATATTTGAAACCCTAATCTGGGAATATAACGGAGAATTATAATGCTCAAGTGATTTAAATTGTAAGTTTAATAGGGTAAAGCTTAATTATTTAGCAAAGCCTAATTTCCAAAATTTGAACCCTAATTATTTTGTCTGAAACCCTAAATTGGGATATTAAAACCCTAAGTGGGAAGCTTAAAGATAAATATAGAGTTTCTATTTATTAATTGTAAGTATAGTTAGGGATAACCCTAATTGATTTATTTGAAAAGCCCTAATTTCTAATGTAGGAAACCCTGACATACAATTAGAGAAAACCTAATTATTAGCTTATAGAGTATAATGTTAATTAGGAAGCCTTAACCCTAATTAGCAAGCGGGAATGTGATTAGTAAACTTTATTGTAATTTGGGGACACTAATTATAATTTTCTATTTTAAAACCTAAGGGTTGTGACTAATTACCAAGTTACCATTCACTTTACAAGTCAAATGACCAAAGTACCCTTCTTGAATATTTTAATGGGATGGAGTGTGGATCTAGCCCTAGTATGTGGTTGGTGACCAACCCTAGCTAAGCCATGTGCCTATATCTCACAAATGACTAATCTAGAATTTAAAATGGTAAGGAAATGACTATAATGCCCTTTTGAGTGTTTTAGTAAGCTAACTTGTAGTTGTGTGCAAAACTTTAGTTGCTTACCTAACCTTACTAACTCTTGGTGACTCATAACTCCAGCACATCAGCTCTAGAACATCCCATACATGAATCTAAGTTATCTATAAAAGGATTGGAAGAGAGAGAAAATCATTTGGTAAACTAAAATTTGTTCAACACTCAAGCTATTACTCTCAAGCCTCAAACCTACGAAACTTGTTGCTATATCACCCCTAAATCAAAGCCCATGATCACAAACAATGCATCGAAGCCAAAAATCAAGAAATCAAAGTTAGAAAAGGTATAAAACCCTAAGTCTAGAAATCCTTCGATTCTATGTTATTTGTTGCAATTGATTGTTTAAAGTTGTGTAATAGGATGTTAATTGATGATCTGGGTTGATAAGTTAAAGATCCATAACATCAAAGTATACGAATTTGAAGATTTGAGCAAGTGGGAAAAACTGAAAATTTTGGTCTGACAGTCAAATGTCAGTGGCCATAGATATTTGCTCGATCATGGTTTTTGTTGTTTAAAAGTTTTTATGTGTATTCTGATATGTGGTCTTTAATATGCAAAAAGAATCAAGTTCATATCTCATTATAGATCGGGAGTTATTCATGGTCAAAACCCGGTTGGCCAAAAGCTATCGAACACACGAACCCATTTTTTTTATAGCAATTTATGTGTTGAACTTTGATGGCTAGATCTTTCTCATGCTATGATGTTAATGTGTTATGATTCTTTGTAGTTGTTGTCCTACATATTTGTCTACACACTCGCAATTGATAGATCACACAAACAATACATGATTACAAGTTATAAGGATCCAAAGTAGGCACCTCGACTGTTCTTCAGTTGAAGAACATTGTTGTCAGAGTTTTTGATGACCAATATCTCCCAGATCTGATGTTGTTTAAACATGATGTTTGTTTATAATTGTATTATTACACTAGTACTACAAGATCTAAGTGTTAGATTGCCCAAAAACGTAAAGGATTGAGAATTATAATCGGTCAAACTAGCCCACTCGGATGCTGACTTTGGAATTCTGGGTTGTTGAAGAACACCTAAAGACGATGATTTACGTCAGCTAAAGCCTATAATGACGGTTTTGAATTATTTTTAATTTTGGAAATTAAAAAATAATTTAAAAATTAGAAAAAATTAGTCTTTAATTATTAAAAATACATATTAAATTCTAAAAATTATTTTAAAGTCTAAAAATATAGTTTTAATTAATTTGAGTATATTTCAAAATATTTAATATTTTTGGAATATAAATGGTATTATTTATTTAATTATAATATTAGATAAATTATTTAAAAATAGTTTTAATTAATGAAAATCATGAAAATTATATTATGGTGTTAGAAGATATTTTAAGTTATTCTTGATGACTTTTGATGACTTTCATTAATATTTATTATTAATGATAATTAGTTTATTTAATGAATATATTAAATAAATTATGGAAAAATAAATTTATGATTTAAAAATCATATAAAAATGATTCAAGTGTTATAAAAATATTTTAAGTTATAAAATATAACTTTTGATATTTTGGCATGAAAATAGTAATATTTTAATTATCTGGATAATGGATTTGGTTGTTTAAAAATCATATAAATATGATTTTAAGATATTAAAAATACTTTGTGATATTATAATTATATTATAATATTATGTTATGATTTTCATTAGAATTTAATATTAAATAAATGTTAATGATCGAAGGAATAATGTGGTATTTATATTAATATCGCTTATTGATTAATGCTTTTAATTACTTCAAAAATATTTAAAGGAAATAATAAAGTATTGAAAATACTTTAAGATATTACAAATATGTTATAATATTATGACATGTGTTTCATTAATGTTTAATATTAAATAAATATTAATGATATTAGAATATTGTGGTATTTAATTCATTTAAATACGATTAATGATTGAAAATATTGATAAATGATATTAATTATCTGAAAATTTTTGCAAGTTTATGAAAAATGTTTTGACTGATACTATGATTATCTAAGATTATTGTTAATTGTTTAGGCAGAGTTTAATTGAACTTAAACTCGATATTATCCGATTGGAATTGCCGGGATGATTGAATTGTGTTTGCTTTTAACTTAGACTTAAATAGTCCGATTTAATGCTAAGTCTTATGTGTTGTATGGTATCGAGATTATGTGATAATGTGTTTAGGTTATTTTATACTGTGATGATATTATTCTAATATTTGGAGATCGGTATTATCTGTATTAGGTCTTCGTATAAGCTAAGTTATATTTCGTATCGGTAATCAACGGTTCAGGCAAGTTCTACTTAACTCTACTAAGAGTGTTTTATTCAGATATGCTTATGGTTAATCATTGTTGTTTGCCATGTAGAATTGTACTCTGTACATCTTGTATGTATAAGTCAGGTATGAAAGGCTGATCACCTTCATTACCAGTTGGTCCAGATATATATTGTTCATATGTAATACTTGTTCAGTCAAAAGTTTGTTCATGCTAATTCACAACTACATTGTGAATTATAGCCAGCTTATTATTCTAAATCTTTCAATCATGATATATCCTCAAATTGTATTTAAACTTGCTGGGCAACTTTCATGTTCACCCTTGCTATATCATGATAAAACATTGCAGATTAAGACGAATGCTTGGATCTGAGGAAAGTTAAAGACAATTCCGACTTAAAGTTAATATGCTGATTAGATTTGTAATAGTCTTGTATGATGATAATATCATGTGTCGATATAAGTTAAGAATTGTGTATAAGTTATGGTTACTCGACCTTGGGGATAGTGTATAATGTTTAATGCATAAACAATTTATGTTTATATCTTCCGTAATAGTAGTAGAATGAGTGAACCGGATGCGTGGTGAATTGGGGCCCGGATTCGGGGCTCTCACAGTTGGTATCAAAGATGTTGGTTATAAACCTAGGGTAGAGTTACCTTAGACTAATAACCGCAATGATTAGGATAAGATCTAACTCACATAGAGTTAGTGTGTCGGTAAGATTCAAAGAAGAATCTCGGCAAGTTATAAAAGATACGGAGTTCCCTAACTCTGATAAAGAAGTTAAGAATCAAAAAGTAATATGTAAGTATGGTACAATTGTACTCTTTAATAGTTGATGTATGGTATCTGGGCTAAACGATTCCTTCATAGAGCGGAGGTATATACGAACTAGCAACTCGAAACCTAGTTTGTTGGTTGTTTGTGGGAAATCACTCAGTGTACCATATTGAAAAATGTTAGAGACTCGATGTGTACCAAGTATAGAAAGTGGATAGATAGAGTCTAAAAGACTGAAAGTGCAGGGATAGGAGATCGTAAAACAAACGATCAAGTCATTGAATTGAATCGTAATATATACGATGAGATCACCCCGTGATCTGATAAGGTTATAGTGTGGAGAAGGATCAACCGAATGATTTAAAAGTTACAGCAAGATGTTGTGTGTAAATTGTACTATGAAAAGCTCATGAAAGAGTTATGGATTATGAATACAGATTAAATGAAATTCGTATGGAAAAGGGGGTTAAGATTAGGTGGGAATTCAATTGAGGACTCATGTTTGCAATTGAGTTGTATGATTCCTCAGGTGCGCGAAATTTTACTTGGTGTAAAAACCACTTAGTTCTCGCAATCGATAATCATTGAAATGTTTGTGTCGCGCTATTTGTTAAATCTGAGTTAAGAGGGTGATTCCTTTCTCATGTATATAATGAGATAGATGGGTCATAAGTAGAGAATATAGGATTAAATGCGAGTTTTTAAAACTCATACTTATGTGACATTCTTGGCTTATAGTTATATGAAATGTTTATGAACCCCTCAGCGAATGGACGCCAAAGGTCTGACTAGGGTAAGTTCTTAAACTCATATGATTGTGGCAATTAATGAACTCATAAGTGTGGTTTTATGAACTGGGTATAGTTTTTTGTGAATGGAGTATTGAGGATTTCAATAACAGATAGATTGTTAAGAAAATGATTATTGGTGGAGGCATTAGGTTTTCCCAAACTCCTAACTATGCTAAAATTCAAATTTTTGACATCAAGTTAAATACGCATTATGTGCCTTTAAAAAAAATGATTTGAAATATCAAAATTTGTTTTTAATTATCACTCTTGTATGATGATAATATCATGTGTCAGATAAGTTATGAATTATGTATAATTTATGGTTACTCGACCTTGGGGATAGTGTATAATGTTTAAGGTATAAACAATTTATGTTTATATATTCCGCAATAGTAGTAGAATGAGTGAACCGAATCCGCGGTGAATTGGGGCCCAGATTCGGGGCTCTCACAGCTCAACTGAATAATATAATCTTTCCTATCAACGATAATTAAGAACTGGAAGCTCAAATAGAAAACTCGGCTTTTGAATCAAGATTGAAAAAAACAAGATCAAAAGTATATTTGAGAGTCACAAGACCATGGACTATGTCCTAGGTTAACAAATATCTCTACAGTAACCTTTAACAGTCTTGCAGACTATATGGACCATCCATCTCGCACTTCGGGGGATCAACCCTTCGTACAATGTAGTGTGTTAGTTCCCAGAGACATAATAGTTATCTAGCAGGGGGGGTTGAATAGATATTTAAAAAATCTTTTTGTTTTACTTTGTTAGATGATAATGATTAAAACACAGCGGAATTAATATTTGTTTTAATCTCCCTTAAGATAGTGAGTTAATGAGAGTGAGACAATTATAACAGTTATGGCAAATATAGCAGTTATAACAAGAATGTAATAGACACAGTCGTTTTAAGTGGTTCAAAGCACTTAAAGCTCCTAGTCTACTCTTCTACTCCTCGAGTAGGAAATCCACTAAGGATGTCTTTTAAACTTTCTGAATCTCACAGATTCCTTCTAGACCAGCAGTCTAGGTACTTCTTAGTTCACTCTTGAACTCTTCAAGTCCAGCAGACTTGGCTCTTCACTGTTCACTTAAAATTCTTCAAGTCCTTCTAACTTGGAAATCTTATTTCAGTTGATTGGTAGTTTTTGTGTTCTTGATTGGTGATACTCAGTTGTTGTTTAAGCACTTGTTCGAAAGAACTGAGTAGCAGAGCAAACTTTCTTTTTTTCTCAGATCGTAGAGTTTAGCGTTGAGTGTTCTTGTACGTTTTGTTCAATGCTTGATTACTTCTCTCATCTGCACATGTTCTGCATATATGTGTTCCTTGAAATCTATCCGTTGAAGCCTTTTGTTGAAGCATTAAATGCGTTTGACAAATCTGAGCTTTGATGGAGACTTTTCTGCACACCTTCTGATTTGCATTCTGGCCCACTGACATAGCGAACTTCTTTCTCACCTAACACCTGAAAATGTGTTTTTCTCTGTCCTATGGTCCTTTCCTTAGCTACATCAATTCATTTCTTTTGTTGTATACTAAGGATATCTTTTGTACTGTTGGGACTGATGAGTACTTCAACATTTAAAAACCATTACACATATGTTGGAATTTTGTTTCCTAACAAAAGGTAGGGCTCGATGCTTCTGACACACGGCAGATGATACTCTGTGATCCAGATCGTGGTGTCTTGTCACCTTGGTGCTTGGTCTGATGCTATAAAATAAGAGCACTATGATTTCTCTTCAAGACTTACACAATACGATCTTCACTTGCTTGTTTTTGCAAGCCCTACGTTTCCGAGAGCACACTACGATATCTGAGTTGGCTCATCAAACGTTGGGACCACTCTACGATTTCCGAAGAGGTCCTTCAAGGCAGGCACACTATGATCCTCGAAGCTCTACATTTTTTCCTTGGCTTCTATAATCTTGATCAGCTTGATTCACTACGATTCTTGTTGAAGCCTATCTATTAAACTTAAAATATGTAGATCAACCTAACAAATTTGATCTATCACTAAGTCCTTGTACATATATTTCTCGAACGACTTTACATATAATCATGAGTATTTACATTTAAACATCAAATCAAAATATGCACTCTCCCAACAATCTCCCCCTATTTGATGTTGGCATAACCAAGGATATTTGTTGTCATGATTATTAGTTTCTAAATGCACTTGCAGGAATGTAAACATGACTTAATATTTTAGTGAGCAGCTGAAATTTCTCTAGAATAAGCATGAATTTATTAATGTTCGAAGAATATTACAATTTAGCTTTATATCTATAGGAATTTAAACTTTCACTTATCTCTATTTCTTTGATCTTTTGTGTGGGGGATTGGCATACTCCTCAGCTCTTCTTTTCCTGCTGGCTTCTTCTCTCCAGGCTAGATCTTCTAGCTCACTTGGGCTTAGCCTAGGATTTTGATCATGCCTATTCATGAATGCAGGATCTCCAATTGGCATTCTTAGGCCTATTGTGGTCATATTTTGTGATCTTGAAGTTGGCCCTAGACTCCTTATTGGTTAAGCCATTATAACTTCCCGCTGATCAGATCGTTTAGCCTGATGGCCGGATCGTGGAGTCTGTTGGTGGAATTGACTTGCAGGAGGACTCCTTGAAGTTTGAGTTTGGAATTGTTCTCTGCCTCTGCCCTTGCCTTGAACTCTTTTCCCTTTATTCTCCCCCTTTATGTCAGCATCAAGGGTTCGAATATCTTCGGATAGGCGAGTCACTCCTTGGACGAGCTCGTTGAGTTGGCTTTGAGTTTGAGCAATGTCTTCTCAATTTTCCTTGATCAGAGCGTCAGATCGAGCTTCCCTGTTTCGGACAACTATTAGAACATTGTCAGTATGTTGTCCTTGGTTGACGTAGAATTGTTGGAATTCTTTTACGGCAGTTTGCAGATTGATGATCCTTTCCAACCTAAGTTTATTCCGCGCGTTTTGAGTTGTTTGTAAGGCAAGGACTGCATCTCTATGTCTTTTAGCTGCTAGAAAGTGAATATCATCCATGTCCTTTATGCTCTTAACCATTTCCTTGATGATCTCCCTTAGTTTCTTTGTAAGTTCAGGGTTTAGGGTGCTTGGGAGATTATTTGCAGCATTGATCATTTTTGTCAGTCTGAGATGAATGAGTTCTGAGTGAGCTTCAAGGCTATCATCGATGTCCTTGATCACTTTCTTGGACACTTCTGTCAAGTCATCTTTGGTGGGCAAATCTGAAAGTAGTTCACTGAGTTTTGGATTGTTTAAAGGAGGGGATGTTTTCTTGTATTGATCTTGCAAGGAGTAGAGGGCAAGATTAAGGTTGAAGTATTCATTTGTTGATGCAGAAGGAATATCTGATGGAGCAGACTTTGTTTGGGTGTTTGAAGAGGTTGGCTCTATGATTTGAGCTTGGGACTCTACGATAAGGCTAGAGTCCGTAATCGTAGGGATGATGGGAGTTGGGATCGATATGAAGTTTGGCACGTTTGGTTCATAAGTTACAGAATTTTGGGATTCTGTAACTGGGGATTGACTTGGTGGATTTAGAACCACTTCCAACCAGCTTGGAAATTCATAAAATTGACTGGAAAAAGACAGTGGATAGTGATTTACTCTAAAAGGGATTGGGATAGTTAATACCTCATGCACCATTCTTGAGGAGGGACCATTTGTGATTAGCTTTTTGGCAAAGTTGAAGTTGTCTAGAAGTCCATGAGCTAGCACAAAGATGGCTGGATATTCTTTGAAGCTCCAAAACATGTGACTCTGGGAGTTTAGAATTTGAGCTTAATGAAAAGGCATCAAGGGGAGATAGGAGAACATCTGATTGTAGAGATAACTCCTATACCCATCACGGCCCACACCTGTGATCTCAAGTTCATCATCATCTTTGTCTTCCTTATCTTCTCTATCTCCTTTTTGAGGATTCCACTATGTTAATGACTTCCTTTTGATTTTGTTGCTAAGGCTCTCCCTCATTTTCTGTAGGGGCAGCTTCTTCTGTCATGGGGATATCATGAAGCTCCCCCTCAACATGATCATCCATCTGCAGAACTAGTAGGTCCCCCTCATCTGGAGCATTTTCTAGGGTGAGACCTTTAGGTATCTCCCCCTCAGCTTGAGCTTTATCCTTTTGGCTTTCTTTGGATAGTTCCTTTTTAGTAGCCATCTTTTTGTCTTCCTCTTTGAGTACTCCTTCATTGACAAGGATATACTTCTTAACCAATTTTCGTCTTGGTTTTCTAGGCTGAGCCACAGCCTCAGGACTTTCTTCAGCTTCAGCTCTGTCCTACTGATCAGTCAGACCATCTGGTGCAGCAACTTCCTTGCTTGAGGTGTTCAGTCTGGTCTCTACGATAGGTAGAGACTCAACGATAGAAGAGACAAATGGCCTCTTGGACTTGTGACTGATTTTGTTCTTCTTCAGCAGCTGTGATATGGTAGCTCTATCTTCATCTACCTCAACAAGCTGTTCTTTTCTCCTTAGGATTCTCAGAGTCTTAATATCAGAGGACTCTATAGGTATATCAGTGGTAGACCCTTAAGGTTCTTCTATCATCCTAGTCTTTAGCTTTCTCTTGCCCTTGCTTTTTCTGATAATGGCAGAGGGTTCTCTATAAGACCCCAACTTTTATGAATAAAGATTAATTTTTCTCAAAATATATTTTTGAATATTATGGTGTGGATTTGATATAATGTTATAGTTGTGGGTATTATTTACAAATTTTGCAAAGTAAGCAAGTGGTTATATAATATTTGATTGGTCGGGGAATATTCGTTTTAACAGGGAATATTCGTACGACGACACAATCATTGGTGGAACCCACAACGGAAGTATTTTCGTAGTTAGAAAACGATAGAATTATCTTTTTATAAAAATAACGGCGAAAGTTTTACCGTTAAACTATTGAACTACCCGGTGGTAAAAGTATAGTTGTAAGAACCCAACTTTTTGAATAAAGATTAAATTTTCTCGAAATATATTTTTGAATATTACGGTGTGGATTTGATATAATGGTATAGTTGTGGGTAATATTTACAAATTTTGGAAAGTACGCAAGTTGTTATATAATATTCGATTGGTGGGGAATATTCGTTTTAACGAGGAATATTAAATACAATGGCACAATCATTTGTGGACCCCCACAACGGAATTATTGTCGGATTGAGAAAACGACAAAAATACTTTATGAAAATAACGGCGGAAGTTTTTACCATTAATTGTTGAACTACCCGGTAGTAAAAGTATAGTTATACGCGTGGTTGCATAGTAGCACATGGTATTGATTATTGATGCTTACATGAGAAGTCACTCAGTTATACTCAATTATTGCTACAATAATTGTTGCATCATATATCTCTCATATTATTGATTTGATTATTGTCATAGTATCATCTGCGTAATATGTTATTTTATTAAATCAATAATTGAGACAACAAAGTTATTCATATTATTAAATTGCAATATTTACAATGTCTAGATGTTCTGTCAAGGAGAGGTTTAGTCACCTAATTGCGTGCCAATAGGGAGAAATCCTTATTGGAAAGCCCCCTCTTTCATGGGAACGACCTGGTTGATAAATATTGTGAGTTATAATATTAATGATGAATGTTATTAAAATTGAAGTTGCGTTCGGAGTTGAATTTGGAGACTCGGACGTGATATTTGAGTCCGGAGTTATGAAATTAGTAAAAATAGTCTATAAACACAAAATTTTCCGGAATTCACTATTTGGTCATAAAGTCAACAGTTGAGTTTTTTGGGAAAAGTCAAACTTCAAATTTTCAAAATTTATATTTTTGATAAAAATGGTTTCATTGTGTTGGAATTATTTGTGTTAGTGAAAATAGACAATTATTTCGATAATAATTGATGTCTGGAGGTTATATTGACCAATCGGGTATTTAACCGGATAAATGAGCAATTGATTGCTATTATTTCACATGATTATAACTATTTGTTCACATGTGTATACTATTGTTTCACATTCTTGTTACTATTAGGGGAGTTGGTGCAAGATTGATAATACTTGCATGACTAAGTTAAAAATGGAGGTATAGATGGAGGTACTATACTGTAATTCGTATTTTCACATGTCTAGAACTATTAATTCACATAATTTACTATTGAATCACATTATTTACTATTAGGGGAGTTGGTGCAAGTTTGATAATACTTCTATGACTAGATTAAAAATAAAGGAAAAGTTGGAGGTATTGTACTGTAGTTTTTCGAGCCCCAAAACGTGCAATTATCGAAACTATATTTTTCTATAAATAGAAGCTCATTCTTCCTTCATTTCTCACAAATTCACAAAAGCTTTAGAGTGATTATTATAAAGAGAAATTATAGAAAGAAGAAGAGAAGTCTGCTACCTCACTATTCCAGTATCCAGTTTTTCTAAGGTAGGGAGTATTATTTCTTTCTTATCCATGAAGAGAACTTACATTATTCCATTCTTTATTATTACATTAGAATAACTTTTGATGTCTGTGAGCTATCCTATACTTGGTGAAATTTTTCTCATTGTTCCATTCTTTATCATTACATTGGAACATAATGTACATGCGTTCTCGCTGGGACTGGTTCCGCCTCTTTATTATTACATTGGAATATCCTGTTTGTGCGCTTTCGTTGGACCGATTCCGTCTTTATTATTTTGTTGGAATAACTTTGTTTGTGCGTTTCTGCTGGGACTGATTCCGTTATTTATTATTACGTTGGAATAACTTTTATGCATGCGGTCTATCGCATGGTTTGGTGATTTCTTTTGTTATTCCATTCCTTATTATACTCAGTTGGTTAGAGTTTTGATTTTTATACTCCATGAAATTAGTGGAATATCCTTGATATTTGCGCTTCATCTAGTATCTTTTCATGGAAATATTCTTCTGAGCATTCTTGAATTTTACTATACAAAGCAGTATCATGTTGGAAATTTGGACGTTATTAGTTCCTGGATAAATTAATTCTTGAACTTGTTTTATTGAATTCTTATATAATTGTCATCATCCTTATGTTTATATTTTGTTAAAAGTCATCTATGGCCTATAGTGCATAGATGGACTTGGTATGATTATGACTAGGGATTATTCGGTGTAATCATGACCGTAATGTTACAAATGATGTAGAAAAAGCCCTCATTGGCCCGTAGAGCATTGATGGACAGTTGTTGGCATGATCATGACCATTAATGAATACACAAATATTCTTGGCCCGTAGTGCATGGATAATTGTGGTCGTGATACTAAAGAATCTCCTTGACCGTAGTGCAGGGGTGATTCGATAATGTGGATTATTTATTAAGCTGAGTCCCAACAATAAAAGTGATGAAAAACCTTCTAAATCATAAAAGATAGTAGATTTTATTCTCTACTTGACTCTTTTAATGGATTGCTTGTTCCGCTGCAGTTAAACTTCATGGTTGTTATATTGTATCAATTTAACACTGTTGAAGGCTAACGATAATATGTTCTGCATTATCTTAGTCATAATATTTCCTACTGGGCTAGTTGAGCTCACCCTTTTACTTTTATTGTTCTCTTTAGGAAATAAGAACGTAGCAGGGACTAGTCGGGGAACGGAGTGACGGACCAGATGATAGCATTAGTAGTCCTCACTATTCAGTGAAAAAGTGGAAAATAAATGTAATAATATTAAATTTGAGTTTGTATATTGTCTAGACGACAATATTTGTATTAAAACTCACAGCTTATGTTTTGTCGTACTTTACACGATAATTGTATAATTAAGTTGTATTTGTATTCTGTACCATGTATTTGACGACTCAGAATAGGTGATGTATACCTATTATGGGGGCATCACAGTTGGTATCAAAGCTTAGGGATATGATCCCTGGCTAAGATGTGAGACTAGAACTAGGAGGGGAGAGACGGGGAATTCCTTTGCTAGTATGACCTACCTAAGTTTATTTGGTATTTAATTGGTTGGTCAGAGTATATGGATAATATGTTGCATGTCAATTAACCCTTGTTTTGTGGCAGTAATTGAAAATGGCATCCGAGAATATTGAGAATAGCAATGGAGCACAAGAGACCGTTGAGTCTCCACAGATCAACAATCAGAATAATGTGCATCAGGAGTGCGAAAATCCTCATGCAAACAACAACACTGACCAAATGATGAACGATGGAATGTTCAGAGGCTTTATGCAATTCATGCAACATCAGGCGAGAGCGGCTCCTATCCAAAATGTAGGTGGAAACACTTTGGAAACTCTAGGGCGGATTCTGCTAAAAGCAGATTCAAGGAGCTGGGACAACCTGGAGTTTATTGGAGAGCCAAACCACTTAAGGGTGAAGCATGGATAAAGCATATCACCATGATATTTGATGTTTTGGGATGCTCCGGGAGCAAAGGTTCCTTCGCCACCTTCATGTTGCGTGAAGAGGCGATTCTTGGTGGGAATCAGAAAAGCATTACCGACGGCCTTTTCAAGATGTCTTGGGAGAAGTTCCAAGAGTTATTCAACGACAAGTACTTTCCGAAAGTATTCATCACGTGAAAGAGGTGGAGTTTATCAAGTTGGAGCAAAACAATATGGCCGGTAATGTGATACGAGGCTAAATTTGCGGAGTTATTCTAGTTTGCATCCCATTTGGTCGATAATGAGGAGCGAATGACGTGAATGTTTTTAAGAGGCTTGAAACCGGAGATACGTCAATATCTTATTTCTCATAAACTGTGTTTGTATTCAGATTTTGTAAATAGGGCTCGATTATTGGAGCGCGATAACGAGTCAACACAACCAAGAGGCAATGATGGCGAATGAAAATACAAGTGGTAACAATCATCAAAAGCAAAGACAACAACAAGCGTGGAGGAATCAACATGCTAGAAATGGTAACCACTTCGGGGTAATCATAGCCAAGACAATAAAAATAGACGTTTCAAGAAAAGGAGATTCAACAATGATGGAAAGACATCAGCACCAGCACCTGTTGTTAAGGAAGGAGAACGACCACCTATCATATGCTTCAAATGCGGAGGGGAGGGACACATCAGTCCAAACAGCACGATGCCGTCCGAAGCATGTTATAATTGTGGAAGGGAAGGTCACTTGGCTCGATTTTGTCGTTCCCCGAAGATAAATTCAGCTAGGATGGAGGCACCAAAGGTCGTCCCAGAAAAGTCAAAGCCAGTAGTGCAAGGGGGAGCATTTTTTGTGACATCCCAAAAAGCAAGGAACCCAAACGAGGTTATCACGGGTAAGCTTATCATAAACTCTAGTGAAGTCTATACCTTATTTGATAACGGTTCTACCCATTCTTTTATTTCTCCTACTTGCGCTCAACGTTTAAATTTAACTCCGGAGAAATTAGACTTTGACTTATCTGTTGAAACTCCATTAGGAGAAACCTTCATTACATCCACTGTTTATAAGTCTTGTTTGATTCAAATCGATAATCGCACGGTTACTGTCGATCTTATCTCCTTAAAAATACTTGCATTTGACGTGATTCTAGGGATTAATTGGTTAACTACTCATCATGCTAAAATTGATTATTTTCGTAAGGTTGTTAGATTTCATATTCCTAATAAACCTATTATGCGAATTCAAGCGACCAAACCATTAAAATCAATCACGGCCATCTCAAGCCATAAAGCTATTCGTTTATTGAAAAATGGATGTCAAGCTTTCTTAGCTCATGTCACGGATTTAAACAAAAATACGTCAGATTTGAAGGATATTTCTATTGTTAATAAATTTCCTGACGTATTCCCTGAAGAACTTCCTGGCCTACCCCCAGAGCGTGAAGTTAATTTTGTATCGACCTTGAACCAGGTACAAAACCCATTTCCAAAGCCCCATATCGAATGACTCCTATTGAACTTCAGGAGTTAAAAGACCCAATTGCAAGAATTGTTAGACATTGGTTTCATTCATCCTAGTACGTCTCCTTGGGGTGCTCCTATTCTATTCATGAAGAAAAAAGATGGGAGTATGCGACTTTGTATTTATTATCGGGAGTTGAATCATGTCACCATCAAAAATAGGTACCCATTGTCGATCTGGCAGAAGACCCGGCAAATCGTTTGGAAATACGTCTGCAAAATCTCGTGTGATCGGTATCTCTTCTAACTTTGCACTTTTCTTCTGCGTATCAACTATGTAGGTTAAGTATCCTACACATCCTTGTCTTAACAACTTCTTGGCTTGCATCACCGTCAGACAACTTGCTTGTCGAGGTGGTTTGCTGCAATAGAACACAACCTTTGACGGAGTCATAAGGTTAACACACTTTCTTTGGAAATCAATCACTGCTCCGTGATTGAATAACCAATCCATTCCTAGTATAACATAAAACTCCCCCAGTCTAATTGGTATCAAGTCTACCTTCATATGTTGACCCTTTATAACAACTTTACAATTCCTATATACAAATCTAATAGGAATCACTTCCTTATTCGCAATCTCTATGCTCAAGGGATAATCTAATTCTTCCTGAGGCAAATCTAAGTTCTGAGCAAATTCATCGGATATAAATGAACAAGTAGCACCCGAATCAAACAATACATAAGAATTAATACCATTAATCGGAATGATACCTGACACCACATCCTTAGACTGAACCGCATCCTGCACGGTCATATTAAAAGTTCTTGCAGTAGGTCGGCTTGACTGAGCTGGTCCAGTGATGGTCAATGCACCACCACCATTGTTATTTCCTTTTCCACTACTTGCACTTCCTACTGGCTTCTTGGGACAATCACGAGCCATGTGATCCTTTGAACCGCAGGTAAAACATGATCCTTTCTTCAGACTAAAACAATTTGGTGCAATGTGACCCTCCTGACCACAGTTGAAACACACCCGCTTTCCCTTCAAACATACCCCAATATGATTCTTTCAACAAGTAGCACAAGCTTCAAACTTTTTCTTCTGCTGACTTCCCTGCTGTCCTCCCGTAGTCTAATTCTCGTTCCATTTCCTCTTCTGATGGTTATTTCCAACATTACTTCCACCAGCCTTATTCTCATTATCATTCTTCCTCTTCTTCTGATCTTGGTTATACTTGGTCAAGGCATCGCTTCCACCTTCTGCGATGATTGCCTTTTCCAATATAGCCGCAAATATATTTAACTAGAACATCGAAACCTTGCTATACATCCACGGTTTCAATCCTTGTTCGAACCTTCTCGCCTTACGCTCATCTGTATTGACTTGATAAGTGGGAAACCTTGGCAACTCATTAAACTTCGCAGCATATTTTGGCACCATAATTGTTCCTTGCTTCAACTCAAGAAATTGCACTTCCAGCTGATTTCAAAAACTCACTGGAAAGTACATTTCGAAAAACATTCCCTTAAATCTATCCCATGTTGCCACTCCTTGTCCTCCACGAACTTTATTTGCTTGCCACCAATAGCTAGCTTCAGACTTCAGCATGAACGTTGCAAACGCAGTCTTCTGATCTTCATTAACCCTAGCAACGTCAAACAACTTCTCCATTTCAATGATCTAGGTTTGGTCTTCCACTGGATTCATAGACCCTTGAAACTCTGGCGGTCCGACCGCTTTGAACTCCTTGAAAGTCGTAACTTGAGCTTGCGATTGATTTGTAAGTGCTCCTGTTAACAAAGCTACCAACTGCTGAACTGGATTAACGTTGGTCTCATTGTTATTGTTAGTAGACCCCTCAGGAGGTACTTGCTGATGTGGTTGTCTTCTTCTAGGAGGCATTTTCTGTTAAAATATACGCTTATTAGTTCATTACTCAACTTCTTGGGTATTTAAATTTTAACTTAAACATTCCAAGATTAAAGCTATAACACATAACATTCCAAATAAACTCTAATATTTTATTCATTCATAAAGTTTTAAACATACTAAAGATAGCATATCTGCTATAAACATCCACTTTCCTGAACTAAACTAGTTTCAGGATTACATACTCCTGCTATCCCTTTATTCATATCAAAATAAGGGATTCACAATTTATTTACTCGTATAATTAACCACATATTATTATCACTCTTATTTTCTATCTATTCATATTAAGACGTCATATGGTCTCTCGACGTTCCTCTTCCATGATGCGATATGCCGTCCTACGATCCATCACAAACCACGGCGAGTCTTCAAATTGAGGTGGGTAATAATGGACTCGATCCTGGGCGCTATCAATCACCGAATTAAAAGCATAATCCATCTTCTTCATCTTGGCTTTCTTCACTTGGACCTTAGCCTCAGCACGGTCTGCACGTTGAGTCGCCTTCATACAAGCATCCTCTGCTCTTTTACGCTTAGCTGATTGCTCTTTGAAGTCATCTTTCAACTTCTCCATGTCAGTCTTCATCTTCTTGATCACTGCCAACAGGTCTTCATGCTGACCCTTGGTATGAACTAGATCCCATTCTGTGTTCCCAAGTTCTGAGTCAAGTTCCTGAATCTCTACCTCCTTCTGTTCCAATGCAACGTGATCCATCTCTACCATCTCCTTCAGCTCCTCAACATTATCCTGTAACTCTATGTTACGGTCATACAAAGCCTCATACATCTCAGCCGATACGGAGTTTGGTGGAAACTCCTCAGGATCCTCCTCATCATCATCCTTCTCAGGACTATCCTCCTCGAGATCGGACACAGGCTCATCCTCTTGTATCAACTGTTCCCGCACTACGTGAATATCCCGAGGTTCATCATCTCTAGGTACCTGAGGTATCACTTCTCTAGCTGGACTGGATCCTCCTTCGTCAGAAATCCTGACAACAAAATAATTTTATGTTTTACTTAACAGTTTTCGCTACTCGCGAGCACATAAGTTATTAACACATAGCACATAATGTCTTTTATTATTCAGTTTTAATGGATGCCTTAATCAATTTCGTAAAACCCGATAAGAGTTAATCACCTCTATGTTTTCTGACTTCTTAAAGGCTACTTCCTAAGGTTTTCCCCACCTAAGGTTCATAACCTAAAGCTCTGATACCAACCTATGACACCCCCAAATTCGGGTACTTCATTTCCACCGAATTTGGTGCTCACTATCAAAATAATTACATCTGACTACCTATAATAAAGGATAAAACATTAGATAAATAACTTAAACAATAATCTCTCCTATTAAAGGGTTGCATCATAATCTCAAAATAAATCCCAGGTAATCTAACCTTAAAATTATTACATCAGTTTACGGAATACTTTATAAAATAAAACAAATCTTAAAACTTTAAGCATTTAAATAAACTTTAAACAATTCTTCATCACATAGACACCTTGCCCTTTCCCTTGCTAGTAGATGGATCATCACCTCTTTCAACTTTAGTTGCATTGTTTAATTGCAAGAGTGAGCAAACAATTGCTCACTGACATAAAGATTGTATAATAACAATATGAGAGTGAATAACGAATAATGAATGGTAAAGAACTTGTTCTACGAACCAAAATAGAAAACAAGTTCGAACTTTAATTATATGAGGGTGTTATGACAACGAACTATGTCCATGGTGTTTAGGTATTATTACCTTAACCTCAACAGTCGTTAGACTGTACAGACACTTCTTAACGTACTCAGGTGGATCAGCCTTTTGTACCATGTATTGTGCACAAACATCTAAATGTTACACGTTCAAAATCCCCTATGTTAGGGTTGTTCATCTCAGTTTGGATTTAGAATTTCCGCACTACAGAAAGTTTAGTTTGGAACTAGCTTATAAGTGTTTTCTAGGATTTTAGAAAACTATTCGAATATAGATTAATTCAATCAATAAAGGTTTTCTTACTACTTGAAGATTTAATACAACGATAAAGTTTTGTACAAGTTTATCCAAGTCAAAGATTGAATAACAATAATATATAATCGAGTAAACATGGTATACATGCAAGGTGCTATAGAAGAGTTAAAACAGTCTTCCTTGAATCAATGTATTAGAAAAATATAAGCTTTGAATAATAATTAGGAATCAAAATCTCGCTTAATGTAACGAATTAGGTTACATAAGCTTGAACAAACATATGCAAAATAGGTTTAGCTTGCTAATCTCCATAAATAATGTTAGGAACTTGCACAATAATAATTTAGCAATGGGAACTTGCATTCAATACGAAAAGAATGAAGTTTGAAAACTTTGCTCAATGCAAAGAGTTAAGATTTAAGAACTTGCTCAATAATAACAAGGTAGAGTTAGAAAACTTGCCTTGATTGTAAGCTACACAAATGAAATAATCTCCAATTTCCCTACACATATCATCGAAATCGCAACAACAATTAATTATATAAACATTAGCTTTAGGGTTTAAACCATCATTTAGGTCATAACCCTAACCTCGTACCTAACCATTTAGGTTAACATACTTAACGCTTCTGAAATTACACATTGATCAACATAACTTAGTCGTTCAACTCTATCTTTCGAAAACATCTCAATTGGTTTAATTTTATAACTTATTTAAATAATTATTTCAAATCTTTGTATTTTGCATTTCAACATATTAACATATGTTATTATAGTTTATAACATGTTTTAACATCATTAACATACACACTAAACTAACACAAGTCCGAAAAGCCCGACTTCGCAAAAAAAGTGACCTCACTGTCTCGATTCGAGGTGTGTATGCAGCGCCACACTTAGACTTGAGACTCGTGAGCAGTACAATGCCATTTTTTGCTTTTGCACTGCACAAGCAATGCTACTTTGTTCGCACAGACGCAGAGAAGACAGTGTGAAGGTAGCCATTTTAGCCCAACTAACACGAATTTCACCCACCAAACAGTGAAATTAACATCTACAATTGGTACAGACTATTACAAACATGATTGCTAACATTTACAACCAATGAACACAATTTATCATCAACTAAAACTAGTTTAATTTCTCAAAATTCTATATTTTCATATAAAACTCCATTTTTGAACTTCTCTAGAAACATCTCAAAACTTGGCCAAAACACTTAATTCAAATTACGTTATGCTCGTTTCTTAATAAACTAACATATACAAGCGTCAATTTACAGTTTAACATCCAAATTAGCCACTAAAATTGGTACTTTCTAAAGCCATAACATATGAACATAAACACTGTTATTTTTGCTGTCTTCCTACATCCGATTTCTCACAATTTGATAACTGATACAACATGCATACAAGATGACAACATATTCTACAACTTAATCCACACCATATACACAACGTTTGAAACACAATTCAACAAAATCGTTTACAGAGAACTAGAAATTAGAAAACTAAATTTTAGAATTAAGGATGAATTTTTACCTAAATCCTCGACTGATGAGAAGAAGGATGACAAGAAATTGCGTTCCCTCTTGATACTCCTTTCTTAGCATAATTACAGAGAAAACTCTTTTACCAAACTCTCTCCACACTCTGTTATTTCTCCTTCTCACAACTTAGCCTTAGAAAATAACGCGTAGGAAAATATCAGCCGACTCCCACTAACGTCAAGTAAAGACACAAAAAGGCAGCGTCAGTTGAATAATGCCAAAGACCACAAGGCCATGTTTGGCTACCACATATTTTCCCTAAACCAATTTACTTTTATATTATTTATATTACATAGTTTCCAATTGTCACACATGTAACCATTTTAACAATTTATACTAATAATAATAAAAATCTTAAGATCATTACACTTATAATTTAATAAATAATTATATATCCAATTTAATTAATAAATTAGACACGCCACTTTATTTATTTTATTTATTTCCATTAAATTAAACAATTCATTTAATTTAATTATTTTCTTAAATATTAATTTAATTTAATTATTTCTTAAATTAAATCCTTCAATAAAATTATCATTACTCGATTCAATTAACATTAATTAATTTAGGTACTAAATGAATTCATGACAATTCATCAAATATTTATTTTCCTCAATAAATAAATTATTTAAAATATTTATTTAATTCCATAAATATTTAAATTAAATTATAAATTTCTCGATCGTTACAATAGCTTATATTATGTCTTAACATCATTAACATGCATGCTTGAACAACCTAAGTCCCTTACATGACTACCGCAAAATGAGCGGACTTTCACACCTCGGACAAAAGTATGGTAGCAAATTGCTTATTGGGATCATGGCGTAATGCTAGCTTTTTTTTTTTTAACTTTAAGTAGGTAGCATGCTACTTAATGCACATATAGAGGCGAAATGGCGTTGAATGATGGCAAACTTTAGCCCAACAAACACGAATTTCACCCACAAAATAATGAAATTAACATCTACAATTGGAATAGACTATTACAAACATGTTTGCTAATATTTACCACAATTAATAGATTTTGTAAAACTATATGAACATATATATATATATATACCCACAATTCACGTGATTTCCAATCAATAGAGTATATATATATATATATATATATATATATATATATATATATATATATATATATATATATATATATATATATACCGAGACTAAAAGTTAGAATATGGATAGTTTATACCTTGATTAGCAAAACAATTAGCAAACCCTCCTCTTCCACTTAATAATCACAAAAAATTCTCTCAAGCTCTCACTCTTAATCTCCTCTGTGTTTATATTCTTCTCTCAAACCTTCTCTGTATTTTCTATATTGCCTAGCCTTAGGGAAAAATAAGACGCAAAAGAAAACTGATATGGCTTAACTCACCCACGTATTCATCCGTTAAAGAAAACAAAAGACGTCAGTTGGAAAAAGCCAAAGGTCACAAAACTCTGTTTGGCTAACCACACTATTTCTTTACTAGATTATTTTTATATTATTTTTATTATATAGTTTCATGTCACACCGTTAATTTAATTAACTCATACTTATAATTTATTATACTTATAATAATTATAATTCCTATTGTAATATACTTAATAAATCTTTACATATCTAATTTAATTAATAAATTAGATTAAAACAATATTTAATTTAATTTAATTATTTCCTTAAATTAAATCCTTCAATAAAATTATCATTATTCAATTTAATTAGCATTAATCAATTTAGTTACTAAATTAATTCACCACAATTATCAATTATTTATTTTTCTCAATAAATAAATTATTTAAAATATTTATTTAATTCAATAAATATTTAAATTAAATTATAAATTTCTCGATCGTTACATCATTCCCTCCTTAAAAGCATTCTGTCCCCAGAATCACAACTCGAAAAATTCATTCATTACATTCTTCCCTCCTTAACAAGATTTTGTCCCTAAAATTGCTATACAAAATCAAGCAAACAACTGAGGATAATTCTTCATCATAACTCTTTCAAGTTCCCACGTAGCTTCCTCAGCATTGTGGTTCCTCCAGATTACCTTAACAGAAGGTATCACCTTATTCCTCAGTACTTGCTCTTTTATGTCAACAATTTGAGCAAGGAGTTCTTCATATGTTAAGTCTTTCTCAAACTGTAAGGGCTCATATTCTATAACATGTTTATAGTCAGGCTTATATGGTCTCAACACCGAGACTTGGAAAGTATTATGGATATGCACCAATTCTGGAGGTAAAGTTGCCTCGTATGCCACTTCTCCCACACGTCGAAGCACTTTAAAAGGACCTATAAACCTATGGCTTAATGTCCCTTTCTTGCCAAATCAAATTTTCCCCTTCCAGGGAGATACTTTCAAGAATACATAACTACCAACATCGAATTCCCGATTTTGTCGGTGTTGATCGACATATTTCTTCTGTATATCCTGTGCATCTATCAATCTTGCTCGAATTACCTTGATGATTTCGATGGTTTGTTGTACCAACTTTGGACCCAATAGTTGATGTTCACCTACCTCATCCCAGCATAACGGAGTTCTGCATTTCCTACCGTATAACGATTCATAAGGTGGCATGCCAATACTCGCGTGATAACTATTATTATAGGAAAATTCAACAAACGGTAAATGATCGTCCCAATTTCCCTTGAATACCATAATACATGCTCTGAGCATATCCTCTAGTGTCTGGATGGTTCTCTCACTCTGTCCGTCTATTTGAGGATGGTACGTTGGAATTTTGGATTATCCATAAATTAGGTTTAAAGAATTAGTTATTAATAAAATGAATTTTTATTAGTACTATTATGTGCTATGTGTTTATTAATCGTTCTATAACCTAGGATGATTATAAGTCGGGAGGATTCTGGCTACGAGCTAGATTGAACGAGTAAGATTTTTCAAGACGAAAATTAAAGTATTCCGGGAACAAAATATTTTTCGAGGAAAAAGACGAAATAGGAAATATTCATCCGTTTCTGCTCAGAAATTTATTTTGAAATTCCGAGAAGTTAATGATTACGTAAAATTTAGAGACGTGATGGAATATTCGATAATATTTCAGTTATGGCAAAAACAAAGTTTTCGCCTGCGGACTTAAAACCTAAGGGTTAGGTAAAGTGAGTTCCGAGAATTTTATGATTTCGTATGATAATTAGAGTTATTATGCATGAGAAATACGAGTATAATACCAGTTATTATACTAGTATAGTACGAAGATTAGTACTACGTATAATACGAATATCGTACGAACGATATATGAAGAGAATACGAGGATACGAGAATGGAATGCGTAGGATACGATTAGTCTTAATGGACTTTGAGTTCATGGACTTTGTAGAATCCAATTGGACTTGGATTATGTCAAGCCCAATGCTTGGTGAAATCAAGCCCAAGATAGGCCCAATAAGAATTAGGGTTAAGGCCCAAACCAAGAAAAGAAACCGCGGATCGAACCAATGGGTAATAACCAATGGGGCAACCCATGGGCATGTGGGCCGGCCACTTGGCCACCAAGTAAGGGTGGAGGCCAAGTTTACTTGGTGGCTAAGTGTTGGAGGAGGTGGGAATAGTAAGGAGGTGGGGGCGAAATGACCAAATTGCCCTAAGCTTTGGTTTTCCATAAATAGGAATCTAGATTTCATTTTTTTAGGATTTTGAAAATCCTACAACTTGAGAGAGAAAGAGAGAGAGAGCTCGGATGAAGAGGGAGAATGAAGAGTTTTGAGCATGAATGCTCGGATCAAAAGTGATCGTGAAATAGAAAAGCTTGCAAATCGCCGACTTTGTATAACAGAAGAGGATTAAAGAAGAACGGTAATCCGAACCCTAGTTTCTTCTATTATTTTATTTAAGTTTCTATGCTTAAAGCATAGCTTAATGAAGATAAGAAGTAGATGAAGTTAAGAATGATTTCATATGGTTGAAATCATGAGAAAATAAAGAAATAAGAATTAGAAGTTTAGTTTATACATTTCTTAATGAAGTAAGTGATTTCATTTTGAGCGATCCGAATGAATCTTATGAATGAGTAGGTGAAATAAGTAAGGAATGATGTTTTTTAACATCAAATTCCAATAAAAAGTAGAATCGTAATCCAAAATATAGATTAAAATGAAGAACGAACGAAGAACGCGAAGAACTCACGAAGAACACAAAGAATGTTGTTGATGGACAAATTTAAAACCATCGTAGGATAATTGTTGTTGATGGACAAATTTAAAACCATCGTAGGATAATTGTTGTTGATGGACAAACTTAAAACCATCGCGTATAAGTTAGTTGCTTATTGCTTGGTTAGGAACGGTAGAAACGTTCATGAAGAACGAATTAAAACTTAGCTATAATGAAGTTATGGTGAAATTTTTGTAAAAGACGAATGAGAATTAGAAAGTTAGTAAATGAACCCGAACGTGTAGGGTTTCATAAGAATGTAAGAGAATGTAGAAAATGTGAGCATTGGACTCAAGAACGAACGAGTTCTGAGTTCGGATGACCGAATTACGGACGAACGAGCGAAGAACGTTAAAAGCATAAAAATGAACGAAGGGTTAAGATCAAGCCAATCAAATGGCACGTTAAAAGATTCAGAACAAAGTTTTGTCCGAGGGGTATGGAAGTACGTAAGATAAGGAAGAGAATGGCTTTGGAACGACCTTGTTCTGAGTTATAAAGAAGAAGTTACGTGATCAGGAAGTACGTGTCTCAAACTTAATGCAAGACTTAGAAAAATTTTCTAGGGTTTAGGCTCGGTGCCGCAGCACCGACTGAGCTTTGAGAAGTGACGCCGCAGCGCGAGCTCGGCCATCAGCTATTGGCAAGTGGCGCCACAGCGTGAGAGATAACAAAGGGTTTGGCGCCGCAGCTCCAGACCAAAGGAAGAGGGAGACGTAGGTCACGCCGCAACGCGAGAGAGAGAAAGGGGCACGACGCCGCAGCGCCGGTGCAGGGCAATGCCCATAAATTAGATTTTTATTTCTCAATTACTGGGGGATGTGCAAGAAAGAATTATGAACATGTAGTTCACCAAATGTAACACTTAGTCAAGTGTTTTAAACCTTTAGTAAAGGTTGAACATAAATATTAAACGAGATTAAAAGATAGATAATGTAAGTGCTAGATTACGTAACCGATATCCGAGGACCATAGTCATAATGAACGAACGTGAGGGATTTCTATGATTTTGATTCCTTAGATGTTGAGTGACGAAGGTATTGAGTAACATTTAGATGTTATGTTGCGGTAATGAGAGATAAGTGTAAAGCGTATAGACGCTATGAACGCAACACAGTTGCGATGAACGATCGGTCTTAGCATACAACGAACCGTATGGCTTAAACATTAAGAAAGGATAATAAACATGGGGTTCATGGGTTGGATAACGATTGAAAGCAATTAAAACCTTGAGTAAAGGTTGAATGAAAGATTAAGAGACGAGCAACGTAAACGTCGAATACGTAAACGATTCCCGTGAATCGTATTCGCGTTGGACGAACGTTCTAAGTGTACAATAATTATATGACTTAGACGTTGACGAAGGTAGTAAGTAAGATATGATTTTTCATAAAAAGTCGTAGCGAATGGTAATAAGATTAATGAAAGTTTGAGTATGAGTCAGATAGAGAAGGTTAGAATGAATGTAAGCGTTAAACACTTTAGCCAACGTGAGGGTTGAGGGTACGCGATTATTAAACGGGTAGAACCAACACTCCGTGTATGGTTTGACCGTAAGGTAATGAAGACTAAGATTTAACCGTGAACGGTGAAGAAACTGAGTTAAAGATAATAACGTATAACGTTAAGAAGCTGAGTTAATAAGTATAACTTGGACAACGTTCCGAGTTAAATGAACTAGACGTTGTAAGGTATGAATAAGTTCATAAAAAAATGTTTAAAGCTATGTCCTCATAGTATTGACATTGAACGATCGTTCCGAGTATATAAAAGACTGTATGACCTAGATGATAAAGAATGAATCTTGAGGTATGACATCTAGTTGCCAGAAAGCCGTAAGGAATAAGAATTTGACTTATCGAATATTATAGTTTAATGGTTCGGGTAAGTTACGATAAGTTAGGTTGTTGTAAAATCGTAACCTTTGATAGTTGACATATGGGAGCTGGGCAAAACAATACCTTCAGAGAGCGAAGGTATGTACAAAACTGGAAACCGATCTAACTCACTGTGTGGGCAGTGTAGATGAGACGGGAACTTGTTTGTGGGAAACCACTCAGAGTAACATATGGACTACTAGCAGAGAAGCGATGTACGCTGAGTCTTATAGAAGTTATAAGAAGAAGATAAGAATGTAAATCATCACAGATGATGAACGTTTTGAGTAAGACATCTCCATATGTCATGAAGCCGTAAACCGGTAATGAAAGTTAGTCGCGTAAGCTTAAATTGCAAGAACGCGAACCCTAAGAAGTAAAGTTAAGTAAACCAATGTGTAAGTCAAGTATATAACTAATTGGTGTACGTGTTATTTCCTTATGTGTTATATACGGATTTGGAATGAGCAGTTTAGCACAAACTATAAGCTGTAGTTGTGTGTAAGGCAAGTTTCCTAACTTCATTCATACTATATGAATGCTAGTTGTTAGAGTTTATGCCCTAGAGGCCAATTATTTGATATTATTGTTTAACGTTTTAATGTTATATTTGATTGAATAAATATATGATTTTATTATGGTTTTATTTTCTGCGTAATATAATTGTTAATATAATAAAATTCCTTAGAATAGTGATACAAATTATATAGTTTCAAGTATGTGACTTGAACATGAGATTATATAATTACAATTAGTATCATTGTTCTTAAATGTCCCTAGTCAAGTATCATTGTTGATGGGACAACAATGATGCATTGAGACTAGTTTGTGGATTGACTGATGACCAAATCTCATTGGTCATAAAT
Source organism: Panax ginseng (assembly GCA_020205605.1). Classification (NCBI taxonomy): domain Eukaryota; kingdom Viridiplantae; phylum Streptophyta; class Magnoliopsida; order Apiales; family Araliaceae; genus Panax; species Panax ginseng. The sequence goes on from CM035141.1 coordinate 47,294,002, forward strand.
ATATGAGATATTAAGTCAATGCATAGGTACATGTTGAAAACGATGTCTTTGATGTACCCACCATGAGAATTCTATATGGAGCATTATGCGAAGTGTCATTAGCAATTCTCATAGTGACAATGATGTAATGGTCCTCCGACCTGAAATCGCTATATTACTACACGAGAATTTATGTTCTTTGATATCATTAAATGTCACCTTTAATACGGTGGACTATAAAAATGATTATTGAGTTCATCATGAATCGTGTGAGAAATATGAGTGATCTAGATGGAATTTAACCATCCTATATATTATGGTGATATCCATAGTCCTCTTGATTGACTAGGACTTGAAATGCATGGCCATGCTCAAATAGTGATTTGTTTCATATAGTTTACTCATTGATCAAGAAAACTCAAATTAAATTATGAAGAGTATGACACATTCCATGACTCGAGTTTAATCTATGATATTAAGGTTAAAAGGATTAAATTACATTGAAACATTGGTCACAAAAAGATTGTAACGAATCATCGATCTTATTATTACTTGGGTAGCAGTGATGCATTACTAGATGCCGCTCACTGTTTATAATTTTATAATATGATTTTAAAATTATTGCCAACGTAATAATAACCTATAGGGTCACACACAAAGAACGTAATTAAAAGGAAATTAATTTAAATTGTAAAGATTTAAATATGTCAATATGATTGATAGAATTTTAAATTACGAATTTAAATTAATAGGATAATTTATATATAGGTATATTAATTAAGTAAGACTTAATTAAGAAATAAATAAATTCGAATTTTAATAATATTGGGTTTTGATTAATTCCTCCTAACTGCTATATATATGATATATATCAGTCACTTTAGGTTTTACATCAAAATGCAAAACCCTATCCGCTCTTAGAGAGAGACTAGAGAAAACAGCTTCAAAAATCCTCATCCTTGGTGGCTAGTACCGCGGTTCCTTCTTCTGCAGATCGTAGGACGATTTGTGGAGCGTTCGTGTGGATACCGTAGAGACGCAGCTTGTTTGGATTGCGTTGGAGATTCGATCGTATCAATTCCAGTTTCTTAATTCGTGGATTGCGTTGGAGATTCGATCGTATCAATTTCAGTTTCTTAATCGGTATAATTTCTAACCTCTGAATTAATTAAATTTTTCGCATGGATCCTGTTTTAGGGTTTCAGAAATTGCTTTAAAAATTTTATTTCTGTTGTGCGTTTCTATGCCGAAACCCCAACAGTGGTATCAAAGCTACTTGCGAAAAGATTAATTCAGATTATGTGTTTTAATTGTATTCGATATATATGATATATGATGATGCATGTTTACCGATATGAAATTCAATATATGATATTCCGTTTTATGTGTATTCTAGTAATATATATCATGATACTGTTAATCGTATCTTTAATCGGTGGAATAACAATATAACTATTTTAATCGGATTATAAGCATGAAGAATTGTTTTAATATGATTAATTGAAACTTGACATATATGATAAATTCTGGGTGTACTGTTATTCGTTTTAATATGATTAAATCGAAACTGGACATATATGATTTGTTATTATGGATGTTTTGGTGGATTAAAATGTATGATTCAGAAACTGTTTCAGAGATTCGTATGGAAAAATTATGCAATACAGATTGTAGTTCGAAATTTTTTTCCCCCCTTGGACCCCCCCGTCGTAACGTATGATGGTCGTGTCCCCTATATGTTATATATAGTTTTCTTTAATTATATATAAATTGTTATGTGCTTATTGTGATATGCATGGTGCACAGCTATGGCCTTTTGACCCATAGGTTAGTGGTTTTGGTTTTGAAATACGGCTTGAATGTTGTGCATTTCTATAAATTCTAATGTAATACTTTCTTCTCATCTAAATCCCCTCGAATGTAACTCGAGGTTTCTTTGTGTCATGTAATAATCTGTAATTGATGAAGATGTCAAGATGGAGAACACACTAGAAAGATGATGATGGAGAGGAGGCACATGCTTGAGGAAGATCCCAGGAAGCTATTAATCTTAAGATCTTTTACCACCTTAGATTGACCTTCAATCTTTCATTAGCTTGAAAAGATTGACAGTGGATTGGGCCATAACTATGACACATTTAATTTTGCACTTTATTTATGCTTGTATGCGATATGATATGATAAATAATGTGTATGCTTAATAAGATTAAAATTAGTGAGATCTAAATTAATTAATAAAATCCATCATTAAATTATTAAGTCTAAATCAGATGCCTTCCAATGAATAACACTCATCAAGACCTTGATCAATAGATGTAGGTTTGCCAAAGCAAAGTACCCTATTTATCTACGTAAGATGCGATAAGATAATTGTGATATCCAAACTGTTAAAATCATTGGGCCCGACTTAACTAAGTTATCTCAATAGGATTGTGGACTTAGAGGCATAGAGTTTGGTAGGTACCATTAGATGGACTAGAAACAATTGTTGTTTACCAAACTATCCAGGAGTTATATATGATATAATTGACAAAGGGTTGTCTACCTAAATAATTGTGTTTTAAGAGATTAGCCAAAGCTAACTTAAGGCATAATGAAATATGGATCTTGGCTCACTAGAAAGATTTAATAGAAAATGCTTTTCGAATTAATAGTGAGGGCTATTAATTTGAATAAAATAGTGGGAGGTATATTTTGAATGTACTATTATCAATTATATAATATCAACTCTGCAATTTAACTTATTATTTTTGCACTTATAAATTGTAGATATCAAATGATATTTTATGTACTTTTATATATTTTGAATGTACAAATAGTCTTTCATTACGATCAGTCCTTGAAAAGGACAAGCTGAGTGGAATTAATTTCCTTGACTTGCATAGGAACTTGAGGATTGTCCTCAAACAAGAGCGCAAGCTATATGTCCTTGATGGGCCCATTCCTGCAGCACCAACTGTCACTGCACCATGTGCGGAGAATAATTCTTACAAGAAGCATCAAGATGATGCTCTGGACGTGAGTTGTGTCATGCTAGCAACCATGAACGCCGAGCTTGTAAGCCACATGAGTTGATGGATGCTTATGAGATGATCGAGCATCTCAAGAAATTGTTCAAGGGCATGCTTGACAGAGAGGTATGATACAAGCAAGGCGTTGTATCAACGCAAAATGGGTGAACGTGATCCGCTTGGTCCACATGTGCTTTGAAAATGATTAGGTATATTGAGTACCTTGATAGGTTGGGTTTTCCAATCACTCCTAAGCCCAAACCTGACCTTGTTTTGGAATCTTTGAACAACAACTACTCTCAATTTGTTATGAACTATCTTATGAATGAAATAGAGAAACCCTTACCGAAGTTGTTGAGCATGTTAAGAACTCGCCGAGAACAACATGAAAAAGGCAGATGATCCGCCCCATAATGATGGTACAAAAGGGAATGCTAAGGGAAATTGGAAAGGCAAGAAGAAGATAGGATCTAAACCTTTTGCCAAACCCAATTCCAAAACCAAACAGGCTTTAAAACCTAAAGGTGGGGTGGCTAAAGAAGGTAAATGTCACTTCTGTGGAAAACCTGGACACTAGAAAAGGAACTGTCATGCTTATCTGGAAGAAGTGATGAAAAGAAAAAGAAGTACGACTTCTGATTCAGGTATATATGTTATAGAAGTCAACTTGTCTACTTCTACATCATGGGTATTAGATACTAGACGTGGTTCTCACATTTGTGTTAATGTGCAGGGACTCCGAAGGAGTAGGACTTTGGCGAAAGGAGAGGTTGACCTACGAGTTGGGAATGGAGCAAAAGTTGTTGCACTGGCCTTAGGAACTTATCATTTATCTTTTCCCACTGGGCTAGTTTTAGAATTAGAAGATTGTTATTTTGTGCCTGCTATAAACAAAAACATTATTTCTGTTTCTTGTTTGGACAAGAAAGGTTTTTCATTTATAATAAAGAACAATCGTTGTTTGTTTTACTTAAATGATATTTGTTATGGTGTTGCACAATTGTTTAACGGTCTCTATATTCTTGATTTAGAAATGCCTATCTATAACCTAAATACAAAACAATTTAAATCAAATGATTCAAATCCGACATATCTCCGGCAATCGCTGTTTAGGCCATATAAATGAGAAACGCGTATCCAAACTCCAGAAAGATGGGTTCTTGGATTCATTTGATTTTGAATCATATGAGAAATGCGAGTCTTGTTTATTAGACAAGATGACTAAAGCCCCTTTCACTGGATGCAGTGAATGGGCTAGCGATGTATTGGGACTTATACATAGTGAAGTATGTGGACCCATGAGTTCGTTAGCAAGAGGTAGGTTTTATTACTTCATTACATTTACTGACGACTTTAGTAGATATGGATATGTGTATCTTATGAGACACAAATCCGAATCCTTTGAAAAGTTCAAGGAATTCAAGAATGAAGTTCAAAACCAATTTGGCAAAAGCATAAAAGCCGTTCGATCCGATCGAGGAGGTTAATACTTAAGCCAAGACTTTGATGACCTTCTAAAGGAGTGTGGTATTATATCACAGCTCACTCCACCTGGAACACCACAATGGAATGGTGTATCTGAGAGGAGGAATTGAACCATATTGGACATGGTACGATCAATGATGAGTCATGCAGATCTTCCAATAAGCTTCTGGGGTCATGCCCTAGAGACAACTGCATTCACACTTAATCGTGTTCCTTCAAAGACGGTTCAGAAGACACCATTTGAGATGTGGACTGGGAAACGTCCTAGTATGTTGTTCATGAAGATTTGGGGTTGCGAGGCGTTCGTAAAACGTCTAGATTCTGACAAGCTCGGACCCAAATCTGACAAATGTAATTTTGTGGGATACCCAAAGGAAACAAAAGGGTATTATTTCTACAAAGCTTCTGAGAACAAAGTGGTTGTTGCTCGAACTGGTATTTTTCTAGAAAGAGAATTTGTCTCTAAAGGAAACAGTGGGAGGAAAGTAGAACTCGAAGAAATTCAAGAACCTCAAAAAATCATTGAACCTGAGTTTGAACGTGAGCAGGAACCACAAGAAATTGTGGAAAGTGAACTCCGCTTCAAATTACACAAGTCATTCATTGAGATCTGGTAGGACACGCCAAGAGCACGAGAGATATTATGGATATCTTGTGACTCAAAATCAGCGATGTGATGCTCATAGATCAAGATGAGCCTGCTTCCTACCAAGAAGCTATGAATGGACCTGATTCTGAGAAATGGCTTGAAGCCATGAAATTTGAGATGGACTCCATGTATACTAACCAAGTATGGGCTCTGGTTGATCCACCCGAAGGGGTAAAACCAATCAGGTGCAAGTGGGTTTTCAAGAAGATACCGACATGGATGGTAATGTACAAACCTATAAAGGAAGAGGAAACTTACCCGTGACTCATTGTGTAAAGATCTCTAAGGCCCAATGTCCTAAATCACAAGATGATGAGGAGCGTATGAGAAAGATCCCTTATGCTTCGGCAATTGTATCTATCATGTAAGCAATGATATGTACTCGTCCGGATGTCTCGTATGCTTTGAACATAACGAGCAGATACCAGTCGAATCCAGGTGAAGGTCACTGGACAGCAGTCAAGAATATCCTCAAGTACCTGAAAAGGACTAAGGATTCATTCTTGGTATATGGATGTGAAGATGAATCGGCGTAAAGGGTTACACGGATGTTAGTTTCGGTGACCGACAATGATGACTATAAGTCTCAATCGGGTTTTGTGTTTTACCTTAATGGTGGTGTTTTAAGAATGAAAAGTTCAAGCAAGAGACAGTAGCTAATTCTACAACAGAGGCTGAGTATATTGATGCTTCTAGTGCAGCCAAGGAGGCTGTATGGATTAAAAAGTTCATCACTGAACTTGGTGTTGTTCCAACCATTGTTGATCTGGTTGATCTATACTATGATAATAATGGGGCCATTGCACATGCTAAGGAACCCATATCTCACCAACGATCCAAGCATATACTTAGGCGGTACCATCTCATCCGTGAAATCATTGATAGATGAGATGTACATATAGGAAGAGTGCCAACAGATGATAATGTTTCAGATCCACTTACCAAGGCTTTGTCGCAGCAGAAGCATAACGGTCACACTAGTTCCATGGGTATTAGATACATGAGTGATTGGCTCGAGTATAAGTGGGAGACTGTTAGAGTTTATGCCCTAGAGGCCAATTATTTGATATAATTGCTTAACGTTTTGATATTATATTTGATTGAATAAATATATGATTTTATTATGGTTTTATTTACTTTGTAATGTAATTGTTAACATAATAAAATTCGTTGGAATAGTGATACAAATTATATAGTTTCAAGTATGTGACTTGAACATGAGATTATATAATTACAATTAGTATCATTGTTCTTAAATGTCCCTAGTCGAGTATCATTGTTGATGGGACAACAATGAAGCTTTGAGACTAGTATGTGGATTGACTGATGACCAAATCTCATTGGTCATAAATATATGAGATATTAAGTCAATGCATAGGTACATATTAGAGAACGATGTACTGGACAAACCCACCATGAGAATTTTATATGGAGCATTATGCGAAGTGTCATTAACAATTCTCATAGTGACAATGATGTAATGGTCCTCTGACCTGAAATCGCTATATTACTACACGAGAATTTATGTACTTTGATATCATCAAATGTCACCTTTAATAGGGTGGACTATAAAGGTGATTATTGGGTTCATCATAACTCGTGTGAGAAATATGAGTGATCTAGATGGAATTTAACCATCCTATATATTATGTGTGATATCCATAGGCCTCTTGATTGAGTAGGACTATGAAATGCATGGCCATGCTCAAATAGTGATTTGTTTCATATAGTTTACTCATTGATCAAGAAAACTCAGATTAAATTATGAAGAGTATGACACATTCCATGAATCAAGTTTAATCTAGGATATTAAGGTTAAAAGGATTAAATTATATTGAAACATTGGTCACGAAAAGGTTGCATCGAATCATCGATCTTATTATTACTTGGGTAGCAGTGATGCATTATTGTCGCTCACTGTTTATAATTTTATAATATGATTTTAAAATTATTGCCAACGTAATAATAACCTATAGGGTCACACACAAAGAACGTAATTAAAAGGAAATTAATTTAAATTGTAAAGATTTAAATATGTCAATATGATTGATAGAATTTTAAATTACGAATTTAAATTAATAGGATAATTTATATATAGGTATATTAATTAAGTAAGACTTAATTAAGATATATATAAATTTGGATTTTAATAATATTAGGTTTTGATTAATTCCTCCTAACTGCTATATATATATGATATATATCAGTCTCTTTAGGTTTTACGTCAAAATACAAAACCCTAGCCGCTCTTAGAGAGAGACTAGAGAAAACAGCTTCGAAAATCCTCATCCTTGGTGGCTAGTATCGCGGTTCCTTCTTCTGCAGATCGAAGGACGATTCGCAGAGCGTTCGTGTGGATACAGTAGAGACGCAGCTTGTTTGGATTGCGTTGGAGATACAATAGTATCAATTCCAGTTTCCTAATTCGTGGATTGCGTTGGAGATTCGATCGTATCAATTTTAGTTTCTTAATCGGTATAATTTCTAACCTCTGAATTAATTGAATTTTTCGCATGGATCCTGTTTTAGGGTTTCGGAAATTGCTTTAAAAATTTTATTTCCGTTGTGCGTTTCTGTGCCAAAACCCCAACACTAGTTTCTTAATCTTCTCAGATATTGAACTTGAGAAGTTCGGTCTATGTGCAAATGTGTGATATTTGTACAAGGTGGTAGTATGTATGAGGCATTGTGCCATAATTCGAACACTTTGGTGTTTTTATGAGATGAACTATTCTATGATTGAGCTCTTTAATACAAGTATGTTCGGTTTATACATGAACCATTATTGATAAGTCTGTGCTAATGATTCTAGCCAGACAGGATTTGTATGAAAAAGGTAGAGGAATGAAAGTATTTCAAAGTGAAATTGGCTGATGTTTTAAGATGATAGGAATAGAGACTATTCCTATTATTCAAGCTTCTTCATAACCTTTGTTTGGTTATTGAAGTTCTGAAGAATGTTTAAACTCTAGAAGTTGTTTGATCAATTGTTATGACTTGTTGGGCAATTGAATGCTCACACTTGTTTTAAACGAAAAACATTTTCAGCGTACGGTGTTAGAAAGAGCTTAAGGATCCCGTAAAGATCAAGTTGATCGGTATCCAGACGAAGTGCTATTCAGTATATGAATGTGCGTGAAGAGCAAGTGAAGACTTGTAATATAGAATGATAGAATTAAACTATAAATTAGTTTAATGAACAGTTATGTATCCTTTGTGGCGGATGAAAGTCAGTCGTGTAAGATTAAAAGAATAATGTAATTATCATTATTTGTAATGAAAGAGGTTATAAGGTTTTGAGAACCTAGGATTTGAGAATGTATGTCATTATATTTAGCTATATAATGATGTGTGTTTGGAAGGAGATGGGATCGTGACGCACGGAGTCCGGGTCTGAATGTGACGCCCCCAAATCTGGGTATCTTCCAACCTGAAAAATGGTGTTATACAGTGCTACAGTTCACATAAATATTCAATTGAAATGCCTCAAAAGAACGGATATGTCTTATATATGTATATCAAAAGAATATTTATATTCCCCAGGTTCTTTACAACCAATACATTGTCTTTGTCATAATATCAATATTATTTCATACAAAACCTATATTATTACATATGCAATATACGGGTTTGCCTTTGCCTTCCCTTTATCCTTGCCAAATCCATCGGTCCGTTCAGTCTTAGCTGCATTCATATGGTTCATGTAAGAATGAGCCTAACTAGCGCAGCAAGTACAACAATTCTATGAAAATAACATGCTTGAAACATAGGAATCGTATATCTTCAATAACTGAACAATAGTTACGAAGTACTATCGATAATTCAAAATAGCACTTCTTTTCATTCAGAACGTTTTACAAAAACAATATTCAGTAAAACATCAATTCCGGTTCAAGACCGTAAACATTTCATAAGTACTTTGAAAAGGACATCCCGACACTAAGTCCGTAAGTCCGACATAGCTTACGAGCACGTCTAGGTGATCAGCCTATTGTACTCTATGTTGATTAACACTACATTCATTAAACGTGTATACATTTAAGTTGTGGCAACCTCACATGCCTGTCGTTTGACGACAAAACATTTTAGCATACTCAGTCTACTTTTTGAAAACCACAACAATATTAGTTTGGTAAATCCTTATCAACACTTGATAGAATAGCATAGCATACATCTAGCCGAAAGAATTGGCTTTGACTTCTTCAAACATTAACTCATGTGAAGAATACATGAATCATAAAGACTTATCCAGATCGAACTAGAACAAGGGTTAGAGTACTTGCCTTTAGCGTCTGCTTATAGATATAACACGTGCACTTTACGTCTTTAAGGTCTCTACATTAGATGATAGCATAACATAGAACATTAGGTCATGAATGATTACACATGGTTCCTAAACAATCTTACCCTTCTTTTCAATCTAAATATGTATTAGATTTGTTATTATAGGTTCCGGCTTTCCACTACGTCATTCTTACGTTCATAAGTAATTGACTTAATCTTAACCCTAAGTGCGCATACTTAAGGTTTAATATGTCTTAACAATGTTTCATTAAGATCTTTATTTAAGTGTTCATTCATTACCATCCATGCTCATCCTGTAAACATTCTTTATTGTCTAGGTCTTGAGGCTAGCGTTACGGCGCCGACTATTGCACTTGGTGTCGCGCTGCGGTGTCACCTATTGTTACTTAGAAACCGGACTCATTGTACTGCCAGTCTCTTTATTAATGGTCGCTACCGAGGCGCGAGTTTGCATTCAAGCTCTCTTTAGGCCATGGCCATGGCAAGCTAAATGACTTAGTGTAATAACTCAATATTTTTTTATACAAATAAATTAGAAATTTTTGCAGATAATTTTTTTTTATATGGTGTATTATGTCAAACCCTAATTACTGTGGGAAACCCTAATTTGAAACTTGGTGGTGAGTTCATGTCTATTGTATAACTGTGTTATGATTAACCCTAGGTAGCATAGTACGTGTTAAATTCTTGAAACCTTAATTATTAGGTATAAACCCTAATTGTGATTTGGTAACCCTAATCGCCAAAACTATAAACCCTAATTTCTAAGTTAGTATGGATAGTATAATTATTATATTATAACCCTAATGTCCATGTATGATTAAAACCCTAATCAAATAAGAAAAACCTAATTATATATTGGGTACACTAATTATATTTATTTTAAACCCTAACTTGGGCAACATAGATGAATAATTATTGGGCTAGGATTATTAATGGCCCAAAACAATTGGAAGAAGCCCAAAAGAAATCTATTCAAGCCCAACTCTTAACCCACTTTAACCAAGGGTATTTTAGACCTTTAATTTTCCTAGATTATGCATTAAAATAATAACTAAATAAAGAATTAGAGGCTATAAGCATGGCTGGCCAGATTTTACCTTTTAAGGTAACAAAAAGTGTTAATCAAGTTTCCTTTCATAGTAAATAGCTTTACTTTATTTATTTTATTGCAAAAGTACTTTGTTGTCAACTTCCTATTGGTGGAAAATCTTCTAGCCATGCTTAAAAATCAAGATAAGGAAAATTATACATTGGACATCATGTGTGTGGAGAGTAATAACTTAAACCTTCATGCAATTCCACTTATATAAATAGATTAAGAGAGAAGAAAATGGAGTTGCTAGCTCAATTTATTCAACACTCAACCTAAGCTTTCTTTGCCTCAAACCCACGAAATTCTCTAGCTTATTAGTCCCTAAGTCAAGCCCCACCATAACCATAAACAAATCAGAAGCAACAAAAAATCAGAAATCAAAGCTTAGAAGGTACCCTACCTCAAAAATTCTGTCCAAATCTGTTGTTTGATCTTGTGTTTAGATGTTAGATTATGTTGGTTTTGGTATCTAGTGATAATCTGGTTTGCTAGATGTTAGATCCATAACATCTAGAAGATCAGAATTGAAGATCTACAAAATCTGGAAATTTTGTTCTTAAGGTCTGACAACAAATGCCAGGGCCTATAGCTCCTAGATCGTGTTTGATTTATGTTGTTTAAATGTTGTTATTGGTAGCCTGTAATTCTGTCTTTAAGCTACAAAAGGAATCAGAGTCATTGCATGTGTAGATTTGAAGATATTCTTGGTCAAACCACGTTGACCGGCTTTGACCGGGTACTTTCTGGGCAAGCCCAGAAAGGGAAATCAGTGTCTGACAAGAAGTTTGAGCCTTTAGATCCGTCGACCGCTTTGTTGTATGATGTCTTTATTGCTTGTAGATTGTAGTATTGTAGTTTAAATTCAATATTATGCCTTAAAATCTCCTTAATACCAAATGAATCGAAATCGTTGGCTTGGCCAAAGTAGGCCGATTCTATTACGTGACTTAACTTTCTTCGGAAATTTTCCGTAAAAATATGTAGCTTATTTCCGATGGTGGTTGACCGTAGATTTACTGGCTAGATCTGTTGTTGTTCTTCAAGTATATTATGTAATAGAGTTGTAGTCTTGCATGTTGTCTACAATCTTGAACTTATAAATCACCAATCTATCAAAAGGATTTCTAGTTATAGAAGCTCAAAGTGAACGGGTCGAGCTGTTCTTCACCTTGAAGATGAAGAATGTGTCCGATGCTTCTTTGGGAGCTCAGATCTTGTTTGTTTGATGCTTGATGGCCATGTTTGATGTTAGGTATTGTAGACATGCACTAGTACTACAAGATCCAATTCTAGTTTGTCCGAAACCACACACACAAGAGATTAACACTCGGTTAAACATGCATGCTAGCTCACCGACTTGCGTTTTTCTGGGTTGGTGAAGAACACCTATAGCGCAGCGATTCACGTCGCTATAGGCTTTAAAGCGACGCTTTAATTTCTAAATTGATTATTTCTATTTAATAATTACGTAAAATTAGATTTAATTATTAAAAATACAAAATAAATTATTAAAAATTATTTTAATGTTCTAAAAATATATTTTAATTATTTTGAATATATTTCGAAATATTTTATATTTTTGGAATATTAAATGTATTTAATTTATTTAATTATAATATTAAATAAATTATTTAAAAATGATTTAAATACATGAAAAATCATTAAAAATTATATTATGATGTAAGAAAATATTTTGAGTTATTTTTAATAACTTTTGATATTATGTGATAATTTTCATTAATAAATTAATATTAATGATAATTAAGTTATTTAGTAGATGGATTTAATAAAATGAATTAAAAATCATTTTAATATTTTAAAAATCATTTTAAAGTGTTTAAAAATATTTGAAGTTATAAAATATAACTTTTAATATTTAAAGGATAATTTCATTAATAATTTAATATTAATGATAATAAGTTAGTATTAATGATATTGAATTTATTTAATAATTATATTAAATAAATAGTTTAAAAAAGTTTTATTAAATTAAAAATCATTTAAAAGGGATATAAGTGAATTAAAAATATTTTAAGTTATAATTAATGACTTTTAATATTTGGATGAATGATTCATTAATATTTGAATATTAATGGTAATTATTTAAAAATGATTTAAAATACTTTAAGAATCATTTAAGGGTAATATTAATACTTTAAAAATATTTTGAGTTATTGTAAATAACTTTGATGTTTTAGTAATGATTTCATTAATGGTTTAATGAATTTAATATTAATGACAATAGAGCTGTTTGATATTTAATGATGATTCCGGTATTTGAAATTCATGTTAATGTATAATAAATGTTTAAAAATTTTTATCAAGTCTTATGACTGACGTTTACAGATATTGAGTAATAGGATAGAGTCTTAAACTCGTTAATTTCCGATAGAGTCATTTGTCAATTTTAGACATAGTTCAGAAATTGTTCTAGACTTAGATATTTGACCGCATTACTGTTTGTTTGCGATGTAATGACTGCTGTGTATGTGTAACAACGTGAGTAGGTTATGTGCTGACTGTGAAATGCAGTACTATGTGTTATAGTATATTTTTCTAATCGAACGAATGATCTGATTAATGATAGGTGATTACATAAAAGATAAAACTAAGTTTCGTATTGTAAGCAACGCATCAGGCAAATATCCTACCTTTGCATTTCCTATATGCAATGGACATGAGTAAGAATGTTTCAGAATTATATTATTACTGTACAGATTATTAACCTATATTATATATGCCCATTGATTATTAACATGTTAGTATATGGTAATTCAGATATATATTCTCTGTTCGTTAATTTCTATAAATGGTTAAACAAGTGTCCCCACTTGGATAATCATTGCAGTTAAACACATGTTGATACACCTTTGATATATACATATATGTTGAATTATAGATTATTGTTGGATAAGATAAAACCTTTTGTTTGGAACCCTGACAAGTATGAACATCCCGAACATGGGAAAATTTTTATATATTACTACGGATAAAGGATGAACGATGATATCGTTTCTAGCAATGTAGTATTGATCAATACAGGTACAACGGCCGATCACCCTCAGGTGCTGTCTGTAAGTTATGACAGATTCTGAGATGAAGTTCTGTTTAACCTTTTTGAAAATGAAATGAATGTTCATAGTATGTCCCCTAAAACTTATTTATAGTCGGTATGTAGTTTCAAAGATTTGAAAGAGAATTGTTATTATTATTGGTTCAGAATTTCTTCGCAACTATTGATCCGTTGTAGAAGGGTAGTATAAAGAAAGTATTTAAATTCTTTCGACATATATATATAATTGCTATTACTTGTCATTGGGCACTCAAATGCTCATCCTTGCTTAATTTAAATATTTCAAATTAAGTGTGAACACTCAAAAGGCTCTGCTAGAAACAAGGGAAAAGGAAAGTTTCTTTGAATGATGACAATGTTATCTGTGTGATAGTTTAATATTATTAAGACAATGTTATATATTTATGATCATGTGTTGTAAGGAATGACTTAAGGTTACGTACCTGGGAGTTAAACTTTGATATTACGTACTTGGGAATGACCTAGTAACTCACTTGGAAATACATCCATGAACTCACTCACTATAGGTATTTGTTCCATGGTTACTCCAACTCTCTGGGTATCAACCACATGACACAAATAGCCTACACACCCCTTCCTCAATAATCTCCTAGTTTGTGTCATGGTAAGACAACACGAACGTCCCGGCGATTTATTCCCGTAAAATATTACATGAGATTGAATTGATGTTTTAATATTTACGTATTTATTTTGACAATCTATAATTTCTCCATGATTTATCAACCAATCCATTCTGAGAATTACGTCGAATTCTCCTAATTTTATCGGTATCAGATCTGCCGATAATTTACAACATCGAATGTCTACACAACAACTCCTATGAATATCTTCAACATGAATTATCTCTTCGTTGGCTACCTTAATGTTTAAAGGTATAGGCAACTTTTCGGGAAGTAATCCTAATCGTCTATCAAAATCACATGCGATAAACAAACAAGTAGCACCCGAGTCAAACAACACGTATGCATTTAAGTCGTTGATCAGAATAATACCTGCGACTACATCCCCCGAAGCCATTGCGTCTTGGACGGTTATATTAAAGGTACGAGCCATCGGCCTACCCGGCTGCACTGGACCCCAAATAGTTAACTTACCACTATTGGTGCCCCTATTCCCATATGTCCCCTTCTTTGGGCAGTTCTTTGCCATGTGGTCAGTTGATCCACATACAAAGCATCCATGATTCTTCTTCGGGCTTGGACAGTTTGGCGCAATATGCCCCTCATGTCCACAGTTATAACAAACGACCTTACCTTTAAGACAAACTCCTAAGTGAGTCTTCCCGCAGGTCTTGCAGGCCTCCATCCTCCTCTTAGGGTCTCCTTGTTTCACTCCGGTATTCCCAGAGCTAACTACCTTCCTCTTATAACCCTCGCCACTCCCGCTGGCACCTTCAACTTTTATTCCCCCATCCACCTTCCCCTTAATTTTCTTGTCCTTGTGGTATTGGCTCAACGCCTCGCTACCACCTTCGGTAATTATTGTCTTTTCTAAAAAAATTCCAAAGGAAGTACTTTGGAACACATAGATATGGTTATAGAGCCAGGGTTTTAAGCCCTGCTCGATCCGTCGAGCTTTCCTCACTTCGGTATCCACTTGATGTGGAGCGAACCTTGCCAGTTCATTAAACTTGGCGACGTATTGGGGAACCGTCATGTCCCCTTGCTTCAACTCCAGAAACCGTATCTCCATCCTTCCCTGCATGCTCGTGGGAAAATAGTTCTCGTAAAATATTTCCTTGAACCTCACCCACGTTATCACATCCATTCTGGCCCTAGCCTGATTTGCCTCCCACCAAAAGTTGGCCTCTCCCTTCATCATGTAGGTTGCAAAGGAAACCTTTTGGGCCTCGTCGACATTTGCTATCACAAATGCCTTCTCGATCTCCTTCACCCATGTTTGGGCTTCGATAGGGTCCGTAGTTCCTTTGAACTCCGGTGGACCCACACTCTTAAAGTCCTTGAATGTAGTAGCCCGTACTACACCAAGATTTATGGGGATATTAGCCCCAGTTTGATTAAACGCTGCGGTTAAAAGGTTCAAAAATTCCTGCATGGGGTTAACCGGACCTCCCTCCGGTTGATTTGTGTTCGCACCTTGGTTACGTGGTACTCATCTTGGCGGCATTTTTCTGTTACAATAAACACATATTCCGTTATTATTCATTTCCTGCCAGTTAGTTATTATTCAATGAAAAACAAGAACTTAACATTCGTTACTCAACATTTTTTGAAAAAGAAAACTTATATTAATTCATTGTAGTATAATACTACATCGGTTATATAACACAGCCTAAGCCGAATACATTACTTTCCCATCATTGCTTTCCAAAATTTGGGATTTACAAAAGACTACCCTTTATTATACAAAAGAGGGTTTTACATCACTACTAGATACAAAAATATGTACATATCTAACTACTCTAGTCACTAGTAGATTACATTTGCCTTAAGGCATTTTCAAAATCCGCCTTGCCAAGACTGGCAATAATATCACGACTAATAGTATGTCGTGTATGTCCTGTCTCTATGGGGTAACAAGCTACCTGCAACGTGAAATCCTCATGAGAATTCCTATGGATATAGGACATTCTCCTTATCTTCTGCTTCTTGGTCTTTAGCTCCTCCCTGAGCTCAAAGACCTCATGTTTCAACTCATGGACCTTGTCCTTGGCCAAAACCCTTTCATCATGTTCCTGCTCCCACATGGACTCCACGTCTGTCTTATCCTCTATAATAGCGTGGAGCTCTACCTTCAGCTCCTTAACCTCCTGGAAATAGTGGATGTTCTTATCTATCACCGACATGAATAAGGACATCATTGACTCCCCCGAAGCCGTCTCCACTGCTATAACACATAACACATATAATGCATTTTTATAAGGTTAACTTCCATCTTTTAATCTTTGACTTTTCTTAAGGTTATGACTTAAGGTTATATTTCCCCCCTTAAGTTTTATAACCTAATGCTTTGATAGCAACCTGTGACGCCCCCAAATCAGGGTATCTTCAAACCCGACAAATGGTGCTACACGGTGCTACAGTTCACATAAACATTCAATTGAAATGCCTCAAAAGAACGGATATGTCTTATATATATATATTAAAAGAATATTTATATTCCCCAGGTTCTATACGACCAATACATTGTCTTTGTCATAATATCAATATTATTTCATACAAAACCTATACTATTACAAATGCAATCTACGGGTTCGCCTTTGCCTTCCCTTTATCCTTGCCGGATCCATCGGTCCGTTCAGTCTTAGCTGCATTCATATGGTTCAAGCAAGAATGAGCCTAACTAGCTCAGCAAGTACAACAATTCTAGGAAAATAGCGTGCTTAAAACATAAGAATCGTATATCTTCAATAACTGAACAATAGTTACGAAGTACTATCGATAATTCAAAATAGCACTTCTTTTTATTTAGAACGTTTTACAATAACAATATTCAGTAAAACATCAATTCCGGTTCAAGACCGTAAGCATTTCATAAGTACTTTGAAAAGGACATCCCACACTAAGTTAAATAAGTCCGAGCATAGCTTACGAAAGACGTCTGAGTTATCAACCTATAGTACTCTATGTTGATCAACAATACATTCATTAAACGTGTATACGTTTAAGTTGTGAACCTCACGCTGCGGCGCCGGCTATTACACATGGTACCGCACTGCGTCGTCACCTATTGTTACTTAGAAACCGGACTTCAATGATTGTGACATGAGTCTCTTTGTTAATAATTACGTATTGCGGTGCGAGTTTCACGGTTGAAGCTCTCTCTTTGGTATTTGCGCCATTTCGCCAAATTTAAATGACTTAGAGTCATGTCGGTAGCGCGGACTTTGTGCCACAGAAATGTTTGACAGATTTTTCAAAAGTTGAGATTCCCGGACTCATAACTTCTTCGTTATAAGTCCGAATTGGCTCGTTTAAGAGCCTACGGGTCACAAATTACGTACTCTATGCGTTCATGCAAGAATTTTATCTATTTTACTTCGTTTGCTAAAATTTTACCTATTAGTTCATTTAACAAAAACGATAAACATTAGTGAACGTTTAACGCTCGTTTCTTCATTCTAAGTCAGAATCCGGCCATTTTTGAGTTCGGAACTATATAATGCCAAACATGACTTGTCTCCATCGAAAACCAACGCTTATGACTTTAAACACAAAATACGACTTCTATTCCGAGAATTTTACGAATTCGACGATTATCGTCCAATCGTGTAAATTCCGGTGAAACCTCATTACTAATCATTCTAGGTGGATTTTGATCAACATATAGACATTTCAAGTTACTTATTACACCAACCTATTATCAAAGTAGGTTTTGACTTATTCTCATAAGTCAATGACTTATTTAACTTATTAACTATAAATTCTCATTCTTATGACTTACTATGAACTTAAGTCCATCAATCAACGTTTTCAAACTATTTTGAACATACTAACATCATATGACAAACATATGGCAATTTCTTCCCAAGTTCATCAACTTATTTAGGTTCAAGTTTGCTTATTCAACTTATTCAGCTTAAGTTCGTTCATCAATGACTTATAACATGTTCTTAGTATTTAACTTTATTAGATTACACTTCTCTTATCATCCTAGTATGATAGAGATAGAAGAGACAATATTAATTACCTTTGATGAACTAGTACTTCTTCTTTGAAAAATATAGCAAAGGTTGAGATGGCTTATAAGTGCTTATTGGCTCTAACAATTAAGTTATTTTTGTAAGGAAGTTGTTAGATGAAATAACAAACAACAAATGAATTAAGAGCTCTCTATTTATAGGCAAACCAAATTTAGGCTAGAATGGTCTTTATGTCATCCCACCTCCTTAAGCTAACCTCCTTACTATTCATGTCTTGATCATTAAGTAATCTTGCTCATCACTCATAATACTTGCCCACCACATTAAATCCTTGGTCATTACCTAATGTTCTTACCCATCAAGTTTATCCATGGGTTGCCCCATGGATCCTCATTAACTAATGGATCATACTTGGAGTTAGTGCTTAATTCAATTAACTTATCTTTGGGCTTGTATTAATCTACCATGGGCTTCATGTTATTACTACTTGGGCTTTAAGAATAATCCCACCTAGGTTTACACCTTTGAGCTTATGGACCTGCACAAGATATAACCCACAATTTCATTTCATTATAAGTTAATACTTCTCATTTCCCAAATTAAGTCCGCATGCGAATTATTGTGTTTTCCATACTTAGATTATTATTACATAATCCATCTCGCCTCGATATTCTAACGTTATGTATTTCTCGGAAGTTCAAAAATAATGCCCGAGCGATAAACGGTGAATAGTGTTTTTTTCGTAAACTTTCTCGGAAAACATTTATTTTTGTCTTGGAAATTCAAACTCTTTAATTCTCTCACGTGGTTCGAATACTACGATATTCCGACATTTCTAGGTTATAGAACGCCATACATCTTATTAACACATATAATAACAAATAATATTATTTTATTCTTTCAAGTATTTTACAAAGGATCCGAATTTCTCGGGCGTTACACTGAAAGTAGACCGGATTTCTGGGCGTTACAGAGTGGTATCAAATCCGATAGGTTATAAACCTTAGGTATGAGTACCTAAGACTATAATCGTAGAGAGAAGGATAAGAAGATCACCACGTGATCATATTAAATCGTAGTAACAGATGAGCTGTTAAACGATGAATGATTTATAGCTAATGCTATGAATGAATGGTACTACGAAGTATTACAGGAAGAAGAACTCAGATTGAGTTGTAAAGGATAGCATACGAATTAAAGAAAATTCGTATTAAGTAAAGAGAAATTTAGAAGTTGTAAGATTTCAATTGAGGACTCATGTGATAGCTGAGTTGTATCAACCTTTGTTATGGGCAGAGGTTTGTGCTTTGGTTTAACAACTGCTCAGTTTATTACAATGAATATCATTGGAATTGGTCACGTTATTAAGATGTATATGACGAGAAGGTGAATCTTTTCTCATGTATATACTTGAAAGGTAGAGAACTATAAGGTAGGTGCGAGTTCTTGAAACTCATACTTATGGTAAGTTCATGACACATAATAATATGGTATGTTTTAGAACGTCTCAGCGAATGGACGCCTAAGGTCTGTCTGGATGTTCTTAAACTCATACTATTGTGGAAAGTTCCTGAACTCATAATGTGTGGTAAGTTGATGGACTGTAGTAAGGTATAGGAATGTTTAGACAGAAAACGAAGTATTTTCAATAGACTTAGCATTGAAGGTGCTAGAGAAGATTAAGTATTGTTGCAGTAAAACAATGAAGGAAGATAGAGAAATAGGATATTCCAAATCATCTAGCTATGCTAGATTTTGAAGTTTATTGAAATCGTGCTTATGTGTACATTTCAAAAAGGAAAGAATTGGTTCAGCTTTTAAAACAAATAGATATTAAAAGAGCTGTTCTTTGAATGTCTATGCCAATTATTTTGGCTAGACAGAAGTTGATTTAAAATATCAAAAGGAATTTTATATCATTCGTGCATTTGATGCAAGGATGGTAAAAAGATGGAGTTGTTAATGCAATTGAACCTGGTGGGATGTGATCTTAGGATCAACAAACTGCCATCGTATGATGTATAATGACGAAGTCATAAACGTACTATGAAGAGTACGGTATCATGACGTCATAAAAATGTTTTGATGTATTGCGAAAAGAATTTAAATTAAGTAGTCGATCTCAATTGAGTTGACTAGACGAATGTTTCAAGTGATTTCCATAATTTTTGGTATTAAGTCTGAGGTGAACATATCCCAAAATGGGGTTATAGGATGGGTTGATCACCTACGTATAGAAAGAGGTAGTTTACCTTCTTTGTGATTGTAAACTTACCGTGGAAAGAAAGGTTTACAGCGAAAGGCTATTTAACCTAGTAAGAGTTCATGGTCAATTTGACCCCTCAGAAAAAGTATGAAATGTTTTAAAGGATATTTTATATTCCTCTCTATTCCTTCTACTTCATGATTCTTGATAGGTTATGGAGGTTTGGATTGATGGGAAGATAAGAACTTCTTTGAAGAGAAGTTGAGAAGAAGAGTAAGCTAAAAATTTCAAGGACGAAATTCTGTGAAGAATGGGAGAATGTGAGAACCCGGGTAAGGGTGTGGGTTTAAGAAATTCCGAGGAAGAAATTTTTATAAGGAGGGAAAAATGTAACTGTGACGCCCCCAAATCCGGGTCTCTTCCAACCCGACATATGGTGCTCCGCGGTGCTACAGTTCACACAAACATTCAATTGAAATGCCTCAAAAGAATGAATATGTCTTATATATATTCTAAAACAATACTACCATTCCCCAAGTTCTTTATAATCGTTACATTTGGTCTTGTAATAACATCGAATAATATCATTACAAACCTATACTATTACATAGGTAATATACAAGTTCGCTTTAGCCTTCTCGTTATCCTTGTTGAATCCTTCAGTCCATTCGGTCTAAGATGCATCATATGGTTCAAGCAAGAGTGAGCATAACAAGCTCATCAAGTACAACAATTTCATTTTAAAAGCATGCTTGAAACATAGGAATCGTATATCTTCAATAACTGGATAATAGTTATGAAGTACTATCAATAATTCAAAATAGCGTTCCTTTTTCCTTCAAAACATTTTATCATGACAATATTCAGTAAAACACCAGTTATGGTCCAAGACCATGAGTGTTTCATAATTCTTTTGAAAAGGACAACTCGGCACAAAGTCCGTAAGTCCGACATAGCTTACGAGAACTTCTTGGTGATTAGCCTATAGTACTCTATGTTGATCAACACTACATCCATTAAACGTGTGTACGTTTAAGTTATGGAAACCTCACGTGCCCATCAAATACTCGATGAAAATACATTTGTTTATACATATTAAGGCTTACCTTGAATCTGTACCAAAGAGTTGGCATAGGATAGTGTTAGCAATTCTATATTGAAAGACTTGTAAATAAATCAATCAATCTATCAAGATTAATCTAGCCGAGCTAAAACTGGCATCAACTCTTTCTTTAAAACCATACATGCATCTCATAACTTGAATCATTTGAAAACTTGGCTAGCACGAAGGTTAGACAAGCGTTTAAGAAAAACATGCCTTCAGCGTCTGCTACAGAATAATTACGTTCCCTTTGAGTCTTTACGGTCTCTACAACACATAATCACATAACATACCACATTAGGCCATGAATGAACATGCATAGCTCCTAAAGAATCTTACCCTTTTTCTCAATCTAATCCCATATTAGATTTGTTAGTTATTTGTTCCAGCTTTCCGTCGTTCTTTATATCATTCTTACCAACTTCGTTCTCTTCTAGAAATTAACTGAAATTATTTCAGTAATACCACTCAGTTCGAGTTAATTATCCTTCCTCGCGGCTTACTAACGTTCTTACCTCATTACTCGAAACTCGATCGTCATTGGTTAAGTACATTTATTGCATACCATTCATGTTTACATTCGACCTATCTTCAACCTTTAGTATATTACATAAGGTTTACAATTATCTTAATGATGCTACATTAAGTTTATTAATGTATTGGTTCATTACTAATCCATTATCTTTATTTCCTTACTTGTAATCTTTTATTACTGTGCATGATCTAGTGTCGGTACTTCGGCCCCAGCTATTGCTCTACAACTTGTGCTGTGCGACGCGGGTGTTGTATACCTAGAACTCGCTCACGGCGTTGCGGCACCAACTCCTTCGATATCAGCCACGCTGCGGCACCAATTAACAGAGGACTAAGTCCGGTTGTCGTGACTATGGCCAGACTTTGTTACCTTGAGTCAGCTGCCCACAGACTCTGACTCTGTCATCGAAAAATTTTACATGATTTTTCTTTTGGTTAGATTCCCGGGCTTGTAACGTCTTCGTTATAAGTCCGAATTGACTCGTTGAAGATCCTATGGTTCACAAATTACATACTCTACGTGTTCATGCAAAATTTTTATCTATTCGACTTTGTTTGCTAAAAATCCACCTATTAGTCCATTTTTAACGAAAACGGTAAACGTTCAACGCTCGTTTCTTCGTTATAAGTCGAAATCCGACCATTTTCAAGTCCGCAACTCTATAATGCCAAATAAGACTTGTCTCCATTGAAAACCAATGTCTCCAAGCTCAATATCAAAATTCGACTTCCATTCCGAGAATTTCATGAATTCGATGATTGTCGTCTAATCGTCTAAATTCCGTCAAAACTTCGTTACTTGAGATTTTTAAACCGTTTCAATTGGATTCAATCCATCATACTAATATCTTGACATACATATTACAACATCTTATTTTTATGTGAAATAATTACATGTTCTTCATGAACTTATTTACTTATTAAAGTATAATATACTTGATTTCATTGCTTATGACTTATTAATGAGTTAAGTCCCATAATCATTATTCTTACATCTTATTAATCATACTAACTTCTTAATATACGTACTTCATTAACTTATAAACATAATAAGCTATTACTTATTCTTTGTGAGTTTGTAACTTATAAAAATATAAATTACTTACTATGATTCCATGACTTATTCTTGGTTTGAATTACTTATTCATTATGTATACGGCTTAATTCCATTGACTAATCATTCTTATCATGCCTTAGCATATATGTTTTACTACTACCCACTTCTCTAATAATGGAAGAGAAAGAGAATCATGGTTTATGAATACTTATTCCTTGATGTTATCTTGCTTAACCTTTGATCTCCTTTTTGCTTCTTGAAATATGAACTCTAGCTTTCTAGCTTTTCTAGCTTATTCTCTCAAGCAAATAAGTACTTAACTTGTTGGAGTTTTTGAACAAGGAACAAATGAGCTATCAAGCTTCCTATTTATAGGAAATCCTAAGTGAGGGCACAATGGTCAAAAGGCCATCCACCTCTTTACTATTCCATACTTTGCCCCTAAGTAAACTTGCTCTCCACACTTTTCCCTTGGCCACCACAATACTTGTTCACCACTCATCTTAGCCATTAAGTCACAGTACTTGCTCACCACAACACTTATCCCTTAAGTCACTTTACTTGCCCACCACTTTAGGTCATCCATTGATTGCCCCATGGGTTTAAACCATCCCCTAACCCATTGGATATTTACTTTGGGCTTTAGCTTAATTAACTTAATCTAACTTAACT
The DNA here is from genome assembly GCA_020205605.1 of Panax ginseng. NCBI lineage: Eukaryota > Viridiplantae > Streptophyta > Magnoliopsida > Apiales > Araliaceae > Panax > Panax ginseng. The sequence continues at coordinate 47,317,795 of CM035141.1, forward strand.
TAAATCATTTGGGCTTGGATTATATTACTTTGGGCTTAACCATTTCCTACATTTGGGCCTTATCATTATTCCCATTGGACTTTAATATTCCTTACACAATCCTACTTATTCAATACATTTGGCTTAAAGCCTTAGGACGTATTCTATACGTATCATTATTCTCGTAATCTAATGTGTATACTTATTCAACATATACGATATACCATCATTTATACACAATCGTATCATACTCGTACTCATTACTTCGTATAATACCTACGTATTATTTGATCATTGTTTTATTCATTAATCGCATTACATTTCCTTCTCATAAATCATTTTCCTTAAACATTAGGTTTTAAGTCCGTAGGCAAAATATTACGTTTTCATAACTGAAATATTATTGGATATTCCATCTCACCTTGATATTCTATCGTTACATATTTCTCGGAAGTTCAAAAATAATTTCCGAGTATAAATGCGTGAATAGTGTTTTTCAGAAAATTTCTCGGAAAGCTTTTATTTTCGTCTTGAAAATTCAAACACTTTAATTCTATCACGCAGCCAAAATCCTATGACATTCTGATATGTTTAGGTCATAGAACGACCTTCAATTCGCTTGCTCCCATAAATAATCAATTAAATACATTTAATCCTTATAATTAAATAAAATTTTAATTCTTCTAAAAATTCAATTTTCTCGGTGGATTATCCAGAATTTAGGTTTAAAGAATTAGTTATTAATAAAATGAATTTTTATTAGTACTATTATGTGCTATGTGTTTATTAATCGTTCTATAACCTAGGATGATTATAAGTCGGGAGGATTCTGGCTACGAGCTAGATTGAACGAGTAAGAATTTTCACGACGAAAATGAATGTTTTCCGGGAACAAAATATTTTTCGGGGAAAAGACGAAATATGCACTATTCATCCGTTTATGCTCGGAGATTTATTTTGAAATTCCGAGAAGTTAATGATTATGTAAAATTTAGAGACGTGATGGAATATTCAATAATATTTCAGTTATGGCAAAAACAAAGTTTTCGCCTGCGGACTTAAAACCTAAGGGTTAGGAAAAGTGAGTTCCGAGAATTTTATGATTTATTATAATAATTAGAGTTATTATGCGTGAGAAATACTGAGTATAATACTAGTTATTATACTGGTATAGTCTGAAAGATTAGTACGACGTATAATACGAATATCGTACGAACGATATATGAAGAGAATACGAGGATATGAGAATGGAATGCGTAGGATACGATTAGTCTTAATGGACTTTGAGGTCATGGACTTTGTAGAATCCAATTGGACTTGGATTATTTCAAGCCCAATGCTTGGTGAAATCAAGCCCAAGATAGGCCCAATAAGAATTAGGGTTAAGGCCCAAACCAAGAAAAGAAATCGCGGATCGAACCGATGGGTAAACGGATGGGTAATAACCAATGGGGCAATCAATGGGGTGACCAATGGGCATGTGGGCCGGCCACTTGGTAACCAAGTAAGGGTGGAGGCCAAGTTTACTTTGTGGCTAAGTGTTGGAGGAGGTGGGAATAGTAAGGAGGTGGGGGCGAAATGTCCAAATTGCCATAAGCTTTGGTTTTCTATAAATAGGAAGCTAGATTTCATTTTTTTAGGATTTTGAAAATCCTATACCTTGAGAGAGAGAGAGAGAGAGCTCGGATGAAGAGGGAGAAGAAAGAGTTTGATCATGAATGCTCGGATCAAAAGTGACCGTGAAATAGAAAAGCTTGCAAACCGTCGGCTTTGTATAACGGAAGAGGATTAAAGAAGAACGGTAATCCGAACCCTAGTTTCTTCTATTATGTTCTTTAAGTTTCTATGCTTAAAACATAGCTTAATGAAGATAAGAAGTAGATTAAGTAAGAATGATTTCAAATAAAGAAATAAGAATTAGAAGTTTAGTTTATAAATTTCTTAAGGAAATATAAGATTCGTAAGGATTTTGAGCGATCCGAATGAATCTTATGAATGAATAGGTGAAATAAGTAAGGAATGATGTTCTATAACATCAAATTCCAATAAAAAGTAGAATCGTAATCCAAAATATCGATTAAAATGAAGAACGAACGAAGAACGTGAAGAACACGCGAAGAACACGAAGAATGTTATTGATGGACAAATTTAAAACCATCGTAGGATAATTGTTGTTGATGGACAAATTTAAAACCATCATAGGATAATTGTTGTTGATGGACAAGCTTAAAACCATCGCGTATAAGTTAGTTGCTTATTGCTTGGTTAGGAATGGTAGAAACGTTCATGAAGAACGGATTAAAACTTAGCTATAATGAAGTTATGGCAAAATTTTTGTAAAAGACGAACGAGAATTAGAAAGTTAGTAAATGAACCCGAACATGTAGGGTTTCATAAGAATGTAAGTGAACGTAGAAAACGTGAGTCTTAGACCCAAGAACAAACGAGTTTTGAGTTCGGATGACCGAATTACGGACGAACGAACGAAGAACGTTAAAAGCATAAAAATGAACAAAGGGTAAAGATCAAGCCAATCGAATGGCACGTTAACGGATTCAGAACAAAGTTCTGTCTGAGGGGTATGGAAGTACGTATGATAAGGAAGAGAATGGCTTTGGAACGACCTTGTTTTGACATATAACAATGAAGTTATGTGATCAGAAAGTACGTGTCTCAAACTTAATACTAGACTTAGTAACAATTTCTAAGGTTTAGGCTCGGCGTCGCAGCGCCGACTGAGCTTTGAGAAGTGGAGCCGCAGCGCGAGCTCGGCAATCAGCTACTAGCGAGTGGCACCGCAGCGCGAGAGATAACAAAGGGTTTGGCACCGTAGCGCCAGACCAAGGGAAGAGGGAGAGGCGTGGAGTCGGCGCCCACGCGAGAGAGAGAGGAAGGGGGCACGGCAAAGCATACGGCAGCGCAATGCCAGAAATGAGATTCTTATTTCTCAATCACTGGGATGTGAAAGAAATAATTATGAACATGTACTTCACCTAATGTAACACTTAGTCAAGTGTTTTAAACCTTTAGTAAAGGTTGAACGGAAATATTAAATGAGATTAAAAGATAGAGAATGTAAGTGCTAGATTACGTAACCGATATCCGGGGACCGAAGTCTTAATGAACGAACGTGAGGGATTGCTATGATTGTGATTCCTTAGATGTTGGGTGACGAAGTTAATGAGTAACATTTTGATGTTATGTTGTGGTAATGAGAGATAAGTGTAAAGCGTATAGACGCTCTGAACGCAACGCAGTTGCGATGAATGATTTGTCTTAGCATACAACGAACCGTATGGCTTAGACATTAAGAAAGAATAATGAACATGGGGTTCATGGGTTGGGTAACGATTGAAAGAAATTATAACCTTGAGTAAAGGTTGAATGAAAGATTAAGAGACGAGCAACGTAAATGTCGAATACGTAAACGATTCTCGTGAATCGTATTCGCATTGGACGAACGTTCTAAGTGTACAATGATTGTATGACATAGACGTTGACGAAGGTAGTAAGTAAGATATGATTTTTCATAAAAAGTCATAGCGAACGGTAATAATATTAATGAAAGTCCGAGTATGAGTCAGATAGAGAAGGTTATAATGAATGTAAGCGTTAAACACTTTAGCCAACGTGCGGGTTGAGGGTACACGATTATTACACGGGCAGAACCAACACTTCATGTATGGTTTGATCGTAAGGTAATGAAGACTAAGATTTAACCATGAACGGTGAAGAAACTGAGTTAAAGATAATAACGTATAACATTAAGAAGCCGAGTTAATAAGTATAACTTGGACAACGTTCTGAGTTGAATGAACCAGACATTGTAAGGTATGAATAAGTTCATATAAAATGTTTAAAGCTATGTCCTCATAGTATTGACATTAAACGATCGTTCCGAGTATACAAAAGACTGTATGACTTAGACGATAAAGAATGAATCCTAAGGTATGGCATTTAGTTGCCAGAAAGCTGTAAGGAATAAGAATTTGACTTATCGAATATTATAGTTTAATGGTTCGGGTAAGTTATGATAAGTTAGGTTGTTATACAATCGTAACCTTTGATAGTTGACATATGGGTGCTGGGCTAAACAATTCCTTCATAGAGCGAAGGTATATACAAAACTGGCAACCGATCTAACTCAAACGTTATTAAATGGCGGTGTAGATGAGACGGGAACTTGTTTGTTGGTTGTTTGTGGGAAACCACTCAGAGTACCATATGGACTACTAGCAGAGAAGAGATGTACGCTGAGTCCTATAGAAGTTATAAGAAGAAGATAAGAATTTAAATCATCAAAGATGATGAACGTTTTGAGTAAGACATCTCTGTATGTCATGAAGCCGTAAACTGGTAATGAAAGTTAGTCGCGTAAGCTTAAATTGCAAGAACGCGAACCCTAAGAAGTAAAGTTAAGTAAACCAATGCGTAAGTCAAGTATATGACTAATTGGTGTACATGTTATTTTCCTTATGTGTTATATAGGGATTTGGAATGAGCAATTCAGCGTAAACTATAAGCTGTAGTTGTGCGTAAGGCAAGTTTCCTAACTTCATTCATACTATATGAATGCTAGTTTCTTAAACTTCTCAGATGTTGAACTTGAGAAGTTCGGTCTATGTGGAAATGTGTGATATTTGTACAAGGTGGTAGTATGTATGAGGCCTTGTGCCACAATTTGAACACTTTGGTGTTTCTATGAGATAAACTGTTCTATGATTTAGCTCTTCAATACAAGTACGTTCAGTTTATACATGAACCGTTATTGTTAAGTCTGTGCTAATGATTCTAGCCAGACAGGATATGTATGAAAAAGGTAGAGGAATGAAAGTATTTCAAAGTGAAATTGACTGATGTTTTAAGATGATATGAATCGAGACTATTCCTATTATTCAAGCTATTTCATAACCTTTGTTCCATTATTGAAGTTCTGAAGAATGTTTCTACTCTTGAAGTTGTTTGATCAACTGTTATGACTTGCTGGGCAATTGAATGCTCACACTTACTTTAAATGAAAAACATTTTCAGCGTACGATGTTATAAAGAACTTAATGATCCTATAAAGATCAAGTTGATCGGTATCCAGACGAAGTGCTATTCAGTATGTGAATGTGCATGAAGAGCAAGTGAAGACTTGTAATATATAATGATATAATTAAACTATAGATTAGTTTAATGAACAATTATGTATCCTTGGTGGTGGATGAAAGTCACTCGTGTAAGATTAAAAGAATAATGTAATTATCAATATTTGTAATAAAAGAGGTTATAAGGTTTCGAGAACCTGGGATTTGAGAATGTATGTAATTATATTTATCTATATACTGATGTGTGTTTGGAAGGAGATGGGATCGTGACGCACAGAGTCCGGGTCTGAAAGTAGACTAGATTTTGGGGCGTTACACTCATTCTTAGCTGTGTTCCCAAACATTCTTGTAATCGCTTCCAAAAATTTGATGTGAAATGTAGATATCTGTCTGATATAGTGGACACAGGTACACCGTGTCGTGAAATAATTTCCTTCACGTATAGTTTTGCCAACCGATCCAAGTTAAATCTAATCTTGATTGGTAAGAAGTGTGCCGACTTCGTCAGTCGATCAACAATCACCCAAACAACGTCATAACCTTGCTGAGTCGTTGGAAGACCTTCCACAAAATCCATTGTGATATGCTCCCATTTCTATTGTGGTATCTCCAACGGTTGCAATAATCCGCTTGGCCGTTGGTGTTCATCTTTAACTTTCTAACACGTTAAGCATTTTGCCACACACTCAGCCACATCCTTCTTCATATTTGGCCACCAAAAATGATGTCTAAGATCCTAGTACATTTTCGTACTTCTAGGGTGAATCAAATATCTTGAGTTGAATCGTTATTTATTTTGAATAACTTCTCGTCGGATTTTGTCGGATATCTAATTTCCAATTCCATCATAGCCATTTCTGACACTAACTTCTCCTGGACTGTCAACATCATTAACTTCTCTCGTCCCTTCCTGTTTAAAGCGTCAGCAACAACATTCGCCTTTCCGGGATGATAGAAAATCTTGCAGTCATAGTCTTTGATCAGCTCCAACCATCTTCTTTGCCTCATATTCAAATCTTTTTGTGTAAAGATATACTTCAGACTTTTATGGTCAGTATATATCTCACACCTCTCTCCATAAAGATAATGTCTCCAAATCTTCAGGGCAAACACCACCGCAGCCAACTCTAAGTCATGAGTCGGATACCCTTTTTCATAATCTTTTAATTGACGTGATGCATACACAATAACTCTGTCGTTCTGCATAAGTACACAGCCTAGTCCTTTATGCAATGCGTCACTATACACCACAAAATTCCCTGTATCATCAAGCAATGATAACACAGGTGTTGTACTTAACTTCTTCTTTAATTTGTGAAAACTTTCCTCACATTTCTCTGTCCAAACAAACTTAACCGCCTTCCTGGTTAAATTTGTCAACGGGGTCACGATTTTGGAAAAATCTTGAATAAAACGCCTATAGTATCCTACCAACCCTTAGAAACTCCTTATCTCTGACGGTGTCTTCGGCTGATCCCAGTTTACTACAGCTTCAACTTTTGATGGATCTACCGAAATTCCATCTTTATCAATAACATGCCCGAGAAACTGTACACGTTCCAACCAAAACTCACATTTTGAAAATTTTGCGTACAACCTCTCTTTCCTCAATGTCTCCAACGTCACTCTTAAGTGTTCAACATATTCTTCCTTGGTCTTAGAATACACCAGGATATCATCAATAAACACCACCATAAATTTATCTAAGAATGGTTTAAACACCATGTTCATCAAATCCATGAACGATGCAGGTGCATTAGTTAAACCAAATGACATAACAAGAAACTCGTAATGACCATACCGAGTTATGAATGACGTCTTCGGTACGTCTTCTGGCCTCACCTTCAGTTGATGATAACCACTCCTCAAATCTATCTTTGAAAAATACCTCGCACCCTCCAGTTGATCAAAAAGGTCGTCGATTCTTTGTAACATATACTTATTTTTAATCGTGACCTTATTCAATTCTCTATAATTAATGTAGAGCCACATCAATCCATCCTTGTTCTTAACAAATAACACTGGTGCTCCCCATGGCAATACACTCGGTTGGATATACTTCTTATCTAGCAATTCTTGCAATTGCACCATCAACTCTTTCATCTCTACCGGGGCCATTCAGTATGGTGCCTTAGATATTGGGCTTGGTACTAAATTAATCACGAACTCGATTTGTCGATCTGGCGGAAGACCTGGCAAATCGTCTAGAAATACTTCTGCAAAATCTCTTATGATCGGTATCTCTTCTAACTTTGCACTTTTCTTTAGTGTATCAACTATGTAGGCTAAGTATCCTAAACATCCTTATCTTAACAACTTTTTGGCTTGCATCACCGTTAGACAACTTACTTGTCGAGGTGACTTGCTGCCATAGAACACAACCTTTGATAGAGTCATAAGGTTAACACACTTTCTTTGGCAATCAATTACTGCTCTGTGATTGAATAACAAATCCATTCCCAGGATAACATCAAACTTACCCAGTCTAATTGGTATCAAGTCTACCCTCATCTATTGACCCAGCCTTCACGGTCATATTGAAAGTTCTCGCAGTAGGTCGACTTGATTGTGATGGTCCAGTAATAGTCAATGCACCACCACTGTTGTTGTTTCCCTTTCCTCCACTTGCACTCCCCGCTGGCTTTTTTAGGACAATCACGAGCCATGTGATCCTTTGAACAACAGGTAAAACATGTTCCTTTCTTTGGGCTCAAATAGTTTGGTGCAATGTGTCCCTCCTGACCACAGTTGAAACACAGTCCATTTCCCTTCAAACATTCCCTAGTATGGTTCTTTCCACAAGTAGCGCAAGCTTCAAACTTTTTCTTCTGCTGACTTCCCTGCTGTCCTCCCATAGTCGAATTCTCATTCCACTTCCTCTTCTGATTGTTACTTCCAACATTACTCCCACCAGCCTTATTCTCATTATCATTCTTCCTCTTCTTCAGTTCTTGGTTGTACTTGGTCAAGGCATCGCTTCCACCTTCCGCAATAATTGCCTTTTCCAGTACAGCCGCAAAAGTATTTAACTAGAACATTGAAACCTTGCTATACATCCAGGGTTTCAATCCTTGTTCAAACCTTCTTGCCTTACGCTCATCCGTATTGACTTGATAAGTGGCAAACCTTGCCAACTCGTTAAAGTTCGCAGCATATTCTGGCACCGTCATGGTTCCTTGCTTCAACTCAAGAAATTGCACCTCCAACTGATTCTGAGAACTCGTTGGAAAGTACATTTCGAAAAATAGTTCCTTAAATCTATCCCATATTATCACTCATTGTCCCCCACAAACCTTATTTGCTTGCCACCAGTAGCTAGCTTCGGCATAAACGTTGTGACAACCTGAATTTTCATAAGTTATAAAAATAAGAAATTAATAATTAAAATTCTTATTATGAGGTGTATATATTTTGAATTATATGATTTGGTGTGAAGAGAATTATATATTCATATGTTGGAGAATGTGAGCTTTAATAGTTAATTAAACTATTAAAGAATTTAAATAATATTAGTTAATTTAATTAAGTTGAAATTATGTTATGAGATAATATAATTTTAATTATTATGCCTTGTGGGCAATGGAAATTATTATGAGTTAAGTTTCATAAATAGCGTGAATAATTCACTTAATTAAAATTGTGAATTAATACAAGTATAATTGATTTAATAAAGTGAGAAGGTAATATATTGCATGAAAATGTAACTATTAGTATAATGTGAGTAAAATATTTATTAAGTACATTAAATATTTTAGTTGGAAACTTTATGGAATAAAATGAATATTTATGATATTAAATAAATACTTGATGAAAATTGTTATGGGATAGTTTATTTAAGTGTGATAAAATAGATGAGATTTATAATGTATTTTATTATGCGAGTATAATTGTGATATTCTAATTTAATTAAATAATTAAATTAGAGGAGTGAGAATTTGTTAAATAATGTTATGATTGTAATGGTTGAATAGAAATTATAATTTTACTGATAAGGTTAATTTTATTTCTTAAGGAATTAAAGGTACATAATCTAGTTTATATTTCTAGTTTATGTGTTCTTGAGTTTCTTTTAAAATTGGAGTTTGGTTAATGAATTTGTGGGTTACGATGTTATATATGTTATTAGATATTTATAATTTGACAGTGGTCATCTAGAAACAAATTTTCAGAAATCAAATTCATGTATTTATACTAAAGAAGAGGTGTCGACGTCGGGATTTTTAGATGTCCCTTTCCGTTACTTGTTCTTTGGTGTTCTCATTTTAGGTGAGATTTGTTTGAAAAAACAAGTAAAAAAGGTCTGACATGTATAATGTCGACGATGTGACTGTTAAGAGTCGCCAGTTGGTTTTTTAAATGATTGTACCAACACAACCGATAAAAGGTTTGCACATTGACCCAGTGATGTGACACTTCTAAACGGGTCGATGAAATCGAGATTCATTAGGGTCCGGGGACTTGGTTATGCGGAGGGAAGGTGTAAGGCACCCCCCGACATCCGTGTTACCACGGTGACCGCCTCTTTTCAAGAAACTATTATTTGAATATGTGTGTGTGTGTGGGTCAATATGCTGTTAATTGGAAGTAGTGCGAAGCCTCGTTCGTACCTATATACACAGGGTTTCAATTTATGTAAAAATTTAGTTTTTAGCAAGATATGGCAATGATGTTTTATAAAAGAGGTTTTTCAAACCCTGATGCTCAGTAGTAATTGAGACCTTTTACACTCCCATTTTATTAAGTGTTCTACTTGATTGATTTTATTTGACGAGATCACGAGGCATCCGCATGCGAAAAATAATATACAAAATAATGCCGACTTCCTTATGGGTATGGAAACCATCTGAGGAAATTCAGACAATGCAAAATAATTTACAAGCTGCTTACAGCTGAAAATGTCCATCACGGGAACCGAATCTAGATCCAATAGGTTGAATTTGTGATCACATGATTCCTAGGCGCACAAGATACCTCAATTTGTATGAAAGCAATAAGCAAGTATATATATAAAATCTGTAAATATATATATACAGACATGATCACCAACCACGAAGCACCTCCATGGGGGATCAGAAATGTAAATAAAGTTGTAAAAGCTATCAACCGCCACGGAGGAAACTCTAGGCGAGACGAAACATAAATAAAGCTGTAAAGCTATCAACCGCCACAGAGGAAACTCCAGGCGGGACAAAATATAAAGAAAGCTGTACAAAGCAATCAACTACCACGAAGTAAACTTCAGGCAGGACGAAACGTAAATACAGCTGTAAAAGCGATCAACCACCACGAAGTGAACTCTGTGGGGACGAAATATATATATATATATATATATATATATATATATATATATATATATATATATATATATATATATATATATATATATAACCGATATCGGATGTAAAATCAGGCTCATCGAGCGAGTTCGACAAAGCCAGCTTCATATATATAAGTATATACATATATAAAAGCGAGTAAACGCTCTGGATGTAAAATCCAGGCTCATCGAACAGAGTTCGACACACAGTTAATATATATAAGTATATATATATATATTAAAGCAATAAACGCTCCAGACCGAACTCTAGGCTCAATCGAGGCATAACTTGATAATGTTAGTACAATATATATATATATATATATATATATATATATAGACTAAAATGAAACCACGGACCGAAGTCCAGGCAAAAGCAAGCTACACGACTCTCAACATGGAGAAGGGTGTGTGCAAAGATGAAGAGAAAGGCTTTAAAGTGTGTGAGAAGGCTTGCAATTGACTGCCAAAAAAAAAGACTTCTATATCTTTAAAGTGGGTAAACACTGGCCTTTGTACGTGAAAAAGAAGTTATATATGAGCTCACAGGTGTTTAAAATGAGAAAGTACACTATTTGGGGTGAGTGCAGAGCAAATTGGGAAGGGCTTCCTCGCTGTTTTCTCTTGCAAAATGGGCACTCCAAGTCCTCTATTTATAGACTATTGAGCCGTAGGTGTACCCAGTTTTTTGAGTCAGGTCGTCTCGTACTACGTGCACTTGGGCACTGTAATGTCCACTCGGACTTTCAGAAGTGCAATCCGGGCATCCGATTGAGGTATACATGACCTATATCGGACTGCCGTTGTCGAGAGTTGTACAATGGCATGGGATTAGAGTTTGTACGAAGTCATTGAAGATGGGACGATGCCCTCCGGTCTTCAAGCTTCAACTTTTATCTGTTACCCCACACAATAGTCAATCGAGATTGGTTAGTCTTATGGGACATCGTTGTGTAGAGATGTTGGGACGACGTGGCATGGCATCACATTGGCTAGATGACGATGTTGCCCCTCACCGGTGTTATCGCCAGATTGGGCTGATAAAGCAGACGTTACTCAGGCTTCTCTGAGATTGGACTGTTGCAATTGTTGAAGGTCCTCATTGTCATCTTTGAGGTGTGCCTATCCTCCCGATGTTATCTCCGGGTTGGTACAGAGTATCTCGTTGTGAGCGCCGAGATTGAAGCTGGTTGCATTTGAAACAAGCATTTCTGGGGTTATCGCCGAAACTACATTCCTTGGGGTTATCACCAAGGTTTGTGGCTTTTCCCATGGTTGGGACTGAGACTGAATATCTCGGGGTTATCTCTGAGATTAATCGGTCTTCTCCGGTGTGTGTTCCGGTATTTGATCTGCACGCCTCAGGGTTAGCTTCAAAGTTGGAATTTTACTCCAAGTGTGTGTTCTGGGGTTGATGTTGAACATTCGGTAGTATCCGGAATGGATATAGATTGTCTTTCAGGGTTCCCTCTTAAAAGACGAATTTGTCGTCCTGCAATGTTAGTGACAGCAGTACAGAAAATTTTGAGTGTCTAAAAGAGGAATTTGGGTTTTGATTGTAATGTGTGTTTTGTTGTACTTTGGGACTAAAGTTGATGATAAATTCATGATGAAAACTTTAAATTGGTGGATGATTGTTGTTCTCCTCTATAAAATGAAAACAACACAACATGAACGGATCGAATTGGTTAAGAAACGAATTCGTGATGAATGAATACACTTAGCATGTTGAAAATAGGAAAAATTAGTATAAACAAATTAGAATTAGTATAAACCAAGTCCCACATCAACTAAATTGAGAACTTTACCCTTTGCTAAACCTATAAATAGAAGGGCTTGATCCTTTGTTTCATTCACCAACAATAAAGCCTCCAATTTTGAGAAAGACTTTGTTGTGGGAGGACTTTTTATAAAGATCTTCTTAGTTAAATTTTGGTCGAGTACATATTCAGTTTATGGAATTCGTATTTTCGGGTATGTTTCTTATTTAATTTTTGGTAATGTTATTATTTTAAATATCGTATTTAGTTTGTTAGTTAAACTTTGTATTTTGGAAGTTTAGTTAGTTTTGTTAGTAAACTAGTTAGTTTACTATGTTTATTTTGGCTTGTAATTGATTATGTAAATGAGTTCTAATGATTGTAATTAGAGATATGAAGCCTTAACATCATCCAAGTGTAACCAAAACTCACAAAATAAAAGATTTACAAAGAACCTTGTTGGGCAGTTTTTGGGATTGAGCTTGAGGACCATTTGTGCTTTTGATTTATTTCTAAAAGCTAAATTTGATGATTGTATGTTATATCCCTCTAATTTCTGAATATTTCCTAACTTGAATGAACCAAAACGGAGTTAAAATGAATCTGTGGTGAAGATTTTAGTAAACCATGTCTAGAAATGAAAACTGAATGAACAGTAGTGACTATAATGTCATATTCTAAAGTAGCTATGTTGCCTGAAAAATTCTGAGTTTTAGGGTAGTTGTAGTGCACTGAGTTAGGAAGCCATAGGCTTTGGAATGACCACATTTCGACCTCGGATGAGGGAGTTACGGTGATTGGAAAGAAATGTGTCGAATTTGTCAAACTGAAAGTCAGCAGCGGGACGTGCTATTTGGGACACTGTTTCGATCAGTTAATATTTCACAAACTTATGGGCTTTTCGTGTGTTATAGAACACTGAATTAGTTTTCCATAGACTCCGGAACGGACTAATTCTGACTTCGGAGAAAAGAGTTATGACCATTCAAAGTAGTCGTGTCAAAACTGACTAACCAACTCGGGGCAGTCACCTTGAACGAATTTTCCGGAATTCTGTGTTTTGAATTTGGAAATGGTCAAAGAATGAAAGTTGTAGCCTCAGAAGTTAGCTTTGCGTGGGCTCAAGAATCGCTCAAAAATGTTTTGAAACAAATTAGTTATGACTATTTTAGCGTGAAAGGATAAAGCTGGAAAAAGTTGAAAACTTTTATGAACTTCAATTTTTGGCACACTGTTTAGGCTACTTAATAAACCCGAAATGAGAGGTTAGTATTTCTTAAAAATAGTCTTGTATGCCATGAAAAAACATAATAAAAACGCCTTACGATTGGATAAGTAGATTGCAAGTTATTAAGCCGCGAAGTGGTTGTCAAGTGAGGAAATTTCTTTGCCTTGTGTAGGCGGCAATGAATAAATCGCTCAATTGCGTATTTTTGCCACAACGCTTTTGGGTGGTTTTGTGGTTGTTTAACATGTAACAAAACATCGAGAGAGATGCATAGATATTATATAATGTTTATATATCGCGAAAATTCAATTTAAATGTAAAGAAAGCGATAGAAATGTAATGTAAACGTAAGTTTTCATAACTATGCGAGCATAATTCGAGAAATGATATGTAGAACGTATATGTAGCATAATGAAATGTGCAAACCCGTTTGAAATTATATTGAACCTAGGAATGGTTTTAAGACAAGAACAAAATATTATAGTTAATGTAAATAAAATTAGTTTATATTGAGTATGTGAAACTAATATGGACATGTATGTATCCTCAATTTGTGTAGGATCATCACAGAGAAGATAAGTTATAAACATTAAACAACATCCAAGGCAAGTTTTTCAGTTATATTATGTTTGTGGATTAAATGTGATTAAGTGGTGAGTTACATACCATGCTTTATGGATTGTTAAAGTCAAAATATGACTAACATTACAAGAAAAAAGCTTAAGTCCGACGGATTATTCCGTCGGACATACGCCTATTCAGTCGAAAATATATTATTATCGATTTAAAATATCTCATCGGATATTCTATCAGAAATAATTAAATCGAAAATAAGTTTCATCGAAAATTCTGTCGAATTTCATTATCCTCGACGAACGTATCGCCGACGGATGTGCGTCAAACATTAACTATCTTCGACAGAATATATAGGACAAAACTTTTCGTCGAATATAACAGTACCTATTTGCGACGGATGTATTCCCTCGGAATTATCTTATGTCCGACTGAAAAATAAAATAACCCATTATTCATTAAAATTGGATAATTATTAAATTCAACGGAATTTGCGTCGGAGATAGAGTGTTTACGACGGATACATTGTGTCGAAGATAACGTATGTTCGACTAAAATTAGGATATTTCAGCATTTATTGAAAATTGCTTATTTGTTACTTCCGAGGGAAGTTCCGTCGCAACTACCCTATTCCGTCAGAATTAACTATCCTTTTTTTTTTTAATTGCAGATTTTAAAAGTTAAGTTTCCAGGTGTTTAAACCCATTAATATACCTGTAACGTGTCACAACCAAATACACAGTAATATAAACCTGTATCTCACATTCAAATATGCAACGTAGCACTAAAACTTAATCTTCAACTCATTATCATTCACATTCACATTCAAATATCCACCAAAACGTATTATAAGCTAACCAATTACAAATATAAGCTAATGTTCCATAAATGTTAAACAATATAATTTACAATAGTTGTACAGACACAATTAGACAATACAATATATACAAAAGTTCTATAATAACATGAATATATACAAATGAACTATAAACTAGTAAAAGTATGATCATCATCGGGCGGAGGTGAACGACGCTGCTGGTCGCCATCGCCGCCCTGTTGCTCATGCTCATCATCGCCAGCCTGGTCGCCATCGCCACCCTATTGATAGAATCAAAAATATAAATCATTAGTCTATATATATATATATATGTGTGTGTGTGTGTGTGTGTGTGAGAGAGAGAGAGAGAGAGAATTACCAAACTAGCCTTAATTGAAAAACATAAACAATAAGAATACCTGAGTAGGTGGGGGCGGATGAAAAGCCTCCTCCAAGAGGGTAATCACCATCCAGAGCATCTCGGCGCTCCAAGCGTCGAACTGCTCCCGTGGTAATCCCGTATTCTCTGCAGAGGCCCCTACTATAATATCCTGAGTAATCTGGTGAAGACGAGAATTGGAAGGCAACTGCTGACGCCGAAAGACGCGGATCGGATGGAACTTCCGATCCGACCTATCCCTATCACCACCGGAAGATATCGTCATCCAAGCCGGCCTTGTATGAGATGGTTCGACATGTGTTTCTGACGGATTTGGCTATACTGGTAGAACCTATAAAGAGATACAAATTTGATTACTAATAATAATTTATATAATGTGATAAATTCAGATAATTTCATGAAATATTAAAAAATATTACCTCCAGGAAGTGTATATGCGGGTATCCTCGGTAGACCCAACACTCGATATCTTCCGGTAATGCTAGTAGGGGGATCCTGAGATGCGACCCATAGTCTCAACTCCTCATCCAGATCTAATACAATATCGGGAAGAGGGGTGGTAAAATCTAACGGCTAAGAACCCTTCCTAATAGTCTCCAACTCAGCTATACGCTCGTCCCGAAGCCTCTGAAATCGGTCCTGTAATATATTCCATATACGTATGTTAATTATATCATTTTAGTTACGATTGAATATTATTAAAAGCTAAATAGTAAGATGAGTTTTACCCATATAGATAAAGCTGCCTGAGACAAAGCACGCTCGTCCTTAGGCGTGTGGACTCGATCCAAAAACTCTAGAATGGTAGGATCTCGGCCCAAGGTCCTCCCCAATGCCTAATACAAACAATCATAAAACAGGTCTTAAGTATTTGTGTGAGAACTTGACACATAAATAACTAAATACAACGCACTTACCGTCTTCGCCTCCTCGAATAACTAAGAATGATTCTTCTTCGCACTTACAATGGTGTGTACTATTCGTAGCTGACCACGGTTCTTCTTCGCCTGCTCAGACTTTTTCTTGAAGTCATCATCCTCCCAGTGCGCACACATAGTCTCCCAGGCTAAATCGGAGACTATGTGGGGCTGATGATCTCTGATGTTGGTCCCGGGCTGGTCCACAACTACCCGAGCTGCCTTCTGTCGCATCTCATACAGCCATCCAGAGTAATTCGCAGCGACGTGATGCTCAATCACATCATCGCCAGCTGACTGAGAGATGTTCGAGTCAAATCAATAATAAACCTATAACAAAAGACTATTTTAAATTAAGAACAATTGATTTGGTCATCCCAATACAACTATGTAGTGATAATATGCTTAACTTACATGGAACTCCCGCAAGACGGTCTGCATAAAAGTGGCATCGTATCGCACATACTTACTGAACCGCATGCACCCTCTCAGGAGATGCGTCAAACAAATCGCGTGTAGGGTGTGCTTAGCCGCCAGGTCTAGTATACTACAGAAAAAGTATAACAATATGTGTTGTGTGAATTATGTTTTGCAATAACTTATAGAAATAGTATGAATATTTTAACACTTACTGCTGGGAAACGACATCCACCGGTACTGTAAGTGGCATTGCTGGCGGACGACCAAATATACCGAGGTTCGTCCCTCGGTGTCGTCAACGAGGTGCATCTGTAATAATTGTATTTAACATAGTACTTCAATAATCATTGTAATTAATGCAGCTTGAGATATATTTAAATCCTAGTTAAGATAACTTACTCGCGCCGGAAGAAGAGCCTCCATCGTGGCTATCGTCTCCAGTACCGGATCGCCCACCACCTCGGTGACCTCCACCGCTATGTCTAGCCATGAATATCCTACTGCAATAACAAAATTGGTAGATTATACGAATATGTAAGGTTGAACAATATGAGGTAAGTACTAATTTGAATGCTAATTTTCAATTACGCACGTCATCAAACCCATCAGAATCAATGTGTATATCATTCTCGGATTCGGTATCTTCCTCATCCTCAGTTTTGGGATCAGTTTCGTCATCGTTATCATCCTCAACGACTACATAATCATTCATGTGTACGACGGCCTTGACATCCTCATCGTTAGGTACGTCAATGACATCAGTATTCACCACATCTTCAGCATGGAACACTACGGCCAATGGGTTGCTCACATCTTCTTGCAATGCCTCATCCATACCAAACATGTTATCAGCATTAAATGAGCGTGTTTTAGTAGTGACTACTGTGTACCAGGGGATTCGAGTATTTACGACATTAGGAGCATAATACACTTGAGTCACTTGACTTGCTAACACGTACACGTCATCAGACTTTAACACTGACTTGATATCCACGGTTGTGATTCTATTACGATCAATTTTAAACCCCTTTTCAGTATCAAACCAGCTACACTTAAATGTAACTACCTTTTTGCCACTGGGATAATTGAGCACAACTACATCCTTTAAATGACCATAGTAATTGGACTCAGAATCTTGGTAGCAGCTTCCTAACACCACAACCCTAGAATTGACAGATGTGAGTTCATACAAGTCATCGACTCTAAATCTGTACCCATTCACGATGCAACCAGGAAAAGAACTAACAACTTTGTAAGGTCCTTGGATGACATCTATAAAATGCTCAGAAATATTCTCAGCTTTAACCCTTTTCTTAAACCACTGTTGGAAATTAGCATTAGTGAATGTTTCCAATTCAGCTGCAGTAAAAGTTGGGTTAGAAGCGTGCGCTTCCTCTACGAATGAACTACGATATTAGTAAAATGTCTTTAAAATATATAGAGATGACTATAATCCTCTAGACTTACGTGGTGAGAAGTTGTTTATATCATGGATTGGACTCATATGGGAGATAATTCATTCCTAGCAGAGAAGTGATCGTTCCCTCATTTAGAGGGTTGCTTAACCTAGAACTTTTTTCAACAACTTACTGGCACTCCTTCCGGATGTTGTCATCTGTTATGATGGAACAGTGAGGAATGTCTGCAGTAATTCAATTACCTTTTTTATTCGAGTATAGGACACAAACAGGAACTAGGACCCTTTTTTTTAATTGTTGCCGAGGAACCTGTTGGAGTACTATTATTAAACTATCGCTATATGTCAAACTCCGCATACAAGAAAGAATACATATATGTAGGGAAAGTGTTATTGCATTTATATATTGAAACTTATGGCAAACTAAGCAAATGCTACTTAGTTTATTTTGCCAATGATAATAAACTAAGTAAGTGGTACTTAGTTTATGAAAATTGTTATTTGAAATCTATAGAAAATACTGTTCGACATTCACTCCTACTTAGTTTATTTTGCTAATGTGAACTAAGTAAGTGGTACTTAGTTTATGAGAATTTTATTCAATTATTTTTATTTTATTTTATGTTTTATTGGATTGTATTTTATTTGTATTATGTTATATATTTTAAAATATTTTTTATTAAATTAAATTTATTTATTAAATTAAATTTTATTTATTTTTTCATTATATTTTATTAAATTTAAATTATTACAAATTTTTATTTTTATTTTGTATTTTATTTTATTTTACCTTATTATTACTCATATTATATTATATTATTTTATTTAATGTATTTTATTTATTTATTAGATATAATTTAAGTTATTTCATTTAGGAACAATTATTTTATTTTAATTTAATTATTTTATTTTATTTCATTTTATTTTATCTTAAATTATCTTATCTTATGTTATTTAATTTTGTTATTATATATTATAATATGTTATAGTATTTTATTTAGTAGTACAAAACTAAGTAAATATTACTATAAACTAGGTTATTTTAGTATTGGAAAAATAATTAAGTAACATATTTAAATAGTTACATGGGCCCATAAAATTTGCAATTGAAGACTTCTGACAGAAATTCAGTCCGAAATTCCATCGGAAATATCATGTGTAATTGCATACAGAAAAACAAATTGAAATATTTACCAGATGCTATACACTAAACAGAAGCTGCAACATAAGCTGTAATCCCAATTTGCACATCAGTTTGCATAACAGTTGGGCATAACACAATTTCGGCAACCCAATTTTCACAACAGTAGGCAATTAACACAAATAATAACCCTTATAATTTCAGTAGAACACAAATAGATATAACCCATTTCAGTGTATATAGTACCAATTATCATCAATCCGAAATATATATAGTAGCAGTAATTATCATCAATATATATATATATATATATATTACCAATTTCAGTGTAATATGCACAATATAGGGCAGGAAGTTATACCTAATTATACAAATAAACCATTACTAACCTTAGGCCTTAGCTAGTTTGAAAATCGGTTAAAGGAGGAGAAGGAGAAAGCAGAGTCCAACCAGGCCAGAACGTGAGTTGTCGACGTCGACTGCGTAAGGGAGGGTCACCGCATAGATTAGCGATGATGTGGAAGGAAGGGTGGCCAAGCAATGAAAAGAGAGAGTGGTGAAGAGAGAGAGAAAGAGAGAGGCGAACGTACGCGCGGTGGCAGGGGAAAAGGGGTGGCATGGGGGACCGGCCGATGATGATCGGATGGGTGGGGTGGGGAGGATGAGAGAGGGAATGAGAGTACTGAGGGGACCAGTGTGGGGGCGGGGAGGATGAGAGATGGAAGGAGATCGACTGAGACTAAGAGAATGAGAGAGGGTGGGGCGGTGAGGAGTGATTAAACGAGCGTCTAAAATGAAAAGGCAGAAGGTGAAAGGTTTTTATTTTTATCTCCGACGGAATGTCCGTCGGACATACGTCTCTCAAAAATAGTTTAAGTTCGACGAAAAGTCCCTCGGAATTAAATTTTTTTCGTCGAAATTACTTTTTGCGATGGCGCCAAACTTGGCGCCAACTGGGGAGGACTAAGTTCGACTGAATTTTGTCCTAATTAATGTATTTCAGAGGGACTTATATCAGACACATTATTCCCTCGGACATAATCCTATTTCGACCGAATTTCATCCGTCGATGATACGTCAGCCGAAAATAGGCAGTTTTCTTGTAGTGTAAGTTAATTGGGTTATGGAACTCAATTTATATGTGATATGTGATAGCACATGTTTTATGATGTAACTCTATAAATTAGAAATGTATAATGCATGAATTGTGTGCTATGTGAAACATGATAGATTGTTAAATTTGTTGGGCTGTCGAGCTCAACCATGCAAATAACCACTTTTGCAGGTTCAAGATTTAAGGTAAAGTTATGTGTTACTTGAGAGACATGAATCAGATGTGATACTTGAAGATTTATATACTTTGGTTGTGTTATTATTATTTGAACCATGTTTAAGGTTTCGAATAATGTATTAATGTTGAATTGTAATATTGTTTTGCGAATGTAAATTATTGTAGTATTAAAATGATTCTGAGATATTTAGCTGTAAAGGTTGAAGGTTTTGGGAACGAGGATAGTTTGTAATAGAAAATTTTAAATATTCCGCAAATTTCAATGGTTGTATTATCGTTTAATGATGTAAAATTAGAGGTTGAATGTATTATTAACGACCGAAGTCGAGAATTAAATTGTATGAATTTTGGGGCCGTTACAAACTTTGTGAATGCAGTCTTTTGATCATCGTTAACTCTAGCAACATCAAACACCTTCTCCATTTCCATAATCAAGGTTTGGGCTTCCACTAGATTCATAGACCCTTGAAACTCTGGCGGTCCAACTGCTTTATATTCCTTGAAGGTCGTAACTTGAACTTGCGGTTGATTCACAAGTGCTCCCGTCAACAGAGTTACCAACTGCTAAACCGTATTAGCGTTGGCCTCATTGTTATTGTTAGTAGACCCCACAGGAGGTGGTTGTTGACGTGGTTGTCTTTTTCTAGGAGGCATTTTCTGTTAGAATATACGCTTATTAGTTCTTCACTCAACTTCTTGAGTAATTGAAGTTTAACTTAAATATTCTAAGATTCAAGCTATAACACATAACATTTCAAATAAACTTTGATATTTTATTCATTCATAATGATTTAAAATATATAAAATATAGCATATATGCTTTAAACATCCACTTTCCTGAACTAAATCAGTTTCAGGATTACATACTCATACTACCCCTTTATTCATTTCAAAATAAGGGATTTAAAACTTTATTTATTCACATAATAACCATATATTATCATCACTCTTATTTTCTATCTATTCATATTAAGACGTCGAGAGGCTTCTCTGCGCTCCTCCTCCATGATGCGATATGTCCTCTTCCGATCCATCACGAACCACGATGAGTCTTCCAATTGAGGAGGGTAATAAAAGACTCGATCCTGGGCCCTATCAATCGCAAAATTAAAGGCATGATCCATTTCATTCATTTTGGCCATATTCACTTGGACTTTAGCCTCAGCACGGTCTGCACGTTTAGTCGCCTTCATCCAAGCGTCCTTTGCTCTTGTACGCTTAGTTGATTCCTCTTTGAAGTCATCTTTTAACTTCTCCACGTCAGTCTTCATCTTCTCGTTCACTGCCAACAGATCTTCATGTTGACCCTTAGTATGAACTAAATCCCATTCTGTGTTTCCAAGTTTTGAGTCATGTTCCTGAATCTCCACATACTTCTGTTCCAACGCAACATGATGCATATCAACCATCTCCTTCAGTTCCTCTATATTATCCTGTAACTCTATGTTACGGTCATTTAAAGCATCATACATCTCAGCCGATACGGAGTTTGGTGGAAACTCCACAGGATCCTCTTCATCATCATCCTCCTCTATATCCTCAAGACTATACTCCTCGAGATCGGTCACAGTCTCATCCTCTAGGATCAACTATTCCCATACTATGTGAATATCCCGGGGTTCATCATCTCTAGGTAACTGAGGTATCACCTCCCTAGCTGGACTGGACCCTCCTTCGTTAGACATCATGTCAACAAAATATTTTTAGTTTTTTTTAACATTATCAATACTCGCGAGCACATAAGTTATTAACATATAGCACATAATGTCTTTTATTGTTTAGTTTCAATGGATGCCTTAATCCATTCCTTAAAACCAGATAAGAGTTAAACACCTCTATGTTTTCTGTTTCCTTAAAGGCTACTTCCTAAGGTTTTCCCCACCTAAGGTTCATAACCTAAGGCTTTGATACCAACCTGTGACACCGCCAAATCCGGGTACTTCATTTCCGCCGAATTTGGTGCTCACTATCAAAATAATTACATCTAACTACCCATAATAAAGGATAAAACATTAAATAACTTAACAACAATCTTTCCCATTAAAGGTGTCGACGTCGGGATTTTTGGATGTCCCTTTCCGTTAAAAAGGTCCGACATGTATAATGTCGACGATAGGACTGTTAAGAGTCGCCAGTTGGTTTTTTAAATGGTTGTACCAACACAACCGAGAAAAGGTTTGCACATTGACCCAGTGATGTGACACTGATATACGGGTCGGCGAAACTGAGATTTATTTAGGGTCCGGGGACTTGGTTATGCGGGGGAAAGGTGTTAGGCACCCCTCGACATCTGTGTTACCACGGTGACCGCCTCTTTTCAAGAAACTATTATCTGAGTGTGTGTGTGTGTGTGTGTGTGGGTCAATGTGCTGTTATATGAAAGTTGTACGACGCATCGTTCGAACCTATATACACAGAGTTTGAATTTATATAAAAATTTAGTTTTTAGCAAGATATGGCAATGATGTTTTATAAAAGAAGTTTTTCAAACCTTGATGCTCAATAGGAATTGAGACCTTTTACACTCCCTTTTTTTATTAAGTGATCGGCTTGGTTGATTTTATTTGACGAATGCGAAGCATCCGTACGAAAATAATATATATAAAAAAAATAATGCCGACTTCCTCGTGGGTATGGAAACCATCTCAAGAAATACGGTCATATCGCAGAATAATTTACAAGTCACTTCTGATTGAAAATGTCCATCACGAACCGAATCTACATCCAATGAAATGAATCAGTGATCACATGATTCCTAGGCGCCTGAGAATATTGCAATTTGTATAACAAAGAATAACCGTGTATATATATAAAAGCGGTAAATATATATATATATATACGAGCAGGATCACCAACCACGAAGCACCTCCACGGGGATCAAAATATAAATAAAGTCAGAGATACGGTCAACCGCCACGAAAGAAACTCCAAAGTAGACAGATGTAAATAAAGCTATAATGCGGTCAATCGCCATGAAGTAAACTCGAGCGGACGATAAAATGTAAAAAAAGTCAGTAAAAACTATTAACTCGCCATGAAGGAACTCGAGCGGGACAAAATAAATAAATAAATATATATATATATATATATATATATATATATATATATATATATATAAGAAAGCAATAAACGCATTCGGATGTAAAATCCGTGCTCATCGAACATAGTTAGACCACAGTTCATATATATAAGTATATATATAAAAAGCGAGTAAACGCACTGCATCAAAGTCTACGCTCATCGAACAAAGTCGACACACGGTTGATATATATAAGTATATATATATATATATATATATATATATATATATATATATATATATATAAAAGTAATAAACGCACTGCATCATCAAGTTCAGGCTCATCGAACAAAGTCCGATGCAGACAATTAATATATATATATATATATACATTAATGCAATGGCGCCCAAACCGAAGTCTAGGCTCAATCGAGGCATAACTCGATAATGTTAGTCAATATATATATAATATATATATAAAGACGGGAAGGAAACCACGAACCGAAGTCCTGGCAAAAGCAAGCAACACGACTCTCAACGTGTAAAAGGGTGTGTGCAAAGATGAAGAGAAATACTCTAAAGTGTGTGAGAAGGCTTACAGCTGACTTATAAAAAGTGCTTCTATATCTTTAGAGTGGGTAAACACTGGGCTTTTGTGGGCACAAAAGAGGCTATATATGAGCTCACAGGTGTTTAAAAGTGGGAAAATACACTGTATGGCGAGTGCAGAGCAAATTGTGTAGGGTTTCCCCGTCTTTTTTCTCTTAAAGATCCGTACCCCAAGCCTTTTATTTATAGGCAAAAGGTGCCGTAGGTGTACCTGCTGACTCACCAAAAATAGAGTGTGTGCCGTATGTCGGGTTGGCCTTTCTTCTCGGGGGTTAGGTCGTCTCAAGCACGTGCACTCGAGTAATTTGTAATGTCCACTCGAATTTTGAGAAGTACAATCCGGGCATCCGTTTGCATTCTTTTAGTCTCGTTTAATCTTTTCGTTCAACCTTTACTAAAGGTTTAACTTGCTTGCTTAAGCGTTATCTTAGGTGAACTTATATGTTTATACTTTTTTCTTGAACATCCCCCAGTATTTGAGAAATAAAAATCACATTTTAGGGCATTGCCTGCACCGCCCATATTATGACACCATCCTTCCTTTTCTCTCGCTACTTACGGCACGACCTACTTCTCTCTCCCCTTGGTGCAAGCGTCATGCGGCGCCAAACCCTTCATTATCTCTCACGCTACGGCGCCAATTAACAGCACCAGAAGCCCAAGTTCACGCTACGGCGCCACTTCTTGGCGCTGCGGCGCCGGGCCAAAACCCTAAAAATGTTTTCTAAGTGTTAAGTCAAGTTTGAGACGCGTACTTCGCGATCTCATAACTCCTTCGTTATAACTCGGAACGAGGTCATTCCAAAGCCATCTTCTTCGTTATCATATGTACTTTAACCCCCATTGAGCAGAATTTTATTATAACTTCATTACGTGCCATTCGATTGGCTTGATCTTCACCCTTCGTTCATTATACATTTTTAACGTTCTTCACTCGTTCGTCCGTAATTCGGTCATCCGAACTCAGAACTCGTTCGTTCTTGAGTCCATGACTCATGTTTTCTACATTCTCTTACTTTCCTATAAAACCCTACACGTTCGGGTTCATTTACTAACTTTCTAATTCTCGTTCGTCTTTTACAAAAATTTCACCATCACTTCGTTATAGCTAAGTTTTAATCCATTCTTCATGAACGTTTCTACCGTTCCTAACCAAGCAATAAGCAACTAACTTATACACGATGGTTTTATACTTGTCCATCAACAACAATTATCCTAAGATGGTTTTAAACTTGTACATCAACAACAATTATCCTACGATGGTTTTAAATTTGTCCATCAACAACATTCTTCATGTTATTCACGTGTTCTTCATTTTAATCGATATTTTGGATTACGATTCTACTTTTTCTTGGAATTTGATGTTATAGAATATCATTCCTTACTTATTTCATCTATTCATTCATAATATTCTTCGGATCGCTCAACATCCTCACGAATCTTATACTTCCTTAAGAAATTTACAACTAAACTTCTAATTCTTATTTCTTCGTTTTCTCATGATTTCAACCATATGAAATCATTTCTAACATCATCTTCTCCCTATTCTCATTAAGCTATGTTTTAAATATATTAAACTTAAAGAAAATATTAGAAGAAATTAGGGTTCGGATTACTGTTCTTCTTTAATCCTCTTCCGTTATACGAAGCCGGCGTTTTGTAAGCTTTTCTATTTCACGATCACTTTTGATCCTAGCATTCATGCTCACGCTCTTCCTCTTCCTCTCCCAACCGAGCTCTCTCTCCCTCTCTCAAGTGTAGGATTTTCAAAATCCTAGAAAATGAAAATCTAGCTTTCTATTTATAGAAAACCAAAGCTAGGGCAATTTGGTCATTTTGCCCCTAACCTCCTTACTATTCCCACCTCCTCCAACACTTAGCCACCAAGTAAACTTGGCCTCCACCCTTACTTGGTGGCCAAGTAGCCGGCCCACATGCCCATGGGTCATCCCATGGGTTGCCCCATTAGTTATTACCCATCCGTTTACCCATTAGTTCGATCTGCAGTTTCTTTTCTTGGTTTGGGCCTTAACCCTAATTCTTATTGGTCCTTTCTTGGGCTTGATTTCACAAATCATTGGGCTTGACATAATCCAAGTCCAATTGGATTCTACAAAGTCCATGAACTCAAAGTCCATTAAGACTAGTCGTATTCTACGCATTCCATTCTCGTATTCTCGTAATCTCTTCGTATTTAGCTCGTACGATATTCGTATTATACGTCGTACTAATCTTCGTACTATACTCGTATAATAACTCGTATCATACTCGTATTTCTCACGCATAATAACCCTAGTTATTATACGTACTCATTACAATCTCGGAACTCACTTTCCCTAACCCTTAGGTTTTGAGTCCGCAGGCGAAAACTTCGTTTTTGCCATAACTAAAATATTATTGAATATTCCATCACGTCTCAAGATTTTACGTAATCAATAGCTTCTCGGAATTTCAAAATAAATCTCCAAGCATAAACGGGTGAATAGTGCCTATTTCGTCTTTTTCCCTGAAAAATATTTTGTTCCCGAAAAACTTTCATTTTCGTCTTGAAAATTCTTACTCGTTAAAACTAGTTCGTAGCCAGAATCCTCCCGACTTATAATCATTCTAGGTTATAGAACGATTAATAAACACATAGTACATAATAGTATTAATAAAATTTCCTTTTATTAATAACTAATTCTTTAAACCTAAATTCTGGATAATCCAAAATTTCAGGTTGTCACATTCTTCCCTCCTTATAAAAATTCCGTCCTCGGAATTTCTTAAAACCAAACCCTTACCCGGGTTCTCACATTCTTCCCTTCTTCACAGAATTTCGTCCTCGAAATTTTAGCTTACTATTCTTCTCAACTTCTCTTCAAAGAAGTTCTTATCTTTCCATCATTCCTAACCTCCAAATCATGAAGTAGAAGGAATAGTGAGGAATATAAAATATCCTTTAAAATATTTCATACTTTTGCTGAGTGGTCAAATTGACCATGAACTCTTACTAGGGTAAACAACCTTTCGCCGTAAACCTTTCTTTCCACGGTAAGTTTACAATCACAAAGAAGGTAAACTACTTCTTTCCATACGTAGGTGATCAACCTATCGTATATCTCCAGTTAGGGGTATGTTCATCTCAGACTTAATACCAAAAATTTTGGTTATTTCTTGAAACATTCGTCTAGTCAAATCAATTGACATCGACTACTTTAAATTCTTTTCACAAAAATATTTTATGACGTCATGATACCGTACTCTTCACAGTACGTTGAGGACTTCGTCAGTTTATGACTTCGTCATTATACATCATACCATAGCGGTTTGTTGATCCTAAGATCACATCCCACCAGATTCAATTGCATTAACAACTCCATCTTTTTACCATCCTTGCATCAAATGTATGGATGATATAAAATTTATTTTGATATTTTAAATCAATTTCTGTCTAGCCGGAGCAATTGGCATAGACATACAAAGAATAACTCTTTTAAAATCTATTGGTTCCAAAAAGTTGAACCAATTCTTTTCTTTTTCAAAATGTACATTTCAGCACGATTTGAATAAACTTCGAAATCTAGCATAGCTAGAGGATTTGGAATATCCTATTCTCCATCTTCCTTCATTGTCTTTCTGCGAAAATACTTAATCTTCTCTAGCACCTTCAATGCTAACCATACTGAAAATACTTCGTTTTCAGTCTAAACATTCCAATACCTTAGTAGAGTCCATCAACTTACCACACATTATGAGTTTAGGAACTTTCCATAATAGTATGAGTTTAAGAACATCTAGACAGACCTTAGGCGTCCATTCGCTGAGACGTTCGAAATCATACCATATTATTATGAGTCACGAACTTACCATAAGTATGAGTTTCAAGAACTCGTACCTACCTTATTGTTCTCTACCTATCAAGTATATACATGAGAAAAGATTCACCTTCTCGTCATATACATCTTAATAGCGCGACGAATTCCAATGATTATCACTATAATAAACTGAGTAGTTATTACAATAAAAGCACAAACCTCTCGCCCATAACAAAGGTTCATACAACTCAAACCATCACATGAGTCCTCAATTGAAATCTTACAACTTCTAAATTTCTCTTTACTTAATACGAATTTTCTTTAATTCGTATGCTAACCTTTACAACTCAATCTGAGTTCTTATTTCCCGTACTACTTCATAGCACCATTTATTCATAGCATCACCTATAAATCATTCATCGTTTAATAGCTCATCTGTTACTATAATTCACTATGATCACGTGGTGATCTTCTTCCTTAATCATTTAACTCAACGATTTTCTTATCCTCTTCTCTACGATTATAGTCTTAGGTACACATACCTAAGAGTTATAACCTATAGCTTTGATACCACTCTATGACGCCCCGAAATCTAGTCTACTTTCAGACCCAGACTCCGTGCAACACGATTCCATTTCATTCCAAACATACCTCATTATATAGCTAAAAATAATAAGATATATTCTCAAATCCCAGGTTCTCGAAACCTTAGTACCTCTTTCATTACAAATAATGATAATTACATTTTTCTTTACATTTTACACGAGTGACTTTTATCCACCACCAAGGATTCATAACTGTTCATTAAACTAGTCTATAGTTTAATTCTATCATTCTATATTACAAGTCTTCGATTGCTCTTCACGGACATTCACATACTGAATGGCACTTCGTCTGGATACCGCTCAACTTGATCTTTACGGGATACTTAAGTTCTTTCTAACATCGTTCGCTAAAAATGTTTTTCATTTAAAGCAAGTGTGAGCATTCAATTTGCCCAGCAAGTCATAACAGTTGAACAAACAACTATCGGAATTTAAACATTTCTTTAGAACTTCAATAACCGGACAACGGTTATGAAGCAGTTTGAATAATAGGAATAGTCTCGATTCCTATCATCTTAAAACCACATTCACTTTCACTTTGAAATACTTTCATTCTTCTACCTTTTTCATACATATCCTGTCTGGCTAGAATCATTAGCACAGACTTAACAATAACGGTTCATGAATAAACCGAGCATACTTGTATTGAATAGTTTGATTACAAAATAGTTCATCTCATAAAAACACCGAAGTGCTCACATTGTGGCACACAACCTCATACATACTACCACCTTGTACAAATATCGCACATTCGCACATAGACAGAACTTCTCAAGTTCAACATCTGAGAAGTTTAAGAAACTAGCATTCATATAGTATGAATGAAGTTAGGAAACTTTCCTTGCGCACAGCTATAGATTACGCTGAACTGCTCATTCCAAATCCCTATATAACACATAAGGAAATACACGTACACCAATTAGTCATATACTTGACTTACACATTGGTTTACTTAACTTTACTTCTTAAGGTTCGTATTCTTGCAATATAAGTTTACGCGACTAACTTTCATTCCCGCTTTACGGCTTCATGACATACAGAGATGTCTTACTCAAAACATTCATCATGTTTGTTGATCTACATTTTTATCATTTTCTTATAACTCCTATATACTCAGCACACATCGCTTCTTTGCTAGTAGTCCATATGGTACTCTGAGTGGTTTCCCACAACAACCAACAAACAAGTTCCCGTCTCATCTACACTTCCCCACAACAGTGAGTTAGATCGGTTGTCAGTTTTGTATATACCTTCGCTCTCTGAAGGAATTGTTTAGCCCAGCTCCCATATGTCAACTATCAGAGTTACGATTGTACCACAACCTGACTTCTCTTAACTTATACGAACCATTAAACTATAATGTTCGTTAAGTCAACTTCTTATTCCTTATGGCTTTCTGGCAACTAAATGCCATACCTCAGGATTCAATGTCAATACTATGAGGTCATAGCGTTAAACATTTCATATTAACTTATTCATACCTTACAACATCCGGTTCCCTCAACTCGGAACGTTGTCCAAGTTATACTTATTAACACGGCTTCTTAACGTTATACGTTATTGTCTTCAATTTAGTTTCTTCACCGTTCACGGTTAAACAACATTCTTCATTACCTTACGGTCAAACCATACACTCAGCCCTCACTTCGGCTACAGTGTTTAACGCTTACTTCATTCCATCTTCTTTATCCGACTTATATACGGACTTTCATTACTCTCATTACCGCTCGCTATGGCTTTTTATGATAAGTCATATCTTACTTACTACCTTTGTCAACGTCTAAGTTATACAATTATTGTACCCTTAGAACGTTCGTCTTACTCAAATACGATTCATGAGGATCGTTTACGTATTCGACGCTCACGTTGCTCGTCTCTTAATCTCTCACTCAACCTTCGCTCAAGGTTTTATTTCCTTTCATCGTTATTCAACCCATGAACCCCATGTTCATTATTCTTTCTTAATGTCGAAGCCATACTATTCGTTGTATGCTGAGACCGATCGTTCATTGCAACAACGTTGCGTTCACAGCGTCTATACGCTTTACCCTTATCTCTCATTACCATGACATAACATCGGAATGTTATTAATTTCCTTCATCACTCAACGTCCAAGGAACCACAAACATAGCAATCCCTTACGTTCGTTCATTATGACTACGGTCCCCGGATATCGATTACGTAATCTGCGTTTGCATTCTTTTAGTCTCGTTTAATCTTTTCGTTCAACCTTTACTAAAGGTTTAACTTGCTTGCTTAAGCGTTATCTTAGGTGAACTTATATGTTTATACTTTTTTCTTGAACATCCCCCAGTATTTGAGAAATAAAAATCACATTTCAGGGCATTGCCCTGCACCGGCGCTGCAGCACCATCCTTCCCTCTTTCTCTCGCGCTACGGCGCAACTTACTTCTCTCTCCTCCCTTGGTCTAGCACTACGACGCCAAACCCTTCATTATCTCTCGTGCTACGGCGCCAATTAACAGCACCAAAAGCCCGAGTTCACGCTACGGCGCCACTTCTCGGCGCTGCGGCGCCGAGCCAAAACCCTAGAAAATTTTTCTAAGTGTTAAGTCAAGTTTGAGACGCGTACTTTGCGATCTCATAACTCCTTCGTTATAACTTGGAACAAGGTCGTTCCAAAGCCATTTTCTTCGTTATCTTACGTACTTTAACCCCCATTGAGCAGAATTTTATTCTAACTCCGTTACATGCCATTCGATTGGCTTGATCTTCACCCTTCGTTCATTTTACGTTTTTAACGTTCTTCGCTCGTTCGTCCGTAATTCGGTCATCCGAACTCGGAACTCGTTTGTTCTTGAGTCCAAAACTCATGTTTTCTATATTCTCTTACTTTCTTATGAAACCCTACACGTTCGGGTTCATTTATTAACTTTCTAATTCTCGTTCGCCTTTTACAAAAATTTCACCATAACTTCGTTATAGCTAAGTTTTAATCCGTTCTTCATGAACATTTCTACCGTTCCTAACCAAGCAATATGCAACTAACTTATCTGTTGACCCGACAAAGATTGAAGCAATTCAAAGCTGGGAGAAACCTAAGTCAGTGACTGAAGTACGTAGCTTTCTCAGCTTAGCTGGTTATTATCGGAGATTCGTAGAAGGGTTTTCTTGAATCGCTACTCCATTAATGCATTTGACTCAAAAAGATACAAAATTTGGTTGGAGCGAGGAATGTGAGAAGAGTTTTCAAGAACTCAAGACTAGACTCATTTCAGCACCTGTTCTGACAATACCATCTGACACGGAGGGATTTATCATTTACAATGATGCTTCAAGCAAAGGGTTAGGATGTGTTCTCATGCAACATGGGAAAGTCATAGCCTATGCCTCATGACAACTCAAAGAATATGAGAGGAATTATCCTACTCATGATCTAGAGTTGGCCGCTGTCGTTTTTGCGCTTAAGATTTGGAGGCATTACCTGTATGGAGAGAAGGTGGAGATCTATACGGATCATCATCCTCATGCTTATATTGTAATGAAAGTCATCTTTGGCTTACATGCATATATGGATTTAGTATGATTATGACCAGGGGTCATTCGGTATAATCATGACCTGTAATGTTATAAATGTTGTGGTAAAAGTCCTCAGTGGCCTGTAATGCATTGATGGACAGTTTTTAGTATGATTATGACCAGGGATTATTCGGTACAGTCATGACCGTTGATGATTTAATGAATATCCTTGGCCCGTAATACAGGGATGATTAGATGATGTGGTTTATTTATTAAGCTGTGTCTCAGCGATAAAAATTGATGAAAACATTTTAAATCATAGAAGATAGTAGATATCATGCTCTACTTGACTCTTCTAATGATTTGCTTATTCCGCTGCAGTTAAACTTGATGTCTATTGTATTTTATCAGTTTAACATTGTTGAAGACAATTGATAATTTATTCTGCATTATCTTAGTCATAATATATTTTACTAGGCTAGTTGAGCACACCCTTTCTTTCACTGTTCTCTTCAGGAAATTAGAATATAGCTGGGACGAGTCGGGAAACGGGGTGACAGTCCAGATGATAGCATTAGTAGTCCTCACTATTCTGTTAAATAGTGTGACAATAAATGTAATTAGGACTCCTTTGAGTGTGGATATTGTCTAGATGACAATATTCCTATTAAAACTCTAAGTTTATGTATTGTCGTATATTACACGACGGTTGTATAATTAAGTTTGTATTTGTATTTTGTACCATGTATCTGGCGACCCAAGATGGGTGATGTATACCTGTTTTGGGGGCGTCACAACTAGTCCCAGTTATATTCTCATTTCCTGAAGAGAACAATGAAAGCAAAGGGTGAGCTCAACTAGCCCAGTAAGAAATATTATGACTAAGATAATGCATATTAAATTATCGTTAACCTTCAACAGTGTTAAAATGATAAAATATAATAAACATCAAGTTTAACTGCATCGGAACAAGTAATCCATTAGAAGAGTCAAGTAGAGCATGATATCTACTTTCTTCTATGATTTAAAAAGTTTATCATCAATTTTATCGATGTAATACTTGTGAGACCCTGAATTTTATGAAATAAAAGTATTCAATTTTTCTATTTTGGTAAATAGTTAAATTGATAAAAGTTTAAAGTAAAGGGTAATATGAATTTTTTTTTTTTGCAAAGTAAGCAAGTTGATATAAAATATTCGATTAGTCGGGGAATATTCTTTTTGTCGGGGAATATCAGTACGACGGTACAATCATTGGTGGACCCCACGACAGAATTATTGTCGGATTGAGAAAACGACAAAAATATTTTTATGAAAATAACGGCGGAAGTTTTATCGTTAACTGTTGAAACAACCGGTGTTAAAAGTTCAGTAATACGCGTGGTTGTATAGTAGCACACAGTATTGATTATTAATGCTTATGTGATAAGTCACTCACTTTTGTTTTATTGGTATTATTTATGTAATAAAACAGAAAAGCTTTTTATATAAAACAAAATACTTTTATAAAGTTATTCGTTTTATTAGACAATAATTAGATTATATTATATTTTATTATGCATAGTGTTTGGATAATGTCTCCATAGTATTTTGCATAGTAAAATCTTTTTATATAAAACAAAATACTTTTATAAAGTTATCTGTTTTATTAGAACATATTATATTTTATTATGCATAGTGTTTGCATAGTAAAATCTTCTACAAAGTTATTTGTTTTTTTAGATTATAAATAGAATATATTATATTTTATTTAAATGATTTTGCTTTATGGACCGTCAGATTAAAGTAAATCAATCTAGACCGTTCATGAGTTAGTTACTATGCAGTCCATTTTTCTATAAATAGAAGCTCATTCCTTCATTATTTCTTACTTAATTCACTTTGAAACTCTAGAGAGAGAAATTATAGAGAAGCTATAGAAAAGTATTATGCTACTTCCATACTCTTATATTCAGTTTCTTTTACGGTAAGGGATATTATTTGTTGTACTCGTAAGGGGTATTCTTTCTTTCTTATTCGTGAAGAGAGCTTCTGTTATTCCATTCTTTATTATTATATTTGAATAACCTGTTTATGCGAAGTACCGCATACATGGTGAAATTCTTCTAATATTCTGTTCTTTATCATTCTGTTGGAACATTCTGTCTGTGCTTTACGCATGACCTGGTTCTGTTATTTATTATTATGTTGGAATATCCTGTCTATGCGAAGTACTACATACATTGTGAAATTCTTCTATGATTCCATTCTTTATTATTACATTCGGAATATCACATGCATGCGTTTACGCATGACACAATTCCATTATTTATTATTACATTGGAATAACACATGCATGCATGCGATTACATCGCATGCCTGGTGAATTCTTCTGTTATTTCATTATTTATTATTCTATTAAAATATCATGTCTGTGCGTTTACGCATGACCTGGTTCCATTCTTTATTATGATGTTGAAATAATCTGTCTATGTGAATTACCGCATGCATTGTAAATGATCATTCTTATTCATACAAATAGTATTTTTATTAAAAAGGGGTTCTGCCAGGGGCAGTTTCATAATTGTTCTGACCCTCAAAAATTCTGAAAAAATTTGAAATAATAATTTGATGAGTTTTCTAGATTGTGTCCAAAAATGGCGATTTTTGGATGTATAGATTAAGAGTTATGGATTTTATGGGAAAAGACTATTTTAAAAGTAAACCCTTATAACTCCTTGTGGTTAACTCCAAAATTGGTGAAATTTTTATTGGGAGTACATGTATATAACAGGAGTATACCCTATAAATTTCAGAATTTTTGGACAAAAGTACAATTTATGATAAATGTCTAAATATTCGGCAGTTTTACCCATATGCAAATTAGTAAATGAATTTTAAAAATTCTGAGAAAAATATATGTTCAAGTTGAGACTATATTCTGCTAAATCTCAGAAAAGAAATATTTTTGGGACTGATTTGGTATTTTTCATGAAAATGAACTAGTTATGAGTAAATGAGTTAAATATGTTATGTGAAATAATAAAATTGGAAAATAGGATTTTATAGTTTAAGAATCCTATATAGTGTATATGCAGATTTTTGATGAGGAATTTGATCATTGATGATGAAATCTTATGAGTATGGCATTTTTGAATAATTAAATGCATTATTTGATAAAGTGTAAACAATTAAAATAAATTGTTTATAAGTTTAAGAAATGATTAAAATATTGTTATAATATTAATGATATTAGATTATGAGATTATTAAGTGATTGATAACATTTGGTTATTATTGAACGCTGGATAAATTGTATTATAAATGTTTAATATTTATCCTTTATCTAATTTGATTTATTCTTATATCATTGTCATCATCCTCATGGTTATATTGTGTTGAAAGTCATCTTTGGCCGTAGTGCATAGATGGACTTGGTATGATTATGACCAGGGATTATTCGGTATAATCATAACTATAATATTACAAATGATGTGGAAAAATTCCTCATTGGCCCGTAGTGCATTGATGGAAAGTTTTTGGTATGATTATGGCTATAGATTCTCTTCGGCCAATGGTGCAAAGATAAATTGTTTTATGGCATGATCATGACCGTTGATAAAAACACGATTATCTTTAGTCGTAGTGCATGGATAATTCGTGGTCGTGATATTAACGAATATCCTTAGCCGTAGTGCATGGATAATTCAGTGATATGGATTGATTATCGAGCTGAGTCACAGCGATGAAATATAAATTCATGGATTTGATATTAACGAATATCCTTGGTCGTAGTGGTGTTGATTCGATGATGTGATTATTTATTATGATGTGGATTATTTATTATACACTTTTAATTCTCGAAGATAGTAGATATCATGCTCTACTTGACTCTTCTAAAATTTAGTTGTATGTCTTTGGCATGTAGTGCAAAGATGAATTGTTAATGAATATCTTTGGCCGTAGTGCAGAGATGAATTTATTAGTATGATTATGAGCAGGAATTCTGATTTGGTATAACCATGATTTTTGATGTTTCAAGTGAAGATAGGTGATGAAAATTATTTTCGTCCTGGTTGCGAAGAGAAATTTAGAACCACAATTATGATTATGAGTTATTCATATGATTTTGGACATGAACTATTGATTTATTTTACATGGATAAAACATTATTGGTGGACTTTTAACATAGAGAAGATAATAGACCTTATGGTCTATTTGACTCTTCTAATGGATTTCTCGTTCCACTGCAACTATGGTTGAAAAGTTTTATCATCTACCATATGTTCTAAATCTCTGATTTATTATTGATGAAAGCTATTGATAATTTAATTATCTTTAGTCATTATATTCTTTACTAGGCTAGTTGTGTTCACCCTTTCTGCTTCACAATTCCTTTCAGGTAATAAGAGTGTTGCTGTAAGAGTGTTGCCGGGTCGAGCAGCGAGGGATAACAGGGGAATAGAACAGTGGTCTCTAGCTGTGGAGATTCTCCCTAAATAATATAGAAAAGTGTGTTGTATTCAATACATCATTTAGTAGTTATATTTGGTGAATCAAATAGGGTGAGGCGAACCTAACTTTGGAAGGGTGTTTTACCACTATCATATAAGATATCTAATGATATACAACCTCGTGTTCTCATAAGACATGGTTGTGCAAATCCACTTGCTGAATATATCTATGAGCTCTACCTATATGATCTTGGGTTTATGTGAAATATAATTTTCACTTGGAGACAACAGAGATATTTATATATCAAGAGAAGACTCACCATTAGAAAGAAGATGATAGTAATCTTCTTGTTTTTCTTTAGGGACTTTTGGGTCAACCAAGGATAATTACGTGGGACATATGATATCTATCATAACCTGAGACGCGTGGCCTCCCATGTATGAAGGTTTCTTTGAGCACTTCCCAAAGATTTTAATTTCTAAAATAGTTTTTGACTATACTTTTATGTAAAGTATCATTGTAAGGTTGTGGTCGAGGTACCATAAGAGTTACATACATTTGTATTAAAACTCATAGTTTAACTCATGGTTGTATTCTATCGACATCTCAACAATTAATATAAATGAAGTTGTATTTGAATTTTTGTACCATCTATCTGGCGACTCGGAATGGGTGATGTATACCTAATTTTGGGGCGTCATAGGTTGGTATCAAAGCTTAGGGATATGGTCATTTGGCGGAGATAAGAGTCTAGAACTAAGAGGGGAGAGACGAGTTATATACTTCGCTAGTGTGTGACTTACCTAAGCTGAAATTGTTTACTTGATAAGTTGACAAATTGTGATATGTCAATTAACCTTTATTTTGAAGATATATTCTAGAATGATATCTGAAATACAGGAGATGAGCAATTGAAAAATCATGATACAGAGGATATAACCGGGAAGGTACAATCCTAGAAGAAAGCAAGGTATTCTCATCTCTTCGAATATCAGGTACGTACGTAAAGTTCGAGGGCAAAATTTTATGAGGGGTGATTGTGAGACCCCAAATTTTATGAAATAAAAGTATTCAATTTTTCTATTTTGGTAAATAGTTAAATTGATAAAAGTTTAAAGTTAAGGGTAAGTTGTGAAATTTCTTTTTTGCAAAGTAAGCAAGTTGATATAAAATATTCGATTAGTTGGGGAATATTATTTTTGTCGAGGAATATCAGTACAACAGTACAATCATTGGTGGACCCCACAACGGAATTATTGTCGGATTGAGAAAATGACAAAAATATTTTTATGAAAATAACAACGAAAGTTTTACCGTTAATTGTTGAAACACCCAGTGTTAAAAATACAGTAATACGCATGGTTGTATAGTAGCACACGGTATTGATTATTGATGCTTATGTGATAAGTCACTCAGTTTTGTTTTATTGGTATTATTAATGTAATAAAATGTAAAAGCTTTTATATAAAAAGCGAATACTTTTATAAAGTTATTACGTTTTATTAGGCTAATAGTAAAATCTTTTATATAAAAATAGAATAGTTTTATAAAGTTATTCGTTTTATTAGACAATAATTAGATTATATTATATTTTATTATGCATAGTATTTGCATAGTGTTTGCATAGTGTTTTACATAGTAAAATCTTTTTATATAAAACAGAATACTTTTATAAAGTTATCTATTTTATTAGACAATAATTAGAACATATTATATTTTATTATGCATAGTGTTCGCATAGTGTCTGCATAGTGTTTGCATAGTAAATCTTTTATAAAGTTATTCATTTTATTAGATTATAAATAGAATATATTATATTTTATTTAAAAGATTTTGCTTTAAATATGGACCGTCAGATTAAAGTAAATCAATCTGGACCGTTCATTAGTTAGTTACTATGCAGTCCATTTTTCCATAAATAAAAGCTCATTCCTTCATTATTTCTTACGAATTCACTGAAACTCTAGAGAGAAATTATAGAGAAGCTATAGAAAAGTATTATGTTCCTTCCCTACTCTTATATTCAGTTTCTTTTACGGTAAGAGATATTATTTGCTGTACTCGTAAGGTGTATTCTTTCTTTCTTATTCGTGAAGAGAGCTTTTGTTATTCCATTCTTTATTATTATGTTGGAATAACCTGTTTATGCGAAGTACCGCATACATGGTGAAATTCTTCTAATATTCCATTCTTTATCATTTTGTTGGAACATCCTGTCTGTGCTTTACGCATGACCTGGTTCCATTATTTATTATTATGTTGGAATAACTTGTCTATGCGAAGTACTGCATACATGGTGAAATTCTTCTATGATTCAATTCTTTATTATTACGTGAATTAATATCACATCTGTGCGCGTTCGCATGACACAGTTCCATTATTTATTATCCCATTGGAATAACATGTATGAATGCTTGATCTATCGTATGCCTACTGTGAATTCTTCATTATTTCATTATTTATTATTACATTGGAATATCCTATCTGTGCGTTTACGCATGACACATTCCATTCTTTATTATTACATTGAAATAACATGTCTATGTGGATTACTGCATGCATTGTAAATGATCCTTCATATTCATACGAATAGTATTTTTTATTAAAAGGGTTTTACGCGAGGCGATTTCATAATTTTTATGACCCTCAAAAATTCTGGAAAAATTTGAAATGATAATTTGATGAGTTTTCTAGATTGTGTCCAAAAATGGAGATTTTTGGATGTATAGATTAAGAGTTATGGATTTTATGGAAAAAGACTATTTTAAAAGTAAACCCTTATAACTCCTTGTGGTTAACTCCAAAATTGGTGAAATTTTTATTGGGAGTACATGTATATAACAAGAGTATACCCTTTAAATTTTTGAATTTTTGGACAAAAGTACAATTTATGATAAATGTCTAAATACTCGGCAGTTTTAGCCATGTGAAAGATAGTAAATGAATTTTAAAAATTCTGAGAAAAATATATGTTCAAATTGAGACTATATTCTGCTAAATCCAAGAAAAAAAATATTTTTGGGACTGATTTGGTATTTTTCATAAAAATAAACTAGTTATGAGTAAATAGTTAAATATGTTATGTGAAGTAATAAAATTGGAAAATATTATTTTATAGCTTAAGAATCATATATAGGGTATATGCAGATTTTTGATAAGGAATTTGATCATTGATGATGAAATCTTATGAGTATGGCATTTTTGAATAATTAAATGCATTATTTGATAAAGTGTAAACAATTAAAATAAATTGTTTATAAGTTTAAGAATTATTATAATATTAATGATATTAGATTATGAGATTATTAAGTGATTGATAACATTTGGTTATTATTGAACGCTAGATAAATTGTATTATAAATGTTTAATATTTATCCTTTATCTCATTTGATTGATTCTTATATCATTGTCATCATCCTCATGCTTATATTGTGTTGAAAGTCATCTTTGGCCGTAGTGCATAGATGGACTTGGTATGATTATGACCAGGAATTATTCGGTATAATCATGACCCTAATGTTACAAATGATGTGGAAAAAGTCATCATTGGCCCGTAGTGCATTGATGGACAGTTTTTGGTATGATTATGGTTATGGATTCTCTTCGGCCAAGGGTGCAAAGATGCAATATTTTATGGCATGATCATGACCGTTGATGAAAACACGATTATCTTTAGCCGTAGTGCATGGATAATTCGTGGTCATGATATTAACGAATATCCTTAGCCGTAGTGCATGGATAATTTAGTGATATGGATTGATTATCGAGCTGAGTCTCAACGATGAAATATAAATTCATGGATGTGATATTAACGAATATCCTTGGCCGTAGTGCAGGGGTGATTCGATGATGTGGATTATTTATTAAGCTGAGTCTCAGCGATAAAATATTTATTATACACTTTTAATTTGTAGAAGATAGTAGATATCATGCTCTACTTGACTCTTCTAAAATACAGTTGTATGTCTTTGGCATGTAGTTCAAATATGAATTGTTAATGAATATCTTTGGCCGTAGTGCAAAGATGAATTTATTAGTATGATTATGAGCAAGAATTCTGATTTGGTATAACCATGATTTTTGATGTTTCAGGTGAAGATAGGTGATGAAAATTATCTTCGTCCTAGTTGCGAAGAGAAATTTAGAACCACAATTATGATTATGAGTTATTCATATGATTGTGGACAGGAACTGTTGATTTATTTTACATGGATAAAACATTATTGGTGGACTTTTAACATAGAGAAGATAATAAACCTTATGGTCTATTTGACTCTTCTAATGGATTGCTTTCGTTCAATTTAACTATGGTTGAAAAGTTTTATCATTTACCATATGTTCTAAATCTACGATTTATTATTGATGAAAGCTATTGATAATTTAATTATCTTTAGTCATGATATTCTTTCTTTGGGCTAGTTGTGCTCACCCTTTTTTCTTGACAATTCCTTTCAAGTAATAAGAGTGTTCTTTGTAAGAGTGTTTTTGAATTGAGCGGGGATAACAGGGGGAATAGAACAGTGGTCTCTAGGCATGGAGGTTCTCCTAAAAGCGATATAAAAAGTGTGTTGTATTCTATACATCAAATTATATTTGGTGAATCAAATAGGGTGAGGTGAACCCAACTTTGGAAGGTGTTTTGCCACTACCATACAAAGATGTCTAATGACATACAACCTCGTGTTCTCATAAGACATGGTTGTGCAAATCCACTTCTTTGAATATATCTATGAGCACTACCTATATGATCTTGGGGTTTATGTGAAATATAATTTTCACTTGGAGACAACAGAGATATTTATATGTCAAGAGAAGACTCACCATTGGAAAGAAGATGATAGTAATCTTCTTGTTTTTCTTTGGGGACTTTTGGGTCAACCAATGATAATTCTGTGGACATATGATATCTATCATAACCTAGACGCATGGCCTCCCATGTACGAAGGTTTCCTTGAGCACTTCCCAACGATTTTAATTTCTAAAACAGTTTTTGACTATACTTTTATGTAAAGTATCATTGTAAGATTGTGGTCGAGGTACCATGAGAGTTATATACATTTGTATTAAAACTCATAGTTAACTATGGTCGTATTCTATACGACAGCTCAACAGTTATATAAATGAAGTTGTATTTGAATTTTGTACCATATATCCGGCGACTCAGAATGGGTGATGTATACCTAATTTTGGGGGCGTCACAATACTCATTAACAGTTCTTTGTTATACCCAATACAAAAAGAACTTTCATGACCTGTCTTCTTAATAACCACCAAAGATTATAGTTAAATTCACAATTCATGTTTATTCCTTGCCACAAAGGCTTAATAGAACATTCACTCAATATCATTACCCCAAAGGCTAAAGATATTCAAATGTAATAACAATGATAATACCAATTGGTTGTCTATCTTTGCACTACGGCCCAAAGATGTTCAACTTTAAAACCAATGATCATTAGCTTACCAATCAATTTCCTGTTAGTGCACTACGGCCAAAGACATTCAACTGTTAACTAATGGTTATGATCTTGCCAATCTTATCATCAAATTATCCATGCACTACGGCTAAGGATATTCGTTAGTATCAGCAGTGGTCATGATCATGCCATACACTTGTCCATCTTTGCACTACAGGCCAAAGCTATCAATGAACAGTTCATCTTTGCACTACAACCAAAGATATCAATCAATTGTTCTTCTTTGCACTACGGGCAAAAGACATACAACTGTAAAACCAATAACCAACAATTCGTCTATGCACGTAAGCCAAAGATAACTTTATTCACAATAGCATGAGGATGATGACAAGGATATAAGCATTAATCAAACGAAATCAAGGATAAATATTAAAGACTTTAAATTTATCCAGAGTTTAAAAATATCCAAATTATCAACATGATACTGCTTTGTGGAGTAAAATTCAAGAATAATATTCGTGTGAATAGTAACTTAGTGAATAGTAACTCGTGAATAGTACTTCGGCATGAAAAGTACCCCGAATACCCGAGTGAATATTATTTGAGTGAATAGTAACCAGATAAATAGTAACCTGTGAATAGTATTTTAGCACGACAAGAACAATAATTATCAAGGATGCTCAAAACAATTTTTTCATGAAAAGATACTAGATGAAGCGCAAATATCGAGGATATTCTACTAATTTCATGGAATATAGAAGCAATAATTCAACAAAATGAGTGTAG
This sequence comes from Panax ginseng, assembly GCA_020205605.1. NCBI lineage: Eukaryota > Viridiplantae > Streptophyta > Magnoliopsida > Apiales > Araliaceae > Panax > Panax ginseng. The sequence goes on from CM035141.1 coordinate 47,360,291, forward strand.
AACTAGGGATACGAAACGAAATAATATTACTTACATACTACAGAGTATGGAAGAAAATAATATTTCATACGAATATTGAACGAAGATAATGTCCCTACAAATACAAAAATAATATCTCTTCTGAATATGAATAAATAATACCCCATACCGATATAACAAATAATATCCCTTACCAATACAACAAATAATATCACTTACCTTAGAAGAAGACTGGATACTGGAATAGTGAAGTAGCAGACTACTCTTCTTCTTTCTCTCTATAGCTTCTCTCTCTATAACTGTTCTTGTGAGTCTTAGTGAATTAGTGAGAATGAAGGAAGAATGAGCTTCTATTTATAGGAAAATATAGTTTCGATAATTGCACGTTTTGGGGCTTGAAATATTACAGTATAATACCTTCATCTTTTCCTTCATTTTTAATTTAGCCCTGCAAGTATTATCAAACTTTCATCATCTCCCCTAATAGTATATCATGTGAATCAATAGTACAATCATGTGAATCAATAGTTCTATACATGTGAAAAAAATAATTACAGTATAGTACCTTCATCTATACCTCTATTTTTAATTTAGTCATGCAAGTATTATCAATATTGCACCACCTGTGACATCCCGAGAATTTAGAAATTTTTTTAAATTTAATTATTTGATTTAAGGTTCAATATTAGAACCTAGACAGAAAATAAGTGTATGCGTTTGATATTTTTGAGAAGGAATTTTGAGGATTTCAAAATTCTGTGAAGGATTTAGGTGAATTATTCAGGATTAAGGGAATAAGTATTTATGTTCTGTGTGTATGGTATTATATGTGTACAGTATGTGGTTAATGGTCAAGGGTTGACCAGATAAACCCTAATATTATATTAAAAACATCAACGTTCAGTTAGAAAATTTGTACGACTGATAAGGAACTCTAAAACCGGTTCTGGAAACCCTAATTTTAGTTCCGGGAATTCAAAACCCTAATTCAGAAATTTAAAACCCTAGTTTGGGAATGCGAATGTTAGTATAAGGTTTAAACATTGTTAATGATAACCTAATTAGGGATACCCCTAATTGATTTAGAAAACCCTAATTTCTGGATTACAAACCGTAATTTATAATTAGGAAAAACCTAATTGTTAATTTAATAATTTTAATGTTAATTAGGAAACATTAATCCTAATTTTCACACTATATAAGTAATTAGGAAACCCCAATCTAATTAGGAAACCTAATTTCTAAATTAGAAAGATTATTTTCTATTTAAAACCCTAATTTGTTGGTTATAAACCCTAATTACCAATTATGACCCTAATTGCTAAATTAGCAATTTTAATTAGGAAATAATAATTATAATTAGCAAGATTGTATTATGATTAGGAAATCTTATATAATTATCGAATACTTATTATAATTTAGAAATATCAATTTTTATTTTTGAAAAACTAAATTAAAAATTCTAGAAATTTGATTTTTAGAACCTTAGGTTTTAACGCTAAGGGTTTAGTGTTCAAACGCTAAGGGTTAAACCCTAAGGGTTGTGCAAGAGACCAACTTATTTTGACTTGGTGACTCATAAACTCCAGCAAATATGTCCCAAATCAGCAGCCATGTACATTGTATCTACTTATAAGAGATTAAAGAAAGAAAAAGTCTAGCATTTTTGCTTATTTTGCATCTAAGCTCTCAATAACTCTCTCTCTCTCTCCTAATCTCTGAATTTCATTAGTGTTTCAGTCCTTAGATATATTTCTAACACATCCAAATCAGTGTGGTAGAGCCTAGATCAAATCATATTCAAGAGGAGGTATAACCCTAAACTCACCATTCGATCTTGTATGTTAAGTTCATGTTTGTGTTTATGTGTTTAAATCAGTGCTAGAAGATGTTTTATGATGATCCATGATGATCTATCATAGATCGATAGCATCAAAGTGGAGAAAAATTGAAGTTTTCAAAAACTGTTCTTGAACCCTAAAGTGGTCTGACAAGCATATGTCAGTCGCTCTAGATTTTACTGTGATTATGATTTTTGTTGTTTTAAAGTTTTAATCGGTAGCCTGTCATGTGGTCTTTGATCTGGAAGTCGAATCACAGCCATTACAAGGCTAGATTTCATGTTATTCTTGGTCAAAACCAGTTGACCGGGCATGACCGAATGATTTCTAGGTAACCCAGAAATCAAATATCACCGTGTGACAACGTTTTATAACGCCAATATCTGTTTGTAATGATGTTGTTTGTTGATGTGTTGGTAACCAGAGTGTAACATGTAAGATGTACTCTAGACCCATGGCCTTAGATCTCTTAAAAAACAAACAGATCGAACAGAATGGATGGTCAAACTAGCATATTCAGTCATGGATGAAGTTTCTGGAGATTCCAGAAACTGTTAGCAGGAACTTTCTGACAACGGTTGACCGAACTAAATCTGGTTAATGTCTTAGATATGGACTGAGCTGAAGTTATATATATGCTCTATGGCATAAGTACTATAGGTTTGAATCTTAAGAACAATGATTTAAAGACTAGAACCCTAAGATTTGCGAGCCACAAAGTGTGCACTCGAAGTTGTTTGGGTTTCTGGGTAACCCAGAAAACCCAGCAGGCCTCTGACAACGACTTTTGGGGCTTGTATCTTGCAGTTATGTAATTATATTACGTAGTTGATGACTGATTAGTGTAGTGTTACATAAAAATTACATGATCAATGTTTAACATGGCCCAGAAACATGATAAACAAAGAATTATAGCCGGTCAAACTAGCTAACCTATAAACTAACTATGAAGGCTCAAGAACACATATATAGACGATTTTGTCGCTATAGGGCCATTTTTTATAATATTAATTTCTGAAAATTAATTATTTTAATTAATAAATTGAAATAAATAGTTTTTAATTATTAAAAATACAAAATAAATTCCTAAAAATTATTTTAAAGCCTGAAAAATAGTTTTTAATTATTTGGAGTATATTTCATTAATTTTTAATATTTTTGGAATATAAATAGTATTGAATTTATTTAGTTATGATATTAAATAAATTATTTAAAATAATTTTAATACATGAAAAATCATGAAAAAATATATTATGGTATAAGAAAATATTTTAGGTTATTTTTAATGACTTTTAATATTTTGTGATGAATTTTATTAATTAATCAATATTAATGATAGTTAATTTATTTATTAAATAAATTTGTGGAAAAATAGAATTAATGATTTAAAAATCATATAAAAATGATTCAAGTGTTATAAAATATTTGAAGTTATAAAATATAACTTTTGATATTTTGTCATGAAAATATTAATATTTTAATATTAAAAGCAATTATCGGATAAAGAATTAAATTGTTTAAAAATCATATAAATATGATTATAAGGTATTAAAAATACTTTGATATATTATAAATATATTATAATATTATGTGATTATTTTAATTAATATTTGATAATAAATAGATATTAATGATAACAGAATATTGTGGTATTTATATTATACAAATACGATTTTAATGATTGAAAACTTATGAGAAATGATAATAATTACGTAAAAATTATAACGAAATTATGAAAAATATTTTGACTAATAATATAATTATCTAAGTTAATTGTTAAGTGTTACGCAGAGTTTAATTGAACTTAAACTCAGAATTTTGTCCGACTAGACAGTCGGGATGTTAGAATGTTGTCGAATTCAATTCAGACTGAAATAGTTTGACTTGAGGATAAGTTTTATGTGTGTTATAGAATAATAGGATTATGTGATAATGTGTTTAGGTTATTTTAAATACTGTGATGATATTATTCTAGTTTGTATATCGATATTATTTATATATTAGGTTCAGACAATGCTTATTAATTGCATAGCGGTAATCAACAGTTCATGCAAGTTTTTACTTAACTCTACTTAGAGTTGTTTCATTCAGATATGCTTATGTATAATCCCTGTTGATTGCCATTGTAGAATTGTACTCTGTACATATTGCATGTATAAGTCAGGTATGAAAGGCTGATCACCTTCATTGCCATTCGGTACAGATATATTTATTCATGTTTAATACTTGTTCAGTCAAAAGTTTGTTCATGCTAATTCACAACTATATTGTTGAATTATAGTCATCTTATTATTCAGATTCTTTCAATCATGATATATCCACAAATAAATTATACTTGTTGGGCAAACTTATGCTCACCCTTGCTATATCATGATAAAACATTACAGATTAAGGCGAATGCGTTGGATACAAGGAAAGGTTAAAGACAGTTCCAGCTTTAAGATAATGTGTGCAGCTAGATTTGTAATAGTATTGTATGATAATAATGTTATATGTTAGACAAGTTATGAATTGTGTATAAGTTAAGGTTACTCGACCTTGGGGAAAAATGTGTAAAGTTATTGTATAAACAATATATGTTTATATCTTTCACAAATAGTAATAGTTGTACAATGATTGTACCGGATCCGTTGTGATTTAGGACCCGGATTTGGTGCCCTCACAATTAGTATCAAAGCTGTAGGTTATGAACCTTAGGTAGGAATACCTGAGACTAATAACCGCAGTGAATAGGATAAGTACTAACTCAAATAGAGTTAGTGTGTCGGTAAGATTCAAAGACGAATCTCGGTGAGTTGTAAAGATACAGAGTTCCCTTACTCTGATAATAAAGGTGAACAGTAGTGATGAATAGATCGAGTCTAAAAGGCTAAAAGTGCAGGTATAGGAGATCGTAAAACAAAATGATCAAGATATAGAAATGAATCGTAATATATACTATGTACTCACCTCGTGATCAAATAATGTTATAGTATGGAGAAGGATCAAGTGAATGATTGAAAAGATTACAGCAAGATTGATGTGTGTCTATGAATTGATACAAATTCAGGAAAGGATTATGAATGCGAGTTGAATAAAATTCGTATTGAGAAGGGAGTTAGAATTAGGTGGGGATTTCAATTGAGGACTCGTGTCAGCAGCTGAGTTGTATGATTCCTTGTATGGGCAGGGTATTTGTACTTGGTGTAACAACCACTTAGTTTCTAACACTGATAATTATTAAAATGTTTGTGTCGCGCTATTTGATATATGTCTGTTGAGAGGGTGATTCCTTTCTCAGGTGTATAACAAATATATAGGTTATATATAGAGAATATAAGGTTAAGCACGAGTTCCTAAAACTCATACTTATGTGACATTCTTGATTTATAGTTATATGAAATGTTTATGAACCCCTCAGCGAATGGACGCCAAAGGTCTGACTAGGATAGGTTCTTAAACTCATATGATTGTGGCAAGTTCATGAACTCATAAGTGTGGTTTGACGAACAGGGTATAGTTGTGTGTAAATGGAGTATTAAGGACAATAAGAATAGATAGACTGTTTAAGCAAATGATTATTAGTGGAGACATAAGTTTTCCAAAACTCCTAGCTATGCTAGACTTCGAAATTTTGACATCAAGCTAAATACGCACTATGTGCTTTTAAAAATAAAATAAAATAAAATAAAAAATGTAGACTCGTAATCATATTTGGAACGATTTAAAGTATAGTCAATGCTACTTATTTTGGCTAGACGCAAATGATTTGAAATATCAAAATATATTTTTTTTTATCATTCATGTACCATGTAACCTAGTGGAGAGATGATAAAAGTTGATAAAGTTATAAATGCAGAAATACTTAGTGTGAATTTGATCTAAAATCGTTGTTCCACAATTGTATCATGTGTTATGACAAAGTCATACAATGACGGCATCATCAAACGGACTATTAATACAGTATGGCATCATGACGTTATTCTCAAAAATATTTTCAAAAATTTTAATTTGCCAACGGGGTTTGGCTCCACGTAAATAATTCGATTAAATTGAATTATTGATATGAGTCTATGTTATTTGATTCAGCTATACAAACATTTATAAAACTCTAAGAGTTCTTTGAAAATTTTCCCTAACCAAATTATTTTTGTGCGGAATCCGATAAGACTGAGGTAAAATTTTGTGCCTATGGTACAGACGAGAAACAGATTCGACCAGTAGTACTTAATAAGTATAAGGCATACCAGGCTAATTACCCACTATGACCGTAAGTTATGACGGTTAGCGGATGAACTTCCATAAAACCTATGCGAAAATGACAGACAATAGTCTGTATAACCCCTCAGCACAATTTCAAATTTTTTACTCTTGTGAGGAATGTATTGGGTAGCATGTGATGATGAGAATGAATGGTGTATGGTGTATGGTGTATGGTAAATTTCAGGGACGAAATTTTTAGAAGAAAGGGTAAATGTGACAACCCGATAATTTAGAAAAAATTTAAATATTAATTGATTTAAGGTTCAATATTAGAACCTAGATAGAAAATAAGTGTATGCGCTTGATATTTTTGAGAAGGAATTTTGAAGATTTCAAAATTCTGAGAAAGATTTAGGTGAATTAGTCAAGATTAAGGGAATAAGTGTTTATGTTCTGTTTCTATGGTATTATATGTGTACAGTATGTGGTTAATGGTCAAGGGTTGACTGGATAAACCCTAATATTATATTAAGAACGTCAACGTTCAGTTAGAAAATTCATACGATTGATAAGAAAACCTAAAATCAGTTATGGAAACCCTAATTTCAGTTCCGGGAATTCGAAACCCTAATTCAGAAATTTAAAACCCTAGTTTGGAATGTGAATGTTAGTATAAGGTTTAAACGTTGTTAATGATAACATAATTAGGGATAACCCTAATTGATGTAGAAAACCCTAATTTCTTGATTAGAACCCCTAATTTATACTTAGGGAAAACCTAATTGTTAATTTAATAATTTTAATGTTAATTGAGAAAAATTAATCCTAATTTTCAAGATATAATTAATTAGGAAACCCTAATCTAATTAGGAAATCTAATTTCTAAATTAGAAAGATAATTTTCTATTTAAAACCCTAATTCGTGGGTTATAAACCCTAATGACCAATTATGACCCTAATTGCTAAATTAACAATTTTAATTAGGAAATAATAATCATAATTAGCAAGCTTGTATTATGATTAGGAAGTCTTATATAATTATCGAATACTAATTATAATTTAGAAATATCAATTTTTATTTTTGAAAAACTAAATTAAAAATTCTAGAAATTTGATTTTTGGAACCTTAGGTTTTAACCCTAAGGGTTAAACGCTACGTGTTGTGCAGGAGACCAATTTGCCCTTTTAATTAAATGTCAAATGAAATTAATGCCCTTTTTGGATTTTTATTAAGGTAACTTGTAAATCTTACCAAATATGGAGTTGTTGACCAACTTATTTTGACTTGGTAACACATAAACTCCAGCAAATATGTCCCAAATCAGTAGCCATATACATTGTATCTACTTATAAGAGATTAAAGAGAGAGAAAGTCTAGCATTTATGCTTATTTTGCATCTAAGCTCTCAACAACTCTCTCTCTCTCCTAACCTTAGAATTTCATTAGTGTTTCAGTCCTTAGATATCTTTCTAACACATGCAAATCAGTGTGGTAGAGCCTAGATCAAATCATATTCAAGAGGAGGTGTAATACCCGCGAATTTTAATAATTTATAATATTGAGAATAAAGATTTGTTTGCATATTTATTTGAATATAAATATATATATAGCATCAACATGTGTTGTGATGAGCATTTTAATTGATTAAGCTAAGTGATAATTAAACAATGAAGCAAAAGCGATGAGAAGCTTAGTTTAAACTTGTGGAGTTATGCCTAGTGTGGCAAGATGATGAATTGAGAAAATACTAATTTAACTAATGATGGAATTAATTAGTATTACTAATAAGTAAATAATTATCATAAATAGTAGTGTGTGAAGAGAAATCATATATTATAAGGTTTTTCATTTAATATAAAGTGAGAGGTGACATTGTAATGGATATTATTATTATTTAACACTATATGATAAAAGTAAGCTTGACTTAGGTAATTGACCAAGTTGTATAAAAAGTCTTATGTGACATATTGATGTGTGTGGGAATAATTAAATGGGTATTTTAAACCTATGAGAGAAAGTAACTTGATTAAATAAATAAATTAATAATAAGTAGCATTGGTACACAATTAAATTATTTCCTAGTCTAGGATAAATATTATTTGAAATAAATCAATGTACATGGATTATATGATTTTATGTGTAATATATGAGTGGGTGAAATTGTATGCTCTATTGAGAACAAGGGCAAAATGGACCTAAGTGTACTACTAATGTGCTGAGAATTGATAGTGTCCCAAAATGAGAGTCACTCTTCTTTTCTCACGTTATAGGCCATTGGCCTAGTCCCTCCAACACCAACTCCATAGCTAGCAAATCATGGAGAAGGGAGTGGGCTAAATTGTACTCTTCTACCAAATCCTTCATAACCATTAGCTTCTACTCCATTCCAATGGGTTGATTCATTGCACAAAATCAAATTGGTCACAAACTTGCCTATAAATAGAGCCCTTCTCATTCATAAGTATGTTGCTAAATTCTCTGAGATTTCTAGTAGGAGTGTGAGTATTGAGAGCTTATATAATCTGCAAATTGAAACTAGAGTAGAAATTCAACTTCAGAAAAAGGTAAACTCCTCTAAATGTTCATACACTCAAGCCTTGCAAAGTTCTTAGAAAAACACTTGTTGAGTTGAAATGTTTATAGTTGAAACTTGCTAGAATGTATCAATTGATGCTAGATATTGTTAATGTGATCAAAAATGAATCCAATGAAATTTAAACGAAGTAAAATGATCTAGTAACGAATTCATTAGGAAGAAAATTGCTATGGGTGTTAAACTTTGGGAAAATGGCCAAAAACCTTGAATTGATCTTTGAAATTTATAGTTTGAATGTGTGTAGCCTACATGAATTTTGGTATGTGTGATGGAAGTATGTGAAAATGCATATCAAGTATATATGACTAATTAATACATATACATACATATATAGGATAACGTAGTTCATTGAAGTGGTATTATGCTTTAAGTGGTAATCAACGCTAAAGGCAAGTCTCCTATCTCTCACAACTTTGGATTTTGTGCGAGTTCTCTAACTTCCATTGATTCACATATCGAATACATGTTATCTAAATTCCTACATTGTATATTGTATGAATCTGAATTATTGATATATTTATATTGAGCAAATGACTATTACTATACGAAAATCAATTACTTTGACATTATTGCAAGCATTAGACTTATTGTTCTTAAAGTGCATTATAAAAGTTGTCTAAACCTTTGATTCGGTTAGACTGTTATCATATGTTAGAAAGCTATCCAAACCATTTGACTTGGTGCGGACTCTTGAAAATCTACTGAGATGAACAACCCTCTTAAAAAGGGGAAATTCTATATTGTCGGGGAACCGACATGCGCACACAAGTATGATTAAATGTTATGCATAACGTAGGGTACCTTAGGCTGATCACCTGTTGTACTCGTCTATCTTGGATTGCAGTGTAATACTGTTGATTCTAGTAAGAGTTCATAGTCTTTAATGACTGCTCAGTGTTCATTCTTATTGAACCTCGAAATAATTAAACCTTGAAATATTATTGATATCCTTCAATCTTTAGTGACATTTATCAAACACTTTTAATATTTCTTGATATCCTTGAACTACCATTTATTGTTATACCCTTAAAGATTCAAATGCTATAACTGTTCATTCTCTTTGCTATATTACTTGCTGGGCAAACTTGTTGCTCATTCTTGCTTCCCTAAAACATTACGATTAACTTAACGCAGCAAGCGGTACCTACCTCGGGAAAGGACAAAGGGGAAGGGCAAGGCTACGAAGTAGTTTAGTTCTTTAAGAGTATTAGTATTATTATTTCTATGCATATTATGATGTACTAAGGATGATTAATTATGTTTAAGTTTAATCACTGGATTGTTGTAGTAATGGTTACGGAACCTTGGGACGTGAATATTTATATTATATCAATATAAATTATCTATTATTTCTGTTGTTAATGATTTTAGTGTGATGTTAGAATTAGCACGTGGCGAACCAAATTCGAGATACGAGTGTCTGAATTTGGGGGCGTCACAGGAGGTATAACCCTAAACTCACCATTTGATCTTGTATGTTAAGTTCATGTTTGTGTTTATGTGTTTAAATCAGTGCTAGAAGATGTTTTATGATGATCCATGATGATCTATTATAGATCCATAGCATCAAAGTGGAGAAAAATTGATATTTTCAAAAACTGTTCTTGAACCCTAAAGTGGTCTGACAAGCATATGTCAGTCGCTCTAGATTTTACTGTGATTATGATTTTTGTTGTTTTAAAGTTTTAATCGATAGCCTGTCATGTGGTCTTTGATCTGGAAGTCGAATCACAGCCATTACAAGGCTAGATTTCATGTTATTCTTGGTCAAAACCCGTTGACCGGGCATGACCGAATGATTTCTGGGCAGCGTCTGACAACGTTTTATAACGCCAATATATGTATGTAATGATGTTGTTTGTTGATGTGTTGGTAACCAGATTGTAACATGTAAGATGTACTTAATACCCATGGCCTTAGATCTCTTAACAAACAAACAGATCGAATAGAATGGATGGTCAAACAAGCCTATATAGTCACGGATGAAGTTTCTGGAAAATTCCAGAAACTGTTAGCAGGAACTTTCTGACAACGGTTGACCGAACTAAATCTGGTTAATGTCTAAGATATGGACTGAGCTGTAGTTATATATATACTCTATGACATAAGTACTATAGGTTTGAATCTTAAGAACAAAGATTTAAAGACCAGAACCCTAAGATTTGTGAGCCACAAAGTGTGCACTCGGAGTTGTCTGGGTTTCTGGGTAACCCAGCCCAGAAAACCCAGCAGGCCTCATACAACGACTTTTGGGACTTTTATCTTGCAGTTATGTAATTATATGACGTAGTTGATGACTGATTAGTGTAGTGATACATAAAAACTACATGATCAATGTTTAACATGGCCCAGAAAACGTGATAAACAAAGAATTATAGCCGGTCAAACTAGCTAACATGTAAACTGACTATGAAGGCTCAAGAACACATATATCGACGGTTTTGTAGCTATAGGGCCATTTTTTATAATATTAATTTCTAAAAATTAATTATTTTAATTAATAAATTGAAATAAATGGTTTTTAATTATTAAAAATACAAAATAAATCCTAAAAATTATTTAAAAGCACGAAAAATAGTTTTAATTATTTTGAGTATATTTCATTAGTTTTAATATTTTTGGAATATAAATAGTATTTAATTTATTTAGTTATGATATTAAATAAATTATTTAAAATGATTTTAATACATGAAAAATCATGAAAAATTATATTATGGTATAAGAAAATATTTTACGTTATTTTTAATGACTTTTAATATTTTGTGATGAATTTTATTAATTAATCAATATTAATGATAGTTAATTTTTTAATAAATATATTAAATAAATTTGTGGAAAAATAAAATAATGATTTAAAAATCATATAAAAATGATTCAAGTGTTATAAAAATATTTTAAGTTACAAAATATAACTTTTAATAATTGTCATGAAAATATTAATATTTTAATATTAAAAGCATTTATCGGATAAAGAATTAAATTGTTTAAAAATCATATAAATATGATTTTATAGTATTAAAAATACTTTGATATATTATAAATATATTATAATATTATTTGATGATTTTAATTAATATTTGATAATAAATAGATATTAATGATAATAGAATATTGAGGTATTTATATTATACAAATACGATTTTAATGATTGAAAAATTATGAGAAATGATAATAATTATGTAAAAATTATAACAAAATTATGAAAAATATTTTGACTAATAATATAATTATCTAAGTTAATTGTTAAGTGTTACGCAGAGTTTAATTGAACTTAAACTCGAAATTTTGTCCCAGGCGATTAGGGATGTTAGAATATTCTTAGAATTCAATTCGATTTGAAATAGTTTGACTTGAGGATAAGTTTTATGTGTGTTATAGACTGATAAGATTATGTGATAATGTGTTTAGGTTATTTTAAATACTGTGATGATATTTTTCTAATTTGTATATCGATATTATTTATTTATTAGGTTAAGACAATGCTTATTAATTGCATAGCGGTAATCAACGGTTCATGCAAGTTTTACTTAACTCTACTTAGAGTTGTTTCATTCAGATATGCTTATGGATAATCATTGTTGATTGCCATTGTAGAATTATACTCTGTACATATTGCATGTATAAGTCAGGTATGATAGGCTGATCACCTTCATTACCATTCGATACAGATATATTTGTTCATGTTTAATACTTGTTCAGTCAAAAGTTTGTTCGTGCTAATTCACAACTATATTGTTGAATTATAGTCATCTTATTATTCAAATTCTTTTAATCATGATATATCCTCAAATAAATAATACTTTTTGGGCAAACTTATGCTTACCCTTGCTATATCATGATAAAACATTGCAGATTAAGGCGAATGCGTTGGATACAAGGAAAGGTTAAAGATAGTTCCAACTTTAAAATAATGTGTGCAACTAGATTTGTAATAGTATTGTATGATAATAATATTATATGTTAGACAAGTTATGAATTGTGTATAAGTTAAGGTTACTCGACCTTGGAGAAAAATGTGTAAAGTTGTTGTATAAACAATATATGTTTATATCTTTCGCAAATAGTAATAGTTGTAGAATGATTGTACTGGATCCGTGGTGATTTAGGACCCAGATTTGAGGCCCTCACAGTTGGTATCAAAGCTGTAGGTTATGAACCTTAGGTAGGAATACCTAAGACTAATAACCACAGTGATTAGGATAAGTACTAACTCAAATAGAGTTAGTGTGTCGGTAAGATTCAAAGACGAATCTCGGCGAGTTATAAAGATACAGAGTTCCCTTACTCTGATAATAAAGGTGAACAATAGTGATGAATAGATCGAGTCTAAAAGACTAAAAGTGTAGGGATAGGAGATCGTAAAACAAAATGATCATGATATAGAAATGAATCGTAATATATACGATGTGATCACCCCGTGATCGAATAATGTTGTAGTATAGAGAAGGATCAAGTGAATGATTGAAAAGATTACAGCAAGATTATTGTGTGTCTATGAATTGATTCAAATTCAGGAAAGGATTATGAATACGAGTTGAATAAAATTCGTATTGAGAAGGGAGTTAGAATTAGGTGGGGATTTCAATTGAGGACTCGTGTCAGCAGCTAAGTTGTATGATTCCTTGTATGGGCAGAGTATTTGTACTTGTTGTAACAACCACTTAGTTTCTAACACTGATAATCATTAAAATGTTTGTGTCGCATTATTTTCTATATGCCTTTTGAGAGGGTTATTCCTTTCTCAGGTGTATAACAGATATATAGGTTATATGTAGAGAATATAAGGTTAAGTACGAGTTCTTAAAACTCATACTTATGTGACATTCTTGATTCATAGTTATATGAAATGTTTATGAACCCCTCAGCGAATGGACGCCAAAGGTCTGACTAGGACAAGTTCTTAAACTCATATGATTGTGGCAAGTTCATGAACTCATAAGTGTGGTTTGACGAACAGGGTATAGTTGTGTGTAAATGGAGTATTAAGGATAATAAGAATAGATAGATTGTTTAAGCAAATGATTATTAGTGGAGACATAAGTTTTCCAAAACTTCTAGCTATGCTAGGCTTCGAATTTTTGACACCAAGCTAAATACGCACAATGTGCTTTTACAAAAAAAATAAAATAAAATAAAAAATGTAGACTCGTAATCATTTTTGGAACGGTTTAAAGTATAGTCTATGCTACTTATTTCGGCTAGACGTAAATGATTTGAAATATTAAAATATATTTTTTTTATCACTCATGTACCATTTAACCTAGTGGAGAGATGATAAAAGTTGATAGAGTTATAAATGCAGAAATACTTAGTGTAAATTTGATCTAAAATCGTTGTTCCACTATTGTATCATGTGTTATGACAAAGTCATACAATGACGGTATCCTCAAATGGATTGTTAATACAGTACGGCATCAAGATGGCATTCTCAAAAATATTTTCAAAAATTTTAATTTGCCAACGGGGTTTGGCTCCACGTAAATAATTCGATTAAATTGAATTATTGATATGAGTCTATGTTATTTGATTTAGCTAGACAAACATTTATAAAACTCTAAGAGTTCTTTGAAAATATTCCCGAACGAAATTATTTTTGTACGAAATCCGATAAGACTGAGGTAAAATTTTTGTGCCTATGGTAGAGACGAGAAACAGATTCGACAAGTAGTACTTAATAAGTACAAGGCATACCAGGCTAATTACCCACTATGACCATAAGTTATGACAGTTAGTGGATGAACTTCCATAAAACCTTTGCGAAAATGACAGACAATAGTCTGTATAACCCCTCAGCACAATTTCAAAATTTTTACTCTTGTGAGGAATGTATTGGGTAGCATGTGATGATGAGAATGAATGGTGTATGGTGTATCGTGTATGATAAATTTCGGGGACGAAATTTTTTGAAGAATGGGCGAATGTGACAACCCGAGAATTTAGAATTTTTTTTAAATTTTAATTAATTGATTTAAGGTTCAATATTAGAACCTAGATAGAAAATAAGTGTATGCGTTTGATATTTTTGAGAAGGAATTTTGAGGATTTCAAAATTCTGTGAAGGATTTAGGTGAATTATTCAAGATTAAGGGAATAAGTGTTTATGTTCTGTATGTATGGTATTATATGTGTACAATATGTGGTTAATGGTCAAGGGTTGACCGAATAAACCCTAATATTATATTAAGAATGTCAACGTTCAGTTAGAAAATTCGTACGACTGATAAGAAACCCTAAAATCGGTTATGGAAACCGTAATTTAAGTTCCGGGAATTCAAAACCCTAATTCAGAAATTTAAAACCCTAGTTTGGGAATGCGAATGTTAGTACAAGGTTTAAACGTTGTTAATGATAACATAATTAGGGATAACCCTAATTGATGTAAAAAACCCTAATTTCTTGATTAGAAACCCTAATTTATAATTAGGGAAAACCTAATTGTTAATCTAATAATTTTAATGTTAATTGGGAAACATTAATCCTAATTTTCAAGATATAATTAATTAGGAAACCTTAATCTAATTAGGAAACCTAATTTCTAAATTAGAACGATTATTTTCTATTTAAAACCCTAATTCATGGGTTATAAACCCTAATGACCAATTATGACCCTAATTGCTAAATTAGCCATTTTAATTAGGAAATAATAATCATAATTAGCAAGCTTGTATTATGATTAGGAAATCTTATATAATTATTGAATACTAATTATAATTTAGAAATATAAATTTTTATTTTTGAAAAACTAAATTAAAAATTCTAGAAATTTGATTTTTGGAACCTTAGTTTTTAACCCTAAGGGTTGTGCAAGAGATCAATTTGCCCTTTTAATTAAACGTCAAATGACCTTAAAGCCCTTTTTGGATTTTTATTAAGGTAACTTGTAAAACTCACCAAATGTGGAGTTGTTTACCAACTTATTTTGACTTGGTAACACATAAACTCCAGCAAATATGTCCCAAATCAGTAGCCATGTACATCGTATCTACTTATAAGAGATTAAAGAGAGAGAAAGTCTAGCATTTTTGCTTATTTTGAATCTAAGCTCTCAACAACTCTCTTTCTCTCCTAACCTTCGAATTTCATTAATGTTTCAGTCCTTAGATATCTTTCTAACACATCCAAATTAGTGTGGTAGAGCCTAGATCAAATCATATTCAAAAAGAGGTATAACCCTAAACTCACCATTTAATCTTGTTTGCTAAGTTCATGTTTGTGTTTATATGTTTAAATTAGTGCTATAAGATGTTTTATGATGATCTATCATAGATCCATAGCATCAAAGTGGAGAAAAATCGAAGTTTTTAAAAACTGTTCTTGAACCCTAAAGTCGTCTGACAAGTATATGTGAGTCGCTCTAGATTTTACTGTGATTATGATTTTTGTTGTTTTAAAGTTTTAATCGGTATCCTGTCATGTGGTCTTTGATCTGGAAGTCGAATCACAGCCACTACAAGGCTAGATTTTATGATATTATTGGTCAAAACTCGTTGACCGGGCAGGACCGAATGATTTCTGGGTAACCCAGAAATCAAATATCAGCGTCTGACAATGTTTTATAACGCCAATATCTGTCTATAATGATGTTGCTTGTTGATGTGTTGGTAACCAGATTGTAACCTGTAAGATGTACTCTAGACCCATGGCCTTAGATCTCTTAAAAACAAACAGATCGAACAGAATTGATGGTCAAACTAGCCTATTCAGTCACAGATGAAGTTTCTGGAAATTCCAGAAACTGTTAGCAGGAACTTTCTGACAACGGTTGACCGAACTAAATCTAGTTAATGTCTTAGATATGGACTGAGCTGTAGTTATATATATGCTCTATGACATAAGTACTATAGGTTTGAATCTTAAGAACACTGATTTAAAGACCATAACCCTAAGATTTGGGAGCCACAAAGTGTGCACTTCGAGTCGTCTGGGTTTACGGTAACCAAATTTTAAAACCCAATGAGGCCTCCGACAAATGACTTTTGGGGCTTGTATCTTGCAGTTATGTAATTGTATGACGTAGTTGATGACTGATTAGTGTAATGTTACATAACAACTACATGATCAATGTTTAACATGACCTAGAAACATGATAGACAAAGAATTATAGCCAATCAAACAAGCTAACCTGTAAACTAACTATGAAGGCTCAAAAACACTCAAGAACACATATAGCGACGATTATGTCGCTATAGGGCAATTTTTTTTAATATTAATTTCCAAAAATTAAGTATTTTAATTAATAAATCGAAATAAATGGTTTTTAATTATTAAAAATACAAAATAAATTCCTAAAAATTATTTTAAAGCCTGAAAAATAGTTTTTAATTATTTTGAGTATATTTCATAAATATTTAATATTTTTGGAATATAAATAGTATTTAATTTATTTAGTTATGATATTAAATAAATTATTTAAAATGATTTTAATACATGAAAAATCATATTATGGTATAAGAAAATATTTTAGTTTATTTTATATTGACTTTTAATATTTTGTGATGAATTTCATTAATTAATCAATATTAATGATAGTTAATTTATTTAATAAATATATTAAATAAATTGTTGAAAAATAGAATTAATGATTTAAAAATCATATAAAAATGATTTAAGTTTTATAAAATATTTGAAGTTATAAAATATAACTTTTGATATTTTGTCATGAAAATATTAATATTTTAATATTAAAAGCAATTATAGGATAAAGAATTTAATTGTTTAAAGGTATTAAAAATACTTTGATATATTATAACTGTGACGTCCCCAAAATAGGTATACATCACCTATTCTGAGTCGCCAAATACATGGTACAGAATACAAATACAATCTCAAATATACAACCAGAGCTGTGAGTTTTAATACAAATATTGTCTACTAGACAATATCCACTCTCAGAATAAGTCTTCATTACAATTATTATCACATTATTTCATAGAATAGTGAGGACTACTAATGCTATCATCTGGACCGTCAATCCGTTTCCCGACTAGTCCCTGCTACGTTCTCATTTCCTGAAGAGAACAATGAAAGCAAAAGGATGAGCTCAACTAGCCCAGTAAGAAATATTATGACTAAGATAATGCAGAATAAATTATCATTAGCCTTCAATAGTGTTAAACTGATACAATCTAACAAACATCAAGTTTACCTGCAGCGGAACAAGCAATCCATTAAAAGAGTCAAGTAGAGATTAAAATCTACTATCTTTTATGATTTAAAATGTTTTTCATCACTTTTATCGCTGAGACTCAGCTTAATAAATAATCCACATCTTCCCTGCACTATGATCAAGGATATCGTTAGTATCACAACCACAAATTATCCTAGCACTACGGGCCAAGGATATTCGTGTATTCATCAATGGTTATGATCATGCCAACAACTGTCCATCAATGCACTACGGGCCAATGAGGACTTTTTCCACATCATTTGTAACATTACGGTCATGTTTACCTCGAATAATCCCTTGTCATAATCATACCAAGTCCATCTATGCACTCTGGTAGTTCCTGGAAAGATATTACAGAATCACGATCTGGCAACCAGTGCCGCTCGAGAAAGAGGGCTTTCCAATAAGAATTTCTCCTTCTTGCGCACGCAATTAGGTGACCAAACCTCTCCTTGAAGCGAACTTTCTAGACATTGCCAATAATGTTTTCTAATAATATTATTCAGATAATATGAATTATTGCTTCGATAATGGAAAATACTTGTGTAGTGACAATTATTGAAACAACAGTAATATAAAATATCAACGCAGCAATTACTGAATAAAATATTGAACAGTAATTACTGTAACAATTATTGAGTAGTGTCTTCTTATGTAAGAATCAATAATTCAAAAATACTGTGCAATACCGTAAAGCTCTTGTGCAACAACGCCAGACATTTTACTTTACCCAACCACCGGGTATTCCAACAAAGGTTAATTCGGTAACAATTACGTCATTATTTATAAAAACTTTAATTTGTCGTTTTCTTCATCCGAGCGGTTATTACATTATGGGGCCCACAAAAGGTCAAGGCGTCGTATGAATATTCCCAAGCGGGAAGAATATTTCACGACCAAACGAATATTCTCCGACAGCAATGAGTATTTTATAACCACTTACTTATTTAAAATATTTGCGCATTTTACCCACAACTAACCACATTAATCAAATCAACCCTTACTATTTCAAATAAATAAAGGAAATTCCATTTTTATTTTAAAAAAAATTCGGGGTCTTACATTTAGTATCATGACCACAATTATCCATGCACTACGGGCCAAGAATATTTGTGTATTCATTAATAGTCATGATCATGCCATAAAACAATTCATCTTTGCACCCCTGGCTGAAGAGAATCCATAGCCATAATCATACCAAAAATTGTCCATCAATGCACTACGGGCCAATGAGGACTTTTTCCACATCATTTGTAATATTACGGTCATGATTATATCGAATAATCTCTGGTCCTAATCATACCAAGTCCATCTATGCACTACAGGCCACAGATGACTTTCAACATAATATAAACATGAGGATGATGACAATGATATAATAATTCAATAAAACAAGTTCAAAAATTAATTTATCTAGGAACTGATAACGTCCAAATTGTCAATATGATACTGCTTATTACTGTCCTTTTACTACCGGGTACAATGCAACCACGCATATTACTGTCCTTTTACTACCGGGTAGTTCAACAGTTTAACGGTAAAACTTTCGCCATTATTTTTAAAAATATTTCAGTCATTTTCTAACTACGATAGTACCTCTGTTGTGGGGTGTTGGGTAAAATCTATATACGCAAAACACACAAGTATACGTGGTCAATAAGTAATATAGTATTGAATAAAGTATCATTCCCACTGAGACAAATTAGCAAGAAATTTAACTTCACAATTATCAATTCCTTAATAATCCTAATTCTATTAAACTATTCAATTCAATGGTTTAAAATTATAGAAACTAACTTAATAAACAAATAAACAAATCACCAAACAATCACAAATATCAAAATCCGGAATTTCAAACCTTTGATTGTGAATTAGACTTGTGATTTCACCCTAAGCTTCACTCTGATTTTTACACCTTTATTCCAATTCAATTCACTATCCCAATTCATTAATCAAGAACACGAATGTAGTACTAGCCACCTCTCGATGCACTAATACCATACTAACTTAAATCCATAATTTTGATAGAAACAAGTCAAACACCTTAATCAACTAACTCACTATATCTCTATGTGAACTGAAATTAAAGAAGGTTTAAGATTAAGTTCTCTATCCAATTACATGTGATGTCAAGCATATCTCTACCTTAACATTAATCAAGAATCCGCTATTCACAAAATTCATGAACACATGCTATATTAACTAAGTCTAGATTAGAATATCCTCTCTCGATTCCATATAAATCCACAAAGAACTATTGATCATGCAATTCATAATTTCACGCTCAAATTAACATAGATAAGCTGGAAATCAAAGCTACAAAATCATTGTTTCACCTAAGGATCCATCATAAGCCTAAAAAGTGAATTAGTTCATAATGAATGAAATAAAAACTAAATACTTTAAAGAAAACATCCTTGCAATTACAAATAAAAAATTAAAGAGAATAATAGTGATGAACACCCTTCACGTAGCCTAGAATTGCAATTGTCCCAAAAATATCTTCAAAGTACTCCTCCAAAGCTTGCTATCAAATTCTGGAAATTATCTTCGTAATATCCTTTCTTTCCTGTGTAATTCATTGTTAATTGAGTAAATAGCCTCCCACACACAAGTCCCAACCAATATCCTCTCCTTTTTAGAGTCTATATGCTACCAGAGTGCTCAAATCCATATGGCAGCATAGTTTAACAAGCAACAGAAGAGTCACTTGATCGAGACCCCCCGTCCCGTCGGGGGTATATAGGCAAAAAGGGCCCACCGCGGCGGGGGTCTCTTCTGCAAGTTGAATGTGCCATTTTCCAAGTTACTTCCATTTTTGCTCCAAAAAACCTCCTTTCTTCACGACTTGCCTCAACGACCACCCTACACATAAAAGAACAAGAAACGAGTAAAATCGAACACAAAAAAAAGAAAGTAACAACGAATTAAACTTGAAATGAACATCGATTCGTGGATATAAAATCCACTTATCAAAATCCCCCAAACTTAAACCGTGTTAGTCCTCGAGCACAAAACAAAGTACATGTTATGCAATGCAATGCAATGAGATGGAATGAATATAATCTATATGCCTTCTAATCCAACAGTATCACAAAATCAAAGTTATCCCATCAGCCACAGAGAAAACAAGCAACTCTATATTATGAATCACCAAAACTAATCCACAATTTTGTATTAATTCTCAAATCTAAAACCATCATCACTGGTATAATGTGCATGTGTGTTCAACATCTATGATAATGGATACGGACTCAAATTCAATTTATACTCAATTTCTTAGAATGAATCATATAGTGCACATTCAAAAAAAGGCACATTCCAACTAAAACTAAGCAATACCAAATTCAAGGGTTCATGCCGGGTACTTATGCTTCATTTATCTCAACATTTTTTTTTCCACGGTGGCTTTTTGCTCTTTTCCCATTTTATTATAATTATTTTTTCTTCTCTATTTTTTTAGATAGATGGTTGGTGAGTGCGTTTTACGCTCCATCTCACGCTCGTGTTTATGGGGATTATTTCTCCTCAACCCACCACAAGACTCAAGTTGTTTCATTTTTTTCTTCTTTTTTTCTTCTGAAGCTTATACACCCTACGTTTCCCCCCTGAACTAATGTTCTTGACTAATTCGTCGTCTTTACTGCCTATCCTTATCGTTTTCACATTTACCCTGGCATTATCCTTTAGAAACTATTTATGTATCAATTTGAACTGACCAGTCAGCAAAGATGTTATTAGCGTGCTAACCTTTTTATAACAGTTTCAAACAAGCGCAAGATTCGATTCATAACAAAAATTATATCACAGTTCTAATAATAAATACTGTATTGGTTAAGTTATTCACAATCTCATCATTGGCCCACAAATAACATTAACTACAAAACCGACAACGGCGCCAAAAACTTGTTGGGTAAAATCTATATACGCAAAACACACAAGTATACGTGGTCAACAAGTAATATAGTAATGAATAAAGTATCGTTCTCACGGAGACAAATTAGCAAGAAATTTAACTTCACAATTATCAATTTCCTATTAATCCTAATTCTATTAAACTATCAAACTCAATGGTTTAAAATTATAGAAACTAAATTAATAAACAAATAAACTATCACCAAACAATCAAAAATATCAAAATCCGGAATTTCAAACAATTGATGGAGAATTAGACTTATGATTTCATAATAAGCTTCACTCTGATTTCTACACCTTTATTCCAATTTAATTCACTATCCCAATTTATTAATCAAGAACACGAATGTAGTACTAGCCTCCTCTCGATGCACTAATACCGTATTAACTTAAATCCACAATTTAGATAGAAACAAGTTAAACACCTTAATCAACCAACTCACTATATCTCTATGTGAACTGAAATTAAAGAAGGTTTAAGATTAAGTTATCTATCCGATTACATGCGATGTCAAGCATATCTCTACCTTAACATTAATCAAGAATCTGCTATTCACAAAATTCATGAACACATGTTATATTAACTAAGTCTAGATTCGAATATCCTCTCTCGGTTCGATACAAATCCACAAAGAACTATTGATCATGTAATTCATAAATTCACGCTCAAATTAACATAGATAAGCTGGAAATACTTTATTTAACTGGAAATCAAAGCTACAAAATCATTGTTTCACCTAAGGATCCATCATAAGCCTAAAAAGTGAATTAGTTCATAATGAAATAAAAATTGAATACTTTAAAGAAAACATCCTTGCAATTACAAATAAAAAATTAAAGAGAAGAATAGTGATGAACACCTTTCACATAGCCTAGAATTGCAATTGTCCCAAAAATCTCTTCAAAGTACTCCTCCAAAGCTTGCTATCAAAATCTGGAAATTATCCTCGTAATATCCTTTTTGTCATGTGTAATTCGTTGTTAATTAAGTAATAGCCTCCCACACAAAAGTCCCAGTCAAAATCCCCTCCTTTTTAGAGTCCATATGCTACCAGAGTGCTCAAATCCATATGGCAGCAGAGTTCAACAAGCAAAAGGAGAGTCACTTGATCGAGACTCCAGCCTTGGGGTACATAAACAAAAAAACCCGCCCGTGAAGTGTCTTCTACCAAGTTATCGTGTGCCATTTTCCAAGTTACTTCCACTTTTACTCTAAAAAAACCACCATTCTTCACGACTTGCCTCAACGACCACCCTACACATAAAAATAACAAGAAACTAGTAAAAACGAACACGAAAACAAGAAAGTAACAACGAATTAAGCTTGCAATGAACATCGATCGTGGATATAAAATCAACATATCATGGGGTCCACCAATGATTGTGCCATCGTACGAATATTCCCTGTTAAAACAAATATTCCCCGACCAATCGAATATTCCCCGACACAATGAATATTTTATATCAACTTGTTTACTTTGCAAAATTTTCAAATATCATCCTTCATTTAAATTATTTTCAATTTAACTATTTACCAAAATAGAAAATTTGAATACTTTTATTTCATAAAATTTGGGGTCTTACAGAGTGGGTGTAATGGATTGAGAGTTGGGGGGAAGAAGTATTAGTATACTAGAGAATTGGGGAAGTGGGTTCTCAAAGGTGTTACTGCCGAACTACTCTTTGCAATTCCAGGACCCCCACCCCGGCGGGGGGTAATAACCCAAAAAGGCCCACCCCGGTGGGCATGCTCCCTGTTAACTGGACTTGGAGACCCCAGCCCCGGCAGGGGTTTTGTGCTTGTGGGTAATCTGCACTTGGATTTTCTTTTCTTATTTGGACTTTCTGCATGCTATTCTTGGTTCCTCAAGTCATATATCGGCAACTTCAATTCTGGTGCATTATGAAACATTATTATCATTAGATATAGTACACATTAAGCATATGAGATTCGATTATCTATAACAATGAGACTAAATAAATACCTAATGAAAGTATTATTTCCTAACTATTATTCTAAGCTACAATATAAATAGTACGGATAAAAATATGAAAAATAAAAAAACGATTGGGTTGCCTCCCAATTAGCGCTTGATTTAAAGTCATTCAGCCTGACTACTCCCTGTTTATGGTGCGTCGATCGGTGTGATTGCGATGACGTCCCAATTGGACTCGCCACCCCAATAATGCTTCAACCTTTGACCATTGACCTTGATACTTTCTAATGGGTTTCTACTATAGAGTTCGACGGCGCCATGTGAGAATACTCTTTTGATGGTGAATGGTTCCGACCACCTTGACTTAAGCTTTCCTGGGAACAACCTCAACCGTGAGTTGAACAGCAGTACTGATTGACCCGGCTCGAACGTTCTTTCTATTATTTTCTTGTCGTGCCATTTCTTGACTTTTTCTTTGTATAACTTAGAGTTCTCGTAAGCTTGAAGGCGGAATTCGTCGAGTTCATTTTACTGGAGTAGCCTCTTTTTACCCGCAACTGCTTGATCGAAGTTCAATTTTTGAATTGCCCAATAAGCCTTATGTTGTAACTCGACAGGTAGGTGATAAGCTTTCCCGTATAGTAATTGGTATGGTGACATACCAATCGGTGTTTTATATGCAGTCCGGTATGCCCATAGTGCATCGTCTAACCTGAGAGACTAATCATTTCTATTCGGATTCAATACCTTTTCAAAACCTCAGCTTGCCCATTTATTTGGGGATGATGTGTTGTAGCTACCTTATGGTTGACCCCATACTTTTCCAAGAGAGCTGTGAACGATCTACTGCAGAAGTGACTACCTTCATCACTTATAATAGATCTTGGTGTGCCAAATCTCGTAAAACTATTCTTCTGCAAGAATTTGAGCACCACTTTGGCATCTTAGGTCGGGAGTGCTACTGCTTCAACCCACTTTGATACATAGTCCACCGCAAATAAAATGTACTGATTGGTAAATGAAGAAGGGAATGGCCCCATGAAATTTATGCCCCATACATCGAAAATCTCAACTTCTAAAATTGTTTGAAGTGGCATCTCATTCCTTTTCGATATGTTGCCCACTCGTTGACATCCATCACAAGTTTTAACAAATTGGTGGGCCTCTTTAAATAATGTAGGCCAATAAAACCCGGCTTGAAGAAATTTTGCCGCTATTCTCTCACTACCATAGTGTCCCCCATATGCAGATGACTGGCATTCATGCAGTATGTTCTTCACTTCACTGTTGGGCACACACCTTCTAATCATCTTATCGACGCATTCTTTTTCTATTGTCGTGTAAGATCAGGGGGAAGAATGTTGCTGAATAGATAATTCGTGAAGTCTGTGTACCATAGAAATTCTGTATTTATCCCAAATAGTTGCTCATCCGGGAATGACTCGTTGATTACACACTTGTCCTCTTCCTTTTTACCATGATTTTCCAGCCTAGACAAATGATCGGCGACTTGGTTCTCCGTCCCCTTTCTATCCTTTATTTCTAAATCAAACTCTTGTAAAAGGAGAATCCATCTGATAAGGCGTGGCTTAGCATCTTTTTTCAAAATTTAGTTCCGAATAGCCGAGTGATGTGTATAAACTACTACCTTTATCCTGATCAAGTACGCCTAGAATTTATCAAACGCATATACCACTGCAAGTAATTCTTTTTCCGTAGTTGTGTAGTTCATTTGAGTCTCCGTGAGTGTCTTACTTGCATAATATATGGCATAAAATACCTTCTCTCGGCGTTGACCCAAAACAGCCCCAACCGTATAGTCGCTTGCATCACACATTAACTCGAAGTGCATGGTCTAATTCGGCGCGACGATTACGGGAGCTGTGGTCAATTTCTTCTTCAATAGCAAGAATATCGAGTTACACTCCTCATAAAAATTAAAAATTGAATACTTCTCTAAAAGACTACACAAAGGTTTTGCAATTTTAGAGAAGTCCTTTATGAATCTCCTGTAGAACCCAGCATGTCCTAAAAAACATCTAATTCCCATTACTGAACTCGGTGGAGGAAGCTTTTCAATTGTTTCCAGCTTAGCTTTATCAACCTCTAATCCTTAAGCCAAGACCTTGTGCCCCAAAATTATACCTTCTTCAACCATGAAGTGGCATTTTTCCTAGTTAAGGATCAAATTCGTGTTTGTGCATCTTTGTAAGACCATTACCAAATTCTCCATACAAGCGTCAAAATCATCCCCATAGAAAGAGAAGTCGTCCATGAAGACTTCCACATTTTTCTCCACCATGTTAGATAAGATGGCCATCATACACCTCTGGAAGGTAGCGTGTGCATTACACAAGTTGAACGACATTCTCCTGAATGCGAATGTGCCGTATGGGCACGTGAAAGTAGTCTTTTCTTGATCTTCAAGTATGATGACGATCCGATTATAACCCGAATATCCATCCAATAAGCAATAGTACTCATGTCCCGCTAATCTGTCCAACATCTAATCGATAAAAGGTAAAGCAAAGTGGTCTTTGCGGGTTGCCTTATTCAACTTCTTGTAGTCCACGTAAACCCTCCAACCAGTTACTGTCCTTGTCGAAATTAGCTCATTTTCATCATTACGATCCACGGTCATTCCTCCCTTTTTCGGCACACATTGCACCGGACTGACCCACTTACTGTCTGAAATTGGGTAAAAGATACCTGCATCCCACCATTTCGGGATTTCTTTCATGACCACTTCTTTCATGATTGGGTTAAGTCGTCTTTGTTGCTCAACTGTCAGTCTTGCATCATACCTAAGGTGTTTAGGGAGTGGCTTAAGTTCAAGAGTAGGTGGCTCCTCCAATGACGGTATTATCCTTATTGTGGCTTTTTCATCCATGTGCAATGGTTCAAATGGTGCTCTAAATCTGCTAACTCGTGGCAGGGAGTCTAAGCATCTGCAAGTAATCCAAAAATTCTGGATCATCTTATGACACCCCCAAATCAAGGTACTTCAATTCCATGGGATTTGGTGTTCACTGTACAAATATCATCTATCTATCTACCCATAATAAATGCAAGCCATGCAATAGATAGAATAAAAATCTTCCCCTTAAGGGTTACAACATCTGAATAATAATAATACAATCCCAGGTTAAACTAACCTTAAACATCTGTGCGGAATCATAGACAAATAAGTCTTAAACAACATCATTAAATCAAGTCTTAAACAAAATACATCATCAAATAAACAACATGTCTTCATCACTTGCTAACTTTGCCCTTGCCTTTACTAGTGGAAGATTCATCAATTCTTTCGTTCTTAACTGCAATGTTATTATTAAGCAAGAGTGAGCACTATCGCCCACAAGTATAATAATGAAATAACAGTATAATAACATGCGAGTAAATCAAAGACATCTGAATAAAAGCTCAACTTTTGAATCAAGAATGAATAACAAGAATCAAAAGAATTACGAGGTTCATAAGACCTTGAACTATGTCCTAGTTATCAAGGGTTATACTTGAAACCTTTAACGATCATAAGATCGTGGACCTTTCTTCTCGTGCTTAGGGGATCGTTATCAGTACCATATTGTGCACAATATCTTAACGCTAACGATAAGTAAATCCCTTTGCGAGGGTTGTTCATCTCGATTTGACATTCGAGTCCGCACCAAAGGAAGTTTGGTTTGGATAATTCATCAAGGTTACGAAATTTAGAACGCTCATCAACTATGGACTAGTCGAATCAGTAAGGGTTAAGCTAGTCTAATAAGGTTCAATAATAATGATATTCAAATTGAATAATAATCTTAAGGAGTATACAATAGAATCCATTATTGTATAACACAATCATACTTTGAAAAGATAATCAATCTTTAATATAATAATTCAAACTTGAATAATAGTAATGATAATTACTCGAGGTAAATAATAAACTTGAACAATAATGACAAGTAGGGTTAGGAAACTTGTCTCGTGCGTAGATTACACTTTAACTAAGCACGTTCTATGAATTTAATCCTACATACCATTCACATTCACAATACCAGTTAATTATAACTTAACTAATCATCAATGATCATTCTATTGTCTAAACTTTGGTTATGACTATACTTAGTCAAATTATCACATTTATTAACATATAATATCACCTCATGAATAATGAATTAATTATGTATTCAATAATTCAACCCACATGCAATTATGTTATTTACATGATAAACATCTATTTTATCTTCACATTATACTTCTAACATGTTTACATGTTCATTAAATTAATTTACTAACACATCGTTAGACTTAAACATTTTAAAAAAAATCTCATTCTGAACATTCTGGAGAGTGGCGTTTGCGGCGACGCACTATTACACTCAGTTCTGTTATTTAGCATACTGATGATGACTGCAGAATGGTAGAAATCGGCTGGCATGACGCCGAGGCTCCGATTTGATTCTGCAATTCGCAAAAATTGTAGAACATGGCCAAGGAACTCCAATAAAATTATTACTACTCCAATTTAATCATACCCACATGATATAATTCATGTATAATCATAACCCAACATTTATATACTGACATTAACCAATTTAAACACTTAATAACAGATTTAAAGCATGTGAATTTTACTGACTTTGATGTTCTTGGATGTTTTGAAAATAAAACATAAAAATTGTCACTACGGATTCGTTATAACACCGAATCCGTTCATTTAAACTTTGGCCTCTTCGTATCAACATGTATAACAACATACAAGTGTAAAATTTAGGGATAATATACGATCAATACATAAAATATCACGTATAAGGCCATAAGGCCAAACCCATACTCTGTAATTTTGTAGAAATCATACACGACATGTTTTCATGAATTTGATGATATGGTTTACATAATATATATAATTAAACACGATTTGATATGTCATAACACACATACAACCTATAATCATTACTCCTCACCCAATTACAGAGGTTAAACCAAAAACTTTAAAATCCATTTTCATGAAAACTAAAATATGTAAAGTAGAAATTGGGAAGGAGGAGATTACCCAAAGCGTAGTGTGGATTTTAATAAGAGATGAATATCAATTTCTCTCTGACTTCTCAACTAATATTCTGTATCTCTCTCTGTGAAAGCTCTCTAGACTTAGCAATAATGAAGAAAAGAAAAGAAGACGTCGATATATTAAAGGAACTGCGACTTTGAGTGGTCGATTAACTTGATCATGGCAATCTTAGTAACTCCCATTAAGACCATGTTTGGCTAGGCTTAATAGATTTCAAAAGTATTTAATTTAATAAAGCTTTATCATATGGTTTAATTAATGTCACACTCCTTCATAAAATAGATCAATATCTTATTTAATTTATTTTAAATAAAATATAATAATTTCTCATAATTTCACATAGTCACATAATTAAATTTCTCATTAATAATTAATGTCAAATTATCAACTCTCTAATTAATAATTAAATTAATTAAAATAACATCATGCTTAATTAAATATTTCATTTAATTCAACAAGCTCACATAAATACATACTTGAATAATAAATATTCTCTACATTAATTTAATAAATGTAACACATAATTAAATTAATCTACCACAATTGTATCAAATAATTATTTAATCTAATAATTAAATCATCGAAAAATATTTATTTAATTCAATAAATATTAAAATTAAATTACAAAATTCTCGTTCGTCACATCTTTCCCCCCTTAAAAAGATTATGTCCCCAGAATCACGACTCAATAATTTCGACCCGTTACATTCTCCCCCCCCCCCCCCCCCCTTACAAAGATTCTGTCCCCAGAATCGCTTACAAATAATTAAGTAAATAAATGAGGGTAATTCTTCATCATATTCTCTTCAAGTTCCCACGTAGCTTCTTCAACGTTGTGGTTCCTCCAAATTACCTTAACAGAAGGTATAACTTTATTTCTGAGAACTTGTTCTTTTCGGTCGACAATTTGGACAGGGATTTCTTCGTAAGATAAGTCTTTCTCAAAATGCAGGGGTTCGTATTCAATTACATGCTTGTAATCGGCCTTGTAGGGTCGTAACACAGACACATGGAAGACGTTGTGGACCTTCTTCGATTCTACGTAATACTTCAAATGGTCCAATAAATCTTGGGCTCAATTTTCCTTTCCTTCCGAACCTGATCTTTCTCTTCTAGGGAGAGACCTTCAAGAAAATTTAACTACCTGATTCAAACTCGATATTTTTATGATGTGGATCAGCGTATTTCTTCTGTCGATCTTGAGCCGCTACCAATCGTACTAGGATAACTTTGACTATTTTTGCCGTCTTCTGTACCAATTCTGGCCCTAGCAATTGTCTTTCACCAACTTCATCCTAGTAAAGCGGAGTTCTGCACTTTCTGTCGTATCACGCTTCGTAAGGCGGCATGCCTATACTAGCGTGATAACTGTTGTTGTAGCCGAACTCTACTAACGGTAGGTGATCATCTCAATTTCCTTTGAAGTCCATCACACAGGCTCTTAGCATATCTTCTAACGTTTGAATTGTTCGTTCGCTCTGTCCATCTGTTTGAGGGTGATAAGCTGTACTCATTCGCAATTGCGTACCCATACATTCTTGAAGACGTTTCCAGAAATTTGATGTGAAGCGCGAATCCCTATCTTAAACAATTGATACCGGAACTCCGTGGCTCGAAACAATCTCTTTTACGTAAAGCCTGGCCAACTAATCTAAGTTGAATATGATTTTGATAGGAAAGAAGTGTGCAGATTTCGTTAGTCGGTCAACGATAACCCATACTGCGTTGTAGCCTTTCTGAGTCGTCGGAAGGCCAACCACGAAGTCCATTGTAATATGTTCCCATTTCCATTATGGGATCTCTAACGGTTGTAGCAATCCACTCGGTCTCTGATGTTCTGCTTTCACTTTCTGACAGGTCAAACACTTGGCAACACATTCTGCAACATCATGTTTTAAATTTGGCCACCAAAAATGTTGTCAAAGATCTTAGTACATTTTGGTACTACTAGGGTGAATCGAATATCGTGAACTATGAGCCTCGCTCAAAATTTCTTCCTTAATCTCTTATACTGGTGGAACCCAAATTCTACTCTCAAATCTCAGTATTCCTTCCTTATCCATCTTAAATCTTGGTTCGGTTCCTTCAGATATATTCTTTGTCACCTTTTTACATTCATCATCCTGAAGTTGAGCCTCCTTTACTTTATCTAGTAGAGTTGTACCAGATTGCATCCGAAATAGCTTCTCATCAATCTCCATAGGATACTTCACTTCCAACTCTAGTTTCTTCATTTCTGCAATTAGCTCCTCCTGAGCAGTCAATATCATAAATTTCTCATGACCCTTTCTACTTAAGGCGTCAGCAACCACATCTGCTTTCCCCGGATGGTATAAAATCTCACAGTCGAAATCCTTAATTAATTCCAACCATCTTCTTTGACGTATATTCAAATCCTTCTGTGTAAAAATATATTTCAGACTCTTGTGGTCCGTATATATTTCACACTTCTCCCCGTATAGATAGTGCCTCCAAATTTTTAGAGCAAAAACAACTACAGCTAACTCAAAATCATGGGTCGGGTAACCCTTCTTGAAATCCTTCAACTGTCGTTATGCATACGCAATGACTCTGCCATTTTGCATAAGCACACAAGCAAGTCCTTTATGCGACACATCGCTAAAAATAACAAAATTTCCTATATCATCCGGAAGAGATAACACAGGTGCCGTACTCAACCTCTTCTTCAGTTCTTGAAAACATTCCTCACACTTATCCGTCCAAACAAATTTCATAGCTTTTCGAGTTAAATTCGTTAACGGAGTTGCGATCTTGGAAATGTCTTGTATGAACCTTCTATAATATCCCGCCAATCCAAGAAAACTTCTTACTTCCGACGGCGTTCTCGGCTGATCCCAGTTAACCACGGCTTCTACGTTGGATGGATCTATCGAAATTCCTTTTTTATCGATTACGTGACCAAGAAATTGTACTCGCTCGATCCAGAATTCGCATTTCAAAAATTTTGCGTACAACTTCTCCCTTCTCAATACTTCCAATGTTAATCTCAAATGCTCTTCGTGTTCTTCTTTGGTTTTCGAATATACCAAAATATCGTCTATAAATACCACCACGAATTTGTCCAAAAACGGCTTGAACACACCGTTCATTAGTCCCATAAATGCTGCAGGAGCATTCGTAAGACCAAACGACATTACTAAAAATTCGTAGTGACCATATCGCATTCTAAACGATGTCTTCGGTACATCCTCTGGCCTCATCTTCAGTTGATGATAACCGCTTCTCAAGTCTATCTTGGAAAAGTACTTTGCTCCCTTTAATTGGTCAAACAGATCGTCGATCCTTGGTAATGGATATCTATTCTTAATCGTGACCTTATTCAGTTCTCTGTAGTCAATGCAGAGTCGCATCGATCCATCCTTCTTTTTCACAAACAACACCGGCGCTCCCCACGGCGATACGCTCGGTTTAATGTACTTCTTGTCCAACAATTCTTGTAGTTGTACCATTAATTCTTTCATCTCTACTGGTGCCATTCGGCATGGTGCCTTCGATATTAGAGCGGTTTTGGGTGCCAAATCGATCACGAAATCTACTTCTCTATCTGGTGGAAGTCCTGGCAAATCGTCTGGAAATACGTCGACGAAATCCCTCACAATCGGTATCTCTTCTACCTTAGGATTCTCTTTTCGACTGTCGACTATGTAAGCTAAGTATCCTACACAACCTTGTCTTAATAACTTCCTGGCCTACATCATCGTCAGACAACTCGCTTGTCTAGGCGACTTGCTACCATAAAACACAACCTTTGACAAAGTCATAAGGTTAATATGCTTCTTTTGGCAATTAATTACAGCCCCGTAATTGAATAACCAGTCCATTCCTAAAATAACGTCAAATTCCCCAAGTCGAATAAGGATAAGATCTACGTTCATGATATTACCCTTAATATCCACTCTACAGTTCTTATGTACATACTTAACAGGGATTATTTCTCTATTCACAATTTCTATGTTCATGGGGTAATCCAATTCATTCTTAGGCAAATCTAAATTCTTGGCAAAATCATCGGATATAAAGGAACAAGTAGCACTCGAATCAAATAATACGTAAATATTAACTTTATTGATCAGAATGATACCTACCACCACATTACGGGATTGAACTGCATCTTGCACCGTCATGTTGAAAGTACGGGCGGTTGGTCGGTTTGTTGCTATTGGTCCGGTGATGGTTAAGGCATTTCCATTGTTATTTTCCTAGTTTCCTCCTGATCCTGACCCTCCCGATCCCTCCTTGGGATAATCTCTTGCCAGATGGTCCTTCGAACCACAAGTAAAACAAGTACCCTTTTGTGGGTTTGGACAGTTTGGTGCTATGTGGCTTCCTGACCATAATTGTAGCACACTCTTTTTCCTTTCATACAAACTCCTAGATGAGCTTTCCCGCAAGTCGGGCATGCTTCGATTCTTTTCTTCTGATTACCTTGCTGATTTCCCGATGATGAGCTGTTGTTCCACCTTTTCTTCTGATTGAAATTTCCACCTCCTGTGCCACTTCCACTGGCCTTGTTATTAATTTCACCTTCACTCTTCTTCTTTTTCTGATATTGATTGTACTTTGTCATCGCATCACTTCCACCTTCAGCGAGGATGTTTTTTTCCAAAACTCTAGCAAATGTGTTTATCTGAAACATTGATACCTTGTTGTACACCCAAGGCTTTAGTCCTTGCTCAAACCGTCTCGCCTTCCTCTCATCCGTGTGAACTTGATACGGGGCGAATCTTGCGAACTCATTGAATTTAGCCGTGTAGTCAGGTACACTCATGTTTCCCTGCTTCAGTTCCAGAAATTGAGCTTCCATTTGATTCTGTGAACTAGTTGGAAAGTACGTCTCGAATAACATCTCTTTATATCTCTCCCACGTAATTACACCTTCACCTCCTCCTACTTTGTTTGCTTTCCACCAGTAGCTAGCCTCAGACTTCAGCATTAACGTTGCAAAAGCGGTCTTCTGGTCTTCTCTAATCCTAGCAACGTCGAAAACCTTCTCCATCTCTATAACCCACGTTTGAGCCTTGATTGGGTTCATGAATCCTTTGAACTCCGGCGTTCCGACCGCCTTGAAGTCCTTAAACGTTGTGTTTGGTGGAGCTTGAGGTTGGTTATTCATAGGTCCAGTCAGGAAGTTCACCAACTGCTGCACGGGATTAGAGTTGGCATTATTGTTATTATTGGTTGACTCTTCCTGAGCCGGTTGACGTTGTTGTCTTCTCCTTTGCGGCATTTTTCTGTTAAATAAACGCTTTATTAGAACTTTATTTATTTTTCTAAATAGTTAAGGCATTACTTAACAATTTAACATACTCATTTAACACATCATCTCAAACAACTTCATATATTTGCATTCAAATCAAACTTTTAACATTAAACGATAGCATAACTGCTATTTACATCAACTATCCTGGAATAAAGAATCCACAGGATTTAAAACATTCAAATATTCTTTCGTTCGTAAACATGTCAGAATTTACCTCTAAAAACTAATTAAGTTCTTCACATAATTAAGTAAATCATATCACTGTCGGTCAAGGTACTGATTAGCCTTGCTACGCTCTTCTTCTAAAATGTGATGCATCGTCCTACGATCCATCATGTACAATAGTAGTCCTTCGAACTGGATTGGGTACCTCAAAACTCGATCTTGGGTCTCATTCATTGCCTTGTTAAGTGTAGAGTATGTTTCCCCAATCTTCGCTTTCTTTACACGACTATCATCTTCTTCACGATCAGCTCGACGCGATTCTCTTACCCAGCCTTCCTCTACTATGTTCAGCCTTTCAGAGGTTTCCTTCAGTTCCTTCTTTAGTTTCTCTATCTCCTCGGTCTCATCTTCAGTTTGACCCTTCTAATGTACCAAATCCCATTCTACATTTGCCAGTCGAGAGTGAAGAGTCGAAATCTCCCTCTCCTTCTGCTCTAGAGTAATATGCTGAATAACCGTTCGCTCAGTCAAATCCTGGACCTCGTCTCGTAACTCCACGTTATGGTCGTATAATGTGTTATACATCTCAGCATCAACGGTGTACCGTGGTAACTCCTCTTCTTCCTCTTCCTCATCCTCAACAAATTCCTCCTCAGGATCAGTCTTAGGTTCATGCTCCAGACCAACAACGGTGATCAATGGAGATGACTCCCTCTGTACCAGCTGCTCCCTAACGACATGAATGTCTCGGGGCTCCACCTCTGTTGGTACTATAGGTACACGGGGTTCCTCCTCAGTAGGTACTATAGGTACCCGGGGTTCTTCCTCCCTAGCTTGACTAGCTTCTCCAACATTCGACATCCTGACAACAAATTTTTTACGTTTTAGTTACTAAGTCGTATCATCTAATGCATACTTTAACACATAAACACATAAGGTCTTTTTTTATCTTCAATAAATTACAGAAATTCATTTCTTATAACTCGATAAGAGTTTTTCGTCACTATCTTCTTTCTATAAGGCTACTACCTAAGGTTGTTCCCCCACCTAAGGTTCATAACCTACAGCTTTGATACCAACTTGTGACACCACCAAATCCGGGTACTTCAATTCCATGGGATTTGGTGTTCATTGTACAAATATCATCTATCTATCTACCCATAATAAATGCAAGCCATGCAATAGATAGAATAAAAATTCGCGAAAATTGCAGAACATGGCCAAGGAACTCCAATAAAATTATTACTACTCGAATTTAATCATACCCACATGATATAATTCATGTATAATCATAACCCAACATTTATATACTGACATTAACCAATTTAAACACTTAGTAACAGATTTAAAGCATGTGAATTTCACTGACTTTGATGTTCTTGGAGGTTTTGAAAATAACATATGAAAATTGTCACTACGGATTCGTTATAACACCGAATCCATTCATTTAAACTTTTGTCTCTTTGTATCAACATGCATAACAACATAAAAGTGTAAAATTTAGGGATAATATATGATCAATACATAAAATATCATGTATAAGGCCATAAGGCCAAAACCCATACTCTATAATTTTGTAGAAATCATATACGACATGTTTTCATGAATTTGATGATATGGTTTACATAATATATATAATTAAACACGATTTGATATGTCATAACATACATAAAACCCATAATCAATACTCCTCACCCAATTACAGAGGTTAAACCAAAAACTTTAAAAGCCATTTTCATGAAAACTAAAATACGTAAAGTAGAAATTGGGAAGGAGGACATTACCCAAAGCGTAGTGTGGATTTTAATAAGAGATGAATATCAATTTCTCTCTGACTTCTCAACTAATATTCTGTATCTCTCTCTGTGAAAGCTCTCTAGACTTAGCAATAATGAAGAAAAGAAAAGAAGGCGTCGATATATTAAATGAATCGACGACCGAGTGGTCAAGATTAACTTGATCATGGGCAATCACTAGTAACTCCCATTAAGTCCATGTTTGGCTAGGCTTAATAGATTTCAAAATTATTTAATTTAATAAAGCTTTATCATATGGTTTAATTAATGTCACACTCCTTCATAAAATAGATAAATATCTTATTTAATTTATTTTAAATAAAATATAATAATTTCTCATAATTTCACATAGCCACATAATTAAATTTCTCATTAATAATTAATGTCAAATTATTAACTCTCTAATTAATAATTAAATTAATTAAAATAACATCATTCTTAATTAAATATTTCATTTAATTCAATAAGCTCACATTAATACATACTTGAATAATAAATATTCTCTACATTAATTTAATAAATGTAACACATAATTAAATTAATCTACCACAATTGCATCAAATAATTATTTAATCCAATAATTAAATCATCGAAAAATATTTATTTAATTCAATAAATATTAAAATTAAATTAAAAAATTCTCGTTCGTCACATCTTTCCCCCCTTAAAAGGATTCTGTCCCCAGAATCACGACTCAATAATTTCGACCCGTTACGCATCTGATTCTTCATCTCCCAATAATGTTGTTTCCAATGGATCGTTCACAAAACTCTTGCCCATGTCTTCGTTGATTATCTGATCAATGATATCCATCCGCAAGCAATCTTCTTCATCCGTAGGAAATTTCATGGCCTTAAAAACATTAAATTTTACTTCTTGGTCGTGAACCCTCATCGTTAGTTCACCTTTTTTTTTACGTCGATGAGCGTCCTACCCGTAGCCAAGAAAGGTCTCCCTAGGATAATTGGGATATTCTTATCTTCCTCAAAATCCAGAATGATGAAATCCACAAGGAATATTAACTTGTCAACCTTTACCAATATGTCCTCTAAAATGCCTCTCGGGTACGTGACTGACTTATCCGCCAACTATAAGGAGATGTTCGTAGGCTTTGGAGCGGGCAAACCCAATTTTGTATAAACTGATAACAGAATAAGGTTCACACTTGCCCCCAAATAACATAAGCACTTGTTGAATGACATGTTCCCAATCGTGCATGCAATGGTGAAACTCCCCGGATCTTTCAACTTTGGTAGCAACTTCCGCTGTAAAACTGCATTGCACTCCTCTGTTAATGCCACTGTCTCGAAATCTTCCAAATTTTTTTCCTGGATAAAATCCCTTTATGAATTTCGCATAACTTGACATATGCTCTAGGGCTTCTGCGAGAGGGATGTTAATCTGAAGTTTCTTAAAAACTTCCCAAAATTTCTCAAACTGTGTGTCTAATTTCTTCTTTTGGATTCTTTGCTGAAAAGGTGGGGGATGATAGGCAACTAGTTCGTTAATTGGTTTGTTCTTTTCCACTTGTTTTTCTTCCCCCGGTCTGTCCTCAACAACTTTATTCTCACTGTCTGTCTCAATTTCTTTTGCAACCGAATTTTCTATTTTCTGACCCTCAAGCTGTTTTCCACTTCGTAACATAATTGCCTGACATTGCTCTTGATTACCTTTCGGATTTTTCTCTGTATCACTTGGTAATATTCCTTGAGGCTTGTTATTCAATGCAAAAGTTATATGTCCCATCTGATTCTCTAAATTCTTGATGGCTATTGCTTGGTTTTTCATGGCTACCTCATTGCTCGTTATATACTTTGATAGCAACTCCTCTAAATCTAATTTACTCTCTTGACGTTGAGCTGGTTGTTGTAGATTCTGAAAACCTGGGGATACGATGGTCGTGGAAATTGCTGATTCTAATTAATGTTCCAAAACAAATTCGGATGATTCATATTCCCTTGATTATATGTATTCTGGTACGTATTCTATGGAATTCTTTTGTTGCTACCCACAAATTATACTGACTCTGGGTTGATTGCACATTGATCTGTAGGATGTTCACCCGCACACATTTCACAAATAACTGCAACTTGTTGTGTCTGTCCCCCTGACCAAGCGT
The DNA here is from genome assembly GCA_020205605.1 of Panax ginseng. Lineage (NCBI taxonomy): Eukaryota > Viridiplantae > Streptophyta > Magnoliopsida > Apiales > Araliaceae > Panax > Panax ginseng. The sequence goes on from CM035141.1 coordinate 47,398,328, forward strand.
CAAACTTCTTGGAGAGTGCTGAAATCTTTGATGTTATTACTGTCACTCCATCTAATTCTAACACTCCAGCTACCGTAGGTTGTGTCATTCTTGTCGTGGGCCACTGATAGTTGTTAGCCTCCATTGTCTCTATCAACTGATATGCCTCCACATAATTATTTGCCATAAAAGCTCCCCCCGACGCTGCATCAATAATGGTCCTGAGATTCCCATGTAGTCCGTTGTAAATAGTGTTCAGCTACAACCACTTAGGCACTCCGTGATGTGGGCATTTTCTAAGAAATTCTTTATCTCTCCCATGCCTCGTACAATGACTCCCTATGTTGCTGATCAAACATGGTAATCTCTTTTCTCATCTTTGTAGTCTTCGCTGGCGAGAAAAATTTAGCAAGAAACTTCTGAGCCAGGTCATCCCATGTCGTTATTGAACCCGATGGTAGAAAGTGTAACCAACTCTTCGCCTTGTACCGCAGAGTGAATAGGAACAAACGAAGTCTGACTGCTTCATTCGACACCCCATTGTACTTGAAAGTGTCGCATATTTCCAGAAAGCTGATCAAATGCTCATTAGGATCGTCATTTGTAAGTCCCCCAAACTGAACCGAGTTTTGGATCATCAGAATAGTCCCAGGCTTATTCTCCAATGTATTCGCAGACTATAGCGAACTCAGTGATACTCATTGCATTTCGATCACCTTAGGTGTAGCAAAGTCCCTCAACTCTTTCTGGTCTTCGGCAGCTATTACTTCTTCTTTATTAGAATTTTTGAAGTCGTCCCTTGTTTCTTTAATTCACTTAATTAGCCTTTGAAAGCGTCTTTCAATGTCATCCTCAAAAGGAAGCAAGTCTGGATTTTTGGACCGAGTTTGCATAAACCAACTTCAAAAACCTGAAATAAGACGAACAAAACAAAAATAAAATTGTTTAAGTAAAACTGGACTAATTAAACAGATATTGAAAAATAATAAAATCTATACTAAAGTCCCAGGCAGCAGCGCCAAAAACTTGTTTGGTAAAATCTAATTACGCACAACACGCAAGTATACGTGGTCAACAAGTAATATACTAGTAAGTAGAATATCGTTCCCTCAGATACTGTAATAAGAAATTAAAACTCACAATTACAAATTTCCTATTAATCCTAATTTTATCAAACTAATCAATTTCCAGTTTGTAACTAAAAGTATTAAAAATATTAAAATCACCAACCAATCAATAAATGCTAAAAACTGAATTTTCAAACAAATAATGGAGAATTAGGCTTCTGACTTCACTCTAAGTATTACTCTGATTATGAACCTTCATTCCAGTTTAACTTACTATCCCAGTCTATTAATCAAGAACACGTATGTAGAACTAGCCACCTCTCGATGCACTAATATTGTATTAACTCAAATCCACAATTAAGATAGAATCAAGTTAAACACCTTAATCAACTAACTCACTATATCTCTATGTGAATTACAATTAAAGAAGGTTTAAGTTCAAACTTTTTATCTGATTAAATGTGATGTCAAGCATATCTCTACCCTAACATTCATCAAGATTCTGTTCATTCAAATAAATCAAGAACACATTATATATTAACTAAGTCTAGAATTGTATTTAATCTCTTGAGTTCATACAAGTCCACAAAGAATCATTGATCAGGTAATTCATAAATTCAAGCTCAAATTAATATAGATAAACCGGATAATAGCTTATTAAACTGAAATCAAAGATTACATAATCATCGTTCTACTTAATGATCCGTCTTAAGCCTAAAAAGTATTTAGTTCATCATAAATGAAATAATAACTTAATAAATTAAAGATATCATCCTTTCAATTACAGATATAAAACTAAAGAAGAATAATAATTCAGAACACCCTTCACTCTAGCCTTAATCCGCAACCGATACGAAAGTCTTCAAAATCTTCACTCCGATGCTCGCTATCCAATTCTGTCCTTATCTCCGTTAATTGCTTTGCGTGATGATGATTTCGTTGTTTGTTGCTCAATATATATCCAACACATGAGTTTTGGTAGAAGTCCCATGTTATTTAGAGTCCAAATGACATACAAGTCCAAAAATCCAAGTCCCAGTAGAGTTTGAACCAAGCTAGAACAATCCAAATTCGGTACCCCCCGCCCCGGCAGGGGTATTTACATGTAACATGTGACGCCCCCAAAATAGGTATACATCACCTATTATGAGTCGCCAAATACATGGTACAAAATACAAATACAACTTAATTATACAACTGTCGTGCAAAGTACGACAAAACATAAGCTGTGAGTTTTAATACAAATATTGTCATCTAGACAATATACAAGCTCAAATTCAATATTATTACATTTATTTTCCCACTATTTCACTGAATAGTGAGGACTACTAATGCTATCATCTGGTCCGTCACTCCGTTCCCCGACTAGTCCCTGCTACGTTCTCATTTCCTGAAGAGAACAATGAAAGTAAAAGGGTGAGCTCAACTAGCCCAGTAGGAAATATTATGACTAAGATAATGTAGAATATATTATCGTTAGCCTTCAACAGTGTTAAACTGATATAATATAACACCCATCAAGCTTAACTGTAGCGGAACAAGCAATCCATTAAAAGAGTCAAGTAGAGAATAAAATCTACTATCTTTTATGATTTAAAAGGTTTTCCATTACTTTTATCGTTGGGACTCAGCTTAATAAATAATCCACATCATCGAATCACCCCTGCACTATGGCCAAGGATATTCTTTAGTATCACGACCACAATTATCCATGCACTACGGGCCAAGAATATTTGTGTATTCATTAATGGTCATGATCATGCCAACAACTGTCCATCAATGCACTACGGGCCAATGAGAACTTTTACCACATCATTTGTAACATTACGGTTATGATTACATCGAATAATCTCTGGTCATAATCATACCAAGTCCATCTATGCACTATAGGCTACAGATGACTTTCAACAAAATATAAACACGAGGATGATGACAATGATATAAGAATTCAATAAAACAAGTTCAAGAATTATTTTATCCAGGAATCAATAACGTCCAAATTGTCAACATGATACTGCTTTGTGGAGTAAAATTCAAGAATGCTCAGAAGAATATTTCAATGAAAAGATACTGAATGAAGCGCAAATTCCAAGGATATTCCACTAATATCATAGAGTATAGAAGTCAAAACTTTAACCAACTGAGTATAACAAGGAATGGAATAACAAAAGAAATCACTAGGCATGCGATAGACTGCACAGGCAGGTTATTCCAACAAAATAATAAATAACGGAATCAGTCCGTAGTAAAAGCGCATGATGCAGGATATTCCAATGTAATAATAAAAGACGGAATCAGTCCGGCGTAAAATGCATGAACATGTGATATTCCAACGAGAATAATAAAGATGTAACCGAGTCCGGCATAGAACGCATGCATGTGATGTTCCAAATGAATGATAAATAATGGAACCCGGTCCCAAAAGCCACGCATACATGGATGTTCTAACATAATGATAAAGAATTGAATAATAGAAGAATTTCACCAAGTATAGGGTAGCCCGCGTATACCGGTTATTCCAATAAAATAATAAAGAATGGAATAACAGAAGTTCTCTTCATGGATACAAAAGAAATAATACCCCCTACCTTAGAAAAAACTGTATACTGGAATAGTGATGTAGCAGACTTCTCTTCTTCTTTCTCTCTATAATTTCTATCTATAATAATCGCTCTAAAGCTTTTGTGAATTGGTGAGAAATGAAGGAAGAATGAGCTTCTATTTATAGGAAAATATAGTTTCGATAATTGCACGTTTTGGGGCTCAAAAAATTATAGTAGAATACCTCCAACTTTTCTTTCATTTTTAATTTAGTCCTGCAAGTATTATCAAACTTGCACCACCTCCCCTAATAGTAAATAATGTGAATCAATAATTCAATCATGTGAATCAATAATATAATCATGTTAAAAATATGAATTACAGTATAGTACCTCCATCTATACCCCCATTTTTAACTTAGTCATGCAAGTATTATCAATCTTGCACCAACTCCCCTAATAGTAAATAATGTGATTCAATAGTACACACATGTGAACAAATATTTATATAAGCATGTGAATTAGTAGCAATTAATTGCTCATTTATCCGATAAATTACCCAATTTATCAATATAACCCCCAGACATCAATTATCATCGGAATAGTTGTCGATTTCCACTAACACTAATAATCCCAACACAATTGAACTATCAAAATTCATTTTTAATCAACACAACTTATTCATCATTAATATTATAACTCACAATATTTAACAACTAGGTCATTCCCAGGAAAGAGGGGGCTTTCCGATAAGGATTTCTCCTTATTGGAGCGCAATTAGGTGACCAAACCTCTCCTTGACAGAACTTCTAGACATTGTTAATATTGCAAATAATAATATGAATAATTTTGTCGTCTCAATTATTGATTTAATAATAATAAATATTATGCAGATGGTACTGTGACAATAATTGAATCAATAATATGAGAGATATGATGCAGCAATTAGTGTTGCAATAATTGAGTATAACTGAGTGACTTCTCACGTAAGCATTAATAATCAATACCGTGTGCTACTAATCAACCACGCGTATACTGTACTTTTAACAGCGGGTGTTTCAACAGTTAACGGTAAAACTTCCGCCGTTATTTTCATAAAGTATTTTTGTCATTTTCTCAATCCGACAATAATTCCATTGTGGGGTCCACCAATGATTGTGCCGGTGTACGAATATTCCTTGCTAAAACGAGTATTCCCCGACCAATCGAATATTATATAACAACTTGCGTACTTTGCAAAACTTGTAAATAATACCCACAACTATAACATTATATCAAATCCACACCATAATATTCAAAAATATATTTTGAGAAAAATAACCCTTTATTCAAAAAGTTGGGGTCTTACAACCTCCCCTTTTTATGAAATTTCATCCTCGAAATTAGGTGCGTGCACTGTATGTCAAGAGGGTGAGGAAAATTTGATTTCATTTCAGATTCTAACTCCCAGGTCATTTCCTCAACATCGTGGTTTCTCCACAAAACTTTAACTTGAGGTATAACCTTGGAGGGTAGAATATGTTCCTTCTTATCCAAGATTTTAACAGGAACCTCTTCATACGTTAAATCTTCCTCTATTTCGTCCGGTTCTAACTCAATAATGTGGTTCGGGTCTTTCATATATTTACGTAACATGGATATGTGAAAAACGTTATGAACACGAGACATACTTGGCGGTAACGCAAGTCTATAGGCCACAGTTCCTTCTCGATTGAGGATTAAAAATGGGCCAATGAATCAAGTATTGATCTTTCCTCTCTTTCCAAATCTTGTAACTCCTTTCCATGGAGAAACACGTAACAACACATAATCTCCAATATAGAATTCTACGTCCTTTTGATGAAGATCAGCATAACTCTTTTGTCGATCTTGTGAGGTTTTTATACGTTGTCGGATTATTTGAATCTTTTCCATAGTAATACGTACCAACTCCGGTCCCAACAACGTTGCTTCACCCACCTCATCCCAACATACTGGAGAACGACACTATCTTCCATACAACGCCTTAAATGGAGCCATTCCAATACTTGCTTAATAACTATTGTTGTTGGAAAACTCCACCAATGGTAGGAACTTATCCCAACTTTCCTTGAAGTCAAGGACACAGAGTCTTAATAGATCTTCAAGAGTTTGAATGGTCCTCTCCGACTGCCCGTCCCTCTGAGGATGATATGCCGAGCTAAATCATAAATCCGTGCCCATAGCTTTTTGCAAACTAACCCAAAATCTTGAAGTGAATCTTGGGTCTCGATCAGAAACTATGGAAACTGGCATACCATGCAGTCTTACAATCTCGTTTATGTATATACGATCAAGACGTTCAAGTGTATAAGTTTCTTGTATAGGTAGGAAATGAGCAGACTTGGTTAATCTATCAACAATGACCCAAATTACATCTATGCCTTGAGAAACCTTGGGAAGACCAATAACGAAATCCATGGTAATGTGTTCCCACTTCCATTCTTGAATTTCAAGTGGTTGCAATGGACCTTTTGGTACTTGATGCTCCGCCTTGACTCGTTGACAAGTTAAACACCTTGAGATAAACTCTGCTATCTTTCTCTCTTCATATTGCTCCACCAAAATGTATGTCGAAGATCACGATACATTTTGGTACTCCTAGGATGGATTGCAAACGGTGTGTTGTGCGCCTCCATTATGATTTTATACTTTAAATCAGGGTTGTTAGGAACACAAAGTCTGGAGTTTACTCAAAGTATTCTGTCTTTATCGATTCTTACTTCCGGCATAGCACCTTCTTGTACTTTCTTCCTTATACGCATCCACTCCAGGTCTGTAGCTTGAGCAGCTTTAACTTTATCTATTAAAGTCGGTTCTACTCGTATATTCGTCATCATCATATGGGTCCCTGGAGTCTTTATCTCTAACTCCATCCTTTGCAAGTCATACAAAATGGGCCTCTACGTTGATAATATTGCACTCATACCTGTATATGATCTTCTACTCAGTGCATCAGCTACTACGTTCGCTTTTTCAGGATGGTATTGAATAGTATGATCATAATCTTTCAACAGTTCGAGCCAACGTCGCTGCCGCATGTTAAGTTCCTTTTGAGTGAAGAAATATTTGAGGCTTTTATGATCCGTATAGATCTCCACTTTCTCCCCATACAGGTAATGCCTCCAAATTTTAAGGGCAAAAACGACAACTGCCAACTCTAGATCATGAGTAGGATAATTCCTCTCATATTCTTTGAGTTGTCGAGAGGCATAGGCTATGACTTTTCAATGTTGCATGAGAACACATCCTAACCCTTTGCCCGAAGCATCACTGTAGATGACAAATCCCTCCGAGCCAGATGGTATTGTCAGAACAGATGCTGAAATGAGTCTCCTCTTGAGTTCTTGAAAACTATTCTCACATTCCACGCTCCAACTGAATTTTGTATCTTTTCGAGTTAGCTGAATTAATGGAGTAGCGAATCGAGAAAACCCTTCTACGAATCTCCGATAATAACCAGCTAAGCCGAGAAAGATATGTATTTCGGTTACTGATTTAGGTTGCTCCTAGCTTTAAATTGCTTCAATCTTTGCTGGGTCAACAGATATTCCATGACTTGATATCACGTGCCTAAGGAATGCAACTTCCTCAAGCCAGAACTCCTATTTCTTCAACTTGGCATATAACTTGTTTTCAAGAAGCTTTTGGAATATCAGCCTCAAGTGTTGCTCATAATCTTCACGGCTATTGGAATATATGAGGATGTGATCAATAAAGACGACCACAAAATGATCCAAATATTCCTTGAATACTCGGTTCATCATATCCATGAAGGCAGCAGGAGCATTAGTCAATCCAAAAGACATAACTAAGAATTCATAATGCCCGTACTGAGTTTTGAAGGCAGTCTTTGGAATATCCTCAGTTTTAACCTTCACCTGATGATATCTAGAACGAAGATCGATCTTTTAAAAGAATTGTGCTCCTTGCAACTGGTCAAACAGGTCATCAATACTTGGCAATGGGTACCTATTTTTGATGGTGACATGATTCAACTCCCGATAATCAATACAAAGTCGCATACTCCAATCTTTGTTCTTCATGAATAGACCAGGAGCACCCCAAGGAGACGTACTAGGACGAATGAAACCGATGTCTAATAATTCCTACAATTGGGTCTTTAACTCCTGAAGTTCAATAGGAGCCATTTGATATGGGGCTTTGGAAATGGGTTTTGTACCGGTTCAAGGTCGATACAAAATTCAATTTCACTCTCTGGGGCTGGCCGGGGAAGTTCTTCAGGAATAATCGTCGGAAATTTATTAACAATAGAAATATCATTCAAAACTGACGTATTTTTGTTTAAATCCGTGACATGAGCTAAGAAAGCTTGACATCCGTTTTTCAATAAACGAATAGCTTTATGGCTTGAGATGACTGTGATTGATTTTAATGGTTTGGTCACTTGAATTCACATAATAGGTTTTTTAGGAATATGAAAGCTAACAACCTTACAAAACCAATCAATTTTTGCATGATGAATAGTTAACCAATCAATCCCTAGAATCACATCAAATGCAAGTATTTTTAATGAAATAAGATTGACAGGTAATGTGAGGGTACCGATTTGAACCAAACAAGACTTATAAATGATTGGATGTAATGAAGGTTTCTCCCAATGGAGTTTCAACAGATAAGTCAAAGTCTAATTTCTCCGGAGTCAAATTTAAACGTTGAGCGCAAGTAGGAGAAATAAAAGAATGGGTAGAACCGGTATCAAATAAGGTATAGACTTCACTAGAGTTTATGATAAGCTTACTCGTGATGAACTCGTTAGGGTTCCTTTCTTTCTGGGAGGTCAAACCAAATGCTCTCCCTTGCACCACCGACTTTGACTTTTATGGGACGGCCTTTGGTGCCTCCATCCTAGCTAAACTTGTCTTTAGTGAACGAAAAATCGGGCTAGGTGACATTCTCTTCCACAATTATAACACACTTTGGATGGCATCGCGCAGTTTGGACTGATATGTCCCGCCCCTCCACATTTGAAGCATATGATAGGTGGTCGTTCTCCTTCCTTAACCACGGTTGCTGGTGCTGACGTCTTTCCATCATTGTTGAATCTCCTTTTCTTGAAATGTCCATTTTTACTGTCTTAGCCGTGATTACCACCGAAGTTGTTACCATTTCTAGCATGTTGATTCCCTCCATGCTTGTTGTCACCGTTTCGATGACTGTTACCACTGGTATTTTCATGCATCCTGCCGGCTGCTTTCCCTTGGTTGCGTTGACTCGTTACCGCGCTCCAATAACTGAGGCCTATTTACAGCATCTGAGTACAAACACAATTTATGAGAAATAAGATATTGATGTATCTCCGGTTTCAAACCTCTTAAAAACATTCGCGTCATTCGCTCTTCATTATCGACGAAATGGGATGCAAACCGGGATAACTCCGCAAATTTAGCCTCGTATTGCGACATGGTCATATTGTTTTGTTCCAACTTGATAAATTCCACCTCCTTCATGTGACGAATACTTTCGGGAAAGTACTTGTCGTTGAACAGCTCTTGGAACTTCTCCCAAGACATCTTGAGTCGTCCAGTCAAGTACGCTTTTACGATTCCCACCAAGAATCGCCTCTTTACGCAACATAAAGGTGGCAAAGGGAACCTTTTATTCCTCGGAGCATCCCAAGACATCAAATATCTTGGTGATCTGCTTTATCCACGCTTCCGCCTTAAGTGGTTTTGGCTCTCCAAAAAACTCGGGTGGTCCCAACTCCTTGAACTGTTTAGCGGTGACCGTCCGAGAGTTTCTAGTGTTTCCACCTGCATTTTGAACAGGAGTCGCTCTCGCTTGATGTTGCATGAATTGCATAAAGCCTCTAAATATTCCATCGTTCATCATTTGGTCAATGTTGTTGTTTGCATGAGGATTGTCGCCTTCCTGATGCACATTATTCTGATTGTTGATCTGTGGAGACTCAACGGTCTCTTGTGCTCCATTGCTATTCCCAATATTCTCGGTTGCCATTTTCAAATACTTTCACAAAACAAGGGTTAATTGACATGCAACATATTATCTCTATACTCTGACCAACCAATTAAATACCAAAAATTTAGGTACGTCATACTAGCGAAGGAATTCCCCGTCTCTCCCCTCCTAGTTCTAGTCTCACATCTTATCCAGGGATCATATCCCTAAGCTTTGATACCAACTGTGATGCCCCCAATATAGGTATACATCACATATTCTGAGTCATTAAATACATGGTACAAAATACAAATATAACTTCAATTTTAATAACATTCATCATTAATATTATAACTCAAAATATTTATCAACCAGGTCGTTCCCAGGTAAGAGGGGGCTTTCCAATAAGGATTTCTCCATATTGGCGCGCAATTAGGTGACCAAACCTCTCCTTGACAGAACTTCTAGACATTATAAATATTACAATTTAATAATATGAATAACTTTGTTGTCTCAATTATTGATTTAATAAAATAACATATTATGCAGATGATACTATGACAATAATCAAGTCAATAATATGAGAGATATGATGCAGCAATTACTATAGCAATAATTGAGTATAACTGAGTGACTTCTCACGTAAGCATCAATAATCAATACCATGTGCTACTATGCAACCACGCGTATTATTGTACTTTTACTACCGGGTAGTTCAACAGTTAACGGTAAAACTTCCGCCGTTATTTTCATAAAGTATTTTTGTCGTTTTCTCAATCCGACAATAATTCCATTGTGGGGGTCCACCAATGATTGTGCCGTTGTACGAATATTCCCTGTTAAAATGAATATTCCCCGACCAATCGAATATTATATAACAACTTGCGTACTTTGAAAAATTTGTAAATATTACCCACAACTATAACATTATATCAAATCCACACCATAATATTCAAAAATATATTTTGAGAAAATTTTATCTTTATTCAAAAAGTTGGGGTCTTACAACCTCCCCTTCTTATGAAATTTAGTCCTCAAAATTAGGGTGCGTACCTGGTATGTCGAAGAGGTAAGGATATCCTGATTTCATCTCAAATTCTAACTCCCAGGTCATTTATTCCACATCGTGGTTTCTCCACAAAATTTTGACTTAAGGTATAACCTTGGAGCGTAGAATATAATCCTTTTTATCCAAGATTTTAATAGGTAACTCTTCATACGTTAAATTTTCCTCTATCTCGTCTGGTTCTCATTCAATAATGTGGTTCGGGTCTTTCACATATTTATGTAACATAGATATTTAAAAAATGTTATGAAGACGAGACATACATGGCGGTAAAGCGAGTCTATACGCCACAGTTCCTACTCAATCGAGGATTAAAAATGGCCAATGAATCGAGGGTTGAGCTTTCCTCTCTTTCCAAATCTTGTAACTCCTTTCCATGGAGCAACACGTAACAACACATGATCTCCAATATCGAATTCTACGTCCTTTCGATGAAGATCAACATAACTCTTTTGTCGATCTCGTGAGGTTTTTATACGTTGTCGGATCGTTTGTATATTTTCCGTAGTCATACGTACCAACTCCGATCCCAACAACGTTGCTTCACCCACCTCATCCCAACATACTGGAGAACGACACTTTCTTCCATACAACGCCTCAAATGGAGCCATGCCAATACTTGCTTGATAACTGTTGTTGTAGGAAAACTCCACCAATGATAGGAACTTATCCCAACTTCCCTTGAAGTCAAGGACACAGAATCTTAATAGATCTTCAAGAGTTTGAATGGTCCTCTCTGACTGCCCAACCGTCTGAGGATGATATGCTGAGCTAAATCGTAAATCCGTGTAGTCTTACAATCTCATTTATGTACGTACGATCAAGACTTTCAAGTGTTTAGGTTTCTCGTATATGTAGGAAATGAGCAGAGTTGGTCAATCTATCAACAATGACCCAAATTGCATCTATGACTTGAGAAACCTTGGGAAGACCAGTAACGAAATCCATAGTAATGTGTTCCCACTTCCATTATGAAATTTCTAGTGGTTGCAATGGACCTTTTGGTACTTGATTCTCCGCCTTGACTCGTTGACAAGTTAAACACCTTGAGATAAAATCTGCTATCTCTCTCTTCATATTGCTCCACCAAAATGTATGTCGAAGATCACGATACATTTTGGTATTCCCGGGATGGATTGCAAACGGTGTGTTGCACTCCTCCATCATGATTTTATACTTTAAATCAGGGTCGTTAGGAACACAAAGTCTGGAGTTGACTCGAAGTATTCCTTCCTCATCGATTCTTGCTTCTGGCATAGCACCTTCTTGCACTTTTTTCTTCATACGCATTAGCTCCAGGTCTGTAGCTTGAGAAGCTTTAACTTTATCGATTAAAGTCGATTTTACTCATATGTTTGACATCATCATGTGGGTCCCTGGACTCTTTAACTCTATTTCCATCCTTTGCAAGTCATATAAAATGGGCCTTTGCGTTGACAATATCGCACTCGTACTTGCATATGATCTTCTACTCAATACGTCAGCTACCACGTTCGCTTTTCCAGGATGGTATTGGATGGTATGACCATAATCTTTCAACAATTCAAGCCAACATCATTGTCGCATGTTGAGTTCCTTTTGAGTGAAGAAATATTTGAGGCTTTTATGATCCGTAAAAATTTCCACTTTCTCCCTATACAAGTAATGCCTCCAAATTTTAAGTGCAAAAACAACAGCTGCCAACTCTAGATCATGAGTAGGATAATTCCTCTCATATTCTTTGATTTGCCGTGAGGCATAGGCTATGACTTTCCCATGTTGCATGAGAACACATCCTAACCCTTTGCCCGAAGCATCACTGTAAATGACTAATCCCTCCGAGCCAAATGGTATTGTCAGAACAGGTTCTTAAATGAGTCTCCTCTTGAGTTCTTGAAAACTCTTCTCACATTCCACGCTCCAACCGAATTTTGTATCTTTTCGAGTCAGCTGAGTTAATGGAGTAGCGATTCGAGAAAACCCTTCTACGAATCTCCGATAATAACCAGCTAAGCCGAGAAAGCTACGTACTTCGGTCACTGATTTAGGTTGCTCCCAGCTTTGAATTGCTTCAATCTTTGCCGGGTCAACAGATATCCCATGATTTGATATCACATGCCCAAGGAATGCAACTTTCTCAAGCCAGAACTCGCATTTCTTCAACTTGGCATATAGCTTATTTTCACGAAGCTTTTGGAGTATCAGCCTCAAGTGTTGCTCATGATCTTCACGGCTTTTGGAATATATGAGGATGTCGTCAATAAATACGACCACAAAATGATCCAAATATTCCTTGAATACTCGGTTCATCATATCCACGAAGGCAGCAGGAGCATTAGTCAATCCACAGGACATGACTAGGAATTTATAATGCCCGTACCGAGTTCTGAAAGCCGTTTTTGGAATGTCATCGGTTCTAATCTTCAATTGATGATATCCTGAACGAAGATAAATCTTTGAAAAGAATTTGGCGCCTTGCAACTGGTCAAACAGGTCATCAATACGTGGCAATGGGTACCTATTTTTGATGGTGACATGATTCAACTCCCGATAATCAATACAATGTCGCATACTCCCATCTTTCTTCTTCACGAATAGAGTAGGAGCACCACAAGGAGACGTACTAGGACGAATGAAACCGATGTCTAACAATTCCTGTAATTGGGTCTTTAACTCCTGAAGTTCAATAGGAGCCAATCGATATGGGGCTTTGGAAATGGAGTTTGTACTGGGTTCAAGGTCGATACAAAATTCAATTTCACGCTCTAGGGGTAGGCCAGGAAGTTCTTCAGGGAATACATCAGGAAATTTATTAACAATAGAAATATCATTCAAAACTAACGTATTTTTGTTTAAATCCGTGACAACCGGCACTACCGACTTTGACTTTTTTGGGATAGTCTTTGGTGCCTCCATCCTAGCTGAACTTGTCTTCGGTGAACGACAAAATCGAGCTAAGTGACCTTCCCTTCCACAATAATAACATGCTTTGGACGGCATCACGCAGTTTGGACTGATGTGTCCCTCCCCTCCGCATTTGAAGCATATGATAGGTGGTCGTTCTCCTTCCTTGACAACGGGTGTTGGTGTTGACGTCTTTCCATCATTGTTGAATCTCCTCTTCTTGAAATGTCCATTCTTATTGTCTTGGCTATGATTACCACCAAAGTGGTTATGATTTCTGGCATGTTGATTCCCTCCACGCTTGTTGTCACCGTTTCGATGACTGTTACCACTGGTATTTTCATGCTGCCCGCTGCTTTCCCTTGGTTGCGTTGACTCGTTACCGCACTCCAATAACTGAGCCCTATTTACAACATTTGAGTACAAACACAGTTTATGAGAAATAAGATATTGACGTATCTTCGGTTTCAAACCTCTTAAAAACATTCACGTCATTCGCTCCTCATTATCGATCAAATGGGATGAAAACCGGGATAACTTCGCAAATTTAGCCTCGTATTGCGACACGGTCATATTGTTTTGGTCCAACTTGATAAACTCCACCTCCTTCATGTGACGAATACTTTCAGGAAAGTACTTGTCGTTGAATAGCTCTTGGAACTTCTCCCAAGACATCTTGAAAAGGCCAGTCGGTATCGTTTTTACTGATTCCCACCAGTAATCTGCCTCTTCACGAAACATGATGGTGGCGAAGGGAACCTTTTGCTCCTCGGGGCATCCCAAGACATCAAATATCATGGTGATCTGCTTTATCCATGCTTCAGCCTTAAGTGGTTTTGGCTCTCCAATAAACTCTGGTGGTCCCAGCTCCTTGAACTGTTTAGCAGTAACCGTTCGAGAGTTTCCAGTGTTTCCACCTATATTTTGGACAGGAGCCACTCTTGCCTGATGCTGCATAAATTGCATAAAGCCTCTAAACATTACATCGGTCATCATTTGGTCAGTGTTGTTGTTTGCATGAGGATTGTCGCCTTCCTGATGCACATTATTCTGATTGTTGATCTGTAGAGACTCAACGGTCTCTCGTGCTCCATTGTTATTCTCAATATTCTCGGATGCCATTTTCAAATACTGCCACAAAACAAGGGTTAATTGACATTCAACATATTATACATATACTCTGACCAACAAATTAAATACCAAAGAAACTTAGGTAGGTCATACTATCGAAGGAATTCCCCGTCTCTCCCCTCCTAGTTCTAGTCTCACATCTTAGCCAGGGATCATATCCCTAAGCTTTGATACCAACTGTGACGCCCCCAAAATAGGTATACATCACCTATTCTGAGTCGTCAAATACATGGTACAAAATACAAATACAACTTCAATTCTAATAACATTCATCATTAATATTATAAATCACAATATTTATCAACCAGGTCGTTCCCAGGAAAGAGAGGGCTTTCTAATAAAGATTTCTCCCTATTGGCGCCCAATTAGGTGACCACCTCTCCTTGACAAAACTTCTAGACATTGTAAATATTACAATTTAATAATATGAATAACTTTATCGTCTCAATTATTGATTTAATAAAATAACATATTATGCAGATGATACTATGATAATAATTGAATCAATAATATGAGAGATATGATGCAGTAATTACTTTAGCAATAATTGAGTATAACTGAGTGACTTCTCACGTAAGCATCAATAATCAATACCGTGTGCTACTATGCAACCACGCCAGACATCGTATTTTTACTACTGTGTAGTTCAATAGTTAACGGTAAAACTTCCGCCGTTATTTTCATAAAATATTTTTGTCGTTTTCTCAATCCGACAATAATTCCGTTGTGGGGGTCCACCAATGATTGTGCCGTTGTACGAATATTCCCTGTTAAAACGATTATTCCTCGACCAATCGAATATTATATAACAACTTGCATACTTTGCAAAATTTGTAAATATTACCCACAACTATAACATTATATCAAATCCACCCCATAATATTCAAAAATATATTTCGAGAAAATTTAATGTTTATTCAAAAAGTTGGGGTCTTACATACATCACCTATTCTGAGTCGCCAAATACATGGTACAAAATACAAATACAACTTAATTATACAACTTTCGTGCAAAGTACGACAAAACATAAGCTGTGAGTTTTAATACAAATATTGTCGTCTAGATAATATACAAACTCAAATTCAATATTTTTACATTTATTTTCCCACTATTTCACTGAATAGTGAAGACTACTAATACTATCATCTAGTCCGTCACCCTGTTCCCCGACTAGTCCCTGCTACGTTCTCATTTCCTGAAGAGAACAATGAAAGTAAAAGGGTGAGCTCAACTAGCCTAGTAGAAAATATTATGACTAAGATAATGCAGAATATATTATCGTTAGCCTTCAACAGTGTTAAACTGATATAATATAACAACCATCAAGTTTAACTGCACCGGAACAAGCAATCCATTAAAAGAGTCAAGTAGAGAATAAAATCTACCATCTTTTATGATTTAAAAGGTTTTTCATCACTTTTATCGTTGGGACACAGCTTAATAAATAATCCACATAATCGAATCACCCCTGCACTATGGCCAAGGATATTCTTTAGTATCACGACCATAATTATCCATGCACTACGGGCCAAGAATATTTGTGTATTCATTAATGGTCATGATCATGCCAACAACTGTCCATCAATGCACTACGGGCTAATGAAGACTTTTACCATATCATTTATAACATTACGGTTATGATTAAACCGAATAATCTCTGGTCATAATCATACCAACTCCATCTATGCACTACAGGCCTCAGATGTCTTTCAACAAAATATAAACATGATGATGATGACAATGATATAAGAATTCAATAAAACAAGTTCAAGAATTATTTTATCCAGGAATTAATAACGTCCAAATTGTCAACATGATACTGCTTTCTGGAGTAAAATTCAAGAATGCTCAGAAGAATATTTCAATGAAAAGATACTGGATGAAGCGCAAATATCAAGGATATTCCACTAATTTCATGAAGTATAGAAGTCAAAACTTTAACCAACTGAGTATAACAAGGAATGTAATAACAAAAGAAATCACCTGGCATGCGATAGACCGCACAGGCAGGTTATTCCATCATAATAATAAATAACGGAATCAGGTCCGGCGTAAAATGCACAAACAGGATATTCCAACGTAATAATAAAGACTTTTAATCAGTCCTACAGAAAATGCATGTAGATGTGATATTCCAATGAATATAAAAGATGGAACCAGTCCGACGTAGAACACACAGACATGATGTTCCAACAGAATGATAAATAATGGAACCAGGTCCGGCGTAAACGCACAGACAGGATGTTCCAACAGAATGATAAAGAATAGAATAACAGAAGAATTTCACCAAGTATAGGGTAGCCCGCGTATACAGGTTATTCCAATAGAATAATAAAGAATGGAATAACAAAAATTGTCTTCATGGATACAAAAGAAATAATACCCTCTACCTTAGAAAAAACTGTATACTGGAATAGTGATGTAGCAGACTTCTCTTCTTCTTTCTCTCTATAGTTTCTCTCTATAATAATCGCTCTAAAGCTTTTGTGAATTGGTGAGAAATGAAGGAAGAATGAGCTTCTATTTATAGGAAAATATAGTTTCGATAATTGCACGTTTTGGGGTTCAAAAAATTACAGTACAATACCTCAAACTTTTCTTTCATTTTTAATTTAGTCCTGCAAGTATTATCAAACTTGCACCACCTCCCCTAATAGTAAATAATGTGAATCAATAGTTCAATCATGTGAATCAATAGTATAATCATGTGAAAAATACGAATTACATAATAGTACCTCAATCTATACCTCCATTTTTAACTTAGTCATGAAAGTATTATCAATCTTGCACCAACTCCCCTAATAGTAAATAATGTGATTCAATAGTACACACATGTGAACAAATAGTTATATAATCATGTGAATTAGTAGCAATTAATTGCTCATTTATCTGATAGATTACCCGATTTATCAATATAACCCCCAGACATCAATTATCATCGGAATAGATGTCGATTTCCACTAACACTAATAATCCCAACACAATGGAACTATCAAAATTCATTTTTAATTAACACAACTTATTCATCATTAATATTATAACTCACAATATTTAACAACCGTGTCGCTCCTGTGAAAGAGGGGGCTTTCGATAAGGATTTCTCCTTATTGGCCAGCAATTAGGTGACCAAACCTCTCCTTGATGTAACTTCTAGACATTGTCAATATTGCAAATAATAATATGAATAACTTTGCCATCTCAATTATTGATTTAATAATAATAAATATTATTTAGATGGTACTGTGACAATAATTAAATCAATAATATGAGAGATATGATGCAAAGCATTCATCGTAGTAATAATTTAGTATAACCGAGTGACTTCTCATGTAAGCATTAATAATCAATACTGTGTGCTACTATGCAACCACGCCAGACATCGTATTTTTTTAACACCGGGTGTTTCAACAGTTAACGGTAAAACTTTCGCCGTTGTTTTCATAAAGTATTTTTGTCATTTTCTCAATCCGACAATAATTCCATTGTGGGGTCCACCAATGATTATGTCGTTGTACGAATATTCCTTGCTAAAACGAATATTCCATGACCAATCGAATATTATATAACAACTTGCGTACTTTGCAAAACTTGTAAATAATACCCACAACTATAACATTATATCAAATCCATACCATAATATTCAAAAATATATTTCGAGAAAAATAACTCTTTATTCAAAAAGTTGGGGTCTTACACAACAAAGTCACATTCAACGCAAACTTACCTGTCTTGTAGAGTTGAAGACCCCAGCCCCAGCCAAGTGTAAGGCCAATCATTCCCACTTCCGTGGTTAGGTAAAATTTATGACTTTGTTTAAACCTCATTTGCTGCTCAATTCTCGCCACGAATCACTGTAAATTCATCCTTATTGATCAATTCCATCACCACTATACCTACACAATAAAATAAAAAATAACAAATAAAAATAAACATAAACGCAAGGAATTAACACCGATTAAGCTTAGATTTGGCACCGATTTGTGGATATAAAATCCACTTATCAATAGTACATGCATGTTATAAGCATGTGAATTAATAGAAATTAATTGCTCATTTATCCGATTAATTACCCGATTGGTCAATATAACCTCCATACATCAATTATTATCGGAATAGATGTCGATTTCTACTAACACTAATAATCCTCACACAATGGAAATATAAATTTAATCTTTTATCAACACAAACTTATTCATCATTAATATTATAACTCACAATATTTAACAACCAGATCATTCCTAGGAAAGAGGGGCTTACCGATAAGTATTTCTCCCTATTGGCGCGCAATTAGGTGACCAAACCTCTCCTTGACAGAACTTTCTAGACATTGTCAATATTGCAAATAATAATATGAATAACTTTGTCGTCTCAATTATTGATTTAATAATAATAAATATTATGCAGATGATACTGTGACAATAAGTGAATCAATAATATGAGAGATATTATGCAGCAATTACTGTAGCAATAATTGAGTATAACATATTGACTTCTCACGTAAACATCAATAATCAATACCGTGTGCTACTATGCAACCAAGCATATTACAGTTCTTTTACCACCGGGTAGTTCAACAGTTTAACGGTAAAAATTTCGTCGTTATTTTTATAAAAAGATAATTCTGTCATTTTTTAAATATAACAATACTTCTATTGTGGGGTCCACCAAAGATTGTGTCGTCGTATGAATATTCCCCGTTAAAATGAATATTCCCCGACCAATCGAATATTATATAACCACTTGCTTACTTTGTAAAATTTATATATATTACCCACAACTATAACATTATGTCAAATCCACACCAGAATATTCAAAAATATATTTCGAGAAAAAATTAATCTTTATTCATAAAAGTTGGGGTCTTACAACCTCCTCTTCTTATGAAATTTCATCCTCAAAATTAGAGTGCGTACCTGGTATGTCGAAGAGGTGAGGATACCTTGACTTTATTTCAGATTTTAACTCTCAGGTCATTTCCTCAACATCGTGGTTCCTCCACAAAACTTTGACTTGAGGTATAACCTTGGAGCGTAGAACATGTTCCTTCTTATCAAATATTTTAACAGGAACCTCTTCATACGTTAAATCTTCTACTATTTCGTTCGATTCTAACTCAATAATGTGGTGCGGGTCTTTCACATATTTATGTAATATAGATATGTGAAAAATGTTATGAACACGAGACATACTTGGCGGTAAAGTGAGTCTATAGGCCACAGTTCCTACCCAATCGAGGATTCAAAATGGTCCAATGAATCGAGGATTGAGCTTTTCTATCTTTCCAAATCTCGTAACTCCTTTCCATGGAGCAACAGGTAACAACACATGATCTCCAATATCGAATTCTACGTCCTTTCGATGAAGATCATCATAACTCTTTTGTCGATCTTGTGAGGTTTTTATACGTTGTCGGATCGTTTGAATATTTTTTGTAGTCATACGTACCAACTCCGGTCCCAACAATGTTGCTTCACCCACCTCATCCCAGCATACTGGAGAACGACACTTTCTTCCATACAATGCCTTAAATGGAGCCATGCAAATACTTGCTTGAAAACTGTTGCTGTAGGAAAACTCCACCAATGGTAAGAACTTATCCCAACTTCCCTTGAAGTCAAGGACACAGAGTCTTAATAAATCTTCAAGAGTTTGAAAAGTTCTCTCTGACTGCCCGTCCATTTGAGGATGATATGCCGAACTAAATTGTAAATCCGTGCCCATAGCTTTTTGCAAACTAACCCAAAACAGTGAAGTAAATCTTGGGTCTCGATCAGAAACAATGGATACTGGCATACCATGAAATCTTACAATCTCGTTTATGTACATATGAGCAAGACGTTCAAGTGTATAAGTTTCTCGCATCGATAAGAAATGAGCAGACTTGGTCAATCTATCAACAATGACCCAAATTACATCTATAACTTAAGAAACCTTGGGAAGACCAGTAACAAAATCCATGGTAATGTGCTCCCACTTCTATTCTGGAATTTCAAGTTGTGGCAATGAACCTTTTGGCACTTGAAGCTATGCCTTGACTCGTTGACAAGTTAGGCACCTTGTTGAGATAAACCCTGCTAAATCTCTCTTCATATTGCTCCACCAAAATGTATGTCGAAGATCATGATACATTTTGGTACTCCCAGGATGTATTGCAAACAGTGTGTTGTGCGCCTCCATCATGATTTTATACATCAAGTCAGAATCGTTAGAAACACAAAGTCTGGAGTTGACTTGAAGTAGTATTTCTTCATCGATTCTTGCTTCCGGAGTAGCACCTTCTTTCACTTTCTTCCTCATATGCATCAGCTCTAGATCTGTAGCTTGAGCAGCTTTAACTTTATCGATTAAAGTCAGTTCTACTCATGTATTTGCTATCATCACATGGGTCCTTGGAGTCTTTAACTCTATCTCCATCCTTTGTAAGTCATACAAAATGGGCCTTTGCGTTAACAATATCGCACTCATACCCGTATGTGATCTTTTACTCAATGCATTAACTACTACGTTCATTTTTCCAGGATAGTATTGAATGGTATGATCGTAATCTTTCAATATCTCAAGCCATCGTCGTTGTCGCATGTTGAGTTCCTTTTGAGTGAAAAAATATTTGAGGCTTTTATGATCCGTATAAATCTTCACCTTCTCTACATACAAGTAATGCCTCCAAATCTTAAGCGCAAAAACAATAGCTGCCAACTCTAGATCATGAGTAGGATAATTCCTCTCATATTCTTTGAGTTGTTGTGAGGAATAGGCTTTGACTTTTTCATGTTGCATGAGAACACATCCTAAACCTTTGCCTGAAGCATCACTATATATGACAAATCCCTCTTAACCAACTGGTATTGTCAGAACAGGTGCTGAAATGAGCCTCCTCTTGAGTTCTTGAAAACTCTTCTCACATTCCTCGCTACAACCGAATTTTGTATCTTTCCGAGTCAACTGAGTTAATGGAGTAGCAATTCGAGAAAATTCTTCCACGAACCTCCGATAATAACTAGCTAAGCCCAAAAAGCTACATACTTAGGTCACTGACTTAGGTTTCTCCCAGCTTTGAATTGCTTCAATCTTTGCCAAGGCAACAGATATTTCGTGATTTGATATCATGTGCCCAAGTAATGCTACTTCCTCAAGCCAGAACTCGCATTTCTTCAACTTGGCATATAACTTGTTTTCACGAAGCTTTTGGAGTATATCAGCCTCAAGTGTTGCTCATGATCTTCACGGCTTTTGGAGTAAATGAGGATGTCATCAATAAAGACGACCACAAAGTGATCCAAATATTCCTTGGATACTCGGTTCATCATATCCATGAAGGTAGTAGGAGCATTAGTTAATTCAAAAAACATGACTTGGAATTTGTAATGCCCGTACCGAGTTCTGAAAGTAGTCTTTGAAATGTCACCAGTTTTAATCTTTAATTGAGTATATCCGGAACAAAGATCGATCTTTGAAAAGAATTTGGCGCCTTGCAACTAGTCAAACAGAACATCAATACGAGGTAATGGGTACCTATTTTTGATGGTGACATGATTCAACTCCCGATAATCAATACAAAATCGCATACTTCCATCTTTCTACTTCATGAATAGAATAGGAGTAACCCAAAGAGATGTACCAGGACGAATGAAACCGATGTCTAACAATTCATGTCATTGGGTTTTAACTCCTGAAGTTCAATAGGAGCCATTCGATTTGGGGCTTTGGAAATGGGTTTTGTACCAGATTCAAGGTCGATACAAAATTTAATTTTATGCTCTGGGGATAGGCCAGGAAGTTCTTCAGGGAATACGTCATGAAATTTATTAACAATTGAAATATCATTCAAATCTGACGTATTTTGATTTAAATCCGTGACATGGGCTAAGAAAGCTTGACATACGTTTTTCAATAAACGAATAACTTTATGGCTTGATATAACAGTGATTGACTTTAGTGGTTTGGTTGCATGAATTCGCATAATAGGTTGGTTAGGAATATGAAAGCTAACTAACTTACGAAAACAATCAATTTTTGCATGATGAGTAGTTAACCAATCAATCCCTAAAATCACATCAAATGCAAGTATTTTTAAGGAAATAAGATCGACAGGTAATGTAAGGGTACTGAGTTGAACCAAA
This sequence comes from Panax ginseng, assembly GCA_020205605.1. NCBI lineage: Eukaryota > Viridiplantae > Streptophyta > Magnoliopsida > Apiales > Araliaceae > Panax > Panax ginseng. The sequence continues at coordinate 47,421,051 of CM035141.1, forward strand.
CAAGGCTTATAAACAGTGGATGTAATGAAGATTTCTCCCAACAGAGTTTCAACAGATAAGTCGAAGACTAATTTCTCCGGAGTCAAATTTAAACGTTGAGCGCAAGTAGGAGAAATAAAAGAATTAGTAGAACCAGTATCAAATAAGGTATAGACTTCGCTAGAGTTTATGATTAGATTATCCGTGATCACCTCGTTCTGATTCCTCGCTTTTTGGGAGGTTATGATAAACGCTCTCCCTTGAACTACTGGTTTTTCCTTGTCTGGGACCACCTTTGATGCCTCCATCTCAGCTGGACTTGACTTTGGTGCATGACAAAATCGGGCTAGGTGACCTTCTCTTCCATAATTATAACATGCTTTGAATCGCTATGCGTAGCTTTGACCGATGTGTCCCTCCCTCCGTATTTGTAACAAACTACCTGGCCATCGTTCTCCTTCCTTAACAACAAAAAAGGTTGGTCTTTGACGTCTTTTCCATCATTATTGAATTTCCTCTTCTTGAAATTTCCACTTCTATTATCTTGGCCATGATTACCACCGAAGTGGTTACCATTTCTGGCATGTTGATTCCCTCCACGTTTGTTGTCACCGCTTTGATGACTGCTACCATTGGTATTATTGATTTGCTAACTGCTCTCTCTTTGTTGGGTTGACTCATTATCGCGCTCCAATAACTGAGCCATATTTACAACATCTAAATACAAACACAGTTTGTGAGACATTAGGTATTGATGTATCTTAGGTTTCAAACCTCTTAGAAACATTCGCGTTATTCTCTCCTCATCATGAACCAAGTGGGACCCAAACCGGGATAACTCGGCAAACTTAGATTCGTATTGTGACACGATCATATTGTTTTGCTCCAGCTTGATAAACTCTACCTCCTTAATGTGACGAATACTTTTGGGAAAGTACTTGTCGTTTAATAGTTCTTGGAACTTCTCCCAAGACATCTTCAGTGCGGCAGGTTAAGTACGCTTTACGGATTCCCACCAGTAATCTGCCTCTCCTCGCAACATGAAAGTGGAAAAGGGAACTTTTTGCTCCTCGGAGCATCACAGGACATCAAATATCTTGGTGATCTGCTTTATCCACGTCTCTGCCTTAAGTTGGTTTGGCTCTCCAATAAACTCCGGTGGTCCAAGATCCTTAAACTGTTTAGCGGTGACCGTCCGAGAGTTGCCAGTGTTTCCACATGTATTTTAAATAGGAGCCGCTCTCGCCTCATGTTGCATGAATTGTATAAAGCCTCTGAACATCTCATCGTTCATCAATTGGTCAGTGTTGTTGTTTTCTTGAGGATTATTACCATCCTGATGCATATTATCATGAGTATTGATCGTTGGTGACTCAACGGTCTCATGTGCTTCATTGCATATCTCAACATTTTCGGATGCCATTTTCAAATATTGCCACAAAACAAGGGTTAATTGACATGTCAAATATTATCCCTATACTTTGACCGACCAAATAAATACAAAATAAACTTAAGTATGCCATACTAGCGAAGGAATTTTCTGTCTCTCTCTTCCTAGTTCTAGTCTCACATTCCAGCTAGGGATCATATCCTTAAGCTTTGATACCAACTGTGACGCCCCCAAAATAGGTATACATCACCCATTCTGAGTTGCCAAATACATGGTACATAAATCAAATACAAACATCTTTTATACAATATGACAACATCATAGCTTACAGTTTTTACACGAATATTGCTCATAAACAATATTCAAACTCAAATGAAGTTCTCATTACATTTATTATCACATTATTTCATAAAATAGTGAGGACTACTATAGCCACCATCTCGGACCGTCACTCTGTTCCCTGACTAGTCTCAGCTACGTTCTCTTTTCCTGAAGAGAACAATAAAAGAAAAAGGGTGAGCTCAACTAGCCCAGTAAGAAATATTATGACTAAGATAATACAGAATAAATTATCATTAGCCTTCAACAGTGTTAAACTGATAAAATACAATAAACATCAAGTTTAACTGTAGCGGAACAAGCAATCCATTAAAAGAGTCAAGTAGAGCATGATATCTACTATATTCTATGATTTAAAAAGTTTTTCATCAAATTTATCGCTGAGACTCAGCTTAATAAATAAACCACATCATCTAATCATCCTTGTACTACGGGCCAAGGATATTCATGTAATCATCAATAGTCATGATCATACCAACAACTGTCCATCAATGTACTACGGGCCAATGAGGAATTTTACCACATCATTTGTAACATTATGGTCATGATTATACCGAATAATCCCTGGTCATAATCATACCAATCAATAGTACATCTATGCACGTAAGCCACATATGACTTTTATCACAATATAAGTATGAGTATGATGACAATGATATAAGAATTCAATTAAAAGAAAGCAAAGGATAAATTTTTAAAGATTTATAACTTAATTTATCCAGAATTCAGTAATGTTAAAATTGTCAACATGATACTTCTTTGTGGAGTAAAATTCAAGAATAATATTGTATCAAAAATGATTTGGACTGCAAAGAAATCAATTTTTGTCATGAATAATTCCCCAAGTGAATAGTACCCGAGTGAATAGTACCTTGTGCATAGTACTTTGGGAATAGTACCCCATGAATAGTACTTTGTGAATAGTATCCATGAATAGTACTTTTGAATAGTACCCCGTGAATAGTACTTTGTGAATATTACCGTAAAAATGAATACTAGTCATGGACAGTACTCCGGCATGAAAAGCTTAAAATTTAACAAGAATGTGTAGAAAATATCATTGTGAAACAATACTAGATGAAACGCAAATTTCAAGGATATTCTACTAATTTCACGGAGTATAGAAGCAATACTTTAACAAAATGAGGGTATAATCAGGAATACGAGACGAAATAATATTACTCATATACTACAGAGTATGGAAGAAAATATTATTCCTATGAATACTGAACAAAATATATCATTTACCTCAGAAAAAGACTGGATACTGGAATAATAAAGTAGCAGACTTCTAATCTTCTTTCTCTCTATAGCTTTTTTCTCTATAATTGCTCGTGAGTCTTACTGAATTGGTGATAATGAAAGAAGAATGAGCTTGTATTTATAGGAAAACATAGTTTCGATAATTGCACGTTTTGAGGCTTGAAATATTACAGTATAATACCTTCATCTTTTTTTCATTTTTAATTTAGTCCTGCAAATATTATCAAACTTGCACCACCTCCCCTAATAGTACATCATGTGAATCAATAGTACAGTCATTTGAATCAATAGTTCTATACATGTGAAAAAAATAATTACAGTATAGTACCTTCATCTATACCTCCATTTTAAATTTAGTTATGCAAGTATTATCAATCTTGCACCACCTCCCCTAATAGTACATGCATGTGAATCAATAGTACACACATATGAACAAATAGTTATAAGCATATGAATTAATAGCAATTAATTGCTCATTTATCCCATTAATTACTCGATTGGTCAATATAACCTCCAGACATTAATTATTATCAGAATAGATGTCGATTTCCACTAACACTAATAATCCTCACACAATTGAAATATCAATTTCATCTTTAATCAACACAAACTTATTCATCATTAATATTATAACTCACAATATTTAACAACCATATCATTCCCAGGAAAGAGGGGGCTTTTCGATAAGGATTTCTCCCTATTGGCGCGAAATTAGGTGACCAACCCTCTTCTTGATAAAACGTTCTAAACATTGTTAATATTGCAAATAATAATATGAATTACTTTGTCATCTCAATTATTGATTTAATAATAATAAATATTATGCAGATGATACTGTGACAATAATTGAATCAATAATATGAGAGATATTATCACGATTATTCTTTGTAGCTATAATTGAGTATAAGCGAGTGACTTCTCACGTAAGCATCAATAATCAATACCGTGTGCTACTATGCAACCACACCAGATTCTTGTTCTTTACCACCGGGTAGTTCAACAGTTTAACGGTAAACTTTCGCCGTTATTTTTATAAAAAAGATAATTCTGTCATTTTCTAAATACAACAATACTTCCGTTGTGGGGTCCACCAATGATTTTGTTGTCGTACGAATATTCAATGTTAAAACGAATATTCCCCGACCAATCGAATATTATATAACCACTTGCTTACTTTGCAAAATTTGTAAATATTACCAACAACTATAACATTATATCAAATCCATACCATAATATTCAAAAATATATTTTGAGAAAAATTAATCTTTATTCATAATAGTCGGGGTCTTAAATAGAACAATTCTAATCTTATTTAAAAAAATAAATTAAACTATTAATTTATTTAAAAAAATAATATTTATTCTACAATAGGGATAAGCCTCCCTAGCGATTAACGACTTTCCAGATAATATAGATTTCAACATTAATCATAAAAGAACCTTTGAGTAAATAGTTAACGTACAAATCAATCATTCCACCACACAATGTCTCAATTAAATATAAGACATGGAATTACTGTCATTTAAGACCCCAACTTTTATGAATAAAGATAATTTTTTTTTCTATAAATATCATTTTTGAATATTAAGGTGTGAATTTGTTATAGTTGCAGGTAATATTTATAAATTTTACAAAGTAAGCAAGTTGTTATATAATATTCGATTGGTCGGGGAATATTCGTTTTAACAGGGAATTTTCATACGACGACACAATCATTGGTGGACCCCACAACATAATTATTGTCGGAATGAGAAAACGACAAAAATATCTTTTTATAAAAATAACGACGGAAGTTTTACCATTAAACTGTTGAAATACTGGTGGTAAAAGTACCGTAATACGCGTGGTTATATAGTAGCACATAGTATTTGATGCTTAGGTGAGAAGTCACTCAGTTTTGTTCAATTATTGCTACAGTAATTGTTGGATGATATCTCACGTTATTTGATTCAATTATTGTCGATATTTTTATATATTATTAAATCAATAATTGAGACGATACAATTATTCATATTATTATTTGCAATATTGACGATGTCTAGAAAGTTCTGTCGAGGAGAGGTTTGGTCACCTAATTGTGCGCAAATAAGGAGAAATCCCTATTGGAAAGCCCCCTCTTTCCTGGGAATGATCTGGTTGTTAAATATTGCGAATAATAATATTAATGAATAAATGTTGTTAAAATGATTGAGAGGATTTTTATGAACTATTTGTTATAAATTTTGTTTATTTTATGGACCCCCATGTACCCATTTTTCAAAATAATCGGTAGAAGATGATTCCAAATATATATATAGTATAATGTGTGTGAAAGTGACATGTTGGTGGGAAAGTAAAAAGTGTGTGGGTGAATGTGTTATATATATATTACATGTGGGATGAAATGTGTATAGGATAAAGAAAAACAAAAGGGGGAGGTTATTATGTATAATGGAGGTAATAGTATTTTATATATACATATATATATATATATATATATATATATATATATATATATATACATGATTGTTTGAAAATGTGTGTGAGTCTGAAAAAGTGGTGTGGGTGTGCAGAGTATATGATGTGTGTGGTGGGGGGAATGTAAATTAATGGGTGGGTGTGGGTGTAATGACATGCCGTATAAGGTATGGTATATATATATATTATTTAAAGTTTTTGTTTTATTAGAATATTTTATTGCACAGTAATGAATAGTAAAATCAAATTTTTAGAAAATTTCAACCGAACGTCGCCCGTGATTTTTTTACCGTGCAGTCTATGATTTCTAAATTCAAATAGTATCATTTTCATTCTCCTATAAATAGGATGCTTAGTTAGAATTGAAAATCACACCCAAATCAGAGAATTCTTCTTCTATAATATTGAGCGTATTTCTTTATAGTTTTAAGAAGCTTTGAGCATAGAAAATAGTGAAAGTTTTCTTCAAGAATATCCCCGCCCTACCAGTCGAAATACTCTTCTTTTTAAGGTAAGGGATATTTTTTTTGTTTAGTATTCGTATGAAATAATATTTTCTTCTATACTCTGTAGTATATAAGTAATATTATTTCGTTTCAGATTTTGAATTCTACACTCATTTTGTTAAAGTTTTGGCTTCTATACTCCATGAAATTAGTAGAATATCCTTGATATTTGCGCTTCATCCAGTATCTTTTCATGAAAATATTATTCTGAGCATTCTTGATAAGTTTTAACTTTTTCATACCGGAGTACTATTCATGGGATACTATTCTTGAAGTACTATTCACGGGATACTATTGACTCAGTTACTATTCACCCGGGGTACTATTCATTACAAAAATTGATTTCTTTTCGGTCCAAATCATTTTTTATACAATATTATTCTTGAATTTTACTTCACAAAGTAGTATCATGTTGATAATTTGGATATTATTGAATTCTAGATAAATTAAATTATAAATCTTTAAAAATTTATCATTTGCTTTCATTGAATTGAATTCTTATATCATTGTCATCATCTTAATGCTTATATTATGATGAAAGTCATATGTGGCCTGTAGTGCATAGATGGACTTGGTATGATTATGACTTGGGATTATTCGGTATAATCATGACTGTAATGTTACAAGTGATGTGGTAAAAGTCTTTTTTAGCCCGTAGTGAATTGATGAACAGTTGTTGGCATGATCATGACCATTGGTGAAAACACGAATATCCTTGGCCCGTAATGCATGGATAATTTGTGGACGTGATACTAATGAATTTCCTTGGCCGTAGTGCTGGGATGATTCGATGATGTGGATTATTTATTTAGTTGAGCCTCATCGATAAAATTCATGATAAACCTTTTAAATCATAGAAGATAGTAGATTTTATACTCTACTTGACTCTTCAAATGGATTGCTTGTTCCGCTGTAGTTAAACTTGATGTTTATTATATTTTATCAGTTTAACACTGTTGAAGGCTAACGATAAATTATTCTGCATTATCTTAGTTATAATATTTCTTACTGGGCTAGTTGAGCTCACCCTTTTCTTTCATTGTTCTCTTCCGGAAATGAGAATATAGCTGGGACTAGTCGGGAAACAGAGTGACAATCCAGATGGTTACATTAGTAGTCCTCACTATTTTGTGAAATAGTGTGATAATAAATATATTGAGGACTTATTTTGAGTGTCGACGTCGGGATTTTTAGGTGTCCCTTTCCGTTACTTGTTCTTTGGTGTTCTCATTTTAGTTGAGATTTGTTTGAAAAACAAGTGAAAAAGGTCCGACATGTATAATAGCTCGATTTTGTCGTGCAGGGAAGCCGAGTCAAGCTGGGATAGAGGCACCAAAGGCCGTCTCAGAAAAGTCAAAACAAGTAGTTCAAGGCAGAGCGTTTGTCGTGACCTCCCAGAAAGCAAAGAACCAGAACGAGGTCATCACGGGTAAGCTAATCATAAACTCTAGTGAAGTTTATACCTTATTTGATATCGGTTCTACCAATTCTTTTATTTCTCCTACTTGCGCTCAACGTTTAAATTTGACTCCGGAGAAATTAGACTTTGACTTATTTGTTGAAACCCCGTTGGGAGAAACCTTCATTACATCCACTGTTTATAAGTCTTGTTTGGTTCAAATCGGTACCCTCACATTACTTGTTGATCTTATTTCATTGAAAATACTTGCATTTGACGTAATTCTAGGGATTGATTGGATAACTACTCATCATGTAAAAATTAATTATTTTCGTAAGGTTGTTAGCTTTCATATTCCTAACCAACATATTATGTGAATTCAAGAAACCAAACCATTAAAATCAATCACTGTCATCTCAAGCCATAAAGTTATTCGTTTATTGAAAAACGGATGTCAAACTTTCTTAGCCCATGTCACAGATTTAAACAAAAATACATCAGATTTGAATGATATTTCTATTGTTAATAAATTTCCTGACGTATTCCCTGAAGAACTTCCTAGCCTACCCCTAGAGTGTGAAATTGAATTTTGTATCGACCTTGAACCCGGTACAAAACCCATTCCCAAAACCCCATATAGAATGGCTCCTATTGAACTTCAGTAGTTAAAGACCCAACTGCAGGAGTTGTTAGACATCAATTTCATTCCTCCTAGTACATCTCCTTGGGGTGCTCCTGTTCTATTCGTAACGAAGAAATATGGGAGTATGCGACTTTGTATTGATTATCGGGAGTTGAATCATGTCACCATCAAAAATAGGTACCCGTTGCCTAGTATTGATGACCTGTTTGACCAGTTTCAAGGCGCCAAATTCTTTTTAAAGATCGATCTTCATTTCAGATATCATCAGTTAAAGATTAATACCGATGACATTCCAAAGACTGCTTTTAGAACTCGGTACGTGCATTACGAATTCCTAGTCATGTCTTTTGGATAGACTAATGCTCCTGCTTCCTTCATGGATATGATGAACCAAGTATTCAAGGAATATTTGGATTATTTTTTAGTTGTCTTTATTGATGACATTCTCATATACTCCAAAAGTCGTGAAGATCATGAGCAACACTTGAGGCTGATACTCCAAAAGCTTCATGAAAACAAGCTTTATACCAAGTTGAAGAAATGTGTGTTCTGGCTTGAGGAAGTAGCATTCCTTGGGAACGTAGTATTAAGTCATGGAATATCTGTTGACCCAGTAAAGATTGAAGAAATACAAAGCTGGGAGCAACCTAAGTCAGTGACCGAAGTACATAGCTTTCTTGGCTTAGATGATTATTATCGGAGATTCGTGGAAGGATTTTCTCAAATCGCTACTCCATTAACTTAACTGACTCGGATAGATACAAAATTCGGTTGGAGCGATGAATGTGAGAAGATTTTTCAAGAACTCATGAGGAGACTCATTTTAGCACCTATTCTGACAATACCATCTGGCTAAGAGAGATTTTTCATCTACAGTGATGCTTCGGGCAAGGGCTTAGGATGTGTTCTCATGCAACATGGGAAAGTTACAGCCTATGTCTCTCGATAACTCAAAGAATATGAGAGGAATTATCCTACTCATAATCTAGAGTTGGCATTGTTGTCTTCGCACTTAAAATTTGGAGGCATTACCTGTATGAGGATAAAGTGGAGATCTATACGAATTATATAAGCCTCAAATATTTCTTCACTCAAAAGGGACTCAACATGAGGCAAAGACGTTTACTCGAACTGTTGAAAGATTATGAACATACTATTCAATACCATCCTGGAAAAGCGAACGTAGTAGCTGACGCATTAAGTAGAAGATCATATGCGAGTACGAGTGCGATATTGTCAACGCAAAAGCCCATTTTATATGACTTGCAAAGGATGGAGATAGTGTTAAAGACTCCAGGGACCCACGTGATGATGGCAAATATATGAGTTAAACCGACTTTAATCGATAAAGTTAAAGTTTCTCAAGATATAGACCTAGAGCTGATGCGTATGAAGACGAAAGTGCTAGAAGGTGCTATCCCGGAAGCAAGAATCGATGAAGAAGGAATACTTAGAGTCAAATCCAGCTTTTGTGTTCCTAACGATCCTGATTTAAAGTATAAAATCATGATGGAGGCGCACAACACACCGTTTGCAATCCATCCTGAGAGTACCAAAATGTATCATGATCTTTGACATACATTTTTGTGGAGCAATATGAAGAGAGAGATCGCGTAGTTTATCTCAATGTGTTTAACTTGTCAACGTGTTAAGGCGGAGCATCAAGTGCCAAAAGGTCCATTGCAACCACTTGAAATTCTAGAATGGAAGTGGGAGCACATTACCATGGATTTTGTTTCTAGTCTTCCCAAGGTTTCTCAAGGCATAGATGTAATTTGGGTCATTCTTGATAGATTGACCAAGTCTACTCATTTCTTACCTATACGAAAAACTTATTCACTTGAACATCTTACTCGTATGTACATAAATGAGATTGTAAGACTGCATGGTATGCCAGTATCCATAGTTTCTGATCGGGACCCAAGATTCACTTCACGATTTTGGGTTAGTTTGCAAAAAGCTATGGGCACGGATTTACGATTTAGTTCGGCATATCATCCTCAAACGGGCGGGCAGTTGTAGAGGACTATTCAAACTCTTAAAGATCTATTAAGACTATGTGTCCTTGACTTCAAGGGAAGTTGGGACAAGTTCTTAGCATTAGTTGAATTCTCCTATAACAACAGTTATCAAGCAAGGATCAACATGGCTCCATTTGAGGTGTTGTATGGAAAAAAGTGTCGCTCTCCAGTATGTTGGGATGAGGTGGGTGAAGCAACGTTGTTGGGACCAATATTGGTACGTATGACTACAGAGAAGATTCAAATGATCAGAGAACGTATAAAAATCTCACAAGATCGACAAAAGAATTATGATGATCTTCATCGAAAGGATGTGGAATTCAATGTTAGTGATCTTGTGTTGTTACGTGTGGCTCCATGGAAAGGAGTTACACGATTTGGAAAGAGGGGAAAGCTCAATCCTTGATTCATTGTCCCATTTGAAATCCTCGACCGAGTAGGAACGGTGGCGTATAGACTCGCTTTACCGCCAAGTATGTCTCGTGTTCATAAAGTTTTTCACATATCTATGTTACGTAAATATATAGAAGACCTGAACCACATTATTGAGTTTGAACCAGACGAGATAGCGAAAGATTTAATGTATGAAGAGGTACCTATTAAAATCTTGATAAGAAGGAACATATTCTACGCTCCAAGGTTATACCTCAAGTGAAAGTTTTGTGGAGAAACCACGATGTTGAGGAAATGACCTGGGAGTTAGAATCCGAAATTAAATCAAGGTATCCTCACCTCTTCGTCATACCAGGTATATACCCTAATTTTGAGGGCAAAATTTCATAAGAATGGGAGGTTGTAAGACCCTAACTTTTATGAATAAAGATGATTTTTTTTTTTCTATAAATATCATTTTTGAATATTAAGGTGTGAATTTGTTACAATTGTGGGTAATATTTATAAATTTTGCAAAGTAAGAAAGCTGTTATATAAAATTCGATTGGTCAGGGAATATTCGTACGACGACACAATCATTGGTGGACCCCACAACGTAATTATTGTTGGAATGAGAAAACGACAAAAATATCTTTTTATAAAAATAACGGCGGAACCGTTAAACTGTTGAAATATCGGTGGTAAAAGTACAGTAATACGCATGGTTGCATAGTAGCACACAATATTTGATGCTTACATAAGAAGTCACTCAGTTTTGTTCAATTATTGCTACATTAATTGATGCATAGTATCTCACGTTATTTGATTCAATTATTGTCGATATTTTTATATATTATTAAATCAATAATTGAGACGATATATTTATTCATATTATTATTTGCAATATTGACGATGTTTAGAAAGTTCTGTTGAGGAGAGGTTTGGCCACCTAATTGCGCGCCAATATTGAGAAATCCTTATTGGAAAGCCCCCTCTTTCATAGGAATGATATGGTTGTTAAATATTGCGAATAATAATATTGATGAATAAATGTTGTTAAAATGATTGAGAGGATTTTTATGAAGTATTTGTTGTAAATTTTATTTATTTTATGGACCCCCATGTACCCATTTTTCAAAATAATCGGTGAAGATGATTCCGTATATATATATATATATATATATATATATATATATATATATATATATATATATATATATATATAAGATAATATAATGTGTGTGAAAGTGACATGTTGGTGGGAAAGTAAAAGTGTGTGGGTGAATGTGTTATATATATATATATTACATGTGGGATGAAATGTGTATGGGATGAAGAAAAAAAAGGGAGGTTATTATGTATAATGGAGGTAATAGTATTATTATATTTATATATATATATATATATATATATATATATATATATATATAACATGTGTGTTTGAAAATGTGTGTGAGTTTGAAAAGTAAAGTGCGGGTGTGCAGATTATATGATGTGTGTGGTGGGGGATGTAAATTAATGGGTAGGTGTGGGTGTAATGACATGCCGTATAAGGCATGGTAGCGATATATATATATATATATATATATATATATATATATATATATATATATATATTATATTTTATTTAAAGTTTTTAATTTTATTATAATATTTTAGAATATTTCAAATTAACGTCGCTTGCGTGATTTTCTTTACTATATGCAAATTGCGTGATTTCTAAATTCAAATAGTATCCTTTCCATTCTCCTATAAATAGGATGCTTAGTTAGAATTGAAAATCACACCACAATCAGAGAATTCTTCTTCTATAATATTGAGCGTATTTCTTTAGAGTTTTAAGAAACTTTGAGCGTAGAAAACAATGAAAGTTTTCTTCATGAATATCTCGACCCTACCATTCGGAATACTCTTCTTTTAAATGTAAGGGATATTATTTTTGTTTAGTATTCGTATGAAATAATATTTTCTTCCATACTCTGTAGTATGTAAGTATTATTATTTCGTTTCAGATTTCAAATTCTTTACTCACTTTGTTAAAGTTTTGGCTTCTATACTCCATGAAATTAGTAGAATATCCTTGATATTTGCCCTTCATCCAGTATCTTTTCATGGAAATATTATTCTGAGCATTCTTGATAAGTTTTAACTTTTTCATGCCGGAGTACTATTCACGGGGTACTATTCCCGAAGTACTATTCACGGGATACTATTGACTCAGTTACTATTTACTAAGGGTACTATTCATGACAAAAAATGATTTTTTTTCGGTCCAAATCATTTTTGATACAATATTATTCTTGAATTTTACTTCACAAAGTAGTATCATGTTGATAATTTGGACATTATTGAATTCTGGATATGTTAAATTATAAATCTTTAAAAAATTATCATTTTCTTTCATTTAATTGAATTCTTATATCATTGTCATCATCCTCATGCTTATATTAGGATGAAAGTCATATGTGGCACGTAGTGCATAGATGGACTTGGTATGATTATGACCAGGAATTATTCGGTATAATCACGACCGTAATGTTACAACTGATGTGGTAAAAGTCCTCATTGGCCCATAGTACATTGATGGACAGTTATTGGCATGATCATGACCATTGGTGAAAACACGAATATCCTTGGCCCGTAGTGCATGGATAATTTGTGGCCGTGATACTAATGAATATACTTGGCCGTAGTGCAGGGATGATTCGATGGTGTGAGTTATTTATTAAGCTGAGTCTAAGCGATAAAATTGATGATAAACCTTTTAAATCATATAAGATAGTAGGTTTTATGATCTACTTGACTCTTCTAATGCATTGCTTGTTCCGCTGCAGTTAAACTTGATGTTTATTATTTTTTTATCAGTTTAACACTGTTGAAGGCTAACGATAAATTATCTTAGTCATAATATTTCTTACTGGGCTAGTTGAGCTCACCCTTTTCTTTCATTTTTCTCTTCAGGAAATGAGAATATAACGGTCCAGATGGTTACATTAGTAGTCCTCACTATTCTATGAAATAATGTGATAATAAATGTATTGAGGACTTATTTTGAGTTTGAATACTGTCTAGAAGACAATATTTGTATTAAAACTCAAAGCTCATGTTGCATATTTAAGTATGTATTTGTATTCTGTACTATGTATTTAGCAACCCAAGATTGGTGATGTATACCTATTTTAGGGGCATCATATAGGAGGCCTATGACGCCCCCAAAATAGGTTCAGTCCATCCAACCCATTCTGAGTCGCCAAATACATGGTACAGAAAACAACTACAACTTTATTATAACAATTGTCGTGCAAAATACAACAACACATATGTTGTGAGTTTTGATACTAAAATATACCAACTGTGACTCTGGACACCAACTTGGATAGCACGTCACAATGGCACCTTACATAAAGTTAAAGTCAATAACTGTTTAGGTATAACCTCCACAGCTAGAGACCACCGTTCTACTCTTCTGTCACCCTCGCCCGACCCAGCTACACTCTTATTACCTGAAAGGAATTGTGAAACAGAAGGGTGAGCACAACTAGCTCAATAAAGAATATTATGACTAAAGATAAATAAATTATCAATAGTCTTCATCAATAATAAATAAGAGATTTAGAACATATGGTAGATGATAAAAAATTTCAACCATAGTTACAGCGGAACGAGCAATCCATTAGAAGAGTCAAATAGACCATAAAATCTATTATCTTATCCATATTAAAAGTCCACCAACAATGTTTTATCCCGGTAACATCAATCAACAATTCCTGTCCACAATCACATGTATAACTCATAATCGTAATTGTTGTTCTAAATTCCTTTTTTCATCCAGAACAAAGATAATTTTCATCACTTGAAACATCAAAGATCATGGTTATACCAAATCACAGTTCATGTTCATAATCATACTAATAAATTCATCTTTGCACTACGGGCCAAAGATATTCATCAACAGACCATCTTTGCACTACAGGCCAAAGATATTCATCAACAAGTCATCTTTGCACTACATGCCAAAGATATTCAACAACAGGTCATCTTTGCATTACGAGCCAAAGATATTCATCAGAAATCATTCATCTTTGCACTACAGGCTAAAGATATTCAGTTATATCACTGAGGATGATGCAAAATATTTTAAAGAAAATGAATCTAGTGAAACAAAAGAGCAAATATTAATGATTCGTACTTTAAACAACCCAAGTTCAAAAATACTTCATAAATAACCAGAGTGGAGTAAAATTCAAGAATGAAAACCAAAACATAGATCCAATCAAAGATAGGAATCATAACAGACAATCTTGGACACAGAAGAAAACTTAATTTTTCTGTGAATAATGTCGTATTTGTGAATAGTGCCATATACGTGAATAGTGCCGTATACGTGAATAGTAACTCCGACACCAAGAGATAGAAATTTCACAAAAAACATCATCATGCTTCGTGAATAGTAACTCGTAAATAGTACTCATGAATAGTAACTCGTGAATAGTACTCGTGAATAATAACTCATGAATAGTAACCCCGACATGAAAAAGTTCCAAATTTGATAAAAAGTTCAAACCAATATTTCGGCATAATGATATTGAAGAAATAATATCATTTATAAAGAAAATAATCTCCACTTACCTTAGAAAGAATAGTATTTACGATGAAATATCGGATATAGTGCTAAAAGAACTTGCACCGTATAGCAACACTCAAAGTATAAAAATACTCACAAAATACTCTCGATATTATAGAGAGAGAAAGAGAGAGAAATCTGTAGTTTCTAGTGTGATTTTCAATTCTAACCTAAACACCCTATTTATAGGAAAATGCTTATAACACCAAAGCAGAAAATTTAATATAATATTAATATATATTTTATAAATTCCGTCGCACACCTAAGTCATCTGATTTCAGCCATCAACATGTACAAATGGTGCCCACAAAATGTCAAAAACGTTTTTGTTAATTAAAACAATTAAAACTTCCAAAATCAATTATTTCGGAACTTCAGAACTTTAATAATTCATAATAAATAGCCTTTTTACCAGAAAATTTGAATCTCAAATTTTTTTTATAGGAAATTCAATTCTCTACAACTTTACAGAATAAAGTTTTTCCAAATTCCAAACAGAAATTGACCGAAATCCATAAACGGACGATTTTACATGCTATAATCAAATTTCAGTCATGAAATGGGCCCACAGACATGTTTAACATGTTTTAAACAACTTTTACAACAAAAATACTCCTCCTCCTCATATACTCATATATCCCACATTCATTGTAAAAATATCATTATAATATTATAATAATATAATAAAATAGTATTTTATCAAAAAAGATAAAATATCGATTTTTTAACAATTGTCACTTTAAAAATTTTCTCCATCTATATCCACATAAAATGAATATTTTCCTTATCATATAAATCAATAATTAATTATTCACAAATAATATTACAGAATCACAATAATGACAACCATAGCTTCCCGGAAAGAGGGGGCTTTCAATAAGAATTTCTCCTTCTTGACGCCAAGAATTAGGTGACCAAACCTCTCCTTAGATGTAACTTTCTAGACATTGCCAATAATGTTATCTACTAATATTATTTAGATAATATGAATTATTGCTTCGATAATGGAAAATACCGTGTAGTGACAATTATTAAAATAACGAAGAATATAAAATATCAACGCAGCAAATTATCAATCAATAAAATACCTTTGAGCGAGAATTATCGTAACAATTATTGAGTAGTGCCTTCTTACGTAAGAATTAATAATTGGAGAAATACTGTGTGCTACTGTGTAACAACGCGTATTACTGTATTTTAACCACCAGGTATTCCAACAGTGTTAATGGTAACAACTACGTCGTTATTTATAAAAATTCCTTTTGTCGCTTTTCTTCATCCGAAGCGCTTATTCATTATGGGCCCACAAATGGTCAAGGTCGTTAAATTTAATATTCCCCGAAGCGCAAAGAAGAATATTCCACGACCAAACGAATATTCCCCAACAACAATGAATATTTTATAACTACTTGTATATTTTGAAAAAAAATTCATATATCACCCTTAACTTTTACTTTTATCAATTTAATCATTTACTGAATAGTAATTATAAGAAAAATTGAATACTTTTATTTCATAAAATTCGGGGTCTTACAATCTCCCCTCCTTATGAAATTTTGTCACCGAAATTTACGTACCTGGTATTTCGAAAAGTTTAGAATACCTTGCTTTCATTTCAGATTCTATCTCCCCTGTCATCATGATTTCTCCATTTCTCATCTCCTGTATTTCAGATATCATTCTAGAATACAGCTTCAAAAACAACGGTTAATTTAACAAATTAACATATCACATAATATCCCGATATTAAGACTGACCAACAAATAAGCTTAGGTAGGACACACTAGCGAAGGATTTATTCATCTCTCCCCTCCTAGTTCTAATCCCGATCTTCGCCAGAGACCATATCCCTAAGCTCTGATACCAAATGTAACAAATGTCCCATCAGTGGACAGCACCTCACATTGGTACCTATCAGTTTGCCACCACAGAACGGCGTCCCCTACGGAGAGTCTGGCTTCGGTGCATCCCCCATCAACAGGAAGTCACCAGCGAGAGGCTCGGGGCTCTTTACTTATATCTCTGATACCAAATGTGACGCCCCTAAAACAAGTCCATTCCATCCAACCCATTCTGAGTTGCCTAATACATGGTACAAAAAACAACTACAACTTTATTACAAAAATTGTCGTGCAAAATACAACAACACATATGTTGTGAGTTTTGATACTAAAATATACCAACTATGACTCTGGACACTAACTTGGATAGCACGTCACAATGGCACATTACATAAATGTAAAGTCAATAACTGTTTAGGGAGAACCTCCACAGCTAGAGACCACCGTTCTATTCTCTTGTCACCCTCGCTCGACC
This sequence comes from Panax ginseng, assembly GCA_020205605.1. Classification (NCBI taxonomy): domain Eukaryota; kingdom Viridiplantae; phylum Streptophyta; class Magnoliopsida; order Apiales; family Araliaceae; genus Panax; species Panax ginseng. Next base: position 47,438,360 of record CM035141.1, read on the forward strand.
CAGCTACACTCTTATAACCTGAAAGGAATTGTGAAATAGAAGGGTGAGCACAACTAGCTCAGTAAAGAATATTATGACTAAAGATAAATAAATTATCAATAGTCTTCATAAGTAATAAATCAGAGATTTAAAACATATGGTGTGACGACCCCAAAACAGGTCCATACCATCCAACCTATTCTGAGTCGCCAAATACATGGTACAGAAAACAACTACAACTTTATTACAACAATTGTCGTACAAAATACAACAACACATATGCTGTGAGTTTGGATACAAATATATACCAAATGTGACACATGTCCTAACCGTGGACATCACCTCACAGTGACACCTTATATAAAGGTATAATCAAAAACTGTTTTAGAAATTAAAATCTTTGGAAAGTGCTCAAGGAAACCTTCGTACATGGGAGGCCATTGGTCTAGGTTATGATAGATATCATATGGCCACAGAATTATCCTTGGTTGACCCAATAGACCCTAAAGAAAAATGAGAAGATTATTATTATATTCTTCGCAATGGTGAGTCTTCTCTTGACATATCATTATCTCCACTGTCACTAAATGAGAATTATACTTCAAACAAACACCAAGATTATATAGGTAGTGCTCGTAAATATACTCAGTAAGTGGATGAGCATAACCCTGTCTTATGATGACACGAGGTTGTATATCATTAGACATCTTGTATGATAGTGGCAAAACACCCTTCCAACGTTGGGTTCACCTCACCCTCAACAGCTATAGACCACCGTTCTAATCCCCTATTATCCCCCACTCGACCCAGCTACACTTTTATTACATGAAAGGAATTGTGAAGCAAAAGGGTGAGCACAACTAGCTCAGTAAAGAATATCATGACTAAAGATAATTAAATTATCAATAGCCTTCATCAGTAATAAATCAGAGATTTAGAACATATGGTAGATGATAAAAAATTTCAACCATAGTTGCAGCGGAACGAGCAATCCATTAGAAGAGTCAAATAGACCATAAAATCTATTATATTCTCCATGTTAAAAGTTCACCAACAATGTTTTATCCCTGTAACATCACTCAACAATTCCTGTCCACAATCACATGTATAACTCATAATCATAATTGTAGTTCTAAATTCCTTTTCTCATCAATGACAAAGATAATTTTCATCACCTGAAACATCAAAGATCATGGTTATACCAAATCACAGTTCATGTTCATAATCATACAAATAAATTTATCTTTGCACTACGGGCCAAAGATATTCATCAATAAGTCATCTTTGCACTACAGGTCAAAGATATTCATCAATGAGCTCATCTTTTACACTACACAGCAAAAAGATATTCAATATCTCAAAGAAATATATAATCATTTCAGAATTTATATAAACCATAATTATAACCATGTTGATAAATTCACCTTTGTACTTAAGCTAAAAATATTCAATTGTAAATTCAATGGTCATGATCATACCAGTCAACAATTCATCTTTGCACTACTGGCCAAAGAGAACCCATAGTCATGATCATATCAATAATCTACCCATCTTTACACTCAAGTCAAAAGAAATTTCATCACTAGGGTTATAAAAATGTTATATATAATAGTAAAATCAATATAATCAAAACATCTAGATTTAATCTCAAGAGTAATATTCTTAAATCAACTATAATTTGGTTAGAAAAAGAAATCAATTTTGTTGTGAATAGTACTCGTGAATACTAACTCATGAATAGTAACTCATGAATTGTAACTTGTGAATAGTAACTCATAAATAGTAACTCATGAATAGTACTCTATATTCGTACATAGTACCGTATACGTAAAAAAATGTCATATACATGAATAGTGTCGTATACGTGAATAGTAACCCCGACACAAAAAGGTAGAACATCCACAATAAAATCCATACCAATATTAAGGTATAATGATATTGAAAGAATAACATCATTACGAGAAAAAAAACATCCCTTACAATCCCTTACTATCCCTTACAATCCCTTATTATCCCTTACAATCTCTTATTATCCCTTACTATCCCTTACCTCAAAAGAGCGGTACTTCTGACTGGATATCGGATATGACGCTGAAGGAAACTTGCATTGATGAATAGAAACTCACCAAGTATCTAAATACTCACAAAATACACTCGATAATCTAGAGAGAAAAAGAGAGAAAACTTATGAATTCTGGTGTGATTTTCAATTCTAACTTAACCCTCTATTTATAGGAAAATGTTAGCACGCCGAAGAAGACTTAACCTGCAACCTGATGGCTTTACCTACTACTATTCCCACCCACCACATTTGAAATCTAATTGAGCACATTTCTCACCAACCAAAAGTGGGGTCCACTCAATTCTAGAATTTTCCACCAAAATGATTTATAACCTAATTTCCGAATCAGTCACCTCTTAAAATTCATAACAAATCATACGCTCATTTTTAATTTGCTCAAATTTGTGGACATATACTCAACTTATATATGTATAACATATCCAAAAATTACAACGATCCAAAGGTCGGATTAAATATTATAACTCACACAATAAAGCTGTAAGAACACCGATTTGATCTTTTAATACCTCCAATCCGACAAAATACTGATAAAATACCTCAACATTAACTCCTTCATTTATAACCACATAAATAAATCCATCATTTATATCCACATCAAATAAATATTTCCTTATCATATAAATCAATAATTAACTATTCACAAATAATATTACAGAATCACAATTATGATAACCAGGTCGTTCTAAGGAAAGAGGGGGCTTTCCGATAAGGATTTCTCCTTACTGGCGTGCAATTAGGTGACCAAACCTCTCCTTGATAGAACTTTCTAGACATTGCCAATAATGCTATCTAATAATATTATTCCAAATAATATGAATTATCGATCTGATAATGGAAAATACTGTGCAGTGACAATTATTGAAACAACAAGAATATAAAATATCAATACAACAATTATTGAATCAATAAAATAAAATATTGAACAGTAATTACTGTAACAATTATTGAGTAGTGCCTTCTTACGTAAGGATCAATAATTCAACAATACTCTGCAATACCTTGTGCTACTGCGCAACCACGCGTATTACTGTATTTTAACCATCGGGTATTCCAACAGTGTCAACGGTAACAACTACGTCGTTATTCAATTTTGTCATTTTCTTCTTCCGACAGTTATCCGTTATGGGGCCCACAAATAGTCGCTAGGCCAGTGCATTTAATATTCCCTACGTAAAGAATATTCCACGACCAAACGAATATTCCCTGACAATAATGAATACTTTATAACCACTTGTGTATTTTGAAAAAAAAAATCATATATCACCCTTAACTTTAACTTTTATCAATTTAACCATTTACTGAATAGAAAATTTGAATACTTTTATTTCATAAAATTCGGGATCTTACAATCTCCCCTCCTTATGAAATTTCGTCCCCGAAATTTACGTACCTGGTATTTCAAAGAGTTCAGAATACCTTGCTTCCATTCCAGATTCCATCTTCTCTGTCATCATGATTTCTCCATTGCTCATCTCCTGTATTTCAGCTATCATTCTAGAATACAGCTTCAAAACAAAGGTTAATTGACATATCACATTTTGTCAACTTAAGTAAGAAAATTCAGCTTAGGTAGGACACACACTAGCGAAGGATATTTCTCGTCTCTCTCTTCCTAGTTCTAATCCGGGATCTCCGCCAGAGATCATATCCCAAAGCTCTGATACCAACTGTGACGACCCCAAAATAGATCCATACCATCCAACCTATTCTGAGTCCCCAAATACATGGTACAGAAAACAACTACAACTCTATTACAATAATTGTCATACAAAATACAACAACACATATGCTGTGAGTTTGGATACAAATATATACCAAATGTGACACATGTCCCAACCGTGGACAACACCTCACAGTGACACCTTACATAAAGGTATAATCAAAAACTGTTTTAGAAATTAAAATCTTTGGGAAGTGCTCAAGGAAACCTTCGTACATGGGAGGCTAAACGTATATGTTATGATAGATATCATATGGCCACAGAATTATCCTTAGTTGACCCAATAGACCCCAAAGAAAAACGAGAAGATTACTATTATATTCTTCCAAATGGTGAGTCTTCTCTTGACATATCATTATCTCAACTGTCTCTAAATGAGAATTATACTTCAAACAAGCACCAAGATTATATAGGTAGTGCTCGTAAATATACTCAGTAAGTGGATGAGCACAACCCTGTCTTATGATGACACGAGGTTGTATGTCATTAGACATCTTGTATGATAGTGGCAAAACACCCTTCCAACGTTGGGTTCGCCTCACCCTCAACAGCTATAGACCACCGTTCTATTCCCTTGTTATCCCCCACTCGACCCAGCTACACTTTTATTACCTGAAAAGAATTGTGAAGTAAAAGGGTGAGCACAACTAGCTCAGTAAAAAATATCATGACTAAAGATAATTAAATTATCAATAGCCTTCATCAGTAATAAATCGGAGATTTAGAACATATGGTAGATGATAAAAAATTTCAACCATAGTTGCAGCGGAACGAGCAATCCATTAGAAGAGTCAAATAGACCATAAAATCTATTATCTTCTCCATGTTAAAAGTCCACCAACAATGTTTTATTTCTGTAACATCAATCAACAATTCCTGTCCACAATCACATGTATAACTCATAATCGTAATTGTAGTTCTAAATTCCTTTTCTCATCCAAGACAAAGATAATTTTCATCACCTGAAACATCAAAGATCATGGTTATACCAACTCACAGTTCATGTTCATAATCATACAAATATATTTATCTTTGCACTACGGGCCAAAGATATTCATCAATAAGTCATCCTTGCACTACAGGTCAAAGATATTCATCAACAGTTCATCTTTGCACTACATGCAAAAGATATTCAATATCTCAAAGAAATATATAATCATTTTAGAATTTATATAAACCATAATTATAACCATGTTGATAAATTCACCATTGCACTTAAGCTAAAAATATTCAATTGTAAATTCAATGGTCATGATCATACCAGTCAACAATTCATCTTTGCACTACTGGCCAAAGAGAACCCATAGTCATGATCATACCAATAATCAACCCATCTTTACACTCAAGTCAAAAGAAATTTCATCACTAGGGTTATAAAAATGTTATATATAATAGTAAAATCAATATAATCAAAACATCTAGATTTAATCTCAAGAGTAATATTCATAAATCAACTATAATTTGGTTAGAAAAAGAAACCAATTTTGTTGTGAATAGTATTCGTGAATAGTAACTCATGAATAGTAACTCGTGAATAGTAACTCATGAATAGTACTGCGTATTCGTACATAGTACCATATACATAAAAAAAATGTCATATACATGAATAGTGCCGTATACGTGAATAGTAACCCCGACACAAAAAGGTAGAACTTCCACAATAAAATCCATACCAATATTTCGGTATAATGATATTGAAAGAATAACATCATTACGAAAAAAAAACATCCCTTAATATCTGTAACTATCCCTTACTATCACTTAATATCCCTTACAATCCCTTACTATCCCTTACCTCAAAGGAGCAGCACTTCTGACTGGATATCGGATATGACGCTGAAGGAAACTTGTACTGATGAATAGAAACTCACCAAGTATCTAAATACTCACAAAATAAACTCGATAATCTTGAGAGAAAAAGAGAGAAAACTTATGAATACTGGTGTGATTTTCAATTCTAACTTAACCCTCTATTTATAGGAAAATGTTAGCACGCCGAAGCAGACTTAACCTGCAACCTGATGGCTTTACCTGCTACTATTCCCACCCACCACATTTGAAATTCAATTGATCACATTTCTCACCAACCAAAAGTGGGGTCCACTCAATTCTAGAATTTTTCACCAAAATGATTTATAACCTAATTTCCGAATCAGTCACCTCTTAAAATTCATAACAAATCATACGCTCATTTTTAACGGTTCAAAATTTGTGGACATATACTCAACTTATATATGTATAACATATCCAAAAATTACAACGATCCAAAGGTCGGATTAAATATTATAACTCACACAATAAAGCTGTAAGAACACCGATTTGATCTTTTAATACCTCCAATCCGACAAAATACTGATAAAATACCTCAACATTAACTCCTTCATTTATAACCACATAAATAAATCCATCATTTATATCCACATCAAATAAATATTTCCTTATCATATAAATCAATAATTAATTATTCACAAATAATATTACATTATCACAATTATGACAACCAGGCCGTTCCCAGGAAAGAGGGGGCTTTCCGATAAGGATTTCTCCTTACTGGCGCGCAATTAGGTGACCAAACCTCTCCTTGATAGAACTTTCTAGACATTGCCAATAATGCTATCTAATAATATTATTCCAAATAATATGAATTGTTGATCTGATAATGGAAAATACTGTGCAGTGACAATTATTGAAACAACAATAATATAAAATATTAATGCAGTAATTATTGAATCAATAAAATAAAATATTAAACAAGAATTATCAGAACAATTATTGAGTAGTGCCTTCACGTAAGGATCAATAATTCAACAATACTTGTGTCATACAGGTAAGCATCACAGCAACCACGCCAGACATTCTTGTATTTTAACCACCGGTATTCCAACAAGAGTTAATTCGTAAAAACTACGCCGTTATTCAATTTTGTCGCTTTCTTCTTCCGGCCGCTTATCCGTTATAGGGCCAACAAATAGTCATACTACAGCATTTAATATTCCCGGACGTAAAGAATATTCCACTACCAAACGAATATTCCCCACAATAATGATTACTTTATAACCACTTGCGTATTTTGAAAAAAAAAATCATATATCACCCTTAACTTTAACTTTTATCAATTTAACCATTTATTGAATAGAAAAATTGAATACTTTTATTTCATAAAATTCGGGATCTTACAATCTCCCCTCCTTATGAAATTTTGTCCCCAAAATTTACATACCTGGTATTTCAAAGAGTTGAGAATACCTTGCTTCCATTCCAGATTCCATCTTCCCTGTCATCATGATTTCTCAATTGCTCATCTCCTGTATTTCAGATATCATTCTAGAATACAGCTTCAAAACAAAGGTTAATTGACATATCACATTTTGTCAACTTAAGTAAGAAAATTCAGCTTAGGTAGGACATACACTAGCGAAGGATATTTCTCGTCTCTCTCTTCCTAGTTCTAATCCGGGATCTCCGCCAGAGATCATATCCCTAAGCTCTGATACCAACTGTGATGACCCCAAAATAGGTCCATACCATCCAACCTATTCTGAGTCGCCAAATACATGTTACAGAAAATAACAACAACTTTATTACAATAATTGTCGTACAAAATACAACAACACATATGTTGTGAGTTTGAATACAAATATATAACAAATGTGACACATGTCCCAACCGTGGACAGCACCTCACAGTGACACCTTAAATAAAGGTATAATCAAAAATTGTTTTAGAAATTAAAATCTTTGGGAAGTGCTTAAGGAAACCTTCGTACATGGGAGGCCATACGTCTAAGTTATGATAGATATCATATGGCGACAGAATTATCCTTAGTTGACCCAATAGACACCAAAAAAAACGAGAAGATTACAATTATATTCTTCCCAATGGTGAGTCTTCTCTTGACATATCATTATCTCCACTGTCTCTAAATGAGAATTATATTTCAAACAAGCACCAAGATTATATAGGTAGTGCTCGTAAATATACTCAGTAAGTGGATGAGCAAAACCCTGTCTTATGATGACACGAGGTTGTATGTCATTAGACATCTTGTATGATAGTGGCAAAACACCCTTCTAACGTTGGGTTCGCCTCACCCTCAACAGCTATAGACCACCGTTCTATTCCCTTGTTATCCCCCACTCGACCCAGCTACACTTTTATTACCTTAAAAGAATTGTGAAGTAAAAGGGTGAGCACAACTAGCTCAGTAAAAAATATCATGACTAAAGATAATTAAATTATCAATAACCTTCATCAGTAATAAATCGGAGATTTAGAACATATGTAGATGATAAAAAATTTCAACCATAGTTGCAGCGGAATGAGCAATCCATTAGAAGAGTCAAATAGACCATAAAATCTATTATCTTCTCCATGTTAAAAGTCCACCAACAATGTTTTATCCCTGTAACATCAATCAACAATTCCTGTCCACAATCACATGTTGCTCATAATCGTAATTGTAGTTCTAAATTCCTTTTCTCATCCAGGACAAAGATAATTTTCATCACCTGAAACATCAAAGATCATGGTTATACCAAATCACAGTTCATGTTCATTATCATACAAATAAATTTATCTTTGCACTACGGGCCAAAGATATTCATCAATAAGTCATCTTTGCACTACAGGTCAAAGATATTCATCAACAGTTCATCTTTGCACTACAGGCAAAAGATATTCAATATCTCAAAGAAATATATAATCATTTCAGAATTTATATAAACCATAATTATAACCATGTTGATAAATTCACCTTCGCACTTAAGCTAAAAATATTCAATTGTAAATTCAATGGTCATGATCATACCAGTCAACAATTCATCTTTGCACTACTGGCCAAAGAGAACCCATAGTCATGATCATATCAATAATCTACCCATCTTTACACTCAAGTCAAAAGAAATTTCATCACTAGGGTTATAAAAATGTTATATATAATAGTAAAATCAATATAATCAAAACATCTAGATTTAATCTCAAGAGTAATATTCATAAATCAACTATAATTTGGTTAGAAAAAGAAACCAATTTTGTTGTGAATAGTACTCGTGAATAGTAACTCACAAATAGTAACTCATGAATAGTACCCCGTATTCGTACATAGTACCATATACGTAAAAAAATTCATATACATGAATGGTGCCGTATACGTGAATAGTAACCCCGACACAAAAAGGTAGAACTTCCACAATAAAATCCATACCAATATTTTGGTATAATGATATTGAAAGAATAACATCATTACGAAAAAAACATCCCTTACAATTCCTTACTATCCCTTACAATCCCTTACTATCCCTTACCTCAAAAGAGCAGCACTTCTGACTGGATATCGGATATGACGCTAAACGAAACTTGCACTGATGAATAGAAACTCACCAAGTATCTAAATACTCACAAAATACACTCGATAATCTAGAGAGAAAAAGAGAGAAAACTTATGAATTCTGGTGTGATTTTCAATTCTAACTTAACCCTCTATTTATAGGAAAATGTTAAAGACGCCAAGCGGACTTAACTTTTGCACCTTTGATGGCTTTACCTGCTACTATTCCCACCCACCACATTTGAAATTCAATTGATCACATTTCTCACCAACCAAAAGTGGGGTCCACTCAATTCTAGAATTTTCCACCAAAATGATTTATAACCTAATTTCCGAATCAGTCACCTCTTAAAATTCATAACAAATCATACGCTCATTTTTAACGGTTCAAAATTTGTGGACATATACTCAACTTATATATGTATAACATATCCAAAAATTACAACGATCCAAAGGTCGGATTAAATATTATAATTCACACAATAAAGCTGTAAGAACACAGATTTGATCTTTTAATACCTCCAATCCGACAAAATACTGATAAAATATCTCAACATTAACTCCTTCATTTATAACCACATAAATAAATCCATCATTTATATCCACATCAAATAAATATTTCCTTATCATATAAATCAATAATTAATTATTCACAAATAATATTACAGAATCACAATTATGACAACCAGGTAGCCTTAGGAAAGAGGGGCTTTCCGATAAGGATATCTCCTTACTGGCGCGCAATTAGGTGACCAAACCTCTCCTTGATAGAACTTTCTAGACATTGCCAATAATGCTATCTAATAATATTATTCTAAATAATATAAATTATTGATCTGATAATGGAAAATATTGTGCAGTGATAATTATTGAAACAATAATAATATAAAATATCAATGCAACAATTATTGAATCAATAAAATAAAATATTAAACAGTAATTACTGTAACAATTATTGAGTAGTGCCTTCTTACGTAAGGATCAATAATTCAACAATACTCGTAATACTGCAGGTGCTATCACAAGAACCACGCCAGACATCGTATTTTAACCACCGGGTATTCCAACAGTGTTAATGGTAACAACTATGCCGTTATTTAATTTTGTCGTTTTCTTCTTCTGACAGTTATCCGTTATGGGGCCCACAAATAGCTGCGCCGTCGTATGAATATTCCCCGACATAAAGAATATTCCACGACCAAACGAATATTCTCCGACAATAATGAATACTTTATAACCACTTGCGTATTTTGAAAAAAAATTCATATATCACCCTTAACTTTAACTTTTATCAATTTAACCATTTACTGAATAGAAAAATTGAATACTTTTATTTCATAAATTTCGGGGTCTTACATATGGTAGATGATAAAAAATTTCAACCATAGTTGCAGCGAAACGAGCAATCCATTAGAAGAGTCAAATAGACCATAAAATCTATTATCTTCTCCATGTTAAAAGTCGACCAACAATGTTTTATTCCTGTACCATCAATCAACAATTTCTGTCCACAATCACATGTATAACTCATAATCGTAATTATTGTTATAAATTCCTTTTTTCATCCAGGACAAAGATAATTTTCGTCACCTAAAACATCAAAGATCATGGTTATACCAATTCACAGTTTATGTTCATAATCATACTAATAAATTCATCTTTGCACTACGGGCCAAAAATATTCATCAACAGACCATCTTTGTACTACAGGCCAAAGATATTCATCAACAAGTCATCTTTGCACTACATGCCAAAGATATTCAACAACAGGTCATCTTTGCATTACGAGCCAAAGATATTCATCAGAAATCATTCATCTTTGCACTACAGGCCAAAGATATTCAGTTATATCATTGAGGATGATGCAAAATATTTTAAAGAAAACGAATCTAGTGAAACAAAAGAACAAATATTAATGATTTGTACTTTAAACAACCCAAGTTCAAAACTACTTGATAAATAACCAGAGTGGAGTAAAATTCAAGAATGAAAACCAAAACATAGATCCAATCAAAGATAGGAATCATAACAGACAATCTTGGACACAGAGAAGAAAACATAATTTTTCTGTGAATAATGTCGTATTTGTGAATAGTGCCATATATATCGTGAATAGTCAATCAGATATCGTGAATAGTAACTCCGACACCAAGAGATAGAAATTTCACAGAAAACATCATCATGCTTCGTGAATAGTACTCGTGAATAGTAACTCGTGAATAGTAACTCCGACATAAAAAAGTTCCAAATTTGATAAAAAGTTCAAACCAATATTTCGGCATAATGATATTGAAGAAATAATATCATTTATGAAGAAAATAATCTCCCTTACCTTAGAAAGAATAGTACTTCTGACTGAAATACTGAATATAGTGCTAAAAGAACTTGCACCGTATAGCAACACTCAAAGTATAAAAATACTCACAAAATACTCTCGATATTATAGAGAAAGAAAGAGAGAGAAATCTGTAGTTTCTGGTGTGATTTTCAATTCTAACCTAAGCACCCTATTTATAGGAAAATGCTTATAATACCAAAGCAGAAAATTTAATATAATATTAATATATATTTTATAAATTCCTTCGCACACCTAAGTCATTTGTTTTCAGCCATCAACATGTGCAAATGGTGCCCACAAAATGTCAAAAATGTTTTTGTTAATTAAAACAATTAAAACTTCCAAAATCAATTATTTCGGAACTTCAGAACTTCAATAATTCATAATAAATAGCCCTTTTACCAGAAAATTTGAATCTCGCAATTTTTTTATAGGAAATTCAATTCTCTACAACTTTACAGAATAAAGTTTTTCCAACTTCCAAACAGAAATTGACCAAAATCCATAAACAGACGATTTTACATGCTATAATCAAATTTCAGTCATAAAATGGGCCCACATACATGTTTAACATGTTTTAAACAACTTTTGCAACAAAAATACTCCTCCTCCTCATATACTCATATATCCCACATTCATTGTAAAAATATCATTATAATATTATAATAATATAATAAAATAGTATTTTATCAAAAAAGATAAAATATCGATTTTTTAACAATCGTCACTTTAAAAATTTTCTCCATCTATATCCACATAAAATGAATATTTTCCTTATCATATAAATTAATAATTAATTATTCACAAATAATATTACAGAATAACAATAATGACAACCAGGCAGTTCCCAGGAAAGAGGGGATTTCCAATAAGAATTTCTCCTTACTGACGCGCAATTAGGTGACCAAACCTCTCCTTAGATAGAACTTTCTAGACATTACCAATAATGTTAGCTAATAATATTATTCAGATAATATGAATTATTGCTTCGATAATGGAAAATACTGTGTAGTGACAATTGTTAAAACAACAATAATATAAAATATCAACGCCTCAATTATTGAATCAATAAAATACTGAACAGTAATTACTGTAACAATTATTGAGTAGTGCCTTCTTACGCAAGAATCAATAATTGGTGCAATACCGTGTGCTACTGTGCAACAACGTGTATTACTGTATTTTAACCACCAGGTATTCCAACAGTGTTAATGGTAACAACTACGCTGTTATTTATAAAAATTTCCTTTTGTCATTTTCTTCATCCGACGGTTATTCTGTTATGGGGCCCACAAATGGCTGCGCCGTCGTACAAATATTCCCCGACAACAAGAATATTCCACGACCAAACGAATATTCCCCAACAACAATGAATATTTTATAACCACTTGCATATTTTGAAAAAATATTCATATATCACCCTTAACTTTTATCAATTTAACCATTTACTGAATAGTAATTATAAGAAAAATTGAATACTTTTATTTCATAAAATTCGTGGTCTTACAACGCCCCCAAAACAGGTATACATCACCCATCTTGATTTTCCAGATACGTGGTACATAAATTAAAATACAACTTAATTATACAACAGTCATGTAAAATACGACAAAACATAGCTGAGAGTTTAAACAAGAATATTGTCATCTAGACAATATCCACACTCAATGGTGTCGTCATTATAATTATTATCACATTATTACGTAGAATAGTGAGGACTACTAAATCCATTTATATTAGACCATCACTCCATTTCCCGACTCGTCCCAGCTATATTCTCAATTCCTGAAGAGAACAATGAAAGAAAGGCTGAGCTCAACTACCCCAATAAGAAATATTATGACTAAGATATTCATGTAATCATCAATGGTCACGGTTATACCGAATAATCCCTGGTCATAATCATACCAACAACTGTCCATCAATGAACTACAGGCCAATGAGAACTTTTAGCACATCATTCGTTACATTACGGTCATGGTTATACCGAATAATCCCTGGTCATAATCATACTAAGTCCATCTATGCACGTAAGCCAAAGATGACTTTCATCACAATATAAACATGAGGATGATGACAATGACATAATAATTTAATAAAACAAGTTCAAGGATATATTTTAAAGATTTATAATATAATTTATCCAGAAATCAATAACATCCAAATTGTCAACATGATACTGTTTTGTAGAGTAAAATTCAAGAAGAATATATTCATGTACCAAAAATAATTTGGACAGAAAAGAAATAAATTTTTCGGGTAAATAGTACCCCGTGAATAGTACCCCGTGAATAGTACTTTGAGAATAGTTCCTCGTGAATAGTACCCCGACATGAAAAGTACCCCAAATACCCAAGTGAATAATATTCTGGTGAATAGTAATTTTAGTGAATAGTAACCCGTGAATAGTAACTCGTAAATAGTACACTGACACGAAAAGTGCCCCGAATAACCGAGTGAATAATACTAGAGTTAATAGTAATCGGGTGAATAGTCACCTGTGAATAGTAACTCATAAATATAATACCAAATAAAATGATATTTCATGACGAGTATAATAGAATATATGAAACTGCTAATGGATTTTCACCCGCCATGCGGTAATCCACGTAAACAGATCATTTCCACAATTTAATAAGGAATGAATACAAAGGATCATTCACCATGCTTGCGGTACTCCACACAGACAAGTTATTCTAATAGAATAATAAAGAATGGAATAATAAAAGAATTCACCAGGCATAAGATAGACCAGCATGTACATGTTATTCCAATGTAATAATAAAAAGAATGAAACCAGTCATCGTAAATCCGTATGCAGACGAGGATATTCCAACGATGTAATAAAAAGAATGGAACTAGGTCATGCGTAATCCGCACAGACAGGATATTCCAACAGAATAATAAAGAATGGAATAACAACAGAATTTCACCATGTATGTGGTACTTCGAATAGACAGATTATTCCAACATAATAATAAAGAATGAAATAACATCATAACTTCACCATGTATGCGGTACTTCGCATAGACGGGTTATTCCAACATAATAATGAAGAATGGAATAACAGAAACTCTCTTCATGAATACGAAAGAAATAATACCCCTTACCTTAGAAGAAACTGGATACTGGAATAGTGAGGTAGCAAACTTCTCTTCTTCTTCCTCTCTATAATTTCTCTCTATAATAATTGCTCTATAGCTTTAGTGAATTGGTGAAAAATAATGAAGGAATGAACTTCTATTTATAGAAAAATATAGTTTCGATAATTGCACATTTTGGGGCTCAGAATATTACCGTATAATACCTTTCTCTTTTTTTTCATTTTTAATTTAGTCCTGCAAGGATTATCAAACTTGCACCACCTCCCCTAATAGTAAATCATGTGAATCAATAGTAAATCATGTGACTCAATAGTTCTAGACATGTGAAAAAAATAATTACAGTATAGTACATTCATCTATACCTCCATTTTTAACTTAGTCTTGCAAGTATTATCAATCTTGAACCAACTCCCCTAATAGTAAATGAATGTGAATCAATAGTACACACATGTGAACAAATAGTTATAATCATGTGAATCAATAGCAATTAATTGCTCATTTATCCGGTTAATTACCCGATTCGTCAATATAACCTCTAGACATCCATTATTATCGAAATAGATGTCGATTTCTACTAACACTAAGAATTTCCACACAATGGAACTATCAATTTCATCTTTAATCAACACGAACTTATTCATCATTAATATTATAACTCACAATATTTAACAACCACGTCGTTCCCAGGATAGAGAGGTCTTTCCGATAAGGATTTCTTTTTATTGGCGCGCAATTAGGTGACCAAACCTCTCCTTGACAGAACTTCTAGACATTGTCAATATTGTAAATAATAATATGAATAACTTTGATGTCTCAATTATTGATTTAATAATATAACATATTATGCAGATGATACTATGACAATAATTGAATCAATAATATGAGAGATATGACGCATCAATTACTGTAGCAATAATTGAGTAAAACTGAGTGACTTCTTACGTAAGCATCAATAATCAATACTGTGTGCTACTACGCAACTGCAACCATGCGTATCGCATTTTTTACTCTTTGGGTAGTTCAACGGTTTAACGGTTACACTTTCGCCGTTATTTTTATAAAATGATAATTACGCTGTTTTCTTACTACGACAATACTTCCGTTATGGGGTCCACCAATGATTGTGCCATCCATACGGATATTCCCTAGATAAAAAAAATATATTCCCAGACCAAACGAATATTTTATAACAACTTGCATACTTTGCAAAATTTATAAATATTACCCACAACTATAACATTATATCAAATCCACACCATAATATTTAAAAAAATATTTTGAGAAATTTAAATCTTTATTCATAAAATTTGGGTTCTCACAGCATTGCTTAAAACTATGGGTTTATCACATATTATAAAATAACATCATGTAGATAATTAAAAGCCTTTAATAAATTAATACTTTTTATTAATAAATGAATAAGATTGTTACCAAGTATATGCTTTTTCATCAAACATAATTGGCTTGTGTGCATACTACTTTAAGATTTATCTTGCACAAATAGCATTATTAATTAAGTTAAAATTATTAACTTAACAACCGTGAATAAATTGACGTAATAAAATATTTATAATATATTAATTCTAATAATCATTTCATATATTATTTAAATATTATATAATCATATTTTCATGGAAAATAAAATAATAAAAAAATTTTACTACAAAATTAATTATAAAAATATAATTTATAATGATTAATAATTCAAAAAAAATATTTGAAATTATTCATGTAATAAATAAATTTTATTTATCACATATATACATACAATTTACCTTGGACATAGTCCCACCTTTAAAAAAAAAATTTATACGCAAAATTTCTTATTTAATTATATTGAAAATATTGGGTTATTACATTCACCCTCCCTTATAAAGATTCCGTCTCCGGAATCACCATTTTAAAACCTATACATACTAGGGTACCTAGCATACACAGTCATTGCAAGTAGACCTCGATCAGATTCGATCGTCTGATCTTTAACTATTCAGCCTAAAGCTTGTCTATCTGATTAAACAGAAATTTGATTTCTAATAGAACTCAAATTTATCCTTAAAAATTTCATTATAAAATAATTTACTATATGTAATGTTGACGTCAGAATTTTTAATTGTCCCTTTCTGTTACTTGTTCTTTAGTGTTCTCATTTTAGGTGAGATTTGTTTGAAAAAATAAGTGAAAAAGGTCTGACATGTATAATGTCGACGATGGACTATTAAGAGTCGCCAGTTGATTTTTTAAATGGTTGTACCAACATAACCGAGAAAAGGTTTTCACATTGACCTAGTGATGTGACACTGCTAAACGGGTCGGTGAAACCGAGATTCATTAGGGTCCGGGGACTTGATTATGAGGAGGGAATGTGTTAGGCACCCCCAGACATCCGTGTTACCACGGTGACCGCCTCTTTTCAAGAAATTATTATCTGAATGTGTGTGTGTGTGTGGGTCAATGTGCTGTTATTTGGAAGTAGTGCGAGGCCTCGTTCGCACCTATATACACAGGGTTTGAATTTATGTAAAAATTCAGTTTTAGCAAGATATAGCAGTGATGTTTTGTAAAAGAGGTTTTTCAAACCCTGCTGCTCAATATTAATTGAGACCTTTTAATACTTCCATTTTATTCAATATTCGGCTTGATTGATTTTATTTTCGAGATGTGAAGCATCTATAAGAAAATAATGTACAAAATAATACCGACTTCCTCGTGGGTATGAAAACCATCTGAGGAAATTCAGACACCGCATAATAATTTACAAGTTGCTTACAGCTGAAAATGTCCATCACGGGAACCGAATCTAGATCCAATAGGCTGAATCTGTGATCACATGATTCCTATGCGCACATGATACTGCAATTTGTATGAAAGCAGTAAGCAGGTATATATATAAAAGCTATAAGTATATATATACAGACAGGATCACTAACCATGAAGCACCTCCATGGGGGATCAGAAATGTAAATAAAGCTATAAAAAGCTAGTAACCACCACGGAGGAAACTCCAGGTGCGACAAAACGTAAATAAGGCTGGAAAGCTATCAACCACCACAGAGGAAACTCTAGGCAGGACAAAATGTAAATAAAGCTGTACAAAGCAATCAACTGCCACGAAGTGAACTCCAGGCAGGACGAAACATACAAAAATTATAAAAGCGATCAACCACCATGAAGTAAACTCCATGTGGGGATTTAAAATATATATATATATATATATATATATATATATATATATATATATATATATATATATATATATATATATACTACCATTTAAAGGGGCAGAATAAAGAGAGAGAGATGAAGCGGAGATGCATATATTGAATACACAAATAAATTAATAAATAAAAAATGCTTTATTGATTCTCAAACTATATACAAACCAAATGGAATTAACTTACAACTTAGAACATTTAATCGGGAAGTAGAGAAGAGGGTTAAGTAGGTTATTCGGAGGTAGAAACTAAAGATTTGTCACGAGAGAGAGAGCTCGAGTCTTTCTAAGTTTCAAGTCGAAGAACTAACTGATCTCGATTTCCTTTTATAATGCAAGGAAAGAGAATCATTATAATGATCGGGTAAAGTAAAAACATTTTACATAAGTGAAAACATGTTACTTAAGTAAAAGAAAAAGTAAAAAAGTATCTGATAATTACTTTTGACTAAAGGCAAACACTTTCAATTTGCTTTTGGAAAATCGGTAATGACTTTGATTAAATGGGACGACATAAGTATCGCAATTGCTTTTCGGTGGAAAAGCGATTCCTTTATTGAGTGGTTTTCCGAGGCGGTGAATGGTGATCGATCGAGGCAGAATGGTGGCGATCAATCAAACAGAATGGTGATCGAATAGGAACCGCCGACGCGTAATAGAATAATTGAATTCAGGCGAATGGGTCCTGAGCATCCTGAAGGTTATTTGTCTTAGTAAGGATCATACTCGCCATCATCATCATGAATCGATCGATTGAGTCACCACAGGAAGAATGATTAGAAGCCTCTTCATGCAAAGCTTCATCAATTCTTTTATTGAGTACACAGGCAATTTTAATAACTCTTTCTTGGTGCAATCTTTAAAATCAAATACTACGGAACAAGTTGAACCCGGAAGGACCGACTTTGGATATTGACTTTGAGGTCGACTCCTTTTCTTTAATGGCCGAGAACAGCCCTTGGCCCAGGGAGAGCTGGATCGAACAGCAACAGAAATTCTGCTTGAACTGAGTGACTATTCTATCAATGTTGAATTTATCCCACCACTTAATGTAAAAGAAGCGAGAAACTCGGGGAAGCGGATCATTAGGAATCTTTGGTGATTTGGAGATCCCAGGGGTGAGAGACAATATTCTCATTTAAGAATCCAAGGAATTTTGTATTTACTGACGAATAAAAGAGTGGGAGGAACCCCTTCATTCAAAGGGATAGGTTTATAATGGTTATTGAAATGATTTAATTGGACCTTTAAAGGGTCGGAAGAAGATCATAACAAGATCCTAACCTATACCACCAAAGGACGAACCAATAGGAAATGGACTTTTGAATTTATGGTCAAATTGTATGAACCATGAATGATGAGGACTCATTCTCGGTGAAGGAGGACCTTATACCGAACTTCAATGTAATCATAATAGCAAAATTGATGGTCTTGACTAGAAAGGTTCATGAGATCGGAGGATTCTTCCCCAATCGAGATTTGAATAAATCATTTTTAATATACATAGAATGATAAAGAACTTTTGATTTATCATTCTGTGCATAAATGGGTTTGATGTTTATCGACTTTTGGTTTCTAGCAGAATATCCTTATAGTACACAAGGGACTTATAAGGGGCTAGAGGCTGGAAATGCCATCCAGGGGGAAAGAACTGGGTGGCAAGTTTACTGGGATCAGTCTTTGGTTTCATACTGGGTTCAATATGGAATAAGTAACTTTCCCATCTGAGAATATACTCAACAGGAGAATGACTAGAAGCTGAGGACAAAGCCTTAGCAGGATTACTGAATGGGTCAATCGGAACAGGTTGACTGGCCAAAGCCGAACTGTAAGGCTTAGGCACGGTGCCAAGAATAGTGAATTTATTCTTTGGTTTGAATCAGGGTTAATCGGGTGAGAACCATAGCTCCTCCGGGCTGATTAATTGGGCTCGAAAGGCGCCACCCAGAACCCACGAGGAGGGCGATGCTCCTCTAGTGCTCATTTATGAATGGTACTGTATTAATAAATTCTCCGTCGTAAAATTAGTAATCAATTGTTACTTCCTTTGATGTATTAAATTTCAAAATCAAAATGCTTAATAGAGCTTGCCATCTAGCGAAAAGAATGCTTAGAGGCTATATTTTCAACATCTTTTTCTAATATATATTTTCTTTGACTTACAATCAATACTGAACTAGGAATTTTGATTTAATAAATCATTCTCGAATTTAGAAATACATAATACTAATGAAAGTATTTCTTTTTTAATAGTACTATAATTTAATTGTGTAGTATTCCATGCACCTGAATGAAAACGAACAATTTGTTCAGAAGAATTAGGTGTTAACTTTTGTTTCAGAATGCCTCCGAAGCCAATATCTGGAGGCGCAGTTTCAACAATTTTAAATGCTGGAATCATTGGAAATGCCAAGACAGGTAATGCTTTGACGTATTTTTTAACTTGTTGGACGACGGAAGTATGAATGTCCGTCCAAGGTGGAGGATTGTCTTGCAAACGCTGAAAAAGAGGTTTGCAGATCTTCCTGAGATTCTTGTAAAACTTGCCTATGTAATTCAGCGAGCCAAGAAATCTCTGCAGTTGGGTTTTATTGGTTATCTTGTCGGGAAACTTGTCAGCGAATTGAATAGCTCGTTCAATGGGCTGGACTTGTCCTCTAAAGATATTAAGACCAAGAAACCTTATTCGACTCAAACAGTTTGCACTTGGAAGGTGAAAGAACTAGACCATTATCTTTAAGCGCTCTTGAAGAAAGATTTCAAGTGTTTAATGTGTTCTTCAATGGTCATTGAAAAAACAAGGATATCGTCAATATAGACTACAATAAAATGACTGAAAGGGTTTAATATATCATTGAGAATATTTTGAAATTCACTTGGGGCATTTTTCAGGCCAAGTGCCTGGACATTCCATTCGTAATGTCCGAATGGAGTGGTGAATGCAGTTTTATAACTATCGTCAGGGATGAATGGCAATTTGCGTAAACCGGATTTAAGGTCAAATTTACTGAAAAAGTGGCATTACTTAATCTATTGACTAGGTCGTCTTTATTGGGAAGGGGATATCTAATCCATTCCAAAACTTTGTTCAATGGTTTATAATTGATGACTAGACGAGGAACTCCTCTCTCTTTCTCTGCTTCATTGTTTACGTAAAATGCAGGGCAAGACCAGGGAGATTTACTGGGTTTAATAAGACCTTTACTAAGGAGATCATTGATTTCCTTTTTGCATAATTCCATTTGTTCGTGATTCATCTGAATAGGCCTAGCCTTAGTAGGAATTAAATGTTCTTTGAATTCCTTAGCATAAGGGAGCCTAACCATATGCTTCTTCCTATACCAAAAGGCATTGGGAGAATCAGAACAAAGGTAATCTTTCAAATATGTTTTTAATTTTTCAATTTCTTCTTGAACTTTACTATTAAGAAGTTGTTCTTCAATCCTTTTATATTTAACTTCTTCTTTTAAGAAATTTAAATGTGTTATTTTACAATTGAGTAGATTTATTGATTTCGAGACGGATTCTTCTTGAATGAATTTTAAATCTCTTTCTTTTGGTTTAATAAGAAATTTAAATGTTATTTTCTTACCTAAGTGTTTACAGCTTAGGCCTTCATTATTAGTTGTAAATGGGTAAAGTAAATATATAAATGGTAATCCTAAAATGACTTTATCAGTGAGGTTGCGGATCAAAACAAATGATGTTTTGAAACACATATTATCTTGATGAGATATGTACTTTTGGTAATTTATATTTAATTTCCATTTGACCGCCATTAATGAGTTTAATCTTTCACCGGTTTTCCTAAAATATTTGGTTGGGATCAAGCCTTCACATGTGCGCTTTAAATCACACTGTGTCAACCAGAAAGCGTAAAGTCGATAGAGAAGCTTTTATCAACAACTGTGTTAATCGAGATGTACCATTTTTGAATGGTAATGTCTTTAATTCTTTTAAGCGTGAGACCTTGAACAAAAAGATCGGGATCATTTTTAACGCTGTAAGACTCGTGCTCATTATCATGATTTTCATCACTAGATGAGGAGTCGTTAATTTGAAGACCAGATCTTTTATCTTCAAAATCCTTTTTAAATTAGAAACTTCTAATTTGAGATTAGTAATTTCTTTTTAAGTTTATTAACTTCTAGATTCAATTCGGGAGGGTGATTTCTTTAATAGGAGTTTTAAATCTTTCTAATGTTTTATTAAGGCTAAAATTGGTTTTTCTTTGGCTTTAATGAATTTTTCATTACTATCCTTAGTTAATAAATCCTTTAACCTGCTTAGTGTCTTGAGCCTTTAGTTTGGGATCGCAATTTTACTAATTAGATCAATTAATAAAGAACTTTCTTCGTCATCTTTGTTAATTACATTAATTCTTTTTGTGCAACATTGCTCATTGCAATTGTCTGCGCAAATAGTGACTTCTCCTGTATCACTGCTAGACGTGTTATTGCTTTTATTACTAGAGGGACTAGAAGATTCTTCATTACTACTGACATCATTTTCTATTCGCATAAGTTCTAGGATTTGCTCAGTGTCTTCACTAGAAATATTTAACTTATTTAATTTTTGTTTTATTTTACATTCATTTTTGTAATGACCCTTTTGTCCACAATTGTGGCAAATAACTTTACTTTTATCATATTTTTTAGACTTAGATTTTTTAATATTCTTTTTATTAGTAGTTTTGGGCTTATTATAATAACTGTCTTGATTCCTATTTTCGTGGTAACGACGCTTTCTTTTATGATGTTTAGTAATTTTGTGAGATTCAATATGTTTATGCCTTGGCTTCCTTCTGGAGGGAGCTACAGGGGGTAAACCATATTGTTCACAAAAAGTGCCTAATTCATATTTAGCTTTTTTCTTATCTTTACTAGCTTGTTTGGCTAATTTGAAATCAATACACATTTTTAATCCAATTTTTTGAATGTGACTTATTATATCACCGTAGGTTAAGTTATCATAATCAATGTAGCCAAGATTTTTACCCAATTCTTCACGAACCTTATGGGCAAATAAAGAGGGTAAACCGTTGATGAATTTTTCTTTCCAGAAAGGTTTATTAGAAAGATTTAAAACTCCTATTAAAGAAATCACCCTCCCAGAATTGAATCTAGAAGTTAATAAACTTAAAAAAGAAATTACTAATCTCAAATTAGAAGTTTCTAATTTAAAAAGGATTTTGAAGATAAAAGATCCGGTCTTCAAATTAACGACTCCTCATCTAGTGATGAAAATCATGATAATGAGCCCGAGTCTTCCAAGCGTTAAAAATGATCCCGATCTTTTGTTCAAGGTCTCACGCTTAAAAGAATTAAAGACATTACCATTCAAAATGGTACATCTCAGCTTAACTTCGTTGTTGATAAAAGCTTCTATACTCGACTTTACCTGCTTCCTGGTTGACACAAAAGATTTAAACTGCATACAGAAAGGCTTGATCCCAACCAAATATTTTAGGAAAACCAAAGAAAAGATTAAACTCAGCTAATGGCAGTCAAATGGAAATTAAATATAAATTACCAAAAGTACATATCTGTCAAGATAATATGTGTTTCAAAACATCATTTGTTTTGATCCGCAACCTCACTGATAAAGTCATTTTAGGATTACCGTTTATATATTTACTTTACCCATTTACAACTAATAATGAAGGCCTAAAGTCAGTAAACACTTAGGTAAGAAAATAACATTTAAATTTCTTATTAAACCAAAAGAAAGAGATTTAAAATTCATTCAAGAAGAATCCGCCTCTAAATCAATAAATCTACTCAATTGTAAAATAACACATTTAAATTTCTTAAAAGAAGAAGTTAAATATAAAAGGATTGAAAAACAACTTCTTAATAGTAAAGTTCAAGAAGAAATTGAAAAATTAAAAACATATTTGAAAGATTACCTTTGTTCCGATTCTCCCAATGCCTTTTGGTATAGGAAGAAGCATATGGTTAGGCTCCTTATGCTAAGGAATTCAAAGAACATTTAATTCCTACTAAGGCTAGGCCTATTCGTATGAATCACGAACAAATGGAATTATGCAAAAAGGAAATCAATGATCTCCTTAGTAAAGGTCTTATTAAACCCAGTAAATCTCCCTGGTCTTGCCCTGCATTTTACGTAAACAATGAAGCAGAAAAAGAGAGAGGAGTTCCTCGTCTAGTCATCAATTATAAACCATTGAACAAAGTTTTGGAATGGATTAGATACCCCCTTCCCAATAAAGACGACCTAGTCAATAGATTAAGTAATGCCACTATTTTCAGTAAATTTGACCTTAAATCCGGTTTACGCAAATTGCCATTCATCCCGACGATAGTTATAAACCGCATTTCACCACTCCATTCTACATTACGAATGGAATGTCCAGCACTTGGCCCGAAAAATGCCCCAAGTGAATTTCAAAATATTCTCAATGATATATTAAACCCTTTCACCATTTTATTGTAGTCTATATTGACGATATCCTTGTTTTTCAATGACCATTGAAGAACACATTAAACACTTGAAATCTTTCTTCAAGACAGCTTAAAGATAATGGTCTAGTTCTTTCACCTTCCAAGTGCAAAACTGCTTTCAGTCGTAATAAGGTTTCTTGGTCTTAATATCTTTAGAGGACAAGTCCAAATTCTATTGAACGAGCTATTCAATTCACGACAAGTTTCCCCGACAAGATAACAAATAAAACCCAACTGCAGAGATTTCTTGGCTCGCTGAATTACATAGGCAAGTTTTACAAGAATCTCAAGAAGATCTGCAAACCTCTTTTTCAGCGTTTGCAAGACAATCCTCCACCTTGGACTGACATTCATACTTCTGTCGTCCAACAAGTTAAAAATACGCCAAAGCATTACCTGTCTTGGCATTTCCAATGATTCAGCATTTAAAATTGTTGAAACTGACGCCTCAGATATTGGCGTCGGAGGCATTCTGAAACAAAAGTTAACACCTAATTCTTCTGAACAGATTGTTCGTTTTCATTCTGGTGCATGGAATACTACACAATTAAATTATAGTACTATTAAAAAAGAAATACTTTCATTAGTATTATGTATTTCTAAATTTCGTAATGATTTATTAAATCAAAATTCCTAGTTCAGATTGATCGTAAGTCAAGAAAATATATATTAGAAAAGATGTTGAAAATATAGCCTCTAAGCATTCTTTTCGCTAGATGGCAAGCTCTATTAAGCATTTTGATTTTGAAATTTAATACATCAAAGGAAGTAACAATTCGATTCGATTTTCCGACCGAGAGAATTTATTAATACAGTACCATTCATAAATGAGCACTAGAGGAGCATCGTCCTCTGGTGGCTTGGGTCGCCTTCAGCCCAATTAATCAGCCTGAGGAGCTATGGTTCCTCACCCGCTTAACCCTACAGCTTCAAACCAAAGAATAAATTCACTATTCTTGGCACCGTGCCTAAGCCTTACAATTCGGCTTTGGCCACCAACCTGTTCCGATCGACCCATTCAAGAATCCTCGCTAAGGCTTTGTCCTCGACTTCTAGTCATTCTCCGCGTTGAGTATATTCTCGATGGGAA
This sequence comes from Panax ginseng, assembly GCA_020205605.1. NCBI lineage: Eukaryota > Viridiplantae > Streptophyta > Magnoliopsida > Apiales > Araliaceae > Panax > Panax ginseng. Next base: position 47,463,675 of record CM035141.1, read on the forward strand.
AGTTACTTATTCCATATTGAACCCAAAGATGAAACCAAAGATCGATCCCAAAAACTTGCACCCGCTTTTTTCCCTCGATGGCATTTCCAAATTTCTAGCCCCTTATAAGTCCCTTGTGTACTATAAGGATATTCTCGCTAGAAACCGAGTCAAGAAAACATCAAACCCATTTATGCACGTAATGATAAATCAAAAGTTCTTTATCATTCTATGTATATTAAACAGCTTTATTCAAATCTCGATTGGGGAAGAATCCTCCGATCTCATGAACCTTTCTAGTCAAGACCATCAATTTTGCTATTATGATTACATTGAAGCTTCGGTATAAGGTCCTCCTTCACCGTAATGAGTCCTCACCATTCATGGTTCATACAATTTGACCATAAATTCAAAAGTCCATTTCCTATTGGTTCGTCCTTTGGTGGTATAGGTTAGGATCTTGTTATGATCTTCTTCCCACCCTTTAAAGGTCCAATTAAATCATTTCAATAACCATTATAAACCTATCCCTTTGAATGAAGGGGTTCCTCCCACTCTTTTATTCGTCAAGAATACAAAATTCCTTGGATTCTTAAATGGGAGTACTCGCCTCTCACCCCCGTGATCTCCAAATACCAAAGATTCCTAATGATCCGCTTCCCGAGTTTCTCGCTTTTTTACATTAAGTGGTGGGATAAATTCAACATTGATAGAATAGTCACTCGAGTTCAAGCAGAATTTCCTGTTGCTCGATCCCACTCTCCCCAACAAGGCTCGCTTCTCTCCGCCATTAAAGAAAAGGAGTCACCTCAAAGTCAATATCCAAAGTCATCCTTCTGTTCAACTTGTTCCGTAGTATTTCAGATTTTAAAGATCGCACCAAGAAAGAGTTATTAAAATTGCCCGTGTACTCAATAAAAGAATTGATGAAGCTTTGCATGAAGAGGCTTCTAATCATTCTTCCTGTGGTGACTCAATCGATTCACCACCGATGATGATGGCGAGTATGATCCTTACTTGACAACTCGACCTTCAGATGCTCAGGGACCCATTCACTCAATTCAATTATTCTGCACGGCCGGCCTTCCTATTCCAATACCAGCCTTCTGTTTTGGCCATCACCCACTTCTGTTACGATCGGCCATTCTCGCCGAAAGCGACCACTCAATCAAAGGAATCTGCTTTTCAATCGAAAGCAAAAGCAATTACTTATGTGCTGTTCCATTTAATCAAAAGTCATCGGCCGCTTTTCCAAAAGCAAATTGAAAGTGTTTGCCTTTTAGTCAAAAGTAGTTATCTTACTTTTTTTTACTTTTTCTTTTACTTAAGTAACATGTTTTCACTTATGTAAAATGTTTTTACTTTACCCACCATTGTAATAGTTCTCTTCCTCCTTGCATTATAAAAGAAATCGAGATCACTTAGTTCTTCGACTTCAAAACTTAGAAAGACTCTGAGCTCTCTCTCTCAGACAAATCTTTAGTTTCTACCTCTGAATAACCTACTTAACCCCTCTTCTCTACTTCCCCAGTTAAATGTTCTAAGTTTTAAGTTAATTTCATTTCAGTTTGTATATAGTTTCAGTAATCAATAAACTAATTTTATTTATTAATTTATTTGTGTATTCAATATATGCATCTCTGCTTCATCTCTCTCTCTTTATCTGCTTCCGCCCCCAAATGGTATTATTTCCAGTTCTTCAGCCCCTTCAGTTATCCATACTAGAAGAGACACTGAAGTACTCAGTAATCCTTCAATCAAAAATGTTAAGTTAAAAGACATTCTTAATCAAGGTCAAACCAGTCACCCTTGAAGACGACCTAGTCAATAGATTAAGTAATGCCACTATTTTCAGTAAATTTGACCTTAAATCCGGTTTCTGGCAATTGCCATTCATCCTGACGATAGTTATTATACATTCGGATAGCTATATATATATATATATATATATATATATATATATATAGCAAGGATCTTAGGCTCACCCTTATTGAGCTCACCCCGAGCTCACCCTGCCTTTTTTTTTATAAAAAAAACATAACTAATAAAAAATGTATAATAATTTTTAGAATTGAAAGTTTTTCAAAAAAAAAATGTTTTGGGTGTGATTTGGGTACATATAACAAAATAGTGTTATGCATCGCATAAACACTGCTTTGTTATATGTACCCAAATCACACCCAAAACATTTTTTGAAAAACACTTTCAATTCCAAAATTATTATACATTTTTATTAGTTATGTATTTTTTTATAAAAAAAAGGCGAGGTGAGCTCTGAAGTGAGCTTCAATAAAAGGGTGAGCCTAAAATGAGACTCTTCCTGAGCCAGTTGACGCTGTTGTCTTCTCCTTGGCGGCATTTTTTTGTTAAATAAATGCTTATTAGAAATTTATTTATTTCTCTAAATAGTTAAGGCATTACTTAACAATTTAACATACTCATTTAACACATCATCTCAAACAACTTGATATTTTTACATTCAAATCAAAGTTTTAACATCAAACTATAGCATCAACATTATTTACATCAACTATCCCTAATAAAGAATTCACAGGATTTAAACATTTAAAATATTCCTTCGTTCATAAACACGTCAGAATTTACATCTAAAACTAATTAAGTTCTTCACATAATTAAACAAATCATATCACTGTCGGTCAAGGTACTGATTAGCCTTGCTACGCTCCTCTTCTAAGATGTGATACATCGTCCTACGATCCATCATGTACATTGGTAGTCCTTTGAACTGGATTGGGTACCTCAAAACTCGATCTTGGGTCTTATTCATTGCCTTGTTAAGTGTAGAATATGTCTCCCCAATCTTCGCCTTCTTTGCACGACCATCATCTTCTGCAAGAAAAGCTCGACGTGATTCTCTTACCCATCCTTCCTCTGCTATTTTTAGTCTTTCGGAGGTTTCCTTCAGTTCCTTCTTCAGTTTCTCTATCTCCTCGGTCTTATCTTCGATTTGACCCTTCTCATGGACCAAATCTCATTCTACATTTCCCAGTCGTGAGTGAAGAGTCTAAATCTCCCTCTCCTTCTGCTCTAGAGTAATATGCTGAATAACCGCTCGCTTAGTCAAATCCTGGACCTCGTCTCGTAACTCTATGTTACGGTCGTATAACGTGTCATACATTTCAGCATCAACGGTGTACCGTGGTAGCTCCTCTTCTTCCTCTTCCTCTTCCTCAACAAATTCCTCCTCAGGATCCTCCTCAAGATCAGTCTCAGGTTCATGCTCCCGACCAACAACAACGGATCAATGGAGATGATTCCCTCTTCGCACCACCGCTCCCTAACGACATGAATGTCTCTTGGCTCCTCCTCCGTCGGTACTTATAGGGACACGGGTTCCTCCTCAATGAGGTACTATAGGTACATTGGTTCTTCCTCCCCAGCTTGACTAGCTTCTCCAATATTCGACATCCTGACAACAAAATTTTATGTTTTAGTTACTAAGTCGTATCATCTAACGCATACTTTAACACATAAACACATAAGGTCTTTTATTATCCTCAATAAAATACAGAAATTCAGTTCTTATAACTCGATAAGAGTTTTCCATCACTATCTTCTTTCTATAAGGCTACTACCTAAGGTTGTTCCCCCACCTAAGGTTCATAACCTACAGCTTTGATACCAACTTGTGACACCCCCAAATTCGGGTACTTCGATTCCACGGGATTTGGTGCTCACTGTACAAATATCATCTATCTATCTACCCATAACAAATGCAAACCATGCAATAGATAGAAATAAAATCTTCCCTTTATAGGGTTACAACATCTGAATCATAAACATAATCCCAGGCTAAACTAACCTTAAACATATGTGCGAAAATATAAACAATAAGTCTTAAACAACATCATTAACTCAAGTCTAACATAAATACATCATCAAATAAAATAACAAGTCTTCATCACTTGCTAACTTTTCCCTTGCCTTTACTAGTGGAAGGTTCATCTGTTCTTTCGTTCTTAACTACAATGTTATTATTAAGCAAGAGTGAGCACGATTGCCCACAATTATAACAATATAACAATGAATAATAACATGCGAGAGAAATAATAACTTTTGAAGTAAAAGATCAACTTTTGAATCAAGAATGAATAACAAGAATCAAAAGATTTTTGAGGGTCATAAGACCTTGAACTATGTCCTAGGTTGTCAAGGGTTATACTTGAAACCTTTAACAGTCATAAGACTATGGACCTTTCTACTCGTACTTAGGGGGATCATCCCTTAGTACAATACTGTGCACAATATCTTAACGCTAACGCATAAGTAAATCCCTTTGCAAGGTTGTTCATTTCAGGTTGACATTCAAGTCCGCACCAAAGGAAGTTTGGTTTGGATAATTCAATAAGGATTCTAAAATTTAGAACGTTCATCAACTAAGGACTAGTTGAATCAATAAAGTTCACTAGTCTAATAAGGTTCAACAATAATGATATTCGATTTGAATAATAATCTTAAGAAGTATACAATAGGACAATTATTGTATAACTGAATCATGCTTTGAAAAGATAATGAATCTTTAATATAACATTTGAACTTGAATAATAGTAATGATAATTTACTCGAGGTAAATAATAAACTTGAACAATAATGACAAGTAGGGTTAGGAAACTTGCCTCGTGCATAGATTACACTTTAACTAAGCACGTTCTTTGAATTTAATCCTACATACCATTCACAATACCAGTTAATTATAACTTAACTAATCATCAATGATCATTTTTTGTCTAAACTTTGGTTATGACTATACTTAGTCAAATTATCACATTAACTGTCATATAAAATCACTTCATGAATAATAATTTAATTATGTATTCCATAACTCAATCTACATGTAATTATGTTATTAAATGTTAAACATCTCTTTTATCATCACATTATACTTCTAACATGTTTACATGTTAATTACATTAAGTTACTAACACATTGCTAGACTTAATCATTTTTCAAAATTCCATTTCAGAACTTTCTGGAGAGTGGCGTTCTTGGTACCATCATTATATTTCTATTATTCATATTTATTTGATGAAATCATGCTACGGACTCTTGGCGTCATGAGCCGTGGCATCATGACTCGAGACTTTCTTGTTATGGCATGGAAATAAGGCACGAGTCGAGTCTGGCGACGAACGAAAAAAAATTGTTCAGTAATTCATGAAAATTGCGTAACACATTAAAAAAACTCCAATTAAATTACTACTACATGAAATTAATCATACCCACATACATTCCTTGTGTGTTCCGGTGTTGGATCTGCAGACCTTGGGGTTATCTCCGAGGTAGGAATTGTAACTCCCAGTGTGTGTTCCAGGGTTGATGCCGAACTTCCGGTAATATCCGGAATGGATATGAACTATCTTCCAGGGTTCTCTCTTGAAAGATGAATCTGTCCTCCTGCAATGTTAGTGACAGGTGTACAGAAAATTTCGAGTGTCTACAGATGCCCCTTTTATCATACTCATGCAATGTAATGCATGGGTAGGATAAAGAATCGTAGACACTTGAAATGCCATAAGACAAATATGATACTATATGTAACAACATGATGCAAATGTATGATGCATGTGTGCGGGGTTGTTGCCCAACATGTTGGGGGTGATTGTTGAATCCTTATACTGTTTATCGAGGATTGGCAACTATGACCTGATCAGATGTGTGATCCGAATCTATTAGGATGTTGATGTTGAAGTTATCACCAAAGTCCTGGATCTTTGATACCGACTTAATCCCGAAGAGGTATCTCTTATGTGTAAGAGATCTGTGGGGATAAAGCTTTGTCTGTTTGAGGATGTGTATAACATATTCCATCATCGATCTTCCTTGATGATGTTGACCTTTCCTGGTTTGTATCACCATGATATGTCAAGATTCTGTTGGATTTACTGCCAACAATAAATGCTGTCAGGATTTCCTAACCTTCGTTGATTTGTACTTCACCGACGTGTGAATCAACGGCTAAACACCCTGTGGGGTAGACTGTCAAGGTTGCTTGACCTTCGCTGACGTGTGAACCAACGGCTGATACTCTGTGAGCATATTGACAAGTTTACTTGACCTTCGCCGACGTGTGAATCAATGGAACATTGCATTGTGACCCCCGCCGGGGATCCACTAGGGACTTATGTATACAAACGTACTAAATCATCGAACATCTTTCGACGCTTTGATGGGTTTACTTGCCATCGGCTAAAATAATGTCAAGGCTGCTTAACCTTCATTGATGTGTGTGTTAACGGATGAACATGCGTTGTAACCCTCGCCGGGGTTCCACGTTGTAACCCCCATCGGGGATCCACGTTGTAACCCACGTCGGGGATCCACGTTGTTCTTTAGGGTAAATGACCTAGAATTGGCGGCATCGGACCTGTACAAGGTATTTCCGAATGTGATTTGTAGCAAATGAGATCACTGGCATGGTATACCTCGTGTTTGGGTGACTACCAATGTGACACCCCCAAAATAGGTATACATCACCTATTCTGAGTCGTCAAATACATGGTACAAAATACAAATAAAAACTTAATTATACAATTGTCGTGTAAAATACGACAAAACATAAGCTGTGAGTTTTAATACAACATAGTCTTCTAAATAGTATTCAAACTCAAAATAAGTCCTCAATACATTTATCTTCACACTATTTCATAGAATAGTGAGGACTACTAATGCTATCATCTGAACCGTCACTCAGTTCCCAGACTAGTCCCCACTATGTTCTCATTACCTGAAGGGGACAATGAAAGCAAAAGGGTGAGCTCAACTAGCCCAGTTAGAAATATTACGACTAAGATAATGCTGGATAAACTATCATTAGCCTTCAACAGTGTTAAACTGATAGGATATAACAAACATCAAGTTTAACTGCAGCAAAACAAACAATCCATTAAAAGAGTCAAGTAGAGAATAAAATCTACTATCTTCTATGATTTAAAAGGTTTTTCATTATTTTTATCGCTGAGACTCAGCTTAATAAATAATCCACATCATCCCTGCACTACGGTCAATGATATTCATCAGTATCACGACCACAAATTATCCATGCACTACGGGCCAAGGATATTCGTTTATTCATCAATGGTCATGATCATACCAACACTTGTCCATCAATGCACTACGGGCCTATGAGGACATTTTCCACATCATTTGTAACATTACGGTCATGATTACACCGAATAATCCCTGGTCATAATAATACCAAGTCCATCTATGCACTACAGGCCACAGATAACTTTTAACATAATATAAACCTGAGAATGATGACAATGATATAAGTATTCAATAAAACAAGTTCAAGAATTAATTTATATGAACTAATAACGTCCAAATTGTCAACATGATACTTCTTTGTAGAGTAAAACTCAAGAATGCTCAGAAGAATCCATCCATGAAAAGATACTGGATGAAGCAAAAATATCAAGGATATTCCACTAATTTCATGGAGTATAGAAGTCAAAACTTTAACCAACTGAGTATAATAAAGAATGGAATAACAAAAGAAATCACCAGGCATGCGATAGACCGCACAGACAGGTTATTCCAACGGAATAATAAATAATGGAACAGGTCATGCGTAAACGCACAGACAGGATATTCCAACAGAATAATAAATAATGGAACCAGGTCATGCGTAAACCGTAGAGACATGATTTTCCAACAGAATAATAAAGAACGGAACTAGGTCATGTGTAAATGCACATACAGGATGTTCCAACAGAATAATAAAGAATGGAATAACAGAAGAATTTCACCATGTATGCGGTACTTCGCATAGACAAGTTATTCCAACATAATGATAAAGAATGGAATAACATAAGTTCTCTTCATGAAGACGAAAGAAATAATACCCCTTACCGTAAAAGAAGAGTATTCTGACTGGTAGGGCGAGGATATTCTTGAAGAAAACCTACACTGTTTTTCTACGCTCAAAGCTTCTGAAAACTCTAAAGAAATACGCTCAAGATTATAGAAGAGAATTCTCTGAATTTCTGGTGTGATTTTAATTTCTAACTAAACATCCTATTTATAGGAGAATGGAAGGGATATTGTTAAGAAATGGACGCAAAAAAAATATCACGGACTAAACATCACAGCTTCACGGTTCAACATATCAATATTCCTTTTCAAAGAGTTGGCCAATTAGAAAAAACTACACATGCCAATATGGAAGCCTTAACCAATTAAAAAGCACCCCACATCTCAAGTTGTCAACAATGCTGCATGATTGAAATAAATTGGCCAATAATGATCAAGCTTGAAAATCACTCCATATCCTGCCAAATTTATCTACTAGACCACCACCACTCACCCAAATGCTATACAATTATATATATATATATATATATATATTATTTGATACGTATATACATATATATATATATATTATTTGATACGTATATACATATATATATATATATATACTTTATAACTTCCTTTCGATTATTTTGACAAAATAGGCAAATGGGAATCCAAATAATAAACAAAATTTATATCAAAGACTTCATAAAAATCCTTTAAATATTTTAACAACATTTATCATCATTATTAAAATTCACAATATTAATCGACCAGGTCGTTCCTAGGAAAAGAGGGGGCTTTCTAATAAGGATTTCTCCCTATTGGCGTGCAATTAGGTAACCAAACCTCTCCTTGACAGAACTTCTAGACATCGTTAATATTGTAAATAATAATATTAATAACTTTGTCATCTCAATTATTGATTTAATAATATATAAATATTAACAATAATTGAATCAAATAACGTGAGATACTATGCAGCAATTACTGTAGCAATAATTGAACAAAATTGAGTGACTTCTCATGTAAGCATCAATACTCAATACCGTGTGCTACTATGCAACCACGCGTATTACTGTACTTTTAACACCAGATGTTTCAACAGTTAACGGTAAAACTTCCGCCGTTATTTTCATAAAGTATTTTTGTCATTTTCTCAATATGATAATAATTCCGTTGTGGGGTCCACCAATGATTGTGCCGTCGTACAAATATTCCCTAATAAAATGAATATTCCCCGACTAATCGAATATTATATAACAACTTGCGTACTTTGAAAAATTTATAAATATTACCCACAACTATAACATTATATCAAATTTACTCCATAATATTCAAAAATGATATTTATAGAAAATTCATCTTTATTCATAAAAATTGGGGTCTTACAACCAATGAGTGATGTACAGACTCAAAGTTCAATCTGAGAAGACCAGGATTACAGGCTGTTTTGCTCAATCGCGTAGCGTTTTTATTCCCGATTTGTCCTTTTTAGTCTGCAAGAACTCCTTTTTATCTCGAACTGGACCGAGCCGAAGGGATGTACTGATATTGTGCGTGTTGTCGTATGTGTATATGCCACGGTACATGGATGAGATAGACATTGTAGTCATCATGGCAGTGAGAGCTCTCAGGGAGGGTCGTACCATTATACCGATGATTATAGCAGAGACTCTGAGGTCAGCCACATACTGCTACACTTATCCGACAGGAGTGTTCACGGGCAGCTCGGTCATGCTATACGTGTGGTTTATGTCACACTTGAGACCGATTGACACCTTTAGAAGGCATGGGTATTGTTTCACCCATGATATAGCCATGTCATACTCCTTTCAACCATCCGAGTGTATAGATGCCATGTCTTGGTCGATGTTCTTGGCGGATATCAGGGATTCGTTTAGCATACTGTCGTGCTCGGGGCTTAGCTCACCTTATATCTTTATTACTCATGCTCCGGGCAAGGACTATCTCCCTCTGGTGCTGTCAAACTACAATTTAACAAAGGATGGATATCGCTCCCCGTATCGACGATACTAGAATCGCTCCGCTCCAAAGACCTTCCATATTAATGTACTCCATCAAAATACATCTTCCATAATTGGCGCGTATCGTACTGATGGTGTTACTGAACTGTCATTACTCCTTCATCGGGGAAGTTTATCTCCAAGGGTTTGAAATCCCCTAAGGGTGCGGTGGCCAGTTGATCCATAATTCCTTGACCTTTGATGGACTATTGAGTCACATATACGATGTCAAATTGTTGTAGGATCAACTTCCATCTGGATAGCCGACAATTTAACATGGGTTTATTGAACACGTACTTGAGAAGATCCACGCGGGATATGAGATGGGTTGTGTGACCATGGAGGTAATGTTGTAACCTCATGGAAGCCCATGCTAAAACACAACACGTCTTTTCGATCAAAGTGTACTTGTGTTCACTGTTGCTGAATCTTTTGTTGAGGTAAAAGATAACTCATTCTTGGCCTCATCCGTCTTTCTGTCCCAGCATGCAGTCCATGGCATTGTCACTTATGGACATGTACATGAACAGGGGAACATCATCCCTAGGTGGTACCAAAACGAGAGCTTTGACTAGCTGTTCTTTAATTGTGAGGAAGGCATTTTGGCATTCGTCATTCCATTTCATGGAGGACTTCTTCCTTAATAGCTTGAAGATTGGCTCACAGGTTGTTGTGAGTTGAGAGATAAACATGCTAATGAATTTGATTCTTCCGAAAAATCCCCGTATTTCCTTTTCTATTTGAGGAACGGGCATTTCCGTGATATCCTGGATTTTTGTAGGATCCAGCTCAATCCCTTTGTGGCTGACTAGAAATCCTAACAACTTGCATGATTTAATGCCAAAGGCGCACTTGGCTGAATTCAACTTCAAGTTGTACTTACGCAATATGTTTAACAATTTTCTGAGATGGTCTAAGTGGTATTCCTCCTTCCGGGATTTGACAATGATGTCATCCACATAGATCTCGATCTCTTTGTGCATTAAGTCGTGGAAGAGAGCCATCATAGCCCGCTGATAGGTGGCTCCGACATTGATGAGGCCAAATGGCAACCGTCTATAGCAAAAAGTTCCCCAAGGCATGATGAAAGCAGTTTTCTCACGATCTTCCTCAACAACCATGATCTGATGGTACCCCACAAAGCAATCTACAAAGGAGTATATGCAATATTGCACATTATTGTCAATAAGAATGTGGATAAATGGCATGGGAAAGCTATCTTTTAAGCAAGCTTTGTTCAAGTCCTGGTAATCCACGCAAAATTGCACCTTCCCTCTAGGTTTAGGCACGGGAATAATGTTGGATATCCACTTAGGATATGTGGACACCATGATGATGCCAGCTTGAAATTGTTTCATAATTTTTTCTTTTACCTTTAAGCTCCACTCAGGTTTTAATTGCCTGAGCTTTTGCTTAACTGGCTTAACTCCTTCTTTAATGGGAATGAGATGAAGAACAATGTCAGTGGACAAACCCACCATGTCTTCATGAGACCATGCAAACATATCCTAGAATTGGGTTAGTAGCGTAACCATGTCATTCCGCTGGTTTGAGGTAAGGTCTGAACCAATCTGGATTAACTTAGGGCTTTCTAAGGTTCCGAGATTGAAGGAAGTGGTTTGGTCGAGGTTGGGTAAAGGTTTGTCTTTGACCATTTCTTGAATTTGTAGAGGCACCTCAATGTCATCTTATATTTTCATCAAGGCTGAATTCATCTCTACATCAAAGGTACAATCCTTGTGGAGAAGAGGCACCGTATCAGCAAGTATAAACACATCTAAATTCAGGGTCCTTAAACAAAATATGCTTTCACTTAGTATATATGAAGCATTTTGATCATACACAGTGTTAGCATATACTGGCAAAATAAACTGATAATACTGTACAGAAAAGTAAGCAGTTATGATATCTACAGGGCAGAAAGAGTTTTGCCCGTTTACTCTTGTCGACCAATGCAAGGAGTGTTGTTCCAATTGCCAAGGGCAAAGTCTGGGTGGACTGTAGTGATGGAGGGGTTGTCATCGTCCTCCTTGTCCCGAATGATGGCCATACGTCTGGGCAATCATCGTATGGGGTGTATATGTTGATATGTTCATAATGAACGATGATGCGTATGCCTGACATCATTCGGATGACGTCTTTCTTGATTCTTCGTTCCTCCTCTTCCACTGCGGGATTTGAAAAAAAGTCTTCTTTCTCCTTTATCGGTACCGGATTGGGAAATAACATAGCCATGATACTAGCTGGCACCTTTACAGGAGGTTGTGCAGACTCAGAGTTTGAAGGTGAAGATAAATGCCGTGCGTTTGAAGCTAAAGGAATTTACTGATGCTTATGACGATTCCTATGACTAGAACTGGCAGAATAGCCTAGTCCAGCTATTCCAGTTTGCTTAGTTAATTGAATTGGGTACTTGATACCTTGGAGATCGTTACCCAGCCCTTGTCCCTGCTGATGACCCAATGACATCATTTCTTGAGTAGTCGACATTACCTCGGCAGAAATCTTGGGTTCGGGAAATGGCATTCCAATAGCATGGTATTGGGTATTGCTTACTTCCAAGGCATGAAAACTGACCGGTTCAACATCTTCATTGGCCTTGATGAATGGCATGTCCCCGTGTTGAGGACACTCTGGTTCAGCGTTGACCGTTACTAGGCTATTATTGATAATGTATTTCAGTTGCTGATGAAGGGTGGAGGGGACTGCCCCTGCCATATGAATCCAAGGTCGTCCCAAGAGCAGGTTGTATCCCGAATCTATCTTAAGTACGTGGAAAGATACGCAGAATGTGTGGGGACCAATTTCGATTGGCAGTTCAATTACTCCGATCGAATTTCGGCAGGCTCCATCAAAAGCTTTGATGATAGTATGGCTACTCCGAAGTCGATTGAGATTGATATTCATCTTCACCAAGGTAGCATATGTACAGATATTTAGTGATGAACCTCCATCTATCTAGACTCCAGCTAGCATGTATCCGGAGGACAAGACCGCAATGTGCAACAGCTTGCAATGATCGGTCCCCTCGGGCGGTATGTCATTATCCGTGAAGGATATCACATTGTTTTTGAAAATGTGACCAACTAGATGTTGAAATTTTTCTGTATCAACTGATGTTAGTAGATAGGCTTCTTCTAAAACCTTTAGCAAGATCGTCCGGTGATCCTCGGAAGTTAGGACCAAGTCCAAAATTGATATTTATTGTGGAGCTTCTTTTAAGCCTAAAATCACATTGGCTTTGTTATGACCCATAGTGCGGAGGAATTTTTCAATCTTCTCCATAGGTATTTTCCCCTTTGATTTGATGGTAGACTTGATCACCTGTTGAGGAAGATACAATGGATTTTCTTTCGACACTGTAGCAGTTGTATGTGAGGTGGATCCTTCACCTTCTCCATAATTCAATGGAACCTTGTGCAAGCTAACAATAGGATATTGTGCTCTGCACGACAAGTAGATTGGCTCGGGAGCGGCCACTTTCAAAGGATTGTTGCTTCCCTTGAGTTGAATTGTTGGCATTGTGAGTGATTTATTAGCCCCATCAGTCTCAGTGGATATGACTGCTACCAAACTCTTCCACTTAGTAGGACATGTATTATCACTTGCACGTAACACAGTATCATCGTCTGCTAAATGAAGGACACCACTGGCAATTAGATTTTGGATGAGGTGGTAAAGTTCCCAACATTCTTCTGTGCTGTGACCGCGAAAATGGGAGTGATATTGACATACTCCATCAAAATTGTACCATCTTGAACGGGGGTTGATTGGAGGTAGAAGGGAACTGATCCTTCCTTCATTGATTAACATCTGAAGGATTTCCTCCATAGGTTGCCCTAAATAGGTGAATTCCCTTTTGTTGGAAAAATCCCGACGGGCTTTGGCATTTGCTCTCTTTATCACTTTGTCTTCCAACATTTCATTTTCTGAAAGTGACGAGGGAATATTCATGACAAGAGGCAAGAGACTGGCATGCTACTCGCTGATTAATTGGCGTGTCACTAGATGCTGATAAGTCACCAATTCTGCCAATTGCTCAATTTTCTTGCATAGAGCTTTCATCTTTCGTTCCATTATGAACTGGAACTTGCAATAATCCCATTTGTCAACACCGTCTTTGAGGGTCTGGGAGGATTCACAGTTGAAATTAGAACTCAGTCCATTGCTCCGATTGATCATGTTGACCTCTTCTTCTTTGTGTTTAGGAAGAGAGTTGTCTTGAACGTGAGGCTGATCTGGTTTGGTGACCACGATCTCACCGTTGTCTATCAGGTCTTGGATCTTGGGTTTCAAGGCCCAACAATCCTGTGTATCATGTCCAGGTGCCCCGGCATGATAAGCACATTTCCGAGCAGCATTTAAAATCCCGTCCATTAGGGTTGGCTGGTGGAAGAAGATGCGTAATTTTCTTCTGTGTTTTTAGAAGAGTGAAAATGTTCTCGAGGGTGTCCCCTAAGGGTGTGAACACTCGAGGGCGCACGTTTGACTTCTCCACCTTTTGGTATTGGAGGGTTCGAAGACTGTACTTGAAAGGGAGTGTAGTTTCTCCTTTGAATAGGCATATTCTGATTGCCTTTTTGACCCTTTAGTATCATGGAAACATCTTCCTCTTTCCTTTTATGGATCCTCCGGGGGTTGTTTCTATAATTTTCGGATTGGATTTGATCAGCAACAACTTTAAGGGCAGCTAGGTCTTCAATCTTTCTGGACTTCAATCCAATCTCAACAATCTCCCCAAGTTTGACCATTTTAGAAAATGGTTTATCGATGTCGGCTAAAACTCTTTCATAGAAAGGAGCTTCTTGTATGTCTATGAAAGTCATGACCATATCTGATTCTGTCATGGAAGGAATAACTTGGGCAGCCATGCGTCTCCACCTTTGAGTATACTCTCTAAAAGACTCATTAGACTGTTTCTTGATCTTAGTAATTTGATACCGAACAGGAACCATCTGAGACTGAAAGTTGTATTGAGTGAGGAAGGCATGCATTATCTCTTCCCAACTATGGATCTTTGAATTATCTAATCTTGTGTACCACGAACGAGCTTCTCTAGTTAGACTCTTATGGAATAGTTGCATTCTGAGCTTTTCATCCTCTGCATAAGATTCAAGTTCTCCAATAAACACGTTCAAATGTGTGTAAGGATCTCCTAACCCGTCATATTTTTCGAAGTCAGGAGTCTTAAACTTTTCTGGATAATGAACACCAGGGAAAATGTAAAGGTCAGCATATGAAACACTCCCGTGTGTTTCAATTCCTTTGATAGCACGAAGGGTCTCTTCCATTTGGAGGACTTTCTTTTTGATGTCACCGGTGTCTTGATCTCCTGTGAGATGGGCGGCATCATGAGTTTTGTTGGTCGTATCCAACTGTAGTTCAGGTATTGTAATGACCTGGGTTCCCCCTTGTGTGGAGGATTCAGCATGTACGGGTATTTTTGGACCCTAAGTAGACTAGTGTAGTTCTTTGAGTAGAACAGCCAAATCTGTAATTTGTTTGCTTAATCCGTCGAATTATTTGCGAGAAACTAGATTAAGGTCGATCCGGTGGGATGCGACATTATTATTTGTGAGCTGCAGCCTTTTTGGATTTTGACCGGGTAGTAGGTCTGTTTGGTTCCCCGCGAAAGACTTGCATAGTTTAGTCTTTAGGGAATGTGTATAATAGCATGCTATTTGATATGTCCATTTTAGGAATTTTATCCTGCAAAACGGATGTCAGCTGTTTGTAGCATGTTTATTTTAAATATGTATGTGTACGTATTTCTTCATATTTCTCATTACATGGAGATAGATATGGAATGAAATTATGAGTAATTATGTTTATAAATAATTGAAATAAGAGAGTATGAAGAGACTTTCCTTCGTTTTGGGTTTATCAGAGGCTGACCTATCTTAGGTTACTCTCGCGGCTTTTTTGCATGAAGGTTCCCAAATCATCGCAATTTACTCAACGGGAAATTAATCTGGTCTTTCAACTGGAGCGAATTTGGGTGGTGCCTTTCCCAAGCCTCGGGGAATTAGTCTTCCCACGAGTCCAGTAATCAAACACTGACGGGATAGCCTCCTGGTGGAGGGGCCACACAACATACATTCACATACATCGCGTCTCACCGTATGAAAATGATGACAAGTGCGAAGCACTAATATCACAAGAAGATATGGTGCGAGGCACTAAGTGCAATAAGTAAATGCATTCGTACACATTCAACATAAATGTAAATGCAACATTCACACACAAGCATATAACAGTTTTGAAAAGATTGTAATAGCGGCTTAAGTCTTCTTACTGGTGTCCCTAGCAGAGTGCGCCACCTGTCGACGTCGGGATTTTTAATTGTCCCTTTCCGTTACTTGTTCTTTGGTTTTATCATTTTAGGTGAGATTTGTTTGAAAAAACAATTGAAAAAGGTCTGACATGTATAATGTCGACGATGGACTATTAGAGTCGCTAGTTGGTTTTTTAAATGGTTGTACCAACCCAACCGAGAAAATGTTTGCACATTGACCCAGTGATGTGACACTGCTAAACGGGTCGGTGAAACTGAGATTCATTAGGGTCCGGGGACTTGATTATGTGGAGGGAAGGTGTTAGGCACCCCCCCCCCCCGACATCCGTGTTACCACGGTGACCACCTCTTTTCAAGAAACTATTATCTGAATGTGTATGGGTGTGGGTCAATGTGCTATTATTTGGAAGTAGTGCGAGGCCTCGTTCGCACCAATATACACAGGATTTGAATTTATGTAAAAATTCAGTTTTAGCAAGATATGGCAGTGATGTTTTGTAAAAGAGGTTTTTCAAACCCTGATGCTCAATAGTAATTGAGACCTTTTAATACTTCCATTTTATTCAATATTTGGCTTGATTGATTTTATTTTCGAGATGTGAAGCATCTATAAGAAAATAATGTACAAAATAATGTCTACTTCCTCGTGGGTATGAAAACCATCTGAGAAAATTCAGACACCGCTGAATAATTTACAAGCTACTTACAGCTGAAAATGTCCATCACGGGAACCGAATCTAGATCCAATAGGCTGAATCCGTGATCACATGATACCTAGGTGCACATGATACCGCAATTTGTATGAAAAAAGTAAGCAGATATATATATATAAAAGTTGTAAGTATATATATACAGACATGATCACCAACCACGAAGCATCTCCATGGGGGATCAGAAATGTAAATAAAGCTATAAAAAGATATCAACCACCACGGAGGAAATTCTAGGTGGGACAAAACATAAATAAAGTTGTAAAGCTATCAGCCACCACGGAGGAAACTCCAGGCGGGACAAAATGTAAATAAAGTTGTACAAAGCAATCAACTGCCACGAACTGAACTCCAGGCAGGACGAAACATAAAGAAAGTTGTAAAAGCGAGCAACCACCACGAAGTAAACTCCAGGATGTAAGCAATAAACGCACCGGATGTAAAATCCAGGCTCATCGAACAAAGTTCGACAACAATTCATATATATATAAGTATATATATATATAAAAGCAAGTAAACGCACTAGATATAAAATCCAGGCTCATCGAACAGAGTTCGACAACAGTTCATATATATATATATATATATATAAAAGCGAGTAAATGCACCAGGCATCAAGTCTAGGCTCATCGAACAAAGTTCGACACACGATTAATAAATATAAGTATATATATATATATATATATATATATATATATATATATATATATATATATATATATATTAAAGCAATTAAATGCTCGCATCAGACCGAAGTCTAGGCTAATCGAACAAAGTTTGACACAATTCATATATATATGTATATATATAAGTAAATAAATGCTCCAGACCGAAGTTTAGGCTCATCGAACAAAGTTTGACACACAGTTCATATATATATATATATATAATATGTATAAACGCTCCAGACCGAAGTCTAGGCTCAATCGAGGCATAACTCGATAATGTTAGTCCATATATATATATATATATAATATGTATATACAAACTAAAATAAAACTGCAGACCGAAGTCCGGGCAAACGCACGCAACACGACTCTCAACGTGAAGAAGATTGTGTGCAAAGATGAAGAGAAAGGCTTTAAAGTGTGTGAGAAGGCTTACAGTTGGTTGCCAAAAGAAGACTTCTATATATTTAAAGTGGATGAAACTTGGCTCCCGCCAGTACAAAAGTAGTTATATGTGAGCTCACAAGTGTTTAAAATGGGAAAGCACTCAGTATATTGCAAGTACGGAGAAAATTTGACAGGGCTTCCTCGCTCTTTCTCTTCTCAAAATGGCCACCCCAAGCCCTCTATTTATAGAGGGGGGGAGCCGCAGGTGTACCTGAGGCTGCCCGGGTTGCCCCGGGTTTCTCAGGTCGGGTCGTCTCATAGTACGTGCACATAGACACTACAATGTCCCATTGAACTTTCAGAATTGCAATCTGGGCATCCGATTGAGGTATATATGACCTATTTCAGACCGCCGTTGTCGAGAGTTGTACAATGGCATGTGATTAGAGTTTGTACGAAGTCATTGAAGATGGGTCGATGCCTTTCGGTCTTCAAGCTTTAAATTCTATCTGTTACCCCTCAAAATCGTCACTCGGGATTGGTTTTCCTTGATTCTTATGGGACATCGTTGTGTGGAGATGTGTGTATAAAATGTTGAGATGAATTGATGTGGCATCGCATTGGCAAGATGACGAGGTTGCCCTCACCAAAGTGTTATCATGGGTTTGAATGATAAAGCGACGTTGCTCGGGGGCTTCACCAGATTGAATTACTTTGCAAGTGTTGAAAGTCCTCAATGTCAACTCTGAGGTGTGTCTGTCTTCCCGGTGTGCCTGTCCTCCCGGTGTTATCTATGGGTTAGTACTGGGTGTCTCGTTGTGAGCGCCGAGATTGAAGCTGGTTGCATTTGAAATAAGCATTTCTAGGGTTATCGTCGGAACTGGATTCCTTGGGGTGATCACCAAGGTTGGTAGCTATTCCCGTGATTGGGACTGAGACTGGATACCTTGGGGTTATCTTTGAGATTAATCGGTCTTCTCCATTGTGTGTTCCGGTGTTGGATCTGCACGCCTCAGGGTTATCTCTGAGGTTGGAATCGTTACTACCAGTGTGTGTTCCGGGGTTGATGCCGAACTTTCGGTAGTATCCAGAATGGATATGAACTGTCTTCCAAGGGTTCTCTCTTGAAAGATGAATCTATCCTCCTACAATGTTAGTGATAGGAGTACATAAAATTTTGAGTGTCTACATATAAGAAAATAAAAATTTATACGAATAATACCTGGAGTTCCATCCTCGGCTGCTACCGTATCCTGAACTGTCTAGTTGAAGACTCTGGCGGTTGTTTTTGTTGGTTTGTTGGTTGAAGTTGGTCCAATTATCGCCAATGTCCCCCTGCTTTTCCCCGCATTAACACTCCCTGCCTCCTTTGTCCCTTGTGGACAGTATTTCACCTTATGCTCCTTTGATCCATAATTAAAACACCCAATATACATCCTAAGATTGGGGCAGTTAGGAGAAATATGTCCCTTCTGCCCATACTTATAGCACACAAACGTTCCCTTTAAACACTCTCCCGAGTGATTCTTTCCGCAATTCCCACATTGCATAACCTATTTCTTTCCACCTCCTGGCCTATTTTCGGTATTCCTAACATTATCTCCTTTCCTTTTTCTAGTCCTACTACCACTACCCCTTCTCCAACTCTAGTTTGATTTGCCTCCCACTAAAAATTCGCCTCTACTTTCATCGTATAGGTGGCAAAAGCTGTCTTTTGCCCATCTGTTACCCTAGCTATCACAAATGCTTCTACAAGCTCAGTTGATCCTCTAAATCCTAGCTGTTCGACTACCTTGAAGTCTTTAAAGTTTGCCGATCGATTTTCTGGCTGATTTTTCACGGATGGTATTCCATTCTACATAGCTTGTGCGACCATATTAGAATTTTTTTGCATCGGGTCTGGTTGTCCTCCAACATTGTTAATAGATTCTTCTGCCCTTTGGTTTCGTTTTCGTCTTGGCGGTATTATCTGATTAAATAAAATCATGTTCATCCAACTAATTCATAGTACTTTACACGATATAACATAGCACATACTACTTTAAACATCCGCTATCCTTTTGTGACACAAAAGTCGGGAATCGCTGCCACAACTTATACAAAAGTTGAGAATATTACATTACACATCATAGAACATACTTATTCAAGTAATACTAATACTACTTATTTCCTACGCCTTCACTAACGATCAATTGCTTAGTAATCTATATATTTCCATTATCCTCAATAATCCATTTACACATAACTATACCGAGTTCGTCAAACTTACCACACATTATGAGTTCAAGAACTTACCACAATCATATGAGTTTAAGAACTTATCCTAGTCAGACCTTTGGCGTCAATTCACTGAGGGGTTCAAAAATTTCATATAATTACGAGTCATGAACTTACCATAAGTATGAGTTTTAAGAACTCGAACATAACCTTATATTCACTAACTATACTCTACCTATCTATTAGGGTTTTCCGACGTACAATTAGGTTTTTAACTGTACAATTTGTTTTCTAAATATGAGATTAGGGTTTCTAATTTCTTATTAGGATTTATTAATTACAAACCTTATCCGATCAATTATTGATCAACATTTCTATACAGTACAAACACGTACTTATCAAAATAATTATTTTAATTATATTTTCTATCGAATCCTTATCCTGACTTAGGGTTAGGGTTTCTAATCTTGTTAAGCACAACTCTACTCTAAATTTATTAGTCAATACACAAATTGACCTTCTCGAGACTCATATCACAGATACTTGTCGCAAAATTGATGATTAATATTAATATTAATAAATAAATAAAAATTCATAAAATTTTGATTATTCGAAGTCCCGGGTTATCACAAGGAGGGCAACGAGGACCAGAAGAAACAGGGCAGATCGAGTGAGTGAGAAGAGAGTTGATGTTGATTTGATTTGGGGGGAAACGTTACATATTAATTTGGGGAAAAAAGAGCTATATCTCGATGGTCAGCCTCTGGCCATCGCTATTGATACCCTATTCCGACGGTTCCGTCCTAACCGTCGCTATAGGTTAAATTTTTAGTAGTGGAAGAGTCCGGCTTCGGTGCATTCCACATAAGAAAGTCACCAGCGAGAGGCTCGGGGCTCTTTGTAATTTATACTTATGGCTCTGATACCAAACTGTGACGCCCCCAAATTCAGGTACTTGGAACCCGAACTCGGTGCTTCACGATAATAAAAATATCAAACTTAATTTACATATATCAGAGTTGTCTAGCCCCATGTACGCGACCTTTAATACATTGCATTACATGATAGATAATAAATATCAAAATCTTAATAACGTCTAACTATTACATAAGATACCAAAAGTTTATTATGTTTGCTTTCCTTTTCCCTTGTTCTTGCCTGAACCTTCAGGTTGATCACGCTTGGCTAAAAACATTTACATTTAAAGCAAGAATGAGCATTTGGGTGCCCAGCAAGTAATAGCTGACAATAAACGTTAGCTGAAAGAAGTAAATGTTTTCTGTGAATGACACTTCTACAACAAATCAACAGTTGTGAAGTAAGCTGAAATAATTCTAAACAGCATAACAATTCTATCTCAAATTTTGACACTACGTATTGACTATAATTGGTGAACAGCCGACAGACTATGAACTTTGTTTTTGAATTTCGATATTCAATTGAATAACAAGAATTTATTCTACACAATAACAAAGTGGAATATTTTCCAGAGTTTATGTTGAGTGATCCCTAAGGATCGTGAACTTAATTTTTGAGTAACTATCAAAGATTTTCTTTGATATACCAAGGTGTATCAGGTAACCATAAAGATTAAGTCATACATGTGACGCCCCCAAACCAGGTATACATCACCCATTCTGAGTCGCCAAATACATGGTACAGAATTCTGTGACGCCCCCCAAAATAGGTATGTATCACCCATTCTGAGTAACCAAATACATGGTACAAAATTCAAATACAACTTAACTATACAATTGTCATGTAAAGTACGACAAAACATAAGCTAGGAGTTTCAACACGAATATTATCTTCTAGACAATATCCAAACTCAAATTCAATATTATTACATTTATTTTTACATTATTTCATAAAATAGTGAGGACTACTAATGTAAACATCTAGACCATCACTCCGTTCCCCGACTAGTCCCAACTATATTCTCATTTCCTGAAGAAAATAATGAAATCAAAGGGTGAGCTCAACTAGCCCAGT
This sequence comes from Panax ginseng, assembly GCA_020205605.1. NCBI lineage: Eukaryota > Viridiplantae > Streptophyta > Magnoliopsida > Apiales > Araliaceae > Panax > Panax ginseng. The sequence goes on from CM035141.1 coordinate 47,485,762, forward strand.
AAGAAATATTATGACTAAGAAAATGCAGAATAATTTATCGTTAGCCTTCAACAATGTTAAACTGATAAAATACAATAGACATCAAGTTTAACAGCAGCAGAACAAGCAATCCATTAGAAGAGTCAAGTAGAGCATGATATCTACTATCTTCTATGATTTAAAAAGTTTATCATCAATTTTATCGCTGAGACTCAACTTAATAAATAATCCACATCATCGAATCATCCATGCACTACGGCCAAGTATATTCATTAGTATCACGACCACAAATTATTCATGCACAACGGGCCAAGAATATTCGTGTTTTCATCAATGGTCATAATAATGCCAACAACTGTCCATCAATGCACTACGGGCCAATGCGGACTTTTGCCACATCATTTGTAAAATTACAGTCATGATTATATCGAATAATCCCTGGTCATAATCATACCAAGTACATTTATTTACTACGGGCCGCAGATGACTTTCATTATAATATAAGCATGAGGATGATGACAATGATATAAGAATTCAAATAGAAGAAAACAAAGGATAAATTTTTAATGATTTATAATTTAATTTATCTAGAATTCAATAATGTCCAAATTGTCAACATGATACTACTTTGTGGAGTAAAATTCAAGAATAATATTGTATCAAAAATGATTTGTACCGAAAAGAAATCAAATTTTGTTATGAATAGTACCCCGGGTGAATAGTAACCAAGTGAATAGTACACCGTTAATAGTATTCAAGCATAAAAATGTTAAAACTTATCAAGAATGCTCAGAATAATATTTCCATGAAAAGATAATGGATGAAGCGCAAATATCAAGGATATTCTACTAATTTCATGGAGTATAGAAGATAGAACTTAACAAAATGATTATAAAATTCAAAATCTGAAAGGAAATAATATTACTTACATACTACAGAGTATAGAAGAAAATATAATTTCATACTAATACTGAACAAAAATAATATCCCTTACCTTAAAAAGAATAATATTCCAACTTGTATAGCGGGAATATTCTTGAAGAAAACTTGAACTTTTTACTACGCTCAAAGCTTCCTTAAACTCTAAAGAAATAAGCTCAATATTATACTCTAAAGAATAATATTTCAATTGTAACGACCGAGAAATTCGGATCTTATTGTAAAATAATTTTATTAAATTAAATAATAATAAAATTCTATTCTATGTGTTATCAAGATGGTTGTCATTGTATAACCTATTGATATTAGAATGTCGTAGTATTTGAGCTACATGAACGAATTAAAGTGTTTGAATTTCCAAGACGAAAATAAAAGTTTTTCGAGAAATTTTCTGAAAAACACTATTCATCGGTATTTGTTCGGGATTTCTTTTTGAATTTCCGAGAAATACATAATGATAGAATGACAAGGTAAGATGGATTATGTAATAAAAATCTAGTTATGGAAAATGTAATATTTCGTTTACGGACTTATTTTATAAACGTTAAGGAAGGCAAAGCGGTAATGAATAAGTAATAACTGTATAATACTTAGGTATTGTACAAGGGTAATGAAAACGAGTATAATACGAAGTATTATACGAGTTGGTATGAAGAATAAAATATCGTATATAATTTCTATATGAATTAGAATACGAAAATGATACATGAACTATGTGTATATGTATTAAGTAATGTTAAAGGACTTGGAAGATTGGTTAACAATTTGTGCAAGCCCAAGTGAATAAAATGTTAAGGCCCAATTATTGATTAATAAACAAGTTAGTGTTTATTAATCCAAAGCCCAAGGATTTATTTAATCCAAGCCCAAGCTAGAGTCCATGACTTGTTTGACTCATGGGACAAACCATACTAATATGGTTAAAATGTGGTGACTAAGTTAATGTAATGATCAAGTATTAGAAGTAATGACCAAGACTTATGAGTGGTGGTCAAGCAAAGGATAGGTTTTGTGCCTTGCAAGTAATGAATAGTAAGGAGGTGCATAAGGAGGTGGTATTGTTTTAAAGTCCAAATTAACTTTGGAAAATCTATATGTAGAGGAGGCTTACAAGCCATTTGTTAGTTTTTCAAATAATCCAAACATTACAAAGTGCTTAATTGTTAGAGAGATTAAGTTACAAATAAGTTACTTCCATAAGTAAGAAGAAGAAGAAGAAGAATCTACTTACCAATACTTCAAAAGTAAGACTTCTTCTCTAAATTATCTTTTATCTCTATTCATGATAGGTTTAAGAAAGATGGATTTAAGGAACATGAATGTTAAGAAGTAAGAAGAATGTGTAAGTAATGAACTTAAGCCACATAAGTTGGTAATAGGTCATTTAAGCTAGCATAAGTTATAAACTTATGTGAAAGTATTATGAACTTGTAATGAGTTTATTAAGAGAAGTGATGTGGATGTAAAAGGACTTGTATGATTATATGTATCATGTATACATAAGTAATGTTATATGTTAAGAACATATAAAGTATGATGATTAAGAAACATTAACTGTCATAAGTCATGAACAATAAAATCTTAAGTAGTTTATAATTTGACAAGTTATAAGCTCATGATGAATAAGTCTAAAATCTAACAATAAATATAAGTTGTTGTAATAAGTATGTTGAGATGTTCACATGATGAATGGAATTCATTTGTAATGTTGAACAAATCATAAGAATGAAGATTTGCCGGAAATTGCACGATTGGACGATAATCGTCGAATTCGTAAAATTCTCGGAATAGAAGTCAAATTTTGTGTTTGAACTCAGAACCATTGTTTTCCGATGGATGTCGACATCGGGATTTTTGGGTGTCCCTTTCCGTTACTTGTTCTTTGGTGTTTTCATTTTAGGTGAGATTTGTTTGAAAAAACAAGTGAAAAAGGTACGACATGTATAATGTCGACGATGGACTTTTAGGAGTCGCCAGTTGGTTTTTTAAATGGTTGTACGAACACAACCTAGAAAAGGTTTGCACATTGACTCAGTGATGTGACACTGCTAAACTGGTTGGTGAAACCGAGATTCATTAGGGTCCGGGGACTTGGTTATTCGGGGGGAAGGTATTAGGCACCCCCCGACATCCGTGTTACCACGGTGACCGCCTCTTTCCAAAAAACTATTATCTGAATATGTGTGTGTGTGTGGGTCAATGTGCTGTTATTTGGAAGTAGTGCGAGGCCTCGTTTGCACCTATATACACAGGGTTTGAATTTATGTAGAAAATTCAGTTTTTAGCAAGATATAGCAATGACGTTTTATAAAAAGGTTTTTCAAACCCTGATGCTCAATAGTAATTGAGACCTTTTATACTCCCATTTTATTAAGTGTACGGCTTGGTTGATTTTATTTTACGAATGCGAGGCATCCGTATGAAAATAATGTACAAAATAATGTCGACTTCCCTGTGGGTATGGAAACCATCTGAGGAAATTCAGACACCGAAGTCTAGGCTCATCGAATAGAGTCCGACAACAGTTCATATATATAAGTATATATATATATATATAAGCGAGTAAACGCACCAGACCGAACACTAGGCTTCTATAACTTTAGAGTGGGTAAACAGTGACTTTTGTAGGTACAAAAGGGCTATATATGAGCTCACAAGTGTTTAGAAGGGGAAAGTACACTGCATGGGGTGAGTGCAAAGAAATTGGGCAGGGCTTCCTCGCCTTTTTCTCTTTCAAAATGGGCTGCCCAAGCCCTCTATTTATAGGCATTTTAGCCGCAGGTGTAACAGAGGCAACCCGGGTGGGGTCGGGTTTGTCGGGTCGGGTCATCTCAAAGTACGTGCACTCAGGCACTGTAATGTCCACTCGAAATTTCAGAAGTGCAATCCAGGCATCCGTTTGAGGTATACAGGACCTATTTCAGACTGCCTTTGTCGAGAGTTGTACGATGGCATGGGATTAGAGTTTGTATGAAGTCATTGAAGATGGGACGATGCACTTCGATCTTTAAGCTTCAACTTTCATCCGTTACCCCGCACAATAGTCAGTTGGGATTGGTTAGTCTTGTGGGACATCGTTACGTAGAGACGTGACATGGCATCGTGTTGACGAGATGACGATGTTGCCCCTCACCGGTGTTATCGCGGATTAATGTAAAGTCATGACGTTGCTTCGGACTTTCTTTGAGATTGAATTGCTTGTAATTATTGAAGGTCCTCATTGTCATCTTTAAGGTGTGCCTGTCTTCCCGATATTATTGTTGGGTTGGTGCAGTGTATCTCGTTGTGAGTGCCGAGATTGAAGTTGGTAGCATTTAAAACAAGCATTTCCGGGGTTATCGCTGAAACTGCATTCCTTGGGGTTATCACCAAGGTTGGTGGCTATTCCCATGGTTGGGAATGAGACTGGATACCTCGGGGTTATCTCCAAGATTAATCGGTCTTCTCCGGTGTGTGTTCCGGTGTTGTATCTGCATGCCTCGGGGTTATATCAGAGGTTTGATTTGTTACTCCCAGATTGCGATCCGGGGTTGATGCTAAACTTCCGGTACTATCCGACATGGATCTGGATCGTCTTTCAGGGTTCTCTCTTAAAAGACGAATCTCTCCTCCTGCAATGTTAGTAACAGTCGTAAAGAAAAATTCGAGTGTCTACAGATGCCCCTCTTTATCATACTCATACATGGCGATGCATGGGTAGGATAAAGAATCCTAGACACTTGAAATGCAACAAGATGAACGTGGTACTATGGGTAAAAAAATGATGCAAATGTATGATGCATGTGTAAGGGGTTGTAGCCCAACATGCTGGGATGATTGTTGGCTCCCTGTTGCTTCAACTGGGAATTGGCAATGTTGACCAGATTCGATGTGTAAGCCGAATCTCTTATGTGTAAGAGATCTATAGGGATAGAGCTTGATCTATTTGAGAATGTGTATAACATATTTCATCATCTATCCTCTTTGATAACATTGACCTTTCCTGGTTGGTATCGCCAGGACATGTCAAGATTTTGTTGGATTTACTACCAACAACAAATGTTGTCAGGGATGCCTGACCTTCGTCGACGTGTACTTCACCGACATATGAATCAACGGCTGAGAAATCCTGTGGGATATACTGTCAAGGCTACTTGACCTTCGCTGACGTGTGAATCAATGACTGAGATTCTGTAGATTGTCAAGTTTGCTTGACCTTCGCTGTCGTGTAGATCAATGGAGCATTGCGTTGTGACCCCCGCTGGGTATCTGCTGGGGAATACGAGCAGTTGGGTATAAAGACTTCGAATAGCTCTATAGCTCTGATAGGTTTAATCGCTATCGGCTGAAATGACGTCAAGGTTGCTTGACCTTCGTTGATATGTGTGTCAACGGTTGAGCATGCGTTGTAACTCCCACCGGAGATATACGTTGTAACCCCCGTCGGGGATCTACTGGGGACGCATGAGTACGTACGCAACTCCTGAATAGTTCTCAATGCTTCGATGGGTTTAATTTCCATCTGCTGGAATAACGTTAAGGCTGCTTGACCTTCGTTGATAGACAAGTCAACGGATGAATTTGTTGTAACCCCTACCGGGGATCTACGTTGTAACCCCCATCGGGGACTCACGTTGTAACCCCTATCGGGGACTCATGTAGGGTAACGACCTGGAGTCAGCGGCATCGGACCTGTATAAGGTATTGCCATATGCGATTCGTGACAACTGAGGTCATCGGCAGGGTATGCCTTGTGTTCAGGCAACTACCAATGAGTGATGTACAGATTCAAAGTTTCATCTGAGAAGACCAGGATTGTATGCTATTTTGCTCAATCGCTTGGCATTTTTATTCTCGATTTGACCTTTTCAGTTTGTAAGAACTCCTTTGCAACTGGAACTGGACTGAGCCGGAGGGGTGGGGTCCACATAGGGGTGCCGCAGGTGCACCTGCTACAACCATAGGTGGGCCTGTGGCCAATCGTGGATGATAAATTCCAACAGATTGGTCTCACAAGTCACTTTCAACTTGCTTCGCAAAGAAAAACCGCGAGCCATCTTGATTTGGTTGAGTTCGCTACTACTTCTCAAAATTTTATCACCGTACAAGTGTTCTACACTATCCTAGTAACGTATGCATGTATTTTTTTCCAGTTTCTGTCAGTTGGATTGTGAGTTATCGTACGAAATGCATCTAAACACATAGTAGTGATTATGTATGCATAAATGACTTGATAAAAAATATTCAACATAGTAAATGTTAGTATTAAACCATGCTGAACATAATGATGTAAAAATTTTTGACTTTTGAGACAGTTAAATTGGCACCTTTTTCTACTATTTTTTGTCCTATTTGAGGTCCAATGAGGAAAAGGTAGAAAGAAAAAGTACTCTTAGTATTAAGGTTGACCTTATGCATGATGATTTTGATTTTTAATGCATATATTATGTATATGACTTTGGGGCTGGTGTGCTACTGAATGGCCACCTAGACATGACTGTGTGCATGTGGATAGTCCTATTTTCAAAGGGGACTATGGCAAAAAATTTCCAAATGTAGGCATTGTGTAGTCATGCACTTTAACTTTATTATATGCTAAAGTAAATGCATACATGCATATAGTCATAAATGCATTTTAAAAAATCTCCAGGTAAGGAAATACCACACCCTTTCTTAGGTGATTTGGAGACTTGTTGTCCAGATATTATGGATCCGGATCAGCCGAGCAGTTCTTACAGGACCGCTTCTGGCGTACGGCGGAGGGCTTCTAAAGTGCCTCGTCCTCGTTCTGTTAGACAACCTCGCCGGTTGGTGGAGGCCGTGATACGTCCTGTCCAGGTAGATGTTCCAGACGTTGAGGACGAGGAGGCGGATATTCTGATTGAGGATCACACTCCTGCTGCACATGTCCCTCGCAGGGAGCTTTCGAGCATTCAGGTTGTGAACCCAGAGTTGCTGGGTGATTTGGGTAGACATCCGTCGATGTATTTGCATGCTAACGAGGTATGGTGTTAGACTTTGATCTTCCTTCTTTCCTATTGATGAGGATTAAAGGGTTCTAATGTTGATCTTCATTTCATGCAGGTTCCAGGATTTACACAACCTCGAGGGAACTGGTTTAGCATTCACTCCATGTACCAGGTGCTTCATCCTGACTATAGAGTGGTAGTGCATGAGTGGGGATTCGGGGCATTATTCTCTATCCTTCCCCGTCGATGTCCCTGGGGTTACCTCAGGGTTTTGTCTGAGCAATGGTTTCATCAGACTCAGTCACTCCATCTGCTGTATTGCGAGGTGATGATGATGCCAATGGATTGGCGATTTATCACACGTATAGAGTTTGGAGGGGAGCCAGTGCCTTGCATGGCGAATATTACCCCTACGCCGTCGGATCCTTATTAGGAGTTTTGGCGGGCGCGCCAAAGGCGGGGATCGTCTGTTCGGTCCTTTGAGCGTAGATGCTATGAGCGGGCTATTGAGTGAGCCCATGCCTGATGATGTCAGGATCAAGGATCGCGTTCTGCGGTGATTATTCCTTATGATCATTCGAGGCTGCTTCATAGCAGATAACTCTTCCACAGTATCTTTCGCTTTGGTCAGCGCCACATGCGATGTGGACCGTATAGGAGAGTAGGACTAGGGCTCTTACACCTTTGCCTATTTCCTCCGGGGCATGCACATGCGCTCACAGGGTTGGACCGATGCTTAGCTAGGATTTTACCCATTTCTGCTAGTGAGTACTTCTCTTGTCTTTTCCCATTCATAGGTTAAGAATGTTTACTGATAGCAGATGTTTTGCAATTGTGTTGGAAGTTTTGGGCCTATGAGAGGCTCCCATGTTTGCGTCCTGTGAGTGTGTTAGGTTTAGATACCTATCCACGAGGACGACGATGGAACCATTTTATTTTGCCGGAGGTCCATATAGCTGAGGGATTTACTCACTGCTGCATGCAGCTGGAGTTGCTGATGGCGGGTACCATTACATGGACTCCCAATTCAGGGGAGTATTTGACCATCGGCTTTGAGGATGGACATCCGACCGGAGTCGAGTATTTGATCTCTACCAGGAGAGTTCCTCTCTTCACTGATGGAGGCTAGGAGCTCTATTTAGGAGAACGTGCTATTAGGAGCACCACAGGGGAGATCCGTATACGTATCACAGTCATCCGTCACTGATATCCTATTGTTGGGGGTTGACAAATTTGCATTATCAGAGGGTCCATGTACTCAGGAGACGTTCCAGCGGTGGTGGTCCCTCAAGACTATTGGAGCCCAGATCCGCCACCACGCTTCATGGGGGATATGGTTCCGAGATCTTTGATGATGACAGATTGGGTAGCTTGTCCCGAGCTCGACTCATATGACCCAGATTGATAGTTTGACGGCGGTTGGGCGGACATATATATTTTATCCGGCATTTGGGGGGAGATCCAAATGAGGTGAGTCATTTGTTCCTTCTAGCTCGAGCAATCGCCCCTCGAACGACCCCATTCGGTTTCTTTGGCGCAGATCCTCCTTCTTTATAAGCCCGACATCCTGCTGATAAAGATCCGATGACTCGGGAGGAGTTACATCGGTGGATGAGGATTGAGGACGTGAACATCGAGACCTGGTTTTCTTCTCGATGTATATTCTCATTATATCTTTTGATAGGCCTCTGTTAGATATTGGGTGGTTGTTCCCCATTCTCGCTATATCTTTTGATAGGCCTCTCATAGTAGTAGGGCGCCAGTGCCCCATTTCCCTGTATTTGTAGTTGTACAGAGCTGATGTATTAGATGATGATATACTTAGGAATGTATGCACCATTTTTCATTCCCTATATCATATTGCCATCCATTATCTATTATGCATATGTATGTCCAGAGATATTCGACATTGACCCCTGAATGGTCTTATAACAAGGCCCGCACAGATGTCTTCTTTGACAGTTAGCCGTATAGATCATACCCCACCGTCAGTGGTGAAATTAGGTATGCGAACGTGGTATGATAGCATGTCACCCCCAGATAGGGTGACCGTAGATCAGTTGCTGCAGCATACCATGACTTTATTGCCTTTTCAGGTTCCTACAGGATTTGTAGACGGGATGCTAGAGCATTGGCTACCTGATAGGCAGGTATTCCATTTTGGCACCCATGAGTTGACTCCTACTCTGGAGGAGTATGCACGTTTGACGATGCTGCCTTTAGACAGACCTTGCGTGCATCTAGCTTTGGGAGACATGAGTAGACGATTCATGACTCTCACATGATTGAGGCGCAGAGTAGTGCAGGATGAGCTGACATCTAGCCATGTGATCTCCCAGCGTTTTCTGTATGACAGATTTGGCTCAGAGGATAGCTATTCACGATATTCCGGGGATTTCACCGCACCGGAGGACCATTGGCGTTTGGCCAAAGTTGATGTACTGCTGCTGTGCATACTGTCGTATGTCTATATGCCACAATATATGGACGAGATAGACATTGGTGTTATTATGGCTGTGAGAGCTCTTAGAGAGTGTCGCACCATTGTACCTATGATCGTAGCAAAGACCCTGCGGTCGACATCATATTATTGCACGTATCCTATAGGAGTGTTCACAGGGAGTTCAGTCATGTTGTACGAGTAGTTTATGTCACACTAGAGACCAGTTGGTACCCTTAGACGACATGGGTATTGCTTCTCCCATGATGTGGCCATGTCATACTCCTTTCAGCCATTGGAGTGTTCAGATGCTCAGTCCTGGTCCGCATTTTTGGCAGATATCAGAGATCCATTCAGCATATTTCTGTGCTCGGGGCTTTGCTCACCATACAGCTTCATTACTCATGCTCCGGGTATGGATTTTCTCCCTCTGGCTGGCTTGAGGGGCGTGACTACTTATCACCCACTGGCCGTGATGTCGCAGTTCGACCAGTTCTAGGATTTCTATTTTTTTGAGGGGGCGATAGGTCAGCGTTCAGCTTCTCGCGTGTATGCCTGCTGTGATCAGCATGAGATAGCTACTTTTTCTGTCAGTCATTCCGGTTGTTCTACAGAGTATTCCGCATGGATGGAGATAGAGATTTTATCGGCTGCAGCAGTATCTGCAGTACCGGATAGTGAGTCTGAGATGCAGAGCCCATGGAGGATATTGATAACTACATCGAGGAGGAGCCCGCTGCTGGGTTGCCAGCATTTATGCCGGATTCTCCTAGTACCAGTACTTTTGTGATTCCGCACTCGGCACAATACTTAGAGCAGAGTCTTCATCTGATGACCTTTGAGAGAGATCAGGCTCTATCTATGATTTTGACTGCCCTTGATGGGAGAGACGTAGCTCTATTAGAGAGAGATGATGCATTAGATCGCAGAGATGCCACTGTTGTTGTGCCGGATGAGGCTATATTACCCAGAGATGCAGTGATAGGTGAGCGGGACAGTGCTATATCAGCTCGGGATGTAGCCGTCACAGATTGTATTGCAGTGAGGTCCCTTACCACTAGCATGATTGCAGAGATGAGCGCATATATTGATGATCATATGGTCACCATGCAGACAGCTACAGATCTTTTGGTCGTGTGGATATTCTCATACAGGAGACCACAGCTTCGCCTCCGTCTTCTGAGAGGGACGCCATGTTGGGCTTGTTTGCTCGTATATATCCTGACTTGTAGATGAGCTTGTATTTACCTACAAAGACTAGCTTGGCCATTTTGTCATGTACAGTTTACATTGTATATATATCAAACAGAATTATATATGACAGGGAAATATATTTTTGGATCACTTCCCTTTTAGATATGCCCTACTATTTGCTTGATATTTTGCCTGCTGCTTCAGTGCTTGTGATCTTGATGTATTCTGAATTCCTCCTAGGTGGATGGACATTGAGTTATTTCTGGATAGTTCAGAATGGATCATTGATCTATGTGTATCCCTACCATCTGTGGTGTCTTGGGACTAGTTTCTAGATGGAAATGTGGAGAGGAGTGTGGCTTTCCTCTCTAAGGTTGACCGCACCACAGATGGTCGCCAGTACTTCTATTTAGGAGAAGCCTAGTTAATGCCACTTCTTATGGATTGGTGTTGCTCTTCAAGGTATGACCGCGGCTTAGATGGTCGTCGAATCTCCTATTTAGGAGGAGCTCAGGTAATTCCATCCCTTTGCTCTGAAGCCAAATGAAATGTAGTGGATTGAAGTTTGATCCCAGTACCAACTGATAAGGGTTTGTGTTTTGGTAGGGGGTGAGACCGCACCATGAATGGATGCCTACATACTCCTATTGAAGAGGAGATCAGATCTGCGTAGTTCGAACCTGGTGGAAGAGGTTCAACGCTGTATATGGCAGAAATGGTGTAGGAATGTTTTTGTCATTTTTGTGAGGAGAAGAGAGTAGAAATGTTTTTGTGGTTTTTGTTTTATTGCGACTGGGCCATGTAACATGGTTGCCAACGTACTCCTATTGAGGAGGAGATTAGGTCGACGTAGTTCGCCCCTTAGGGCGAGAAGAAAAGTGTGATCCCATGTGCAGGTCAGAGTGCAGGGAGGCGAAAGTTTAATCCCTGGTTGAGGATAAACTGCAGGTATGAGAAGTTTGATCCCAGGTATGGGTAGCCAAATTGTGAACGCAAGAGGTTCAATCCGCGGTGGGATGACCTAAGTTGTATGAGCGCAAAGAGAGAAAGCCAGGCTGCTGGCTTGAAGAGTACGTTTCCCTGAGGGGCAAAGTGTAGAAAAGTTGTATGTGGTAAAGGGTTAAAGAACTGGAATGACTAGTGACCTGATGATTATGCACCAGGTTGTTTGCTGGTTACTTCAGACATAATACCGTTTCACGGTGTCTGAGTTGATGAGTTGGGGAAATTCATCGCCGTCCATTTCTTGCAATCTGATAGCGCCTCCTATCAATACTTCCTTGACAATAAACGGGCCTTCCCAGTTAGGAGCGAATTTTCCTTTAGCCTGATCTTGGTTGTCAAGAATCTTCTTCAAAACCAAGTCATGTTGTTTAAAGCTATAGTAGCGGGACTTTTTGTTGTAGGATCTGGCGATCCTTCTTGATATAATCGACCATGGAAGATAGTCACGGTTAAGCTTTTAAATCTATTAGAGACAATTGGTGATACCTGTCTTGTACCCATTGGTCTTCATCCAAATTTGACGTCGATCAACACTCTAAGAGATTCCATCTCAACTTCTATGGGGAACACTTTGCTTCCATCACATAGGTTAAAGCGTAGGGGGTTGCCCAGTTGAAGTGCGCATTGAGGTTCTATAGGCTAACAGAGTCAGAGGCAATAAGTCAGGCCAATCTTTGTGGTTGGCGGACATCTTTGCATAATCTTCTTGATGTTTTTGTTAGCCGCTTCAATGACCACCGCTCATCTTCTACGATAGATGACGAGTTGAGATGTTTGATGTGGAATTTACTGCATAATTCCTACGTCATTTTATTGTTGAGGTTCTTTGCATTATCTGACACAATCACCTCTGGTTGTCCATATCGACAAATGACATTGTTTCTGATGAAAGCAATGATTACTTCTTTAGTAACCTTGGGGAAGGAGGCTGTTTCTACCCACTTGGTAAAGTAGTCGATCATGGTGAAGATAAATCGGTGACCATTACTGGCTTTAGGCTCAATGGGCCTGATAACATCCATTCCCCACATTGAGAAGGGCCAAGGCGAACTCATATTGTTGAGTTCCCGTGGAGGGGCGTGTATAGCATTCCCATGAATCTAGCACTGATAGCATCTTTTGACTTGGTCGTTGCAATCATCTTTGAGAGATAGCCAATAATGTCCGGTCCTGAGGACTTTCTTGACAAGGAGGGAGCCACTCATGTGGGGGCCACAGAATCTGCCATGGATTTCATCCATAAACCTTTGGGCTTGATCTTTGTCTAAACATCTGAGGAGACCTAGTCCAGCATCTCTATTGTAGAGTGCATCTCCACTCAGGTAGAACTTCATAGCAATTCAATGGATCCGCCTTTTCTCAGTCGGGCTCGCCTCAACGGGTTTAGATCCATCTCGTAGATATTCCTTGATATGCTGATACCAAGGATGTTGGATGGGTGGCAGCTCATCCGATACTTCTCCAACGTAATTCCCATAGGCTGGGGCCTTGTGCAGGAAAATTGTGATGCTCGGTAAATGTTCTTTGTCTGATATGCGAATCAGGGAGGCCAAAGTTGCTAATGTGTCCGCAAAGTCATTCCTATTACTAGGAACATTAGAAAGGAGATTTTTTGGAACTCCAAAGCTATCTTCAAAACCTGTCGATGGTAAGGCAGCAAATGTAATTCATTGGTTTGATAGATTCCGGTGGATTGTCTGATTACCAACTCCAACTCTCCAAAGATAGTTAACCGCCTGATGCCCATTGAACGGGCAAGTTTTAGCCCCATGAGACAGCCTTCATACTCAGCCGTATTGTTGGTGCTGACAAACTATAATTTGACGGCGACGGGATACTGCTCTCCCGTATCAGATACTAGAACTGCTCCAGCTCTAGAGCCTTCCATATTAATAGCTCCATCAAAATATATCTTCAATGATTAGTGTGTATCGTACTAATGGTGTTGCTGCACTGTCATTACTCCTTCATCGAGGAAATATGTTTCCAAGGGTTTGAAATCCCCTGAAGGTGCGGCGGCCAGTTGATCCGCGATTCCTTGACCTTCGATGGACTTTTGAGTCACATATACGATGTCAAATTGTTGTAGGATCAACTGCCATCTGGACAGCCGATAATTTAACATGGGTTTGCTGAACACGTGTTTTCAGAGAGGATCCACGTGGGATATGAGATGGGTTGTGTAACCATGGAGGTAATCTTTGTAAATCCTCATGGAGGCCCATGCTAAAGCACAACACGCCTTTTCGATCGAGTGTACTTGTGTTCACCGTTCTTTGAACCTTTTGCTTTGAGGTAATAGATAGCTCGTTCTTGGCCTCTATCGTCTTTCTCGTCCCCAAAGATGCGACCCATGACATTGTTACTTACTGACGACATACATGAACAAGGGAATATCATCCTGGGTGGTACCAAGACGGAGCTTTGACTAAATTGCTTCTTGATTGTAAGGAAGGCATTACGCACTCATCATTCCATTTCATGGAGGAGTTCTTCCTTAATAGCTTGAAGATTGGCTCACGAGTTCTTTGTGAGTTGGGAGATAAACCCTTGATGAAGTTGATTCTTCCCAAAAATCCCCAGTATTTCATTCTTTAATCCGAGGAATGGGCATTTCAGTGATGGCTTGGATTTTGGCAGGATCCAGCTCTATCCCTTTGTGGCTGACTAGAAATCCTAGCAACTTGCCTGATTTAACGCCAAAGGCGCATTTAGCTGGATTCAACTTCAATTTGTACTTACGCAACCTGTTGAACAACTTTCTGAGATGGTCTATATGGTCATCCTCCTTCCGGGATTTGACAATGATGTCATCCACGTAGATCTCAATCTCTTTGTGCATTAAGTCATAGAAAAGAGCCATCATAGCTCGTTGATAGGTAGCTTTGGCATTGATGAGGCCGAACGACAACCGTCTATAGCAAAAGGTTCCCTAAGGAGTGATGAAAGCAGTCTTCTCACGATCTTCCTCGGCAACCATGATCTGATGGTACCCCACAAAGCAATCAACAAAGGAGTACATGTCGTATTGCGTAGTATTGTCAATGAGAATGTGGATAAATGGCACGGGAAAGCTGTCTTTTAAGCATGCTTTATTCAAGTCCTGGTAATCCACGCAAACTCGCACCTTCCCTCCAGGTTTAGGTACAGGCACGATGTTGGATATCCACTCAGGATATGTAGACACCATGATGATGCCAGCTTGAAATTGTTTCACAATTTCTTCTTTCACCTTTAAACTCCACTTAGGTTTCAATCGCCTGAGTTTCTGCTTGACTGGCTTAAATCCCTCTTTAATGGGAAGGCGATGAAAGACAATGTCAGTGGACAAACCCACCATGTCTTCATGAGACCATGCAAACACATCCACGGAATTGGGTTAACAGCGTAACCATGTCATTCCGTTGGTTTGGGGTAAGGTCTGAACCAATCTGGATTAACTTAGGGCTTTCTAAGGTTCCGAGATTGAAAGAAGTGGTTTGATCAAGGTTGGGTTTGGGTTTTTCTTTTACCCATTCTTGAATTTCTGGAGGCACCTCATTGTGATCCTGTATATCCATCAAGGCTGAATTCATCTCTACATCAAAGGTACAATCCTTGTGTAGAAGAGGCATCGTATCCGCAAGTACAGGAACATCTAAATTCAGAGTCCTAAAACAAAATATGCTTTCACTTAGTATATGTGACGCCCCCAAATCCGGGTCTCTTTCAACCTGACAGATGGTGCTCCACGGTGCTACAGTTCACACAAATATTCAATTGAAAAAGCCTTAAAAGAACGAATATGTCTTATATATATTCCAAAATAATATTACCATTCCCCAGGTTCTTTATAACCGTTACATTTGTTCTTGTCATAATATCAAATATTATAATTACAAACCTATACTATTACATAGGTACGCTACAAGTTCGCTTTAGCCTTCACTTTATCCTTGTCGAATCCTTTGGTCAAATCGTCTAAGCTGCAATCATATAGTTCAAGCAAGTGTGAGCATAACAAGCTCAGTAAGTACAACAATTTCATTTTTAAAAGCATGCTTGAAACATAGGAATTGTATATCTTCAATAACTGGATGATAGTTACAAAGTACTATCAATAATTCAAACTAGCTTTCCTTTTTCCTTCAAAACATTTTACAATAACAATATTCATCAATTCTGGTTTAAGACGTGAACGTCTTATAGTTTCTTTGAAAAGGACAACCCGGCACGAAGTCCGTTTGTCCGGCATATCTTACGAGCACTTCTAGGTGATCAGCCTATAGTACTCTATATTGATCAACACTACATCCATTAAACGTGTGTACGTTTAAGATGTGGCAACCTCACGTGCCCATCAAATACTCGATGAAAATACATTTGTTTATTCATATTCAGGCTTACCTTGAATCCATACCAATTAGTTGGCGTAGGATATCGTTAGCAATTCTATATTGAAAGACTTGTAAACAGTTCAATTAATCTATCAAGATTAGTCTAGCCGAGTTAAAACGGCCAACAACTCTTTCTTTAAAACCATACATGCATCTCATTACTTGAATCATTTGAAAACCTGGCTAACACGAAGGTTAGACAAGCATTTAAGAAAAACTTGCCTTCAGCGTCTGCTATAGTATAATTACGTTTCCTTTGAGTCTTTACAATCTCTACAATACATAATCACATAATATACCACATTAGGTCATGAATGAACATATATAGTTCCTAAAGAATCTTACCCTACTTCTCAATCTAATCCCGTATTAGATTTGTTATTATTGCTTCCGACTTTCCGTCATTCTTTACATCATTCTTACCGACTTCTGTCTCTTCCATAACTTAAGTGAAGTTATTTTATTAGTACAACTCGGTTCAAGTTAATTATCCTTCCTCACGGCTTACTAACGTCCTTACGTTATCATCCGAAACTCGATCGTCATTGGTTAAGTATACTTATTGAATATCGTTCACGTTCATCTTCAATTGACTTTCTTTAACCCTAAGTAATCATACTTGAGTTTTAATTATGACTTAACAATGTTTTATTAAGTCCTTTAGTTCGTTACTAATCAATTTCCCTTCATCTTCTACTTGTAACCATTCTTTTATGTCTAGGTTTTTAGGCTGGAACTGCAGCGCCGACTATTGCACTTGATGCCGCGCTGCGGCGTCACCACTTATTGTTCAAAAATCCGGACTCGGCGCCGTGGCGCGAGTCTTTGTGTTAGATTTCGTGCTACGGCATGACTCTCTAGGGGCTGATGGCCACTTTGGCGCTGCGGCGTGACTTACTTTGCCTTGGCTAGGCCAGTACTCAGCACCAGAAAATTTTTAACAGTTAACTTTTTATTGAGATTCTCGGCCTCATAACATCTTCATTATAAGTCCGAATTGGCTCGTTCAAGAGCCTACAGTTCACAAATTACGTACTCTATGCGTTCATGCAAGAATTTTATCTATTCGACTTTGTTGGCTAAAAATTCACCTATTAGTCCATTTTCAACGATAACGGTAAATGTTCGTGAACGTTCAACGCTCGTTTCTTCGTTCTAAGTCAGAATCCGACCATTTTTGAGTCCGCAACTCTATAATGCCAAATAAGAGTTGTCTCCATTGAAAACCAATGTTTCCAAGTTCAATATCAAAATTCGACTTCCATTCCGAGAATTTCACGAATTCGACGATTGTTGTCTAATCGTGAGAATTCCGACGAAACTTCGTTACTTGAGATTTTTAAACCATTTCAATTGGATTCACTCCATCATACTATCATCTAGACATATATGCTTTGTTAACTTATGAACATGATAAGTTATTACTAGTTCATTGTGAGTTTATAACTTATGAAAATATAAATTACTTATATTTTCAATACTCATAACTTATGTCTTCTTTTCATATAACTTATTATGGTTAATGACTTCTATCCATTATTCATGCTTCTTATTATCATACTAACTTCATTTGTATAAACATGTTATAAGTTCTTATTCGTTAATTATAAGTTCATAACTTATATAAGTATACATAACTTATTCATGATTTATTACGGCTTATTAAGACTTAAGCCTTTTGATTCATTATTTCAACCCCTTCTTAGCATGCTTGTTCTACCAATACCCCCTTTTCTAACAATAGAAGAGAAAGAGAATCATAACTTAGGAGTACTTCCTCTTGATGTTCACTTGCTACACCTTAAACTTCTTCTTACTTCTTGCTTAATAAGAACTCTAGCTTCTCTAGCTTTTTCTCTCAAGCCATTAAGCTATAAGTTGTTGTGGAAAATTTAATAATAGAAGTCTAGCTTTTATGTGCTTATTCTCTCAAGTAAATAAGCTCTCAACTTATTATGTATAAGGTGTTGGAGGAAATGAACAACCAACAAAATGAATTAAGAGCTTCCTATTTATAGGAAATCCTAGATGAGGGCTCAATGGTCATTAAACCATCCACCTCCTTACTATTCATTACCTAGCTCTTAAGTAAACTTGCTCCACACAACACTTGCTCACCACTCTTATTTCTTGGTTACTACTTAACTTAGCCATTAAGCTACTTTTTATCACTTAAGCACTTTGTGTGCTCACCACACTTACTTAGCCTCTAAGTTTACTTGTTCATCACCTTGGATCATCCATGGTTTGCTCCATGGGTTTAAACCATCTCATGACCCATTGGTTCTTACTTTGGGCTTTAGCTTAATTAACTTAACTTAATCATTTTGGGCTTTCATTAATTTACTTTGGGCTTTACATTACAAATCCTTAGGCTTGCTTATTAATTCTATTGGACTTAACCAATAAATCATATTGGACTTTAATACTTCCTACACAATCCTACCAATTAATTTCTTTTGTCTTAAAGCCTTATAACATATATTATACGTATAATTCTCGTACTCTAATTCGTATTCTTAGTCAACATATATGACATACCATTATTCATATGTACTCGTATAATAACTCATATAGTATTCGTATTCCTTACCTCGTATAATACCTACGTATAATACGATCATCGCTTAATTCATTACATACATTTAAATTCCTTCTCGAAAGTCACATTTCCTAAACTTTAGGTTTTAAGTCCAAAGGCAAAATATTACGTTTTTCATAACTGAAATATTATTGGATATTCCATCTCACATCCATATTCTATCGTTACGTATTTCTCGGAAGTTCAAAAATAATTCCCGAGTAGAAATGCGTGAATAGTGTTTTTCAAAAAATTTCTCGGAAAGCTTTTATTTTCGTCTTGGAAATTCAAGCACTTTAATTCTACCACGTAGTCAAAATCCTATGATGTTCTGACATTCCTAGGTCAGAGAACGACGTTTGATTTGCTTGCTCCATAAATAATCAATTAAATTCCTTTAATAAAAATAAAAATCTAATTCTCAAAATTTCGATTTTCTCGGGCGTTACAGTATATATGAAATGTGTTGATCATACATAGTGTTAGCATATACTGGCAAAATGAACTGCTAATACTGTACAGAAAAGTAAGCAGTTATTATATCTATAGGGCAAAAAGAGTTTCTGCCCACTTTACCCTTGACGACCAATGCAAGGAATGTTGTTCCAATTTGCAAGAGCAAAGTTTGGGTGGACCACAGTGATGGAGGGATTGTCATCATCCTCCCTGTCCCGAATGATGGCCATTACGTCTGGGCAATCATCGTCTAGGGTGTATCTGTTGGTATGTTCATCATGAATGATGATGCGTATACCGGACATCATCCATATGACGTCTTGCTTGATTCTTCATTCCTCTTCTTCCACTACGGGAATTGGAACAAAGATTTCTTTCTCCTTCACCGGTACCGTCTTGGGAAATAGCATAGCCATTACATTGGCTGGCACCATTACGGGAGGTTGTGCGGACTCGGAGTTTGAAGGTGCAGATAAACGCCATATGGTTGCAGCTGCAGGAATCTGGTGATGCTTACGAGGATTTCTTTGACTAGAGCTGGCAGAATAGCCTAGTCTAGCTATTCCAGCTTGCTTGGTTAATGACCCAACGACATCATTTCTTGAGTGGCCGACATTACCTCGGAAGAAATCTTGGGTTCGGGCAATGGTGCTCCAATAGTATGGTTTTGGGTATTGCTTATTTCCAAAGCATGAAAACTGACGTGTTCTACATCTGCATTGGCATTGATGAACGGCATGTCCCTGTGCTGAGGAATCTCCGGTTCAGCGTTGACTGTGACCAGGCTATTGTTGATGATGTATTTCAACTGTTGATGAAGAGTGGAGGGGACTGCCCCAGCCATATGAATCCATGGTCGTCCCAAGAGCAGGTTGTATCCCGAATCTATCTTGAGCACATGGAAAGATACGCAGAATGTGTGAGGACCAATTTTGATTGGTAGCTCAATTACTCCGACCGAATTTCGTCGGGCTCCATCAAAAGCTTTGATGATAGTATGGCTACTCCGAATTCTATTGAGATTGATATTCATCTTCACCAAGGTAGCGTATGGGCAGATATTCAGAGTGGAACCTCTATCTATTAAGACTCCAACTACCATATATCTGGAGGACAAGACCACAATGTGCAACGGTTTGCAATGACCGGTCCCTTTGGGTGGTATGTCATCATCAGTGAAGGATATCACATTGTTGTTGAAAATGTGATCAACCATATGATGAAACTTTTTCGTATCCACTGATGTCGGGAGATAGGCTTCTTCTAGAACCTTTAACAAGACCTTCCGGTGATTCTCGAAAGTTAGGACCAAGTCCAAAATTGATATTTGTTGGGGAGCTTCTTTCAAGCTTAAAACCACCGTAGCTTCATTATGACCCACAGCGCGGAGGAATTTTTCAATCTTTTCCATGGGTATTTTCCTCTTTTATTTGGTGGTGGGCTACATCACCCGATGGGGGTGATACAGTGGATTTTCCTTTGACACTGTAGTAGTTGTATGTGAGGTGGATCCTTCACCTTCTCCATAATTCCACGGAACCTTGAGCAAGCTAACAATAGGATATTGTGCTCTGCATGGCAAGTTGATTGGCTCGGGAGCGGCCACTTTCAAAGGATTGTTTCCTCCCTTGAGTTGAATTGTTGGCGTTGTGAGTAAGGTATTAATTCCATCAGTTTCAGTGGATATGACTGCTACCACACTCTTCCACTTGGTAGGACCCGAATCCTCACTTGCCCGCAACACAGTGTCGTTATCTGCCAGGCGCAGTACACCACTGTCGATTAAATTTTGAATAAGGTGACGGAGTGCCCATCATTCTTCTGTGCTGTGACCGCGATACTGGGAGTGATATTGACATACTCCATCAGTGTTGTACCATCCCGAACGGGGGTTGATTGGAGGTACAAGGGAACTGATCCTTCCTTCATTGATTAACATATAAAGGATTTCCTCCATAGGTTGGCCCAAATAGGTGAATTCCCTTTTGTTTGTGAAATCCCGACGGGCTTTGGCATTTTCTCTCTTTGTCACTTTGTCTTCCAGCATTTCATTTTCTGAAAGTGACGAGGGAATATTCATGACAATAGGTAGGAGACTGGCATGCTCCTGGCTGATTAACTGACGAGTCACTTGATGCTGATAAGTCACCATTTTCGCCAATTGTTCAATTTGTTTGCAGAGAGCTTTCATCTTTCATTCCATTGTGAATTGGAACTTGGCATAATCCCATCTGTCATCATCGCTTTTGAGGTGCAGGAAGATTCACGGCTGAAGTTGGAACTCATCCCATTGCTCCAATTAATCATGTTGACCTCTTCTTCTTTGTGTTGAGGAAGAGGGTTGTCTTGAACATGAGGCTGATCGGGTTTGGTGACTACGATCTCCCCATTGTCTATTAGGTCCTGGATATTGTGTTTCAAGGCCCAACTAGGTGTCCCGGCATGATAAGCACATTTCCTAGCAGCATTGAAACCCCGTCCATTAGGGCTGGTTGGTGGAATAAGATGCGTAATTTTCTTCTGTATTGTCAGAAGATTAAGAATGTTCTCGAGGGTATCCCCTAAGGGTGTAAACACTCGAGGGCGTTTGACTTCTCCACCTTTTAGTCTTTGGAGGGTTTGCAGACCGTCTTTGGAAAGGGGAGTGTAGTTTCTCCTTTGAATAGTCATGTTTTAATTGCCTTTTTGCCCCTGTAGTATCAGGGAAACATCTTCCTCTTTCTTTTTATGGACCCTCAGAAAGTTGTTCCCATAATTTCCAGTTGGATGTGATCCATGCGACTTTGAGTGCAGACTAGGTCTTGAATCTTTCCTGACTTCAATCTCATCTCAGCCATCTCCCCATGCTTGACCATTTCAGAAAATGGTTTGCCGATGACGGCTAAAACTCTCTCATAGAAGGGAGCTTCTTGTATGTCTATGAAAGTCATGACCATTTACGATTACATCATAGAAAGACTAACTTGGGCAACCGTCTCCACCTCTGAGCATACTCTCTCGAAAGACTCGTTAGATTTGTTTCTTGATCTTGGTAATTTGATCTTGATCAGAGCCATCCGAGTTTGAAAAGCTATATTGAGTGAGGAAGGCATGTGCTAGCTTTTCCCAAACTGGATTTTGGAGTTGTCTAATCTTGTGTACCACGAACGGGCTTCTCCAGTTAGACTTTTTTGGAA
This sequence comes from Panax ginseng, assembly GCA_020205605.1. NCBI lineage: Eukaryota > Viridiplantae > Streptophyta > Magnoliopsida > Apiales > Araliaceae > Panax > Panax ginseng. The sequence goes on from CM035141.1 coordinate 47,507,856, forward strand.
CAATTGCATTCTGAGTTTTTCAGCTTCTGCATAGGATCCAAGTTCTCCAATAAATACTTTTAAATGCGTATAAGGATCTCCTAACCCGTCATATTTTTCAAAGTCAGGAGTTTTAAATTTTCCTGGGTAATGAACAGCAGGAAAAATACACAGATCATCATATGAAACACTCCCATGTGTTCCAATTCCTTTGATAGCGCGAAGGGTCTCTTCCATTTGGAGGACTTTCTTTTTGATGTCACCAGTGTCTTGATCTCCAGTGGGATGGGAAGCATCATGAGTTTTGTTGGGCGTATCCAACTATGGTTTAGGTATGGAAATAACCGAGATTTCCCCTTATGTGGAGGATTCAGCATATACGGGTATTTTCTGACCCTGTGTAGACTGGTGTAATTCTTTGAGTAGAACAGCCAAATCTGTAATCTGTTTGCTTAATCCGTCAAATTCTTTGCGAGAAATTGGATTAAGTTCAGTCTGGTCCGATGACGATATGATTGACTGTAGGCCTGTTGCCTTCTTGGACTTTGAACGGGTAGTAGGTCCGATTGATTCCCTGCGAAAGACTGGCATAGTTTAGTCTTTAGGGAATGTATATAATAACATGCTATGTGAAGTGTCCATTTTAGGAATTTTATCCTGCACAACGGATGTCAGCTGTTTGTAGCATGTATGTGTACACATTTCTTCATATTTCTCATTACATGGAGATAGATATGGAATGTAAGTACAAGTAATTTGAAATGAGAGCATGAAGAGACTTTCCTCTGTTTTGGGTTTATCAGAGGCTGACCTATCTTAGGTTACTCTCGCTTTTTTTGGCATGAAGGTTCCCCAAATCATCATGATCTCTGGGATGGGAAGTTAATCCGGTCTTTCAACTGGAGCAAATTTGGGTGGTGCCTTTCCTGAGCCTTGGAGAATTAGTCTTCTCACGAGTCCAATAATCAAACACCGACGGGATAGCCTCCTAGTGGCGGGACCATACAACATACATTCACATACATCGCATCTCATGGTATGAAAATGATGACATGTGCGAAGCACTAATATCACAAGCAGTTATGGTGTGAAACACTAGCATCAGAAGTAGTTATGATGTGAAGCACTAGCATCACAAGGCAGTTATGGTGCGAAGCACTAAGTGCAAATAAGGAAATGCATTCGTACACATTCATCAAAATGTAAATGCAACATCCACACACAATCAGATAATAGTTTTGAAAAGATTGTAGTAGCGGCTTAAGTCCTCTTACTGGTACTCCCCAGCAGAGTCGCCACCTGTCGACGTCGGGATTTTTGGGTGTCGCTTTCCGTTAGTTGTTCTTTGGTGTTCTCATTTTAGGTGAGATTTATTTGAAAAACAAGTGAAAAAGGTCCTGACATGTATAATGTCGACGATGGAATCTGTATAAGAGTCGCCATTGGTTTTTAAATGGTTGTACAAACACAATGAGAGAAAAAGTTTGCACATTGACCCGAGATGTGACAACGCTAAACGGGTCGGTGAAACCGAGAGATTCATTAGGGTCCGGGGACTTGGTTATGCGGAGGGAAGGTGTTAGGCACCCCCCCGACATCCGTGTTACCACGGTGACCGCCTCTTTTCAAGAAACTATTATCTGAATGTGTGTGTGTGTGGGTCAATGTGTTGTTATTTGGAAGTAGTGTGAGGCCTCGTTCGTACCTATATACACAGGGTTTGAATTTATGTAGAAAATTCAGTTTTTAGCAAGATATAGCAATGATGTTTTATAAAAAGGTTTTTCAAACCCTAATGCTTAATAGTAATTGAGACCTTTTACACTCCCATTTTATTAAGTGTGCGGCTTGGTTGATTTTATTTTACGAATGCGAGGCATCCGTATGAAAATAATGTACAAAATAATGTCGACTTCCTCGTGGGTATGGAAACCATCTGAGAAAATTCGGACCATATGAGAATAATTTACAAAGTCGCTTCTAAATTTGAAAATGTCCATCACGGGAACCGAATCTAGATTCAATGGGATGAATCTGTGATCACATGATTCCTAGGCTCACAAAATACTTCAATTTATATGAAAGCAGTAAGCATGTATATATATAAAAGCTATAAATATATACATACTGACAGGATCACCAACAACGAAGCACCTCCATGGGGGATCAGAAATGTAAATAAAGCTGTTAAAAGCTATCAACCGCCACGGAGGAAACTCCATGCGGGACGAAATGTAAATAAAGTCAGAATACGGTCCAACCGTAGTGAAGGAAATTCAGTAAGCGGGATGTAATGTAAATAAAGTCAGTAAATGCGGTCAACTGCCACGAAGTAAACTCTAGTCAGGACGAAATGTAAAGAAAGCTGTAAAAGCGATCAACCACCACAAAGTAAACTCCAGGTGGGACAATATATATATATATATATATATATATATATAAGAGCAATAAACGCACCGGATGTGAAATCCAGGCTCATCGAATAGAGTTCGATCACAGTTCATGTGACAACCCGAGAATTTAGAATATTTGTAATTTTTTATTAATTAATTTAAGGTTCGAAATTAGAACCTAGACAGAAAATAAGTGTATGCGTTTGATATTTTTGAGAAGGAATTTTGAGGGTTTCAAAATTACATGAAAGATTTAGGTGAATTATTCGAGGATTAAGGAATAAGTGAATATGTTACGTATTGTATATGTATACGATTATGTGGTTAAGGGTCAAGGGTTTACCAGATAAACGATATCTGTAACAAACCGTAAGTATATATTAAGAACGACAACGTTCGGGTTGAAAACCATTATGGATTCTAAGAGACCCTCGAAACTGGTTCTGGAAACCCTAATTTCAGTTACGGAAATTCGAAACCCTAATTCGGTGTATAAAATCCTAAATTGGGACCTTAATGGCGTAAGTGTAAATAATTATAAGATTAATTAGGGTAAAGCTTAAGTAATTAGCAAACCCTAATCTAATTACGAAATCTAATTTCTAAATTAGGATATTAGTTTTCTATTAGAAGCCCTAATTTTGGTTTGTAAACCCTAATGAGCAATTTTGATCCTAATTGCTAAATTATCATTTTAATTAGGAAATGTTATCCTAATTAGCAAGATTAAAATTATGATTAAGAAATTTTAATATAATTAGACAACCCTAATTATAATTTAGAAATATTAATTTTCTATTTTTAAAACCGAAAATTTAGAAATGTTAGAAATTAAATTTCAAAGTTAAGGGTTAAACCCTAAACCCTAAAATGGTTCAAACCATAAACCCTAACCCAAACCCTAAACCCTAAGGGTTTGCCCATTTACTAGAATGCCATTAAAATGTTATGCAAAATGACTAAAATACCCTTTTTTAAAAACTTTAGCAAAAGATATGGCAAATCTTGTGAGTCATCACCCTAATGTTTATCCCATGTGCTCTATATCTATTTTATATTAGATAGGTATGCCAACTAGCAACTAGATACATTGAATTATACCATGTATATTAGATTAAGAGAGAGAAAATGCACACTTTCATTTTCATTTTCTCCAAGTCCCTTCTATCTCTAACTTTTCAAAATCTAGTGTGAGAGGGAGTGAAAAGCTAAGCCATGATCAGTTTATAACTTACCAAGATCAGATCACAAAGTCCGAAATCAAAGATCAAGCTTGAAAGGTATAAGAACCCTAAAATTTCGATATTTGTGATCTTAAGTTAATGTTGTTGTTTGTTGTTTAGATATGTGCTAGAGGGTGTCACTTGATGATTTGGGTGGTCAAAGCCTAGATCCATATCATTTTGATGCTCGGATTTGATGATTTTAGAAATCTGAAAAATGTTAAAAATGATGGCCTGACAGACATATGTCAGGGCTTGTAGATTTGTGTGTATTAAGTGTTATGTGTGTTTTATGTTATAGACTTGTAGTATGTTATGTGGTCTTTATTCTGCAACTTGAAACATGGTCTGATCGTGCCTAGAACCCAAGTTATGATCGGTCAAAGTGGGTTGACCGTTCACGGAAGCTGCCTTCTGGGCAGCCCAGAAATCCCCAGGTAGCTCTGACAACTTCTTTTCGGCCTTTGATCTGGCAACTGTTAAGGTTAATAGCCATGTTTGTGCATATATCTTGTAGTCGGACAACAGTACTACACATCCCAGCCCTTAGAACAACCAGATCCATAACACGATCAAAGATAATCGTGGTCAAACCTACGTTGACTAACTGGCCGGAAGGAGATTCTAGGTAACCCAGAATCTTCAAGACCCGTTTACTGACCACTAGTTTGACTGGCCTTGATAGCTTAGATCTGTTGTTGTTAAGATGATCTGAGGTTATGTAGTTGTACAGGGACATGAGAACTACACAATGGAACCTTAATATTACATTAATAATACCTAGAAGGCCTAGATCCGGAGGCTCAAATAAGACCTAACAAATGTTCTTCATTTCTGGAAAACCCATAAATGAAGAACAACTCTGACATGCTTTTCTGGAGCTTAGATCTCTCAGATGTATTGTTGTATGATCATGAACTTGATATGTAGTTGTAGTATTTCACTTATACTACAACGTTAGCACTTCTACCAGCCCAAAAAACTCTTAGATCATAGATTAATTACTGGTCAAACCACCCACCTCGTTAACTGACGATGAAGCTCATGAACACTCAAGAACAATTTGAAGAACACCTATAGCGACGGATGCATGCATTATATAGGCCCTTTAGCGACTATTTCTATTTATTTTATTTTCTGATTTTCCAGAAATTATTTAAAAATAGATAAAAATGGTTTTTAATTATTAAAAATACATCATAAATTCCAAAAAATTATTTGAAAGTCTGAAAATAGTTTCTAATTATTTAGAGTATATTTCATAAATATTTAATATTTTTGAAATATAAATGGTATTTAATTTATTTAATTATAATATTAAATAAATGATTTAAATACATGAAAAAATAATATTATGGTATAAGAAAATATTTAAAGATATTTTCAAAGACTTTTAATATTTTAGGATGAATTTCATTAATTAATCAATATTAATGATAATTAGTTTATTTAATAAATATATTAAATAAATTATGCAAAAATAGAATAAATGATTTATAAATCATATAAAAATGATTTAAGTGTTATAAAAATATTTTAAGTTATAAACTATAACTTTTGATATTTTGTCATGAAAATATTAATATTTTAATATTAAAAGCAACTATCGGATAATGAATTTAATTGTTTGAAAATCATTTAAAGGTGAGTTTAAAGTATTAAAAATACTTAATGATATTATAAATATATTATAATACTATGACATGTATTTCATTAATATTTGATAATAAATAAATATTAATGATAAAGTAATTATGTGGTATTTAATTTATTTAAATACGTGTTTAATGATTGAAAATTAATGATAAATAGTAATAATTACTTAAAAATTATTATGAGACTTTGAAAAATATTTCGACTGATATTAAAATTATTTAAGTTGATTGTTAAGCGTTAGGCAGAGTTTAATTGAACTTAAACTCGAAGAATTATCCGACTAGACCATCGGGATGATAGAATTGGGTCGGTTTCAACTCGGACTTAAATAGGCTGACTTGATGCTAAGTTTTATGTGCTGAATAGACTAATAGGATTATGTGTTAATGTGTTTAGGTTATTCCATGTATATTAATATATATATATATATATATATATATTATGGTATTATATTGTGATGATATTATTCTAATATTGGAGATCTATATTATTAATATTAGGTCTTCAGATAAGGCGATATAAACTGTGTAGCGGTAATCAACGGTTCAGACAAGTTTGTTTTACTTAACTCTACTAAGAGTGTTTCATTCAGATAAGCTTATGGTTAATCATTGCTGATTGCCATGTATAATTGTACTTTGTACATATTACATGTATAAGTCAGGTATGAAAGGTTGATCACCTTCATTACTAGTTGGTTTCAGATATATTTGTTCATGTATAATACTTGTTCAGTCATAAATTTGTTCCTGCTAGTTCACAATTATATTGTTGAATTATAGTGAGCCAATTATTCAAATCATTTCAATCATGATATATCGTTATATTATTGAACTTAAACTTGCTGGGGAATCCTTATGCTCACCCTTGCTATATCATGATAAAACATTGCAGATTAAGACGAATGCGTTGGATACAAGGACGGAGTTAAAAGACAGGTTCAAATATATGATATGTAAAAAAACTAAATTGTATAAGTATTATATGTTAATAATGTTATGTGTTAGAAAAGTTATGAAATGTGTATTAAGTTATGGTTACTCGACCTTGGGGATTATGTATAAGTTATTGTATAAATAATTTATGTTTATATCTTTCGCAAATATAGTTGAATAGTTATAGAATGATCGAATCGGATCCGAGGTGATTTAGGACCTGGATTCGAGGTCCTCACAGTTGGTATCAAAGCTGTAGGTTATGAACCTTAGGTAGGAATACCTGAGACTAATAACCGCAGTGATTAGGATAAGTACTAACTCAAATAGAGTTAGTTGGTCGGTAAGATTCAAAGACGAATCTCGGCGAGTTATAAAGATACAGAGTTCACTAACTCTGATAATAAAGTTGAATAGTAGTGGTGAATAGATAGAGTCTAAAAGACTAAAAGAACAGGGATAGGAGATCGTAAAACAAAACAATCAAGATATAAAAATAAATCGTAACATATACGATGAGATCACTCCGTGATCTGATAAAGTGATAGCAAGGAAAAGAATCAATCTAATGATTGGAAAGTTTACAGCAAGATTGCTGTGTGTCAGTTATACTACGAATTGGTACAAATTCAGAAAAGAATTATGAATACGAGTTAAATGAAATTCGTATTGAAAAAGGGGGTTAGTGTTAGGTGGGGATTCAATTGAGGATTCATTCCGGCGGCTGAGTTGTATGATTACTTGTGTGGGCGGGGAATTATACTTGGTGTAACAACTACTTAGTTCTGACAATGATAATCATTGAAATGTTTGTGTCGCGTTATTTGCTATATGCATGTTAAGAGGGTGATTCCTTTCTCATGTGTATAACAGATAGATAGGTCATAGGTAGAGGATATAAGGTTAAGTACGAGTTCTTAAAACTCATACTTATGTGACATTCTTGACTCATAGTTATATGAAATGTTTATGAACCCCACAGCGAATGGACGCCAAAGGTCTAACTAGGACAAGTTCTTAAACTCATAAGATTGTGGCAAGTAAATGAACTCATAAGTGTGGTTTAACGAACTGGGTATAGTTCTGTGTAAATGGAGTATCGAGGATAATAGGAACAGATAGATTGTTTAGGCAAATGATTATTAGTGAAGAATTAAGTTTTCCAAAACTCCTAGCTATGCTAGACTTCGAAATTTTGACATCAAGCTAAATACGCATTATGTGCTTTTAAGAAAAAATATGTAGACTCGTAATCATTTTTGAAACGGTTTAAAGTATAGTCTATGCTACTTATTTCAGCTAGACGCAAATGATTTGAAATATCAAAAGTTATTTTATTTATCACTCATGTACCATGTAACCTGGTGCAGAGATGATAAAAATTTGATGTAGTTGTAAATACAGGAATACTTAGTGTGAATTTGATCTAAAATCATTATTCCACTATTGTATGATGTGTTATGACAAATTCATACAATGACGACATCCTCAAACGGACTGTTAATACAGTATGGCATCATGACGTCATTCTCGAAAATATTTTCAAAAATTTTAATTTGCCAACGGGGTTTGGCTACTCTTAAATAATTTGATTGAATTGAATTATTGATATGAGTCTATGCTATTTGATTCAGCTAGACAAACATTTATAAAACTCTAAGAGTTCTTTGAAAATTTTCCCGAAGAAAATTGTTTTGGTGCGAAATCTAATAAGACTGAGGTAAATTATGCGCCCAAGGCGGATATGAGAAACAGATAAAACCAGTATTACTGGGCCAGTCCTAGGCATACTGGGTTAATGACCCTCTGTGTCTTCAGGGTAAGACGGTTTGCGGATGAATTTCTATATAACCTTTGCGAAAATGACAGACAATAGTCTGTAAAATCCCTCAGCAAAATTTGAAATTTTGTACTCTTGTGAGTGGTGTATTGGGTAGCATGTGATGATAAGAATGAATGGTGTAAGGGTAAGGTAAATTTCGGGGACGAAATTTTTAGAAGAAAGGGTGAATGTGACAACCCGAGAATTTAGAATATTTTTAAAATTTTTATTAATTAATTTAAGGTTCGAAATTATAACCTGGACAGAAAATAAGTGTATGCGTTTGATATTTATGAGAAAGAATTTTGAGGGTTTCAAAATTCTGTGAAAGATTTAGGTGAATTATTCAGGATTAAGGAATAAGTGAATACGTTCTGTTTGTATGTGTACATTATGTGGTTAAGGGTCAAGGGTTGACCAGATAAACGATATATGTAACAAACCCTAAGTATATATTAAGAACGATAACGTTCGGGTAGAAAACCGTTATGAATTCTAAGAAACCCTAGAAACCGGTTCTGAAAACCCTAATTTCAGTTCTGGAAATCTGAAACCCTAATTTGGTGTATAAAATCCTAAATTGGGAACTTAATGGCGTAAGTGTAAATAATCATAAGATTAATTAGGGTAAAGCTTAAGTAATTAGCAAACCCTAATCTAATTACGAAATCTAATTTCTAAATTAGGAAATTATTTTTCTATTAGAAACCCTAATTATTGGTTTGTAAACCCTAATGAACAATTTTGATCCTAATTGCTAAATTATCATTTTAATTAGGAAATGTTATCCTAATTAGCAAGATTAAAATTATGATTAAGAAATTTTAATATAATTAGACAACCCTAATTTTAATTTAGAAATATTAATTTTCTATTTTTAAAACCGAAAATTTGGAAATGTTAGAAATTAAATTTCAAAGTTAGGGGTTAAACCCTAAACCCTAAAATGGTTCAAACCATAAAACCTAACCCAAATCCTAAACCCTAAGGGTTTGCCCATTTACTAGAATGCCATTAAAATGTTATGCAAAATGACTAAAATACCCTTTTCTTAAAACTTAAGCAAAAGATATGGCAAATCTTGTGAGTCATCACCCTAATGTTTATCCCATGTGCTCTATATCTAATTTATATTAGATAGGTATGCCAACTAGCAACTAGATACATTGAATTATACCATGTATATTAGATTAAGAGAGAGAAAATGCATACTTTCATTTTCATTTTCTCCAAGTCTCTTCTCTCTCTAACTTTTCGAAATCTAGTGTGAGAGGGAGTGAAAAGCTAAGCCATGATCAGTTTATAACTTACCAAGATCAGATCACAAAGTCGGAAATCAAAGATCAAGCTTGAAAGGTATAAGAACCCTAAAATTTTGAAATTTGTGATCTTAAGTTAATGTTGTTGTTTGTTGTTTAAATATATGCTGTTAGGGTGTCACTTGATGATCTGTGGTCAAATCCTAGATCCATATCATTTTGATGCTTTCGGATTTGATGATTTTAGAAATCTAGAAAATGTTTAAAATGATGGCTTTGACAGATATATGTCGTGGCTTGTAGATCTGTGTGTATTAAGTGTTATGTGTGTTTTATGTTATAAACTTGTAGTATGTTATGTGGTCTTTATATTTTCTATATAAATAAATATTTTCTTAAATAAATTTAAATTTTAAGTATAAATTTTTTTTTTTTTTTTTTTTTAGGATGAGGATTTGTACAAGATTATGTATATATATATTTATGTGGTAAATAAAAATATATTTATTACATGAATATTTTCAAGTAAATTTATTTTAGAATTATTGATTATTATAAAGTATATTTTTATAATAATTAATTTTAAGATAAAAATGTTTTTATTTATTTTCCATGAATATATAATCATATATTATTTAAATAATATATGAAGTGATTTTAGAATAAATATAATCATTATTTTATTATATGAATTTTTATACTGATTATTAAGTTAATTATTTTACCTTAATTATTAAGGTTAAATATGAAAGAATAATCGATATGGAATCCAAACCCTAATTTTGGATTATTGTCAAGGTATGAGAATAATAATATAATATTACTTATATTTTGATTTTTCGATCTTTATGAATATATACGGTATGTAAAGTATTGATAATGGTTGGTCAATTACGGTTGTATTTTGACCAAACCCTAGTAATAATGTTAAACCCTAATTTGAGATCCAAATTAGAGTGTGAGATTGTTTTATAAGTGTGTAATATTAATTATGTAGGTGTATTAAATGTATTAATTAGGTAAACCCTAATTAAAATTAAAAACCCTAATATTTAGAGAACCCTAATAGTAATTTGGTAACCCTAATTACCAAAAGAATAAATCCTAATTGCTAAATTAGCAAAATCGATGATAATTATATGATCTAAACCTAATATTCTTTGTATAAAGTAATTAGAAAATTAATCTAATTAACAAACCTAAATTGTCAAATTTTAGAAACTAAAATTTGGTTATTTTATAATAAACCCTAATTGTATTTCTAGAAACCGTAATTATCGATATTTTAAACCCTAATTGCTTTATTAGCAAAGTTCATTATGATTAAGGGTAATAAACCCTAATGTTCATGTAATTACAAACTTAATTTAATTAACAATATTAATTTTGCAAAATTTTAGAAACTAAAAGTTATTTAATTTTAATTATTTAATTAATTTTTCTTTATTATTTTTGTGCAAACTCTAAATTGGAAATCCTAGATTTTTGTTTACTTATAAAACCCAAATTGGCTCAAACCCTAAACCTAAATCAAACCCTAACCTAAGGGTTTGGTAAGTTATAATTTTGCCATAAAATGAATTATCAAATGACCAAAATGCCCTTTTTAGCATTAAAGAAGCTAGCTTGTAGGTTTTTGACAAAATTGGAAAAGTTGTTCACCAAATCAACAACTCCATTGACTTCCATTGACGAAAAATTGACAACAACAAGCCTTAATCTCGGCCCGATACATGCATCTTGTGGCTATATAAATGGATTAAAGGAGAGAAATCAGTTTTGCTTTACTAAAAATTTGCACAAAATTCATACTAACTCTCTCAAGCACCACACCCGAAAATTTATTGATAATATCGGATCCATTATCAAGCCCCACGAAATCCAACAACAAATCAATAGCGAGAAAATCAAGAATTGAGCATAAAAGGTATGAAACCCTAGTTCAAATTATGTCCAAAATTTTGTTGTTAGATGTTAGAATTTGTTGTTAAAACTTATTTTTTATAAGATATTATGATGATGCTGGTTGGTATTTATCAAATCCATAACATTAAAGTGCTTTCGAAATTAAAGATTTTCAAAATCTGGAAAATTATTTTTTGTGTTACGACATCAAATGTCGAATGATTTGTGAGATTGTTGTGTATTTAATATTTTTGTTGTTTAAGTGTTTCTTGTTGTAGCTTTGTATGATATCTTTCATACATAGCAAGAATCAAGCTTAGATCTGGGTTTATAATTCAAGTTATTAATGGTCAAAGGTCGTTGTGAGCCATGACCGAGGAAGAAATTTGGGTAACCCGAAAAGCGGTTTTTCGGCGTCGACAATGTTTTATAACGATCGGATCTGTCGGATCTTTTAATGTTTTGATAATATGTTGTATTCATGTTGTAGGCGGTAAAGTGTACTATAGATTAATGTCTTAATATACCATAAACATTCAACGGATCAACATTTAGAAGCGGTCAAAGTAGGCCACTTTGCCTTGTTTTACGTGTTTAGGGAATTTCGAAGCGTGAAGAACATCGTTCGACGACATGGGTTGACCAGGGAACTAGCTTGTGATTTTGTTGTTGTTTACTCGATCATTGTTTTATTATTGTTCCTTGACATGTATACTAGAGGTTTAAACCTTAATATTACACATAGCATGTTAGAAAAGCTAAGATTTAAGACTTTAAATGTAGACCTTGAGCTGTTCATCATTTACGAAAAAACCGAAATGAAGAAACGACTATGTCGAACTTTTGGAGACTTATAACTTCTTGATCGTTTGTGTTATGGTCATGATATCAATTCTTATTGATAGTATTACGATTTACTTTCTATACTGCTGTGATCAAAATCTATCTAGAAACATCAAGATCAAATGTTTACGCTTTGGTCAAAGTAAGTACCTTGTGTCTTGACATGAAGATTACAGGTTTGGCCCAAGAACACTCAAGAACACCTATAGCGACGAGAAAGTATCATTTATAGCCCTTAATGACAGTTTATTAATAATTTTGGAAAATTAATTAATAATTAGAAAAAAAATAGTTTTAATTATTAAAAATACAAAATAAATTATAAAAAAAAAATTATTTTAAATTACGAAAATTAGTTTTAATTATTTTAAATATATTTCATAAATATTTAATATTTTTGGAATATTAAAATTAATTAATTTATTTAATTATAATATTAAATAAATTATTTAAAAATAATTTTAATTCATGAAAATCATTTAAAATTATATTATGATATAAGAAAATATTTTAAGTTATTTTTAATATTATGTGATAATTTTCATTAATAAATTAATATTAATGATAATTAAGTTATTTATTAAATGAATTAAATAAATGAATTAAAAATGATTTTATTATATTAAAAATCATTTTAAATAATAAGAAGGTATTTAAAAATATTTTAAGTTATAAAATATAACTTTTAATATTTAAAGGTAAATTTCATTAATTAATTATGATTAATGATAATAAAGTTATTTAATAATTATATTAAATAATTTAGTTTAAAAATGATTTTATTATTATAATAATCATTTTAAATAAAAATAAAGTGTTTAAAGATATTTTAAGTTATAAAATATAACTTTTAATATTTAAAGAATAATTTCATTAATAATTTAATATTAATGATATTTATTTAATGATTAATGATATTAAATTTATTTAATGATTATATTAAATAAATAGTTTATAAATGGTTTATTTAATTTAAAAATCATTTAAAAAGGATATGAATGGATTAAAAATATTTTAAGTTATAATTAATGACTTTTAATATTTAGATAATAGTTCATTAATAATTAAATATTAGTGGTAATTATTTAATAATGATTTTAAATGCTTTAAAAATCATTTAAGGGTATTATAAATACTTTAAAAATATTTTGAGTTATTATACATAACATTAATATTTTGGCAATGGTTTCATTAATAGTTTAATACTAATTAAATATTAATGATAATAGAATTATTTAATATTTAAATCATTTAATAATGATTACGATATTTCAAAATTATGATAAATGATAATAATTATTTAATAATTATTATAAGGCCATGAAAAATAGTGTGACTAATGTTTAAGTTATCCAAATGGATATTGAACTACGGTTTAGAGTCTTAGACTCGATAATTACGAAAAAGCGCATCGGTGAATCGAGCGTTTTAAAATTGATCTGGACTTAGATAATGGGCTAGATAAATGTTTATTTGTGATTCAATGGTTGTTAAAGTTGTGTGATAAGGTGATTAGGTTATGTGCTGACTGCAATAGGCAGTGTTATGTGTTACGTTATGATATACTAATCGAACAAATGATTTGATTAATGATAGGTTGTGATAGAAAAGATAAAACTAAGTTGAGAATAGTAAGCAGCGCATCAGGCAAGTATCCTAACTTTGCATTTTCTTTATGCAATGGACAAGTGTAAGAATGTTTCAAAGTTATATTATTATACAGATTGTTAAACTTATATTATATAAGCCCATTGATTATCAACATGCTAGTATATGATAATTCGGATAAATATATTATGTTCGTTAATTTCTATAAATGATTATACAAGTGTCCCCACTTGGACAATCATTGTTTTTCATCGCATGTTGATACACCTTTGATATACATATATGTTGAATTATATAAGACCTTTGTTATGAAAACTTAAGCGAGATATGAACATCCGAAAATGGAAAAATTTTATGCTTGCAAAGTGAGACGAATGACGATAACATCGTTCATGTAAATGTAGTATTGATCAATCGAGAATTCAACGAGGATGATCACCCTCAAGTGCTTTCGTAAGTCATGACGGTTTCTGAGATGAATTTACTGTTTAAACCTTTTCAAAATGAAAAACAATGTTCATGGTATGTCACGAAACCTCATATCTGATCGATCGTAGTTTCAAAAATTTGAATGAGGGTTGTTATGTTATTATTATTGAGTGCAGATTACTTCACAACTCTTGACTAGTTGTAGAAGATATTATAAAGAAAACATTTAAATTCTTTGACTATATATATATATATATACTTCTTTGGGCACTCAAATGCTCATCCTTGCTTAATTTAAATGTTTTCGACTAAGTGTGAAGGACCGAAAAGTTCGGTAGAGGCAAAGGAAAAGGAAAGCTAACCAAATAAGAATTGCGGCGATTTTTGTAATAGTTTTATAATTATGAAGACTATGATATATATATATATATATATATATATATATATGACATGTAATGAATGTTTAAAGGTTACGTGCTTGGGAGAATGACTCGATGTATATGTAAACTTAAGTTTAAGTTTTATATTATTATTATTATTAGTATTATTCCGCTCATAGAAATGGTATACGTGATGTCTGGGAGTTCGGGTTTCAAGTATCTGGATTAGGGGACCTCATGAGAATGGTATCGAGCTATAGGGTTAGAAACCTTAGGTGGGTTAGACCTTGGGCTATAACCTTAGAAACGAGAGGAAATGTTGAAAATATAAATAACTCATATAGAGTTTAAAAGAGATGAATTGAATAAATTCATCGTCAAACAAAATAAAAGATAATTCATACAAAACTATTATTTGACTATGTGTATATATATATATATGCTAATCGGGATAATTGTTGTGTGTAGATGTCGGGTGTAAAAAGGATTAGGATATCCACGGATTATAAAGAAGGAGCTAATATCGAAGCCAATAAGCGGAAATAGAAGCTCACAATGAAACCAAACTTCGGATGAGGTGGTCATCATAGAAAACATATTACGGATCCGGAAATAGTGGATCGACGGATAATGATTCGGACCCTAAAGTTGAAGTTGATCAAGCATCAATGGAGATCACAAGAATTGAGGAACAAGGTATCTTCTCTAGAAGGGTTGTGGAAGACGGAAAAAGCGCTTAACGATCAATTGCGTCAGCGTTAATAGAAACAATGGAAGACGCGGGATAAGCTTCAAATCCAAATCAATCGGATGGGAGCCTCAAGCAACACTTAGTAATGCGACTCAGAGATAAAGGGAAAAAGGAAGGTAGAAGACCATGATTTAGGAAAATCGGGGAAGAAGAAATGGAAAAGAATATGTTATCTTTGCGGTTATGATGAAGGGGCATACCACTCTGTATTGTCCCGACTATAAGCAGGGAGCATGTTTTGTTTGTGGAAAAAGAAGATCATCGGTGAAAAGGCATCCAAGGAAGAAGGCGTAGTGAGTGAATAGGTAGTATAGGTTATGTCGTGTAAGCATGTTTAATATAATATGTGTGTTTAGTATATACATGTAATGCATTATTATAAAACTTTTGTACAAGTGGTGAAGTAAATCCCGACTTTTGTAGTCACAATGGGATGGTGATGTTTAAAGCACTATGTCTTGTGATATATAAAAAAATATTTTGAAAGCAATGAATGAATATGAATCAAAGTTTGAGTTATGAAACAAGTTTAATAAGTTTAAACTTATATGATAAGGTTTAGAATGTAAGTTAATTTATGGTTTTTACTTAACGGATAATGCGCCAAGAGCGTCAAACTTCGGAATCAAAGGCGAGAGGAATGCATTAACAACGTTGAAGGACAACAACAAGCGGACCCAATCGTGATTCTGAATATATGGTGGTAGCTCGAGCCATGCAACAAGGGAACCAAATAGGATAATTATTTGGCAAATTTCAAAGACTTTAAAGTAGTAGGACCACCGAAATTCAAAGTACAATGACCTGTAGAAGCCCAAACTTGGGTTAAGGAAATTGAGAAGGCGTTTATAATAGCTAGGGTAGTGAGGGGCAAAGACCTCTTTTGCCACCTACATGATGAAGGGTGAGGCAAATTTACGGTGGGAAGCGAATCGGTGAGGCGGGAGGCGGTGTGGTAACATGGGATAGATTTAAGACCTTATTTTTGAGAATTATTTTTTGGCTAATCTGTGAGGCTAGAATGGAGGTAAAATTTCTAGAGTTGAAGCAAGGGATATGTCGGTGGCGAAATATGCTGCGAAATTTAATGAGTTAGCTAGGTTTGCTCGCATCAAGTCGTCTCTGAGAGGCTAGGAAAGCGAGAGAGATTTGAGTGGGATTAAAACCACAGCTCTATAATAAGGTGGCGATGTTGCAGATCCCAACATTTGCATCACTCATGGAGAAAGCGATAATTGCGGAGAGGGGGAGTGAGGCTATGAGCCTCTACAATAAGGAAAGAAAAAAAAGAGAGCAAGGTCGAGGGAGCCGAGAAGGTGAGGATTAATAGTGGAAGCGAGAATGTTGATGGAAAGAGAAGGAAACTACTTTGGTAATGTTCGGTGAAGCGAGAGGAGTGAAAAAAGCGAGGCGATTCGATCTGAAAATGTGTGGAAAGAACCACTCAGGAGAATGTTTGAAAGGAAAATTTGTGTGTTATAAGTGCGGGCGGGAGGGTCACATCTCTCCCAACCGCCCAAATCCTAGAATGAAACGATGGTTGTTTTATTTGTGGATCATTGGAGCATAGGGTTAAGGATTGTCCAAAACGGGAGGGTAGAGGTTTGTAGTGTGAATATTGGTAAGGGTAGTGGAACATTAGCAATCGCAGGATGAAACATCATCGAACAAACCAACAAAGTCAACATCAAGGGTCTTCAACATGACGGTTCAAGAAGACGGTGGCGGTTGGCAATGCGATTCGGGTAATATTCAATAACTTTTATTTGCGTAATTAGAATTTTTCTATTTATAGTAAATTATTTTATAAAGAAAAATTTTGAGGAGAAATTTGAGTTCTTTTAGAAATCAAATTTCCGTTTAATCGAAAAGAAGAAGCTTAATGTGATTAATTAAAGATCGGTTCGATTAAAGTTAATCGAGATCTATTTACGAAAGATCGTGTATGCTATGAACCCGATTATGTGTAGGTTTTTAAGTGGTGATTAGGGGCGGAATCCTTATAAGGAGGGTGAATGTGACAACCCGATATTTTCTATATAAATAAATCTTAAATTTTATGTATAATTTTTTTTTTTTTGTTTTTTTGTTTAAGGATGAGGATTTGTACAAGATTATGTGTATATGTATTTATGTGGTAAATAAAAATATATTTATTACATGAATATTTTCAAATAAATTTATTTTAGAATTATTGATTATTATAAAAGTATATTTTTATAATAATTAATTTTAAGATAAAAATGTTTTTATTTATTTTCCATGAATATATAATCATATATTATTTAAATAATATATGAAGTGATTTTTTTAGAATAAATATAATCATTATTTTATTATATGAATTTTTATACTGATTATTAAGTTAATTATTTTACCTTAATTATTAAGGTTAAATATGAAAGAATAATCGAGATATGGAATCCAAACCCTAATTTTGGATTATTGTCAAGGTATGAGAATAATAATATAATATTACTTATATTTTGATTTTTCGATCTTTATGAATATATACGGTATGTCCATATATTGATAATGGTTGGTCAATTACGGTGTATTTTGACCAAACCCTAGTAATAATGTTAAACCCTAATTTGAGATCCAAATTAGAGTGTGAGATTGTTTTATAAGTGTGTAATATTAATTATGTCGTGTATTAAATGTA
This sequence comes from Panax ginseng, assembly GCA_020205605.1. Taxonomy (NCBI): domain Eukaryota; kingdom Viridiplantae; phylum Streptophyta; class Magnoliopsida; order Apiales; family Araliaceae; genus Panax; species Panax ginseng. The sequence continues at coordinate 47,525,704 of CM035141.1, forward strand.
TTAATTAGGTAAACCCTAATTAAAATTCTAAACCCTAATATTTAGAGAACCCTAATAGTAATTTGGTAACCCTAATTACCAAAAGAATAAATCCTAATTGCTAAATTAGCAAAGTCAATGATAATTATATGATCTAAACCCTAATGTTACTGTATAAAGTAATTAGAAAATTAATCTAATTAACAAACCTAAATTGTCAAATTTTAGAAACTAAAATTTGGTTATTTTATAATAAACCCTAATTGTATTTCTAGAAACCGTAATTATCGATATTTTAAACCCTAATTGCTTTATTAGCAAAGTTCATTATGATTAAGGGTAATAAACCCTAATGTTCATGTAATTACAAACTTAATTTAATTAACAATATTAATTTTGCAAAATTTTAGAAACTAAAAGTTATTTAATTTTAATTATTTAATTAATTTTTCTTTATTATTTTTGTGCAAACTCTAAATTGGAAATCCTAGATTTTTGTTTACTTATAAAACCCAAATTGGCTCAAACCTAAAACCTAAATCAAACCCTAACCCTAAGGGTTTGGTAAGTTACAATTTTGCCATAAAATGAATTATCAAGGACCAAAATGCCCTTTTAGCATTAAAGAAGCTAGCTTGTAGGTTTTGACAAATTGGAAAAGTTGTTCACCAAATCAACAACTCCATTGACTTCCATTGACGAAAAATTGACAACAACAAGCCTAATCTCGGCCAATACATTATCTTGTGGCTATATATAATGGATTAAGAGAGAAAATCACTTTTGTTTACTAAAAATTGCACAAAACCATACTAACACTCTCAAGCCCCACACCCCGAAAATTTGTTGATAATATCAGACCCATTATCAAGCCCCACGAAATCCAACAACAAATCAATAGCCAGAAATCAAGAATTGAGCATAAAAGGTACAAAACCCTAGTTTAAATTCTGTCCAAAATTTTGTTGTTAGATGTTAGAATTTGTTGTTAAAACTTGTTGTTTATAAGATATTATGATGATCTGGGTTGGTATTTATCAAATCCATAACATTAAAGTGCTCGAAATTAAAGATTTTCAAAATCTGGAAAATTATTTTTTGTGTTCTGACATCAAATGTCGAATGACATGTAGATTATTGTGTGTTTAATATTTTTGTTGTTTAAGTGTTTACTGTTGTAGCTTTGTATGAGATCTTTCATCTGTAGCAAGAATCAAGCTTAGATCTGGTTTATAATTCAAGTTATTAATGGTCAAAGGTCGTTGACCGACCATGACCAGGAAGAAATCTGGGTAACCCAGAAACGGTTTTCAGCGTCTGACAATGTTTTGTAACGATCAGATCTGTCAGATCTTTTAATGTTTTGATAATATGTTGTATTCATGTTGTAGCTGGTAAAGTGTACTATAGATTAATGTCTTAATATACCATAAACATTCAACAGATCAACATTTAGAAGCGGTCAAAGTAGGCCACTTACCTTTTTTACGTGTTTACGGAATTTCGAAAAGCGTGAAGAACATCGTTTCGACATGGGTTGACCGGGAACTAGCTTGTGATTTTGTTGTTGTTTACTCGATCATTGTTTTATTATTGTTCCTTGACATGTATACTACAAGTTTAAACCTTAATATTACACATAGCATGTTAGAAAAGCTAAGATTTAAGACTTTAAATGTAGACCTTGAGCTATTCATCATTTACGAAAAACCGAAATGAAGAAACGACATATGTCGAACTTTTGGAGACTTATAACTTCTTGATCGTTTGTGTTATGGTCATGATATCAATTCTTATTGATAGTATTACGATTCTTTCTATACTGCTTTGTGATCAAAATCTATACTAGAAACATCAAGATCAAATGTTTACGCTTTGGTCAAAGTAAGTACCTTGTGTCTTGACATGAGATTCAGGTTTGGCCCAAGAACACTCAAGAACACCTATAGCGACGAAAAGTGTCGCTATAGCCCTTAGCAACGATTTTATTAATAATTTTAGAAATTAATTAATAATTAGAAAAAAAATAGTTTTAATTATTAAAAATACAAAATAAATTATAAAAAAAAAATATTTTAAATTACGAAAATTAGTTTTAATTATTTTAAATATATTTCATAAATATTTAATATTTTTGGAATATTAAAATTAATTAATTTATTTAATTATAATATTAAATAAATTATTTAAAAATAATTTTAATTCATGAAAAATCATTTAAAATTATATTATGATATAAGAAAATATTTTAAGTTATTTTTAATATTATGTGATAATTTTCTTTAATAAATTAATATTAATGATAATTAAGTTATTTATTAAATGAATTAAATAAATGAATTAAAAATGATTTTATTATATTAAAAATCATTTTAAATAATAAGAAGGTATTTAAAAATATTTTAAGTTATAAAATATAACTTTTAATATTTAAAGATAAATTTCATTAATTAATTATGATTAATGATAATAAAGTTATTTAATAATTATATTAAATAATTTAGTTTAAAATGATTTTATTATTATAATAATCATTTTAAATAAAAATAAAGTGTTTAAAGATATTTTAAGTTATAAAATATAACTTTTAATATTTAAAGAATAATTTCATTAATAATTTAATATTAATGATATTTATTTAATGATTAATGATATTAAATTTATTTAATGATTATATTAAATAAATAGTTTATAAATGGTTTATTTAATTTAAAAATCATTTAAAAAGGATATAAATGGATTAAAAATATTTTAAGTTATAATTAATGACTTTTAATATTTAGATAATAGTTCATTAATAATTAAATATTAGTGGTAATTATTTAATAATGATTTTAAATGCTTTAAAAATCATTTAAAATTATTATAAATACTTTAAAAATATTTTGAGTTATTATACATAACATTAATATTTTGGCAATGGTTTCATTAATAGTTTAATACTAATTAAATATTAATGATAATAGAATTGTTTAATATTTAAATCATTTAATAATGATTCTGATATTTCAAAAATTATGATAAATGATAATAATTATTTAATAATTATTATAAGGCCATGAAAAATAGTGTGACTAATGTTTAAGTTATCCAAATGGATATTGAACTACGGTTTAGAGTCTTAGACTCGATAATTACCCAAAAAAGCTGTCGGTAGACCGACATGTTTCAGAAATTGATCTGGACTTAGATAATGGGCTAGATAAATGTTTATTTGTGATTCAATGGTTGTTAAAGTTGTGTGATAAGGTGATTAGGTTATGTGCTGACTGCAATAGGCAGTGTTATGTGTTACGTTATGATATACTAATCGAACAAATGATTTGATTAATGATAGGTTGTGATAGAAAAGATAAAACTAAGTTGAGAATAGTAAGCGGTAGCATCGTGCAAAAGATATCCTAACTTTGCATTTTCTTTATCTGATGGACAAGTGTAAGAATGTTTCAAAGTTATATTATTATCTGATTGTTAAACTTATATTATATAAGCCCATTGATTATCAACATGCTAGTATATATGATAATTCGGATAAATATATTACATTAGTTAATTTCTATAAATGATTATACAAGTGTCCCCACTTGGACAATCATTGTTTTTCATCGCATGTTGATACACCTTTGATATACATATATGTTGAATTATATAAGACCTTTGTTATGAAAAACCCGATGATATAAACATCCCGAAAATGGGAAAATTTTATGCGCCCAAGGCGAGACGAGAATGACGATAACATCGTTCATGTAAATGTAGTATTGATCAATCTGAGAAGTACAATGAGTGATCACCCTCCGTGCAAGTAAAGTCATGACGGTTCTGAGATGAATTTCTGTTTAAACCTTTTGAAAATGAAAAACAATGTTCATGGTATGTCACGAAACCCTCATATCTGATCGATACGTAGTTTCAAAAATTTGAATGAGGGTTGTTATGTTATTATTATTGGTACAGATTACTTCACAACTCTTGACTAGTTGTAGAAGATATTATAAAAAACAAAACATTTAAATTCTTTTTCACCTATATATATATATATATAATACTTCTTTGGGCACTCAAATGCTCATCCTTGCTTAATTTAAATGTTTTCGACTAAGTGTGAAGGACCAAAAAGTTCAAAGTAGAGGCAAAGGAAAAGGAAAGCTAACCAAATAAAATTGCGGCGATTTTGTAATAGTTTTATAAGACTATTTATGATATATATATATATATATATATATATATATATATATATATATATATATATATTATGACATGTAATGAATGTTTAAAGGTTACGTACTTGGGAGAATGACTACGATGTATATGTAAACTTAAGTTTAAGTTTTATATTATTGTTATTATTAGTATTATTCCGCTCATAGAAATGGTATCGTGATGTACCGAGTTCGGGTTTCAAGTATCTGGATTCGGGGACCTCACAAGAACCCAAGTTATGATCGGTCAAAGTGGGTTGATGTTAATTTAAGTCGCTACAAGCCACGTAAATCCCGTAGCTCGACAACTTCTTTTCGGCCTTTGATCAGGCAACTGTTAAGGTTAATAGCCATGTTTGTGCATATATCTTGTAGTCGGACAACAGTACTACTCATCCCAGCCCTTAGAACAACCAAATCCATAACAGGATCAAAGATAATCGTGGTTTAACCCATGTTGACTAACTGGCCGGAAGGAGATTCTGGGTAACCCAAAATCTTCAAGACCCGTTTACTGACTACTAGTTTAACCGACCTTGATAGCTTAGATCTGTTGTTATTAAGATGATCTGAGGTTATGTAGTTGTACAGGGACATGAGTACTACACAATGGAACCTTAATATTACATTAATAATACCTGGAAGGCCTAGATCTGGAGGCTCAAAGTAATACCTAACAACTGTTCTTCATTTCTGGAAAACCCAGAAATGAAGAACAACTCTGACATGCTTTTCTGGAGCTTAGATATCTCAGATGTATTGTTGTATGATCATGAACTTGATATATAGTTGTAGTATTTCACTTATACTACAACGTTAACACTTCTACCAGCCCAAAAAACTCTTAGATCATAAATTAATTACTAGTCAAACCACCCACCTCGTTAACTGACGATGAAGCTCATGAACACTCAAGAACAGCTGACGAACACCTATAGGGACGGGTCTGTCGCTATAGGCCCCTTTAGCGACTATTTCTATTTATTTTATTTTCTGATTTTCTGGAAATTATTTAAAAATAGGTAAAAATGGTTTTTAATTATTAAAAATACATAATAAATTTTGAAAAATTATTTTAAAGTCTAAAAAATAGTTTTTAATTATTTAGAGTATATTTCATAAATATTTAATATTTTTGAAATATAAATGGTATTAAATTTATTTAATTATAATATTAAATAAATGATTTAAATACATGAAAAATAATATTATGGTATAAGAAAATATTTAAAGATATTTTCATGACTTTTAATATTTTAGGATGAATTTCATTAATTAATCAATATTAATGATAATTAGTTTATTTAATTAATATATTAAATAAATTATAGAAAAATAGAATAAATGATTTATAAATCATATAAAAATGATTTAAGTGTTATAAAATATTTGAAGTTATAAACTATAACTTTTGATATTTAGTCATGAAAATATTAATATTTTAATATTAAAAGCAATTATCTGGATAATGAATTTAATTGTTTGAAAATCATTTAAAGGTGAGTTTAAAGTATTAAAATACTTAATGATATTATAAATATATTATAATATTATGACATGTATTTCATTAATATTTGATAATAAATAAATATTAATGATAAAATAATTATGTGGTATTTAATTTATTTAAATACGTGTTTAATGATTGAAAATTAATGATAAATAGTAATAATTACTTAAAAATTATTATGAGACTTTGAAAAATATTTCAATCGATATTAAAATTATTTAAGTTGATTGTTAAGCGTTAAAGCGAGTTTAATTGAACTTAAACTTGAATAATTGTCCCACTGTAGGCAGCCTCGGGATGATAGAATTATGTCGGCTTCAACTTTCTGACTTAAATAGGCTGACTTGATGCTAAGTTTTATGTGCTGAATAGACTGATAGGATTATGTGTTAATGTGTTTAGGTTATTCCATGTATATGAATATATATATATATATATATATTATGGTATTATATTGTGATGATATTATTCTAATATTGGAGATCTATATTATTAATATTAGGTCTTCGGATAAGGCGATATAAACTATGTAGCGGTAATCAACGGTTCAGGCAAGTTTGTTTTACTTAACTCTACTAAGAGTGTTTTATTCGGATAAGCTTATGGTTAATCATTGCTGATTGCCATGTATAATTGTACTTTGTACATATTGCATGTATAAGTCAGGTATGAAAGGCTGACCACCTTCATTACTATTTGGTTTCAGATATATTTTTTCATGTATAATACTTGTTCAGTCATAAATTTATTCCTGCTAGTTCACAATTATATTGTTGAATTATAGCCAGCCAATTATTCAAATCATTTCAATCATGATATATCGTTATATTATTGAACTTAAACTTGTTGGGCAATCCTTATGCTCACCCTTGCTATATAATGATAAAACATTGCAGATTAAGACGAATGCGTCGGATACAAGGACAGGTTAAAGACAGTTCTAGCATTATGATATGTGTGCAGCTAAATTGTATAAGTATTGTATGCTAATAATGTTATGTGTTAGAAAAGTTATGAAATGTGTATTAAGTTAAGGTTACTCGACCTTGGGGATTATGTATAAGTTATTATATAAACAATTTATGTTTATATATTCCGCAAATATAGTTGAATAGTTATAGAATGATCGAACCGGATCCGAGGTGATTTAGGACCTGGATTCGGGGTCCTCACAGTTCATATATATAAGTATATATATATACAAAAGTGAAGAAACACATCGGATATAAAATCCAGGCTCATCGAGCAGTAGTCCCACCATTCATATATATATATATATATATATATATATATATAAAGGTAGTAAACGCACTGGATGTAAAATCCGTGCTCATTGAATGTAGTCCCACAACAGTTCATATATATATATATATATATATATATATATATATATATATATATATATATATATATATATATATATATATTTAGTAAACGACTAGGCAAGTCAAGTCTAGGCATAATAACATATATATATATATATATATATATATATATATATATATATATATATATATATATTAAAGCAAGAAACGCATTGCATCGAAGTTCAGGCTCATCGAACAAAGTTCGACACAGCTTAATATATATAAATATAAATATATATATATATATATATATATATATATATATATATATATATATATATATATATATTAAAGCAAATAAACACTCGCATCAAGTTCAGGCTCAATCGAGGTATAACTCGATAATGTTAGTCAATATATGTAAATATATATAATATATATATATATATATATACAGACTAAAATGAGACCACGGACCGAAGTCCGGGCAAAAGCAAGCAACACGACTCTCAACGTGTAGAAGGGTGTGTGCAAAGATGAAGATAAAGACTCTAAAGTGTGTGAGAAGGCTTACAGCTGACTGATAAAGAAGGCTTCTATATCTTTAGAGTGGGTAAACACTGAATTTTGTAGGTACAAAAGGGCTATATATGAGCTCACAGGTGTTTAGAAGGGGGGAAAGTACACTGCATGGGGTGATTGCATAGCAAATTGGGTAGGGCTTTCTCGCCTTTTTCTCTTTCAAAATGGGCTGCCCAAGTCCTCTATTTATAGGCATTTTAGCCGCAGGTGTACCAGTGGCAACCCGGGTGGGCCCAAGTTTGTCGGGTCAGGTCATCTCGAAGTACGTGCACTCAGGCACTGTAATGTCCACTTGAACTTTCAGAAGTGCAATTTGGTCATCCATTTGTGGTATACAGGAACTTTTTCGGACCGCCATTGTTGAGAGTTGTACGATGGCATGGGATTAGAGTTTATACGAAGTCATTGAAGATGGGACGATGCCCTCCGGTCTTCAAGCTTCAACTTTCATCCATTACCCCGCACAATAGTCACTCGGGATTGGTTAGTCTTGTGGGACATCGTTGCGTAGAGACGTGATGTGGCATCATATTGACGAGATGACGATGTTTCCCCTCACCGGTGTTATCACCGGATTGGGGAGATCAGCGAGACATTGCTCGAGACTTCCTTAGATTGATATTGCGAATTGTTGAAGGTCCTCATTGTCATCTTTGAGGTGTGCCTGTCTTCCGATGTTATTGCCAACAGGTGCGGTGTATCTCATTTGTCTTGCGTCGAGATTGAAGTTGGTCGCATTTGAAACAAGCATTTCTGGGGTTATCGCCGAAACTGCATTCCTTAGGGTTATCACCAAGGTTGGTGGCTATTCCAATGGTTGGGACTGAGACTGGATACCTTGGGGTTATCTCCGAGATTAATCGGTCTTCTCTGGTGTGTGTTCCGGTGTTGTATCTGCATGCCTCGGGGTTACATCCGAGGTTGGATTTGTTACTCCCAGATTGCTATCCGGGGTTGATGCTGAACTTCCAGTAGTATCCGGCATGGATCTGGATCGTCTTTCAGGGTTCTCTCTTAAAAGACGAATCTATCCTCCTGCAATGTTTGTAACAGTAGTACAGGAAATTTCAAGTGTCTACAATGGAGACAAGTCCTATTTGGCATTTAAGAGTTGCGGACTCAAAAATGATCGGATTCCGACTTAGAACGAAGAAACGAGCGTTAAACGTTCACGAACGTTTATCGTTTTCGTTAAAAAAATGAACCAATAGGTGAATTTTTAGTAAACGAAGTCAAATAGATAAAATTCTTGCATGAACGCTTAGATTACGTAATTTGTGAACCGTAGGCCTTTGAACGAGCCAATTCGAACTTATAACGAAAAAGTTATGCGTCCGGGAAGTTCACAAAAATTATAGGACTGAATTTTTTTCTGGTGCACGGAGTTGGCACCGCGGCGCCAACCCTAGGCCAAATCGGTCACGCCGCGAAGACGTAATGAAGTCCGAAAGCACATCATGAGAGCGCATCGCAGCGCCAAGTCCGGGTCAATGCCACTATTAAGCGCGCACCGCAGCGCGAGATGTGAGTATAAAGCCGGCGCCGCAGCGCCAACCTCAGAACAAAGATAATGATGAATGTTTTTAATTAAAAAGAAAAGAAAGTTAATTTATTTAAAAGTAAACATAACCTAAGAAATGTAATGTAACATTGTTTAAACTTTGTTAAACCTTAACTTTATGTTAAGGAAATCATTTCCAGACATGGAGTACCAGTATCGATTGTATCAGATCATGATCCATGATTCACATCGAACTTTTGGAGGAGTTTGCAAGAACAGTTGGGAACACAGCTGAAGTTAAGCACAACTTATCATCCACAAATCGATGGGCAGAGCGAGAAAATAATTCAGACATTAGAAGACATGTTGAGGTCTTGCGTCATGGATTTCAAGGGTAGTTGGGATGATCACCTACCACTAGTAGAGTTTGCGTATAACAACAGTTATCATGCAAGCATAGGTATGCCGCTTTATGAAGCTCTGTATGGAAGAAAGTGCAGAACACCATAGTGTTGGGATGAGGTGGGAGAAGGCTGGATGCTAGGACCAGAATTGATGCAGCAGGCAGCGGATGTGGTAAAGTTAATTCGGATGCGTCTCGTCACAACTCAGGATAGACAGAAGAAGTATGCAGACTCGCATACACTAAGTCGAGAGTTTGAAGTGGGCTTGTATATGTTTCTAAAGGTATCTCCCTGGAAAGGAAAGATACGCTTTGGAAAGAAAGGAAAGTTAAGTCCAAGGTTTATAGGACCTTTTGAAGTATTAAATCGGGTGGGAGAGGTAGCTTATGTGATAGCATTACCTCCAGACCTAGAACGAATACATAACGTGTTTCACGTATCTGTATTACGTCCGTATAAGACAGACTATAAGCATGTAATCGAGTATGAGCCGATTCATATCCAGAAAGACTTAACATATGAAGAATCGCCGATGCAGATCATTGATAGAAAGGAACAAGTTCTGAGGAACAAGGTAATACCATCAGTAAAGGTAGTATGGAAGAACCACAATGCTGAAGAAGCAACGTGGAAATTAGAAGAAAAGATGAAGAAAAATTTTCCTCATCTATTTGATTAAAAAAAGCGAGATTCGGGGATGAAATCTTTATAAGGGGGGGAAGAATGTAACGCAATTTAGAAATTCAGATCTTATTGTAAAATGATTTTATTAAATTAAATAATAATAAAATTCTATTCTATGTGTTATCAAGATGGTTGTCATTGTATAACCTATTGATATTAGAATGTCGTAGTATTTGAGCTACGTGAATGAATTAAAGTGTTTGAATTTCCAAGACGAAAATAAAAGTTTTCTGAGAAATTTTCCGAAAAACACTATTCATCGGTATTTGCTCGGGATTTCTTTTTGAATTTCCGAGAAATACGTAATGATAGAATGACAAGGTAATATGGATTATGTAATAAAAATCTAGTTATGGAAAATGTAATATTTCGCTTGCGGACTTAATTTATAAAGTTAAGGAAGGCAAAGTGGTAATGAATAAGTAATAATTGTATAATACGTAGGTATTGTACAAGGGTAATGAAAACGAGTATAATACGAAGTATTATACGAGTTGGTATGAAGAATGAAATATCATATATAATTTCTATATGAATTAGAATACGAAAATGATACATGAACTATGTGTATATATATTAAGTAATGTTAAAGGACTTGGAAGATTGGTTAACAATTTGTGCAAGCCCAAGTGAATAAAATGTTAAGGGCCAATTATTGATTAATAAACAAGTTAGTGTTTATTAATCCAAAGCCCAATGATTTATTTAATCCAAGCCCAAACTAGAGTCCATGAGTTGTTTGACCCATGGGGCAAACCATACTAATATGGTTAAAATGTGGTGACCAAGTTAATGTAATGATCAAGTATTAGAAGTAATGACCAAGACTTATGAGTGGTTGTCAAGCAAAGGATAGGTTTTGTGCCTTGCAAGTAATGAATAGTAAGGAGGTGCATAAGGAGGTGGGATTGTTTTAAAGTACAAATTATCCTAACTTTGGAAAATCTATATATAGAGGAGGCTTACAAGCCATTTGTTAGTTGTTCAAATAATCCAAACATTACAAAGTGCATAATTGTTAGAGAGATTAAGTTACAAATAAGTTACTTCCATAAGTAAGAAGAAGAAGATGAAGCTACTTACCAAGACTTCAAAAGTTAGACTTCTTCTCTAAATTATCTTCTATCTTTATTCATGATAGGTTGATAAGAAAAGATGGATTTAAGGAACATGAATGTTAAGAAGTAAGAAGAATGTGTAAGTAATGAACTTAAGCCACATAAGTTGGTAATAAGTCATTTAAGCTGGCATAAGTTATAAACTTATGTGAAAGTATTATGAACTTGTAATGAGTTTATTAAGAGAAGTGATGTGGATGTAAAAGGACTTGTATGATTATATGTATCATGTATACATAATTAAAGTTATATGTTAAGAACATATAAAGTATGATGATTAAGAAACTTTAATTGTCATAAGTCATGAACAATAAAATCTTAAGTAGTTTATAATTTGACAAGTTATAAGCTCATGATGAATAAGTCTAAAATCCAACAATAAATATAAGTTGTTGTAATAAGTATGTTGAGATGTTCACATGATGAATGGAATTCATTTGTAATGTTGAACAAATCATAAGAATGAAGATTTGCCGAAAATTGCACGATTGGACGATTAAGAATTCTCGGAATAGAAGTCAAATTTTGTGTTTGAACTCGGAACCATTGTTTTCTGATGGAGACAAGTCCTATTTGGCATTTAAGAGTTGTGGACTCGAAAATGACCAGATTCCGACTTAGAACAAAGAAACGAGCGTTGAACGTTCACGAACGTTTATCGTTTTCGTTAAAAAAATGAACCAATAGGTGAATTTTTAGCAAACGAAGTCAAATAGATAAAATTTGTGCATGAACGCGTAGATTACGTAATTTGTGAACCGTAGGATTTTGAACGAGCCAATTCGGACTTATAACGAAGAAGTTATGCGTGCGGGAAGTTCAAAAAAATTAAAGGACTAAATTTTTTTTCTGGTGCACAGAGTTGGCCATGCGCAAGGCCAACCCTAAACCAATCCATTATGCCGCAAGTACAGCAATGTCCGAGCACATCGCGAGAGCAAGACACATACACGTGGCCGCTAAGTAAGGACTCATGCCAGCCGCCAAGTCCTAGTCAATGCCACTATTAAGCGCACGCTGCAGCACGAGATGTGAGTATAAAGCCAAGTACACAAACACCAAATTTCGTAACAAGGATATTGATGAATGTTTTTAATTACAAAGAAAAGAAAGTTAATTTATTTAAAAGTATACACAACCTAAGGAATGTAATGTAACATTGTTTAAACTTTGTTAAACCTTAAGGATGTTGTATAAAGGTTGAGATAACCTAGTCGAATATAAATGCAAGGATAATGATAAACTGGAACAGATAGTAACTGAATCTAATACACAATTAGATTGAGATGAAGGGTAAGATATAGTCATATACATACTTGATTATATGTGACGTAATGTAAGGCATTATGTGATCATGTATTGTAGAGACTTGAAAGACATGAATATAAAGTAAATATACCGTAGCAAACGCTAAAGGCAAGTATTCTAACTCTTGTCTCAGTTCAATCTGAACAAGTTTTTGAAGTTAATGTATTCTTTCACATGATTGGAGGTATGTTGATGTTAAAGCCAATTCCTTTAGCTAAACTTGATATATTGCGTGGATATTGATAATCTATTCATCTATTATCAAATGTTGTTATCTTTTGTCAACTACTAGATATGGTTTTCAAAAGAAGACTGAAATATTAAAAAAATGTTTTGTCGATAAAACGACAGGCACGTGAGGTTGCCAATGATTAAACGTGCATACGTTTAATGGATGTAGTGTTGATCAACATAGAGTACAATAGGCTGATCACCTAGAAGTGCTTGTAAGTAATATCGGGCTTACGAACTTAGTTCCGGGTTGTCCTTTTTCCAATAAAGAATGAATACTCGAGGTCTTTGACCGGAGTAAATGTTTTACTAAATATTGTTATGATTGTAAAACATTTTGAAAGAAAGATGAAGTGCTATTTTGAATTATCAATAGTACTTCATAACTATTGTTCAGTTATTGAAGATATACGATTCGTATGTGTCAAGCATGTTGTTACGATTCGTATGTGTCAAGCATGTTGTTATTGAATTGTTATACTTGCTGAGCTAGTTATGCTCACTCTTGCTTGAACCCTATGAATGCAGCTAAGACTGAACGTCCCGAAGGATCGAAAAAGGATAAAGGAAAAGCCAAGGTAGATTGTTAAGTTGTCTTGTAATAGTATAGGTCTATGGTTGTAATGTAATTGATATTAAGACAAAGAACCTTTGTAATGGGTATAGAACCTGAGAAATATAAATATTACTTTAAATATATAGAAGTTATGTTCGTTCTTTGAGACTTTTCAATTGAATGAATGTATGAATGTTGTACAAAGATAAAGACCACCGCTTGTTGGAAGATACCCTTGGATTTGGGGCCGCTACAAAGATCTTATTTAAGAAAAAAACACGGATGCAACAGTTTTAAACTTCACGGACGCTTTCAACGAATTCTCAAACGCCTGATTTAAAAAAATAATAATAATATAATATTCAAGTAAAACATAACTTATAATATATATATATATATATATATATATATATATTATTCTCCACCCATGAACACAATGTTTTTTTTTTCCCCCCCCATTAGTCAATCTTCACATGATATATATATATATATATATATATATATATATATATATATATAATACCACATCATAAGTACACACCACACGATCAAATTTCCACCACCCATAATTTAGCCATCAACCACACTTTCCTTCTCTCTCTCACAGACACACACATTACTGCACACACACACTTTTACTATATATATATATAATATGAAACTTATATATATATAAGTAATAAAATCAAATTGAGATAACTTTGTACTAATTATTTTGAAAAATGGGTAAACGGGGATCTATATAATAAGCAAAATTTACGACAAATACTTCATAAAATCCCCTAAATATTTTTAACAATATTTATTCATCATTATTATTATTCACAATATTTAACAACCAGATCATTCTCAGAAAAGAGGGGGCTTTCTGATAAGGATTTCTCCCTATTAGCGCGCAATTAGGTGACCAAGCATCTCCTCGACAGAACTTTCTAGACATCGTCAATATTGCAAATCATGATATGAATAAATGTATCATCTCAATTATGGATTTAATAATATATAAAATATCGATAATAATTGAATCAAATAACATGAGATACTATGCAGCAATTATTGTAGAAATAATTGAACAAAATTGAGTGACTTCTCACGTAGGCATCAATAATTAATATCGTGTGCTACTATGCAACCACGCGTATTACTGTACTTTTAACACCGGATATTTCAACAGTTAACGGTAAAACTTTCGCCGTTATTTTCATAAAAAGATACTTATGTCGTTTTCTAACTCTGACAATAATTCTGTTGTGGGGTCCACCAATAATTGTGACATCGTATGAATATTCCCTGATAAAACGAATATTCTCAGACCAATCGAATATTATATAACAACTTGCATACTTTGCAAAATGTATAAATATTACCCACAACTATAATATTATATCAAATCCACACCATAATATTCACAAATATATTTCGAGAAAAATTAATCTTTATTTATGAAAATTGGGGTCTTACAACATCCCCTTCTTAACTCCTAGGTCATTTCCTCAACATCTTGGCTTCTCCACAAAACTTTGACTTGAGGTATAACCTTAGAGCGTAGAATATGTTCCTTCTTATCCAAGATTTTAACATGAACCTCTTTATACGTTAAATCTTCCGCTATTTCGTTCGGTTCAAACTCAATAATGTGGTTGGGGTCTTCCACATATTTACGTAACATGGATATGTGAAAAACGTTATGAATACGAGACATACTTGGCGGTAAAGCGAGTCTATAGGCCATAGTTCCTACTCGGTCAAGGATTTCAAATGGGCCAATGAATCGAGGATTGAGATTTCCTCTCTTTGTAAATCTCATAACTCCCTTCCATGGAGCAACAAATAACAACACATGCTCTCCAACATTGAATTCCACATCCTTCCGATGAAGATCAGCATAACTCTTTTGACGATCTTGTGAGGTTTTTATACGTTGCTGGATCTTTGAATCTTTTCCATTGTCATGTGTACCAATTCCAGTCCCAACAACGTTGCTTCACCAACCTCATCCCAGGATACTGGAGAACGACACTTTCTTCCATAAAACGCCTCAAATGGAGCCATGCCGATACTTTCTTGATAACTGTTGTAGGAGAATTCCACTAATGGTAAAAACTTGTCCCAACTTCCTTTGAAGTCAAGGACACATAGTCTTAATAGATCCTCAAGAGTTTGAATAGTCCTCTCTGACTGCCCATCCATTTTAGGATGATAAATGTGTGCCCATAGCTTTTTGCAAACTAACCCAAAATTGTGAAGTGAATCTTGGGTCTCAATTAGAAACTATGGATACTGGCATACCATGCAGTCTTACAATCTCGTTAATGTACATACGAGCAAGACGTTCAAGTGAATAAGTTTCTCGTATAGGTAAGAAATGAGCTAACTTGGCCAATCTATCAACAATGACGCAAATTGCATCTATGCCTTGAGAAACCCTGGGAAGACCAGTAACGAAATCCATGGTAATGTACTCCACTTCCATTCTAGAATTTCAAGTGGTTGCTATGGACCTTTTGGCACTTGATGCTCTGCCTTGACTCATTGACAAGTTAAACACCTTGAGATAAACTCTGTGATCTCTCTCTTCATATTGCTCCACCAAAATGTATGTCGAAGATAACGATACATTTTGGCACTTCTAGGATGGATTGAAAACGGTGTGTTGTGCGCCTCCATCATGATTTTATACTTTAAATCAGGGTCGTTACGAACACAAAGTCTGGAGTTGACTCATAACATTCCTTCTTCATCGATTCTTGCTTCTGGAATAGCACCTTCTTGCACTTTCTTCCTCATATGCATCAGCTCCAGGTCTTTAGCTTGAGCAACTTTAACTTTTTCGATTAAAGTCGGTTCTACTCGTATATTAGCCATCATCACGTGGGTCCTTGGAGTCTATAACTCTATCTCCATCCTTTGTAAGTCATATAAAATGGGCCTTTGCGTTGACAATATCGCACTCGTACCCGCATATGATCTTCTACTCAATGCGTCAGCTACCACGTTCACTTTTCCAGGATGGTATTGAATGGTATGATCATAATCTTTCAACAGTTCAAGATAACATCGTTGCGGCATGTTATGTTCCTTTTGGTGAAGAAATATTTGAGGCTTTTATGATCCGTAAAGATATCCAATTTCTCCCCATACAGGCAATGCCTAAATATTTTTAGTGCGAAAACGACTGCTGCCAACTCTAGATCATGAGTAGGATAATTCCTCTCATATTCTTTGAGTTATCGTGAGGTATAGGCTATGACTTTCCCATGTTCCATGAGAACGCAACCTAACCCTCTGCCCGAAGCATCACTATAGGTGACAAATCCCTCCGAGCCAGGTGGTATTGTCATAACAGGTGCTGAAAATGAGTCTCCTCTTGACTTCTTGAAAACTCTTCTCACATTACTCGCTCCAAACGAATTTTGTATCTTTCCGAGTCAGCTGAGCTAATGGAGTAGTGATTCTAGAAAACCCTTCTATGAATCTCTGATAATAACCAGCTAAGCCGAGAAAGCTATGTACTTCGTGTCGACGACGAGATTTTTAGTTTTCCCTTTTCGTTACTTGTTCTTTGGTGTTCTCATGTTAGGTGAGATTTGTTTGAAAAAACAAGTGAAAAAGGTCTGACATGTATAATGTCGACGATTAGACTGTAAGAGTCGCCGGTTGGTTTTTTATATGGTTGTACCAACACAACCGAGAAAAGGTTTACATATTGACCCAGTGATGTGACACTGCTAAACAGGTCGGTGAAACCGATATTCATTAGGGTTCGGGGACTTGATTATGCGGAGGGAAGGTGTTAGACATCCCCCGACATCCGTGTTACCACGGTGACCGCCACTTTTCAAGAAACAGTTATTTGAATGTGCGTGTGTGTGGGTCAATGTGTTGTTATTTGGAAGTGGTGCGAGGCCTCGTTCGCACCTATATACACAGGGTTTGAATTTGTGTAAAAATTCAGTATTAAACAAGATATTGTAGTGATGTTTTATAAAAGAGGTTTTTTCAAACCCTTGTGCTCAATAGTAATTGAGACCTCTTACACTCCTATTTTTCTTAAGTGTTCGGCTTCAGAATTGATGAGGTCGAATGACAATTGTATGTAGGAAAGGGCTCCTCAAGGAGTGATGAATGTAGTTTTCTCCCGATCCTTTTCAGCAACCATGATTGGATAGTACCCTGCAAAGCAATCCGCAAAGGAGTACATGTCGTATTGAGCAGTATTATCAATGAGAATGTGGATAAATGGCACGGGAAAGTCATCCTTAAGACAAGCTTTATTCAAATCCCGGTAATCCACGCAAACTCGCACCTTTCCTCTAGGTTTAGGTATGGGGACTATGTTGGATAGCCATTCAGGGTACATTGACACCATGATGATGCCTACTTGAAATTGTTTCACAATTTCTTCTTTAACTTTTACCTCCACTCAAGTCTTAATCGCATGAGTTTTTGCCTGACTGGCTTGAATCCCCCTTTGATGGGAAGGCGATGAATGACAATGTCCGTGGATAAACCGACCATGTCTTCGTGAGACCATGCAAACACATCCTGGAATAGGGTCAATAGAGTAACCATGTCATTCCTTTGGTTTGGAGTGAGGTCCGTACCAATCTGGATTTGTTTGGGGTTTTCGCGGTTCAAAAGAGGTGGTTTGATCAAGATTTGGCATGGGTTTGTCTTCGACCCATTCTTTGATCTCCTGTGACAACCCGAGAATTTAGACAATTTATTAAAATCTTAAATGATTGATTTAAGGTCATATAATAGACCTAGACAGAAAATAAGTGTATGCGTTTGATGTTATTGGGAAGGAATTTTGAGGGTTTCAAAATTCTGTGAGGATTTAGGCGAATTATTCAGGACTAAGTGTATATGTGTTTATGTTCCGTGAATATGGTATTATGTGTGCATAGTATATGGTTAAGGGTCAAGAGTTAACCAGATAAATCTTATCAGTGTCAAACCCTAATATTATTAAGAACGACAACGTTATGTTAGAAAACCCAAACGTCTGATAAGAAACTGGTTCTGGAAACCCTAGTTTCAGTACCGGGAGTCCGAAACCCTAATTCGGTATTTGGAAACCCTAGATCATGAATGCAAATGATATGAATAAGTTTAAAATGTCGTTAATTATAAATTTAATTAGGGAAAACCCTAATGATTCACTTGAAACCCTAATTGATTATTAGGAAACCCTAATACCAAATCTGGGAACTTTAATTTCAGATTATTGGTAATTTGAAACCCTAATTTGGGAACATAACGGAGAATTATTATGCTTAAGTGCTATTAACCATAATATTAATTAGGGTAAAGCTTGATTAGTTAGCAAACCCTAATTTCAGAATTTGGAACCCTAAATTATTGATTAGAAACCCTAATTTATAATTAGGAAAAAAACATGTTTGTTAGTTTAATAACTTTAATGTTAATTAGGAAACATTAATCCTAATTTTCAAGTTATAAGAAAACCCTAATCTAATTAGGAAATCTAATTTCTAAATTAGAAGTATTATTTTTCTATTTTTTTTTAAACCCTAACTCTTGGGTTATAAACCCTAACGTACAATTTTGACCCTAATTGCTAAATTAGCAATTTTAATTAAGAGATAATAATCCTCTATAGCAAGATTGAATTTCGTGATTTGGAAATCTTGTTATAATTATAGAATCCTAATTGCAATTTAGAAAATATTAAATTTCTATTGTTTGAACCTAAATTGGAATTATTAGAAATCAATTTGTCAAAACCCTAAAGGGTTAAATCCTAAACCCTAAGGGTCAAACCCTAAGGGTTGAAACCTAATGATTATGGGAAATTACCAAGTTGCCTTGCACTTTATGAACCAAATGACCAAAGTGCCCTTTATATTATTTTATTAAGGTGGAGTGTAGATCTAGCCCTAGTAAGGAGTGGGTGACCAACTCTAGCTAGCCACATGGTCTAGAAAGAAAACTTTAATCAGCCCACAACTGATCAAATGATCAGCCCTAGACATTGCATCATTTTATAAATAGATTAAAGAGAGAGAAAGGGCCACTTAAGTTTTCATTTTTCCTTAGACCTTCTTTCTCTAAAATTCGGGAATGGGGAGTGAAATTGAGTGAGAAACAAAACCAATGTCAGCCTTTAACTTGCCAAGAACAAACATCAAAGTCAGAATCAAGATCAAGCTCAAAAAAATAGGTATAAACCCTAAATTTAGAAATCCTTAGATTTGATGTTAGATGTTATGATTTGTTGTTCAAAGTTGTGTTAGAGAGTGTTGATAAGTGGTCTGGGTTGTTAAATCCCAGATCCATAACATCTAGATGCTCAAAATATGAGTTTTTATAAATCTGGAAAAATTTTAAAAGATGGTCTGACAGCCTAATGTCAGGACCCATAGATCTGTGTATGTTAAGTATTTGTTGTGTTTTAAGTTATAGACTTGTTCTTTGCCATAAGGAGAGTATACTGGAAGTGGAATCACATCCATACCATGTCTAGATCTCCAGATTTCCAGAAAGCTCTGACAAGAAAATGTCAGATCTTCTAGATCTGTCTCTGTTAATTGTTTATGGTGTTTTATGTTATGAATCCATAGTATGTCATGTGTTCTTTGTTCTAAAACTTGAATCAGAGTCATAGCATGTTTAGATCGAAAGTTATGAGCAGTCAAACCCCTTTGACCGACCACGGAATCTGGAATCTGGGCAACCCAGATTTGCCTAGATGGTTTCTGACAACTTTTGCAGGCTCTAGATCTCGCAGTATGTTAGTGTTTTGGACTAGTTGTTGTATTTATGTTGTTCTCTGTCATATGGACTACAAGCATATGCTTTTAGATCACCCAGATCTGTACCAGAATCGGAGAAATTCATTGTCAAACCACGGTTGACCATCACGCAGGATGAAGATTTCTGGGGAAACCCAGATCTTCAAGAACAGTTCTTGGCCTTCACTTTGACCAGCTTTAATCTTGTGTATCTGTTGTTGTTAGACCTACCTATTTATATATTATTGTAGCCCCGACATCTCCCTACAAGATCGAACCATTAGATCACGTAAACACTTCACAGATTGCAAATTATAAGGATCTAAAATAGGTACCTCGACTGTTCTTCAATTTCTGGAAAACCAAGAAATTGAAGAACGGTGTTGTCAGACATATTGGGGGCTAATAACTCATAGATTTGATGTTGTTTAGCCATGATATTTGTTTTTATGTGTAGTATTACATACATACTACAAGATTAATGTTTTAGACTTCTAAGAAACCTTATGATCACGAAATTAATTGTGGTCAAACTTAGCACCTTAGCGTCTAACATGTGTTTCTGGGCAGGCTCAAGAACACTAAAGAACACATATAGCGACGGTTCTGTTGTTATAGGGCCCTTTAGTGACAGTTTATTTTCTTAAATTAATATTTTATTAAATAATTAGAATTAAATAGTTTTAAATTATTAAAAATACATATTAAATTATGAAAAATTATTTTAATGTCCGAAAAATAGTTTTTAATTATTTTGTGTATATTTCAAAAATATTTAATATTTTTGGAATATAAAAGGTATTTATTTATTTCATTTTAATATTAAATAAATTAATTAAAATAGTTTTAATTCATGAAAATCATGAAAAATTATATTATGATGTTAGAAAATATTTTAAGTTATTTTTGATGACTTTTAATATTTAGTGATGAATTTCATTAATAATTTATTATTAATGGTAATTATTTATTTAATAATTATATTATGGAAAAATAGAATCAATGTTTTAAAAAATCATTTAAAATGATTTAAGTGTTATAAAAGTATTTAAGTTATAAAATATAACTTTTGATATTTAGTCATGAAAATATTAATATTCAAATATTATAGCAATTATCGGATAATTGATTTATTCATTAAAAAATCATATAAATATGATTTTAAGGTATTAAAATACTTTGATATATTATAATATTATAATATTATAAAAGATGATTTTCATTAATATTTAATGATAAATAAATATTAATGATTAAGGAATTATGTGGTATTTAATTCATTTAAATACGATATAAATGATTGAAAAATGTTGATAAATGATATTAATTATTTGAAAATTATTGCAAGTCTTTGAAAATTGTTTTGACTGATAATATAATTATCTAAGATTATTGTTAATTGTTTAGGCAGAGTGTAATTGAACTTAAACTTGATATTTGTCCGATTAGACCGTCGGGATGATTGAATTGTGTCGGTTTCAACTCAGACTTAAATAGTCTGATTTGATGTTAAGTCTTATGTGTTGTATAGACTGATAGGATTATGTGATAATGTGTTTAGGTTATTTTATACTGTGATGATATTATTCTAATATTTGGAGATCTGTATTATCTATATTAGGTCTTCGGATAAAGCTAAGTTATATTTCGTAACGATAATCAACGGTGCAGGCAAGTTTGTTTTTCTTAACTCTACTAAGAGTGTTTCATTCAGATATGGTTATGGTTAATCGTTATTGATTACCATGTAGAATTGTACTCTGTACATCTTGTATGTATAAGTCAGGTATGAAAGGCTGATCACCTTCATTACCAGTTGGTCCAGATATATATTATTCATGTTTAATACTTGTTCAGTCAAAGGTTTGTTCATGCTAATTCACAACTACATTGTGAATTATAGCCAGCTTATTATTCAGACTCTTTCAATCATGATATATCCTTAAATTGTATTTAAACTTGCTGGGCAACTTTCATGCTCACCCTTGTTATATCATGATAAAACATTGCAGATAAAGACGAATGCTTCGGATACAAGGAAAGTTAAAGACAGTTCCAGCTTAGAGTTAATATGCGCGATTAGATTTGTAATAGTCTTGTATGATGATAATATCGTGTGTTAGATAAGTTATGAAATGTGTATAAGTTATAGTTACTCGACCTTGGGGATAGTGTATAATGTTTAATATAAAAACAATTTATGTTTATATCTTCCGCAACTGTTATAGAAATAGCGAACTTGTAATAACCCGAGATTTTCTATATAAAATAAATAACAAATTTTGCGTATAAATTTTTTTTTATTTAATGACGAGACTAAGTGTCAAGTAAAGTGAACGATAAATGCGAATACATTTATTACTTGAAAAATTAGAAATAATTTTGGAATTATTAATTACCACAAATTATATGGTAATAAATTTCTGTAAGCCGAAATATTTTTATTAATTATTTTCCATGAAAACATGATTGGAAATAATATATGAAGTGATAATTAGATTTATATAATAAATATTTTATTATATGAATTGTTCGTAATATTTAAGTTAATTATTTTAACTTGATTATTGATGTCATGTACGAAGAATAAGTCGGATACATGAGATCCAAACCTGGATTGGGATTGTGATCAAGAGATGAGAATAATAATATTATATTATTTATATAATGATTTTACAATTACCATAATTATGTATTGGGTATGTGCGTGACAGATAATATTGAGAATGACGGCCAATTAGGTCATAACATATTACCGTGTCAGTGAAACCCTAATTATTAAACTTCGCTTATGGGGTATTTTTACGAGTAGTGACTTGTATATATGGTTACCGTGAATAAGAATATCTGGTAATTAGAAGAAACCCTAATTATCACAGCGTAACGTCGATAATTAGGACAAACCCTAATTATTATAACCCTAACCGATTGAAATTAGAAACCGTGAACGATTGTGTTAGTAACATACACGATAATTAAAGAACCACGAATGGTCAATTAGAAACCCTAATTGATGACGTTGAGAAACCCTAATTTTAATTACATGGGTTTAATTTCGATGTTATTGTATAAGTGTTTTAATTTACCAAAGGATAGAAGTTAATTGGTAAATTATAAGAATTAAATCTAGTGATTAAATATTACATTTAATTGCCTTGTACAAGATTGCCCATATACTCTTAAACAAAGCCCGACCATCACCCATAACAAATCGTAAGCAATAATCAAGAATTTTTGGCAAAAGGGTATAAGAACACTAAACCTAGAAATCCTTTGATTCGATGTTATTTGATGCAATTGATTGTTTAAAGTTCGTAATAGAATGTTAATTGATGATATGGGTTGATAAATCAAAGACCCATAACATCAAAGTGCACGAATTTGAAGATTTAAGCAAGTTGGAAAAACCGAATTACATTATTTTTTTCACCAAATGTCGAGGCCATAACTCTTTGCTCGATCATGAGTTTTGTTCTTCAAAAGTTGGTATGTGTAGCCTGATATGTGGTCTTTAATCAAAAAAGAATCAAGTCCATATCATGTATAGATTAGAAGTTATAGATGGTCAAACATGGTTGACCGATCATGATAAACTATTTTTGGGCATTCAGTAATGGGGCATTCTCGTCCCACTTTTTATGCTTTAAAAGGTCTGGGCTTTTGATATGTTGTAGTGCACTGAGTTAGGAAGCCATAGGCTTTGGAATGACCTCATTCCGACCTCGGATGAGAGAATTACGATGATTGGAAGGAAATGTGTCAAATTTCTCAAAACTGAAAGTCAGCAGCGGGATGCACTATTCGAGACACTGTTTCGATTAGTTAATGTTTCCAAAACCTTCTGGGCTTTTGGTATGTTATAGTACACCGAATAAGCTTTCCATAGACTCCGAAATGGACTAAATCCGATATCGGAGGAGAGAGTTATGACATTTCAAAGTAGTAGTGTCAAAACTTCCCAACAAGTGCGGTGCAGTCCATTTGAACGGAATTTCTGGGCTGATGTGTTCGGAATTTGGTAATGATCAAAGAATAAAAGTTGTAGCCCCAGAAGTTAGCTTCGCGTGGGCTCAAGAATCGCTCAAAAATGTTTTAAAATGAAAGAGTTATGACTGTTTTTAGCGGAAGAGGTAAAGCTGAAACGAGATTGAAAACTCATATGAACGTCCACTTTTGACGACTTTTTTGGGCTACCTAATGAACCCGAATTGGATAATTCGTATTTTTTTTTAAAAATAGTCTTACATACCATGTATAACATATCCAAAAATCAGATTAATCGGAGTTATGAGCAATGCGTTAGAAAATCGCATAAAGTGAGCTATTGAAAAATTAGTATAAACCAAGTCCCGTCGATCGACTAAATTGAGAACTTCACCGTTTTCTAAACCTATAAATAGAAGGGCTTGGCCTTTGTTTCATTCACCAACAATAAGGCCTCCAATTTTTGAGAAAGGCTTTGTTGTGGGAGAACTTTTTATAAAGTTCTCCTTAGTTAAATTTTGGCGTGGAAGTGCGTATTCAGTCTGTGGAATTCGTATTTCCGGGTATGTTTCTTATTTAACTTTTGTAATGTTATTATTTTTAATTGTTAGTTAAAGTTTGAATTTTTGAAGTTTAGTTAGTGTTGTTAATAAACTAGTTAGTTTACTATGTTTATTTTGGCTTGGAATTGATTATGTAAATGAGTTATTTGTGATGACTTTTAATATTTTGTGAAGAATTTCATTAATTAATAATTATTAATGATATTAAAGTTATTTAATGATTATATTAAATAATTTAGTTTAAAAATGATTTTAATATTATAAAAATCATTTTAAATGAAAATAAGGTATTTAAAAATATTTTAAGTTATAAAATATAACTTTTAATATTTAAATGATAATTTCATTAATAATTAAATATTAATGATATTATGATAATATTAATGATATTTAGTTTATTTAATGATTAATATTAAATAAATAGTTTAAAAATGGTTTTACTTATTTAAAAACCATTTAAAGAGGATATTAAGGATTTAAAAATATTTTAAGTTATAATTAATGACTTTTAATATTTGGATAAATAGTACATTAATATTTAAATATTAATGGTAATTATTTGGGTAATATAAATGTTTTAAAAATAGTTTGAGTTATTATAAATAACTTTTATATTTTGGCAATGGTTTCATTAATAGTTTAGTATTAATTAAACTATTAATGATGATTGAATTGTTTAATGTTTAAATCATTTAATTATGATTCCGATATTTGAAAGTTATAGCCGGCCAAACTAGCTGACTTGAGAACCGATTATGAAGTTCTGAATTTGAAGAAGAACACCTATAGTAACTGTTATATCACTATAGGCCCTTTAGTAACAGATTTGAATTATTTTAAATTTTTCAATTTCTGGAAATTGCGAAAATGATTAAAAATAAGATGTCTGATATTTACAGATGTTGAGGTATAGAATAAGAGTCTTAGACTCGATTATTTACCCGATAAAGTCATCGATGCACGCCGACAAATGTCGACCTTATAAAAGAAAGAAAAAAGACTACTCGTAAGAGCATGAATGAGATATTTGAAAATGTATAAAAATATTTCAAGTATAGAATATGAACTAAAAGTATGATCACTGTGATTATGTGATTAGACTATGTGCTGACTGTAATAGACAGTACTACGTGTTAAGATATATTGTTCTAATCGAACGAATGATCTGATTATTGATAGGTTGTGATAAAGAGATAAAACTTAAGTTGAGATTTGTAATCGTTGAATCGTGCAAGTATCCTACCTTTGCATTTCCTTTATGCAATGGACATGAGTAAGAAGTTTCAGAATTATTCTATTCCTGTACAGATTATGTACTCTTTAATTATCAACATGCTAGCTCAGATATATATTCTGTTCGTTGATTTCTAAATGGTTATACAAGTGTCCCCACTTGGATAACCATGGCATTTATTCACATGTTGATATACCTCTCATCAATTACCCGTATACATATATGTTGAATTACATATTATTGTTGAGCAAGATTAAAACCTTCTGTTTGGAACCGATATGTGTATGAACATCCCTATATGGGAAGATTTTTGCGGCCAAGGATAGAGTGAGCGATGAATTTCGCTCAAGTTATGTAGTATTGATCAATCTGAGGTACAATGGGGGTGATCACCTCCTCGTGCCTGTAAGCTAGAGCGGTTTGCGGATGGATTTCTCGCCAAACCTTTTGAAAATGAATAGAATGTTCATAGTATGATTCTTAAACCCTATTCATGGGTAGAGCCAGAGCCAAATTTAAATAATTTGGAAGAGATTTGTTATGTGAATTTTTATCAAGATGCATTACTTCACAACTTTCGATTCGTTGTAGAAGTGTTATGTAAAGAGAATACTTATATTCTTTCAACATATATATAATTGCTATTACTTGTTTGGGCACTCAAATGCTCATCCTTGCTTAAATTAAATGTTTTCAAGCATGTATGAGCAACTCAAGGCTCGAGTACGAAACAAAGGAAAAAGAAAAGCTAATCGAATAAGTGTGTATCATGAGTTAATGGTTATAGTTGTATTGGTATCTATTCAAGTATTATAAGGAATGTATTTGAAGGTCACGTACCAGGGAAAGTCAACTTTGATGTATGTAAATTAAGTTCGAATGTATTATTATTTTAGTATTATTCAGCTTAAAGAAATGGTATCGTGGAGAACCGAGTTCGGGTTTCAAGTACCTGGATTTGGGGTCGTCACAGAACCAGATCCGCGGCGATTCGGGGGCGCTACATCTCCTAAGGTATCTCATAGTCCTTATATTTCCATCAAGTCTGAGTCCAACTTTACATCAAAGTTACAGTCCTTGTGGAGAATAGGCACCTCATCAGCAAGTCTAGGCACATCTAACTTTAGAGTCCTGAACCAACATGCTCTCCCTTAATATATGAAACTGTTCAAGCACACAAAGTGTTAGCATGTAATGACAAATGTAACTGCTAATACTGAACATAAAAAGTAAGCAGTTATTGCTATCTACAGGGTAGAATAAGTTTCTTCCCATTTTACCCTTGTCGACCAATGCAAAGAGTGATGCTCCAATTGTCAAGGGCAAAGTCCTGGTGGACTGCAATGATTGAGGGGCTGTCATCGTCCTCCTTTTCCTGAATGATGACCATTATGTTTGGGCAATCATCATCTGGGGTGTATCTATTTGTATGTTCATCATGGACAATGATGCGTGTGCCTGGCATCATTCTGGTGATGTATTGCTTAATTCTTCGATCCTCTTCTTCCACTCTAGGGTTTGGAACAAAGACTTCTTTCTATTTAACCGGTATCGAATTGGGAAATAACATAGTCATTACGTTGGCTGGCACCTTTACAGGAGGTTATGCGGACTCAGGATTCGCAGGTGGAGACAATCGTCATGTAACTGAAGCTGGAGGAATTTGATGATGCTTATGTTGATTCCTTTGACTGGAACTAGCAGTATCCGGACCTTGGGTTCCTCGTTGTGCGGAGGATTCAGCATGTACGGGTATCCTTGTACCCTGAGTAGATTGGTGAAGTTCTTTAAGCAGAACATCCAAATTTGTGATTTGTTTATTTAATTCGTCGAATTCTTCGTGCGAAACTGGATTAAGGTCAGTCTGGTCTGATGACGACATAATTGACTATAGGCTCGTGGCCTTTTTGTATTTTGATCGGGTTGCTGGATCAATTATATCCCTACAAAAAAACTTATGTAGTTTAGTCTTAGTGAATGTAGCAATATTACGTAATGTGTCCGTTTAGGAGTATCGTCCTGCAAAACGGATGTCAGTTGACATGCTATCATGTCAGGTTTTGATATAAAGGGAAGTCATGTACACATATTCCTTCATATTTTCCATTACATTGAGATATACATGGAAATGAAATTACAAGTAATTGAAATGTGAAAGTATAAAGAGACTTTCCTCCGCATTTGGTTTATCAGAGGCTGACCTATTTTAGGATACTCTCTCAATTTTTAGGCATGAAAGTTCCCAAATCATCATAATTTACTTGACAGGAAATTAATCCGGTCTTTCAACTGGAGCGAATTTGGGTGGTGCCTTTCCTAAGCCTCGTTGGAATTAGTCTTCCTACGAGTCCAGTAATCAAACACCGATAGGATAGCCTCCTAGTGGAGGAACCACACAACATACATTCACATACAACGTGCCTCACCGTATGAAAATGATGACATGTATGAAGCACTAATATCACAAGTAGATATGGTGCGAAGCACTAAGTGCAATAAGTAAATACATTCGTACATATTCATTCCAATGTAAATGCAATATCCACACACAAGCAGATAACAGTTTTGAATAGATTGTAATAGCGGCTTAAGCCCTCTTACTGGTGTCCCCGACAGAGTCTCCACCTGTCGACGTCGGGATTTTTAGTTGTCCCTTTTCGTTACTTGTTCTTTGGTGTTCTCATGTTAGGTGAAATTTGTTTAAAAAAACAAGTGAAAAAGGTCTGACATGTATAATGTCGACGATTGGACTGTTAGAGCGCCATTTGGTTTTTTATATGGTTGTACCAACACAACTGAGAAAAGGTTTGCACATTAACCCAGTGAATGTGACACTGCTAAACAGGTCGGTGAAACCGAGATTCATTAGGGTTTGGGGACTTGATTATGCGGAGGGAAGGTGTTAGGCACCCCCCGACATCCGTGTTACCACGGTAACCGCCACTTTTCAAGAAAGTTTTATATGAATGTGTGTGTGTGTGGGTGGGTCAATCTGCTGTTATTTTGAAGTAGTGCGAGGCCTCGTTCGCACCTATATACACAGGGTTTGAATTTGTGTAAGAATTCAGTTTTAAACAAAATATGGCAATGATGTTTTATAAAAGAGGATTTTTCAAACCCTTGTGCTCAATAGTAATTGAGACCTTTTACACTCCCATTTTAATTAAGTGTTCGACTTAATTGTTTTTAATTTTTGAGATGTGAAACATCTTCGAGAAAATAATGTACAAAATAGTGCCGAACTCCTCGTGGGTATGATAACCATCTGAGGAAACCCAAACACCGTGAATAAATTTACAAGTTGTTTACAGCTTAAAATGTCCATCATGGTAAACGAATCTAGATCCAGTAACCTGAATCTGTGATCACATGATTTCTAGGCTCACATTATGCCGCAATTGATAATAAAGCAGCAAGCAAGTATATATATAAAAGCTATAAATATATATATACAGACATGATCAGCCACCACGAATCACCTCCATGGGGGATCAAAAATGTAAATAAAGTCAAAAGTAATCAACCGCCACTTTAGAGTAAACTCCAAAGTGGGACTAAATGTAAATATATATATATATATATATATATATATATATATATATATATATATAAAGTAGTAAACGCTCGGATGTAAACTCCATGCTCATCGAACAAAGTTCACACACAGCTTCATATATATATATATATATATATATATATATATATATATATATATATATATAAAAGCAAGTAAACGCTCCAGACATAAGTCTAGGCTCAATCGAGGCATAACACGATAATGTTAGTCCATATATAAATATATATATATATAACCACAGACCGAAGTCTGGGTAAACACACGCAACACGACTCTCAACGTGAAGAAAAGTGTGTGCAAAGATGATGAGAAAGGCTTTAAAGTGTATGAGAAGGCTTATAGTGGGCCGCCAAAGAAGACTTCTATAACTTTAAGTGGATGAACACTCGGCTCCCGCCGGTAAAAATATGATAGAATATAAACTCAGAAGTGTTTAAAATGAGAAAGCACTCAGTTTATAGTGTTTACAGAACAAATTGGACATGGCTTCCATGCCATTTTTCTTCCAAATATGGCCACCCCAAGCCCCATATATATAGAGGGGGGTTCCGCAGGTCTACCTGTGGCTGCCCGGGATGCCCAGCAATGTGGGTCCTGATGTGTCGAAGTACGTACACTCGGACAATGCGCTGTTCGCTCGGTCGTTCATAACTTTCAATTTAGGAGTCCGATGGAAGCGTGCCATACCATTCCGAAAATCTCTTTCCAAGAGCTACACAATGACATATGATTTTCCCTTTTTTGATTCCGGGAAGATGGGCCCGAGATCAAAATAGCATTTCTGGGTTTCCGTCAAGTAGTCTGTTGAGCCGTTTTGCGTAGTTTGCGCTCAAAAGTTAAGATATGGTGCTCATGGGACTTATATTGAATTAATTTTGAGTTTGAAATTAGTTGATTTGATGTAATATGAAGTTGAGTTGGCAAAATTGCCATTTTGCCCCTCCCGGGTTATCTCCGCCGCATCAGACAACAGAATGTGATTTTTCTCGTGATTATCTCTGAGGTTAACTTGATGTTGACTTTGACTCTCCTCAAGGTTATCTCTGAGGTTGGCTTGACCTCTTGGGGCTATCTGCAGGCTTTGATCTTGATCCCCCAGGGTTATCTCCGAGGTTGGAACTGATTTTCCCAGGGTTATCTCTGGGGTTGGAAACTGGATCTCCCAAGCCTATCTCTGGGGTTTAAATTGATGTTGTAGTCCTCCAGGGTTATCTTCGAAGTGTGAAAAAGATGTTTTTGTCCTCTGGCATAGTTTGTAATAGGAAAATGAAATTTCGAGTGTCTACACTTCGGTCACTATTTTAGGTTGTTCCTAGCTTTTAATTGCTTTAATCTTTACCAGGTCAACAGATATTCCGTGATTTGATATCACGTGCCCAAGAAATGCTACTTCTTCAAGACAAAACTTGTATTTCTTAAACTTGGCATACAACTTATTTTCACGAAGCTTTTGGAGTATCAGCCTCAAGTGTTGCTCATGATCTTCACGGTGTTTGGAGTAAATGATGATGTCATCAATAAAGACGACCACAAAAAGATCCAAATATTCCTTGAATACTTAGTTCATCATATCCATGAAGGCAGCAGGAGCATTAGTCAATCCAAAAGATATAACCGGGAATTCATAATGCCCGTACCGAGTTCTGAAAGCAGTCTTTGGAATGTCATCAGTTTTAATCTTCAATTGGTGATATTTAGAATGAAGATCAATCTTTGAAAATAATTTGGCACCTTGCAACTGGTCAAACAGATCATCAATATAAGGCAACGGGTACCTATTTTTGATAGTGACATGGTTCAACTCCCGATAATCAATACAAAGTCGCATACTCCCATCTTTCTTCTTTACGAATAGAACATGAGTACCCCAAGGAGACGTATTAGGACAAATAAAACCGATGTCTAACAATTCCCGCAGTTGGGTCATTAACTCCTGAAGTTCAATAGGAGCCATTCGATATAGGGCTTTGGAAATGGGTTTTGTACCGAGTTCAAGGTAGATACAAAATTCAATTTCATGCTCTAGGGGTAGGCCAGGAAGTGTGATGCCCCCAAACTTGGGTTTCTTCTAACCCAACAGATGGTGCTACACGGTGCTACATTTCACACAAACAATTAATTGAAATCCCTTAAAAGAACGAATATGTTTTATATATATTCTGAAACAATATTACCATTCCCTAGGTTCTTTATAACTGTTACATTTGTTCTTGTCATAATATCAAATATTATCATCACAAACCTATACTATTACATAGGTAATCTACGGGTTCGTCTTAGCCTTCCCTTTATCCTTGTTGGATCCTTCAGTCCGTTCGGTCTTAGCTGCATTCATATGGTTCAAGCAAAAGTGAGCATAACTTGCTCAGCAAGTACAACGATTCCAAATAAATAGCATGCTAGAAACATAGGAATCATATATCTTCAATAAGTGAACAATAGTTACGAAGTACTATCGATAATTTAAAATAGCACTTCTTTTCCTTCAAAATGTTTTACAATGACCATATTCAGTAAAACATAAATTCCGGTCCAAGACCATGAGCATTTCATAATTTCTTTGGAAAAGGACATTCCGACACTAAGTCCGGAAGTCCGACATAGCTTACGAGCACGTCTAGGTGATCAGCCTATAGTACTCTATGTTGATCAACACTACATTCTTTAAACGTATGTACATTTAAGTTGTGGAAATCTCACGTGCCTGTCGTTTGACGACAAAACATTTTAGCATTGATAAGTGATATTTTTACTCATTTATTGTATATTAATCCATGCGAATTGGGCCCACCTCGAGTACATTTCATTTTGTTTTAGTTGTATTTCACGTTATTTTGCATTGCATATACTTAAAACTCTTTTTGGTGAATAAGTGCAGGAATCGGCTTCATTTTGGTGGAATGCGAGGTATCGGTGAGCGGATGCGTGAAGGCTAGTTGAAAGGCGAGGATGTACATGGCAAGAAGTACAATGAGGCATGGAAATCAAGCAAGCATGAGGATTAAAGCAAGTAGCAAAAGAAGCGGCGAAGCCAAAACAGACTCAATTGCGGGATACTGGTAGCAAGGCAAGGCTGACAGCAAAAAGCGTAGACTCAAGCTACCATGGAAATACAGAGCTTTACATGGGGGACCTTCTGCAAGTCAAACGCCCGCGAGGCAAGGGACGAGCGACCATGAGACTCAAATTTCATGCATCATGAGGCATGAGCGCGTGACCGCGCGAGAGGATGTCTGGTTTTGTTCAACCTCATCGTGAGTCTTTGCGGTATGAGCTAGAAACACTAGGGACGCCATGGCACAGCGGCGCGATCTCGATCTTCGTAATTTGTTTTATTTTTTTTTCTCAATTTAATGATGTGTAATGTGGTATAAAACAATTTTGACGTGTGTCAGAGAGGAGAAGAGACTTTTATTACGTAACTTTCATAGTAACAATTACAGTTTACACCTTGGGAGAGATTCCAACGTAGGAGAAAGTCATAACGTCTATTTTTCTCTACTTCTTCTTAGAGATCTCTGTCATCGTGGAAATTGATTATTGTTTGTGGGAATTCTTTGTGGATTCAATAGTTAATCATTGGTTTCTATTCAACGATTGGGTTTGATCAATCTAACTTTCTTCCATTCGTTTGTTTATTGATCATGTTTAGCATAGATCCTATAATGGCTTTTGGTTTAGTCATGAACTAAACTCCATTATGGGATCCTAACGGATTTTAATATGTAATTTGGTTGCACATCTAAGTGTTAGATTTGTTTTGCATATCATTGGATTATCTATCATGGTTGGTTTGTATGTATGAACTGATAATCTTCATGTTAGTATTTGTATGGGATTGGAAATGAACATATGAATATGGATGAAATCATGATAGCATGCGAATATGGGGATTGCATATTTTGTGAAACAGATAGGAATATACTTTGTTTTTGCATGTATGAGCTAGGATAAGGGTTGCGCTTAAAATCAATAGGATTGCAATTGCGCATAGGAATATGGTAATTGTGATGGTATTGGTGATCATATAGATTCTAACATCTGCAGATGATATGTGATTTGGTTATAGTGCATTGGAAAATGGTTATAACTCGCTTTTATGCCCTTGGCTATTATCTTGTGATATGTGAACACTTCTTGCATGACATATAGCGATTGAATGAAATATTGAATGAAGTTAGGATCCCATTGTTTCCACATTATATTTAGTCCATTTATACTCTTATTTTTAGTTGGTAATCATAATTAGTTTAAATCAACAATTAAGTCCATAGTCTTAGCATATAAATATAGTGAGTTAATTAATGCATCGTAGTCTAAAGTTAACACTTTCTCTGCGGGATCGATATTTACTTACTCTGTATTACTTGTTGAACCGTGTATACTTGCATGAGTTAGAGCTCTTTTATAAGAACTATAAAAGAGGAAACAAGTTTTTGGCGCCGTTGCCGGGGAAAGGCGTTAATTTAGATAATTATCATTACTTCAAAGATGTATTGTATGACTTAGACAATTCTATCATTTCTCATTTCTATATTTGTTTTGTTTTGAGTACAGGTGCTTGTAGAATTTTATGCACACGCGATCTTCCAACTCAGAGTTAACACCAGCACAAGATAATATAAACGGAAAAGGTTGGAAAGCGAGTGTGCGGATAAATCTGCAAGAGCGGTTAAGCGTTAGCATTCTACGAATATGGCGAAGAACAAAGGATTGATCCAAGAGAAGAGCATCGGGCTCTAAGGGAATATTCCATGCTTAAACATAAATGAATTACGATCTAGCATAGTCAAACCGTGATAGCAAGAAAAACACCTTCGAAATAAAAATGGGCACTATTCAGATGGTGCAGAATTCAGTACAGTTCGGGGGTGCTGCTACTTATGATCCGAATGAGCACCTATTAAGCTTCATCGAGATTTATGACACATTCAGATATAATGGTGTGACGAAAGATGCCATTAGACTACGGTTATTCCCATTTTCATTGAGGGATAAAGCAAGGAGTTGGTTACATTCTCTGCCGGCTGGATCGATTACTACATGGGAGGATTTAGCACATAAATTTTAAGCCAAGTTTTTCCCAATGGCTAAGACTGTAAAGATGAGGATAGCCATATCTCAATTTGAGCAACAACAGGGTGAATCCTTATATGAAGCATGGGAAAGGTATAAGGAGAAGCTTAGGAAGTGTCCACATCATGGTTTACCAGACTGGCTGATAATTAATTCATTTTACAGTGGCTTGGGATGGCAGTCCAGACCGATTGTAGATGCAGCCGCAGGAGGGGCATTATGGGCAAACTATGATGAGGCCTATACGCTTATCGAGATGATGGCCGCGAATGACTATCATAATCCTACAACTCGGATGTCTCAACCCAAAGTTGCAGGGATGTTGGAGGTGGATGCGATTACACAGCTATCGGCACAAATGGCAGCCATGGCTAAGAAAATAGAGACGTTGGCAGAGAGTAAAGTGAAGACGGTTGCTTTGTCTGTGAGATTTGTGCGGGGTCACACTCCACAGACCAATGTGCTATCAACTCAGAAGAAGTTCAGTATGTAAACTCCTACAGAAAGGACCAAGGCCAATTCCAGAACACATACCACCCCAACAACAACAGCACCACACTCCAGCTGTATCACATCCAGAGAAGAAATCAGAAGTGGAGGAGATGATGTTGAAATACATGGCAAACACCAAGGTCATGATCAAAAGCCAAGCAGTGGCTATCAAGAATTTAGAGACACAAATGGGGCAAATGGCGACCATGCTTACTAATAGGCCCAAGGTGCTTTGCCAAGTAACACAGACGCAAATCCAAGAAGAGACGGGAAGGAGCAGTGTCAAGCAATAACATTGCGATTTGGGAAAGACTTGACAGTATCTGCAAATCGCGCGCCCGCGCATGATACCACTAAGGAGGCCATGCGGCCGCTCGATGCAGAGAAAGAAACTGAGGACGATAAAAATTTGGAAAATTATGAGATTCAGCAAAATAAAATGAATAAATCAGGTTCAGAAGAGACGGTCAAAAGTCCACTACAACCACTGCACCCTCGAATACCATATCCGCAAAGGTTAGCAAAGCAGAAAGATGACAAACAGTTCAACAAGTTTTTAGAGGTCTTCAAAAAGCTGCAAATCAATATACCTTTTGCGAAGCATTGGAACAAATGCCAAGCTACACAAAGTTCATGAAAGGTATACTGTCAAGGAAGAGGAAATTAGATGAGTTTGAAATGGTAGCTTTGACAGAAGAATACAGTGCAGTGTTTCAACGTAAGTTACCTCCAAAGCTGAAAGATTCGGGTAGCTTCACAATTTCGTGCACTATTGGGAAGATGGAGTTTAACAAGTGTTTATGTGACTTGGGAGCAAGTATAAATTTGATGTCATTGTCAATATTCAACCAGTTGGGATTACCGGCCCCACAACCAACGAACATATCATTACAGTTAGTAGACCGGTCCGTCGTATATCCATGGGGAATTGTTGAAGATGTATTGGTTAAAGTGGATAAGTTCATCTTTCCGGCTGATTTTATCATTTTAGATTTCGAAGAGGACAAGAATATACCGATCATACTAGGAAGACCATTCTTGGCCATGGGCAGGACTTCCATAGATGTTCAAAAAGGGAAATTAACTATTCGTGTACAAGATCAGGAGGTTACATTTAACATCTTCAACGCAATAAAGCTCCCAGCTGATGAAGAAGAGTGTTTTCTAGTTGATCTGGTAGATGGAAACCCCAAGGATTCGAGACACAACCCGAGAATAGATGACTCTCAGAGATATTTAACGGAGGAAAATGCAGCGTTGAATGTGGAGCCGTTGATGATAGCCGAAGTGATCAAATTTCAGGGTGCCAAGGACAGCAAGGAAGGCACCATACTTATTGATATGACGTGAGAAGTTCGAGACAGTCAAGCTAATTGACTATAACTTAGCGCTGGATGGGAGGCAACCCATCAATTCTTCACCCAAGAATTCAATTATTGTCGTTATTTCCTTTTGATTATTTTAGTTAGTAGTTCAAATTCAGTGATAACGAGTTATGGGATAAGCGAGTGTAATATTAGTTAGTATACACATGATATTAATGTCGCATAACACCACAACTATTATATGTCTTATTCATGTGAATTAATATCTGTGTAGGTACAATGATTAAAGAGCATCACCAATGGAAGAGTAAATCAAAACAGATTGGTTGTACTTGAGTCTGTCACAACGCTACCAAATAAAGATCAACTCGTATACCCCGCCTTCTTGACCATTTAATCCATGAGCCTTTTTGCAAGTCTAGCGCCCGCTCGCCCAAGGAAGCTTATCATCGCGCGGCGTCGGGTCCAGCTAGATAAAAATAGTTCAAAACAAAAATTGGAATCAGTTGGACTCTTATGTGCGATACTAACAGAAGCGAAAATCTCTCACTCTCCCAAACTCACGTCACTATCTCTCTATCAGTTACAGATTGAGGCGTATTTCTCTCCCTCAAATCTCCACGATTCCGTGCTCATCCCCATATCCTTCATGATATAAAGCTAGGGCTCTCTATTGGGATAGCACAAGCAAGAGTGAATTTCATCAGTTTGCAAATACATTCGTTATTTCAATAAATTCATTTGCGATCTCTATCTCCAATGGGTCCAAAAAGAATAAGGGCATCATCATCCTCTTCATCTTCCTCCGACGGTCATGAGGAGGATATTGTCGATCATAGCAAATTTCTGTGTTTGGAGGCCCAGCAGGAGTACTATCGCATTGTCGCGAAGACATTCATCAAGGAAAGAGGATTTAGGCCAGAAGGTCAGGATGGGGAACTATGTGCCACGATTCGCGAACGAGGTTGGGTCATTTGTCTTGGCCGCACTCCACGCCCGATTCCCATGAGCATAGTTCGAGAGTTCTATGCTAATGCCAAAGCCACCATGAACGATACCTCTATGGTTTGTTGTACAGAGGTAAACTACCAACCCTCCGCCATTAGAAACGTGCTGAGGCTCCCCGCTAGACCACCATTAGGGGCGGCTAATTAGATCACGGGAGCTCATCAGGAAACAGACTTGGAGTAGGTCACCGCAGAATTGTGCATTCCCGGATCCCGATGGACTTACAAAGTCGGTACAACTCAACCTCGCATTTTTCCAGCAGCCGCACTGAATTGGTACGCCAAGGCATGGAATCTGTTCATTTGCGCTAAATTATTGCCATCATCGCATCAACATGAAATCACAGTAGAGAGAGCCATAATTCTGCGGGGCATCATCAACCGGCGAATATATTGACGTCGGTATTTGATCAATCAAAACATTGTAAAGTATCTGAAGGGAATTACCACCGCGAGATCCCACACGCTTGGTGATAGCCATGTTATGTGCACAGCAAGGGGTTAGTTGGGGCAATGAGCAAATGCAGTATCCAAGCCAAGATATCACGCACTCCACAATTGCCAAATTTGAGGACTAGGCAGGTGGCGAGCCACATCTGCGCAAACGCGGATTCATTCTCCGACCCACCATTTCCGAGCCAACCCAGCCACCCCCACAGCCCGACGAAGCAGGTCCATCTACCCGTGAGCAGCCTGTCTCTAGCGATCGACACCTCCGAAGGTTGGAGCACAAAGTCGACGCATTGTATGAAAATCTTGGAACTTTAGCTACGGGACTCACCAGGGCTTTGGCCGAAGCATTCGCGCAGCAAGGAACCATGCTTGAATTTCCCCAGTTCGGGACCGCCGTGCCATATCCACCACCAGATTCACCACCCGAGGAGGGTGGTCATGCCGATAATTAGGGGAGTTTTTCTCGTACCCTTTACCTTCATTCAATGCGGACATTGAACTTTTTAAGTTTGGGGGTATTGGTGTACTTGCATAGTTGCATTTTATTTTAGCATGTTTAGTTTAATTTTGCATGAATATGTGTTAGTTAAATTTTAGCATAAACTTTTTATTTTTTTATTCATTGATAGTATGTTTAGTTTAATGTCTCACATAAATTCTTGCGAATAAATAGAAATTTTTGCCTAAGCCAATGATGATAGTGAATTGTGAACGATTTCAGAATATGTGCATAACACAGCTTGGATATAATGTTTTACACAATGCGATTCATGTTGCTGTTTATATGCTTTCGGTTTGCACAATTGTGTTCACATTCACTTGTAAGTCTAAGATGTGTGTCTTGCATTGATCAATAGAACATGTAGTTTTCAAAAGAGAAACATGAGGAAAATGTTGTAGATTGTAAGTCATTGAAGTGCAAATTTTGGGGAAATATGGGCATGTTGTGTATAAAAAAAAACAAAAAAAATTAAATAAAAAAAAACATATTAGTAATAACATGATTGTCTCTACACCTAGCGCCCTAAGGTCTTTCATGGTCTGGGAGTCATTGGTTGAAAACTCGCTAAGGGGTAGCAGTGTGCCTAATGGATTAAGACATTGCACAGTCATGTAAAAAAAAAAAAATATATATATATATATATATATATATATAATAGCAATAAACACCGCGAGAAAGGGCGAAATCTCCCTCGTGAGTAGTAATAAAGCAATAAACCCATTGTTGAGCCTTAGGTTGCGGTGATATGTTTAAACAGTCTATGTTGCATGAATATACATGAATCTTGATTTAGACTATAATTTTCTGCTTTGGAGCGATTATAGGATATATAATCTTTGCTTGAATCAAGTTTCGTGAACAACACACACACACACACATCTATATAGCGATCCATGAATTATCCGAGTGTATGATGTTATATCTATGGTTTGGTTTGAAACTATGTTCTGGGATCTGGATAGTTCACTGAGG
Source organism: Panax ginseng (assembly GCA_020205605.1). Taxonomy (NCBI): domain Eukaryota; kingdom Viridiplantae; phylum Streptophyta; class Magnoliopsida; order Apiales; family Araliaceae; genus Panax; species Panax ginseng. Next base: position 47,565,029 of record CM035141.1, read on the forward strand.
TAATTTGGGCTGAAATTCTGTTATGGCTAAGATTATGTGAGACTAGGTTGCATCATGGAGTAGTTGCATAGTTTAGTAGTTACATTTTCAATGTTCATTCGTATGCATTGCTTGAGGGCAAGCAACAGTTCCAGTTTGGGGCTATTTGATAAGTGATATTTTTACTCACTATTGTATATTAATCCATGCGAATTGTGCCCACCTCGAGTACATTTCATTTTGTTTTAGTTGTATTTCACGTTATTTTGCATTGCATATACTTAAAACTCCTTTTGGTGAATAAGTGCAGGAATCGGCTTCATTTTGGTGGAATGCGAGGTATCAATGAGCGGATGCATGAAGGCTAGTTGAAAGGCGAGGATGTGCATGGCATGTGTCAGAGAGGAAAAGAGACTTTTATTACGTAACTTTCATAGTAGCAATTAGGGTTTACACCTTGGGAGAGATTCAACGTAGGAGAAAGCCATAACATCTATTTTTCTCTACTTCTTCTTGGAGATCTTTGTCATCGTGGATATTGATTATTGTTTATAGGAATTCTTTGTGGATTCAATAGTTAATCATTGGTTTCTATTCAACGATTGGGTTTGATCAATCTAACTTTCTTCCATTTGTTTGTTTATTGATCATGTTTAGCCTTTATCCCATAATGGCTTTTGGTTCAGTCATGAACTAAACTCCATTATGGGATCCTAACGGATTTTAATATGTAATTTGGTTGCACATCTAAGTGTTAGATTTGTTTTGCATATCATTGGATTATCTATCATGGTTGGTTTGTATGTATGAACTGATAATCTTCATGTTAGTATTTGTATGGGATTGGAAATGAACATATGAATATGGATGAAATAATGATAGCATGCGAATATGGGGATTGCATATTTTGTGAAACAGATAGGAATATACTATTTTGCCGTATGAGCTAGAATAAGGGTTGCGCTTAAAATCAATAGGATTGCAATTGGGCATAGGAATATGGTAATTGTGATGGTATTGGTGATCATATAGATTCTAACATCTGTAGATGATATGTGAGTTGGTTATAGTGCATTGGAAAATGGTTATAACTCGCTTTTATACCCTTGGCTATTATCCTGTGATATGTGAACACTTCTTGCATGACATATGGCGATTGAATGAAATATTGAATGAAGTTAGGATCCCATTGTTTCCACATTATATTTAGTCCATTTATACTCTTATTTTTAGTTGGTAATCATAATTAGTTAAAATCAACAATTAAGTCCATAGTCTTAGCATATAAATATAGTGAGTTAATTAATGCATAGTAGTCTAAAGTTAACACTTTCTCTGTGGGATCGATACTTTACTTACTCTGTATTACTTGTTGACCCGTGTATACTTGCATGAGTTAGAGCTCTTTTATAAGAACTATAAAAGAGGTAACAAGCAGACTCAGTCGTCATTTGAAAACCACACTAACATAGTTTGGTAAAACATTGACAATAATTTGATAGATTGTAGAAAATCTAAAATATTTTAAGTCTAGCTGAAAGAATTGGCTTTGACTTCATCATACATCAATTCATACATAAGAATACATGAATCACAAAGCTTGTTCAGATTGAACTGAAACAAGGGTAAGAACACTTACCTTTAGCGTCTCCTACTGATATTACACGTACAGTTTAAGTCTTTAAGGTCTCTACAGTATATGATCACATAATATAACATACATGGTTTATAACGAATCTTACCCTTCTTCTCAATCTAATTATGTATTAGATTTGTTATTATTGGTTCAGACTTGCCGTTATAACTTATATTGTCATTACGTTCATGTTTGATTGATTATCATTAACCTTTAATGATCATACTTTAAAGTTTAACAATGCCTTACAATGTTATAATTAAGCTTTAGTTCATTGTTAATAAATTACTTCTCTCAGCCAGTAGGTCATAGCTTCTCTTGGCCATTGTTAAATTACTGCGGTGTGAAACTCTAGTAGGTCATAGCTTCTCTCTATTATGCACGGTATTTGTATTTTCACCTTTTTGCCTTGAATTGAAATTGCCTACCATCATCTCCGTGTACCGCATAATTTTCACAGATTTTTAACTTTGTGAGATTCTCGGGCTCGTAACTTCTTCGTTATAAGTCTGAATTGGCTCGTTCAAAAGCCAATAGTTCACAAATCACATACTCTATATGTTCATGCCAGAATTTTACAATTTCGACGTCGTTAACTAAAAATTCACCTATTAATCCATTTTTAACAAAAAGAATAAACGTTCGTGAACGTTCAACGCTCGTTTCTTCGTTCTAAGTCAAAATTTGGTCATTTTTGAGTCCGCAACTCTATAATGCCAAATAAGAATTTCCTCCATCGAAAACCAGCATTTTTGAGCTCAAAAACACAATCTAACTTCTATTCCTAGAATTTCACGAGTTCGACGATTATCGTCCAATCATGAGAATTCCAGCACAACCTTGTTACTTATGATTTATTCATTGTTCCAAATGGATTCAATCTATCAAATAGACATCTCAACTTACATATTACATCAACTTATTTTCATGCTAAGTTATTACATGTTTTTTGTGAGCTTATAACTTATTAAAGTATAAAATACATAAAATTCTAATTCTCATGACTTATTGTGATTTAAGTCTTCTAACCAACATTCTTACATTTTACTATCATACTAACATCATTCATGTAAATATGATATAAGTCTTACAAGTTCTTCCTTAGTTCATAGCCTATTCATGGACAAAGTGCTCTCTCTTTCTCTCTCAAGTGTTGGTTGAAATTTGCAATCAAACAAATGAGCTTAAGCTTGTTTATATAAAAAACCAAGGCTAGGGGCATTTTAGTTATTTCGCCACCCTAACCTCCTTACTATTCATAACTTAGCCACCAAGTTTACTTGGTAGCCAAGTGGCCGCCCCACCTCCTTACCTAGCTTCCCTTGGAAGCTTCGTGCTTCCGTATTTCGAAATTCGTTCGACAGTTCGAAAACTGCGATTCTCGGAATCCAAATATTTTTGGATATTTCGTCTTTCCTTTACCGAATAAATTTTACGTAATCTTCGAATCTCCGAAAAACTAAAAAACGCTTTTCCACGTTAAGCGTTTTTCTTCACGTTTTCGCCTAACGTAGCTAAACGAATGAAAAGTACACAACAGTACTTTTCGTCGTTTTTATTTTGTTCGATTTCTGCATGTTTTTTGAGAAAAACTTTTATCGGTTTACTTAACTTTTCACAATATATTATCGCCAAATCTTTTAACGGAATTTCATTTCGACATACAGAACTCTCAGAAAAGCTTAGGTTATTCAAACCCTAACCCTTAGGTTTCGTCGGGTGAATAATGCCAGTTTCGTCTTTTTCCCGGGAAATATTTTGTTCCCGGAAAAATTTTATTTTCGTCTTGAAAATTCTTACTCGCTCAATCTAGCTCGTAGCCAAAATCCTCCCGATTAATAATCATTCTAGGTTATAGAATGATTAATAAACACACAACACATAATAGTATTAATAAAAAATCATTTTATTAATAACTAATTCTTTAAACTTAAATTCTGGACAATCCGGATTTCTGGGTTGTCACATCCTTCCCCCCTTATAAAAATTTTGTCCTCAGAATTTCTTCAAACCATACTCATAGCCTGGTCATCACATTCCCCCCTTCTTCACAGAATTTCGTCTTCGAAATTTTAGCCTACCTTTCTTCACAACTTATCTTCAAAGAAGTTCTTATCTTTCAAACATTCTCTCACCTTCACAACTTATCAAGAATTATGAAGTAGAATGAACAACGAGGAATATAAGAATTCCTTTAAAATATTTCATACTTTTGCTGAGGGTTCAAATTGACCATGAACTCTTACTAGGTTTACCAGCATCACGCCGTAACCTTTCTTTCCACGGTCAGTTTACAATAACAAAGAAGGTAAACTACCTCTTCCATATGTAGGTGATCAACCCATCACATAACCCCATTTCGGAGTATGTTCACCTTAGACTTACTCATTAGATTTCGCACCAAAACAATTTGGTTTGGCACAACTCTTCAAAAAAAAGAACTCGATTTTCTTTTAATCGTGACATACCATTCGTCTATGCCAAATCAAGTAGCTTAGACCATACCAATAAATTGGACATCAACTTGAAACATTCGTCTAGTCAAATCAATTGACATCGACTACTTCTTTAAATTCTTTCGCAATACATCAAAACGTTTTATGACGTCAAGATTCTGCACTCTTCACAGTACGTTGAGGACTTCATCAGTTTATGACTTCGTCATTATACATCATACCATAGCAGGTTGTTGATCCTAAGATCAAATATAACACCAGGTTTAATTGCATTAATAACTCCATCCTTTTACCATCTTTGCATCAAATACACTGATGATATAAAATTTATTTTGATATTTTAGACCAATTTTTGTCTAGCTGAAATAATTAGCATAGACATACCAAGAATAGTTCTTTTAAAATCCATTGGTTCCAAAAGCTGATACAATTCTTTAATTTTCAAAATGCGCACATCAGTACGATTTCAAGAAATTTCGAAATCTAGCCTAGCTAGATGACTTGGAATATCCTATTCTCCATCTTCCTTCATTGTCTTACTTATGACAATACTTAATCTTCTCTAGCACCTTCAATGCTAAGTCTACTGAAAATACTTACTTTCAGTCTAAACATTCATATACCTTAGTATAGTTCATCAACTTACCACACTTTATGTGTTTAGGAACTTTCCACAACCATATGTGTTTAAGAACTTATCTTCGCAATATGTAATCCAAGAACAAATCAAGGACTATCCATATGCTTAGGGCTCAGAAACATAGCACATAACTATGAGTCACAAACTTTTCATAAGTATGAGTTTCAAGAACCCGCACCTATCTTATCATTTTCTACCTATCAAGTATATAATGGGAAAAGATTCACCTTCTCGTCATATACATCTGGATAGCCCGACCAATTTCAATGATTATCATTGTAATAAACTGTGTGATTGTTAGACCAAGCACAAACCTCTGCCTATACAAAGATTCATACAACTCAGCCATCACATGAGTCCTCAATTGAAATCTTTAAACTTCTAACTTTCTATTACTTAATACGAATTTTCATTAATTCGTATACTATCCTTTACAACTCAATTTGAGTTCTTCTTCCCATACTACTTCGTAGTATCATTCATTCATAGCATTAGCTATAAATCATTCATCGTTTAACAGCTCATCTGTTACTACGATTTACTATGATCACGTGGTGATCTTCTTATCCTTCTCTTTACGATTATATTCTTAGGTACTCCTACCTAAGGTTTATAACCTATCAGCTTTGATACCAACTTGTAACGCCCCGAAATTCGATCTTTCTTTACACCCGGATTCTGTACGTCACGAGTACATCATTCATCCAAACATACATCAATATATCCTGAAATATAATAATATACATTCTAAATTCCCATGTTCTAAAACCTTATAACCTTTCTCATTACAAATAATGATAATTACATTATTCCTTTCATCTTACAAGAGTGACTTTTATCCGCCACTAAGGATACATCACATTTCATTAAACTAGTCTATACTTTAATTTTCATCTTTCTACATTACAAGTCTTCACTTGCTCTTCTCGCTCATTAACATTCTGAATGGCACTTCATCAGAATACCATCATCTTGATCTATACGGGATCCTTAAGTCCTTCTAACATCGTTCGCTGAAAATGTTTTTCATTTAAAGCAAGTGTGAGCATTCAATTGCCCAGCAAGTCAATAGCAGTTGAACAAACATCTTCAAGAATTCAAACATTTTTTTTGGAACTTTGATAACCGAACAAAGGTTATGAAGTAGCTTGAACAATAGGAATAATCTTGATTCCTATCATTTTAAAACATTAGTCACATTTACTTTGAAATAATTTAATTCTCTACTCTTTTTCATACACATTCTGTCTAGCTAGAATCAATAGCACAGACTTAACAATAACAGTTCATGTATAAAGAGAACATTCTTTTATTGAATAGTTCATTCATAGAACAGTTCATCTCACAGAAACACCGAAGTGTTCAAATTGTGGCACAAGGCCTCATACATTCTACCACCTTGTACAAATATCACACATTCGCACATAGACAGAACTTCTCAAGTTCAACATCTGAGAAGTTTAAGAAACTAGCATCCATTTAAAATATGAATGAAGTTAGGAAACTTGCCTTACGCACAGCTACAGCTTACGTCGAACTACTCATTCCAATCCCTATAACACATAAGGAAATAACAAATACACCAATTATTCATATACTTGACTTAGGCATTGGTTTACTTAACTTTACTTCTTAAGGTTCGCGTTCTTACAGTATAATTTTACGCGACTAACTTTCATTACCGGTTTACGGTTTTATGACATACGGAGATGTCTTACTGAAAACGTTCATCATCTTTGATGATTTACATTCTTATCTTCTTCTTATACTTCTCTAGGACTCAGCACACATCTCTTCTCTGCTAGTAGTCCATATGGTACTCTGAGTGGTTTCCCACAAACAACCAACAAACAAGTTCCTGTCTCGTCTACACTGCCCACATAGTGAGTTAGACCGGTTGCCAGTTTCGTATATACCTTCGCTCTCTGAAGGAATTGTTTAGCCCAGCTCCCATATGTCAACCATCAAAGATTACGATTGTACCACAACCTAACTTTCTCTTAACGTATACGAACTATTAAATTTTAATGTTCGTTAAGTAAATTTCTTATTCCTTATGGCTTTCTGACAAGTAATTTCCATACCTCGGGACTCATTCTTATCCAACTCCCATTCGGCTTTCATTAATCTTATTATCGTTTAATACGCCTTTCTTGATACCATTCGTATCTTACTTACTACTTTCATCAACGTCTAAGTCATACAACTAGGGTATACTTAGAACGTTCGTCAAACGCGAATATAATTTACAAAGATCGTTTACGTATTCAACGTTCACGTTACTTGTCTCTTAATCTCTTATTCAACCTTTAATCAAGGCTTTTAATCGCTTTTAATTGTTATCCATCCCACGAACCAATGTTCATTATAATTCCTTAATGTCAAAGCCATACGATTAGCTGTATGCTAAGACCGATCATTCATCCCAATAACGTTGCGTTCACAGCGTCTAAACGCTTTACATTCATCTCTCAATGCCATGTCATAATATCAAAATGTTATACATTAGCATCGTCAACCAACGTCTAAGGAATCACAACCATTTCAATCCATCACGTTCGTTTATCGCGACTACGGTCCCCGGACATCTGCTCCATAACCCGCATCTACATTCTTTGTCTTTTAATCTCGTTCAACCTTCATCAAAGGTTTAACTTGCTTGCTTAAGCATTACGTTACGTGAACTACATGTTCATATTTCTTTCTTTCACATCCCCCTAGTAATTGAGAAATAAAAATCTCACTTCTGGGCATTGCCCTGCACTGGCGCTTCGGCGTCGTGCCCCTTCCTCTCTCTCGCGTTGCGGCGCGACCTACGTCTCCCTCTTCCCTTGGTCTGGCGCTGTGGCGCCAAACTCTTTGTTATCTCTCACACTGCGGTGCCAATTAATAGAACCTGAGGCCCGAGCTCGCGCTGTGGCGCTACTTCTCAAAGCTCAGCCGGCGCTGCGACACCGAGCTTAAACCCTAGAAATTTTTCTAAGTGTTAACTTCATTTTGAGATGCTTACTTTCTGATCTCATAACGTCTTCGTTATAACTCAGAACGAGGTCGTTCCAAAGCCATTTTCTTCGTTATCTTACGTACTTCAATTACCCACAGATAGAAATTCATTCTGATTAACATGTAATGTGATGCCATACAATTGGCTTAATCTTCGCTCTTCGTTCATTTTAACGTTTTAACGTTCTTTGTTTGTTCGTTCATAATTCGGTCATCCGAACTCGGAATTCGTTCATTCTTGAGTCCACGACTCATGTTTTATACTTTCTCTTATATTCTTATGAAACCCTACACGTTCAGGTTCATTTACTAACTTTAAAATTTTCATTCTTCTTTTACAAAATTTTTGCCATAACAATGTTATAGCTTAGTTTTAATCCGTTCTTCATGAACGTTTCTACCGTTCCTAACCAAGAAATAAGCAACTAACTTATACGCGATGGTTTTAAACTTATCCATCAACAACAATTATACTACGATGGTTTTAGATTTGTCCATCAACAACGTACTTCGTGTTCTTCGCGTGTTCTTCGTGTTCTTCGTTCGTTCATCAGTTTAATCGATATTTTGGATTACAATTTCACTTTTTCTTGGAATTTGATGTTATAGAACACCATTCCTTACTTATTTGACCTACTCATTCATAAGATTCATTCGGATCGCTCAAAATCCTTACGAATCTTATACTTCCTTAACAAATTTATAAACTAAATTTCTTATTTCTTCTTTTTCTTACGATTTCAGCCATATGAAATCATTTCTAACTTAATTTACTTCTTATCTTCATTAATTTATGTTTTTGAACATAAAAACTTAAAGAAAATTTATAGAAGACTAGGTTTTGAATCACCTTTCTCCTTTGATCTCCTTCCGTCGCACAAAGCATGCACTCGGGCTAGCTTTTCCTCATTCTTCTCCTTCTCTTCCCTTATCTGAGCTCTCTCTCATTCTCTCTCAAGTGTTGGTTGAAATTTTCAATCAAACAAATGAGCTTAAGCTTGTTTATATAGAAAATCAAGGCTAGGGGTATTTTAGTCATTTTGCCACCCTAACCTCCTTAGTATTCATAACTTAGCCAACAAGTTTACTTGGTGGCCAAGTGGCCACCCCACCTCCTTACCTAGCTTCCCTTGGAAGTTTCGTGCTTCCGTATTTCAGAATTCGTCCGACAGTTCGAAAACTGAGATTCTCGGAATCCAAATATTTTTGGAAATTTCGTCTTTCCTTTACCAATTAAATTTTACATAATCTTCGGATCTCCGAAAAATTGAAAAACACTTTTCCACGTTAAGCGTTTTCTTTCACGTTTTCTCCTAACGTAGCTAAACGAATGAAAAGTACACAGCAGTACTTTTCGTCATTTTTATTTCGTCCGATTTCTGCACGTTTTTCGAGAAAACTTTTATCGGCTTACTTAACCTTTCACGATATATTATCGTTAAATCTTTTAATGGAATGTCATTTCGACATACCGAACTCTCGGAAAGACTTAGGTTATTCAAACCCTAACCCTTATTTCGTCTATTTCCTCTTTTTCCCCGGAAATATTTTGTTCCCGGAAATATTTTATTTTCGTCTTGAAAATTCTTACTCGCTCAATCTAGCTCGTAGCCAGAATCCTCCCGATTAATAATCATTCTAGGTTATAGAACGATTAATAAACACACATCACATAATAGTATTAATAAAAATTCATTTTTTAAATAACTAATTCTTTAAACTTAAATTCTGGACAATCCAGATTTCCGGGTTGTCACGTGACCCTAATTGGCAAGAACTAAGCCGACTTTGTCAACCGGTCCACTATTACCCAAATCGCATCATGCCCCTTCTGAGTAGTCGAAAGTCCCACCACATAGTCCATCGTGATATGCTCCCATTTCCACTCTGAAATCTCCAATGACTATAACAAGACCCTTGGTCATTGATGTTCGGCCTTAACTTTCTGACAAGTCAAGCACCTACTCACATACTCGGCTATTTCTCTCTTCATGTTCGACCACCAAAAATTTTGTCGAAGGTCTTGATACATCTTAGTACTACAGGGATGATTCGAGTAACTTGAACTATGAGCTTCTTGTCAAACTCTCTCCTTTAATTTCGTCTCATTCGGAACCAAAATTCTTCCTTCAAATATTAATAATCCCTCATTATCAAGACTGTACTTTAAATATTTTTCATTGGTTAACCGCTTCTTCATCTGATCACACTCATCAGTTTTGAGCTGTACCTCCTTGACTCTCTCTACGATAGTAGATTGGATCTCCGTCGTAAACAGTCTTTGTCCCGATTCATTTGGAAACTTCACCTATATTTTCATCCTAGCCATCTTTGTTATTAACTCAGTTTGAGCCGTTAACATAGACAACTTTTCCCGACCCTTTCTACTTAAGGCGTCAGCAACTACATTGGCTTTCTCAGGGTGATACAAGATTTCACATTCGTAATCCTTTATCAACTCCAGCCATCTCCTCTGTCTCATATTCAACTCCTTCTGTGTGAAGATATATTTTAGACTCTTATGGTTCGTGTATATCTCACATTTTTCTCCATAAAAGATAATGCATCAATATCTTTAAGGCAAAAACTACCGTGGCCAGTTCCAGATCATGAGTAGGGTTAACTTTCTTATAATCCTTCAACTGCCTTGATGCATACGCAATGACCTTGCCATGCTGCATGAGCACTCAACCAAGTCCTCTATACGAAGCATCGCTATAAACTACAAAATTTCTTGTGTCATCGGGTAATGAAAAAATAGGAGCTTCACTTAACTTCTTCTTCAGTTCTTTAAAACCATCCTCGCATTTCTCAGTCCACGCGTATTTCACCATCTTCCTTGTAAAATTAGTTAACGGAGTAGCTATCTTCAAAAAATTTTGGATGAATCTCCTATAGTATCCCACTAACCCTCGAAAACTCCGCACCTCAGTCAGCATTTTTGGTTGTTCTGAATTTAACACGGCTTCCACCTTTGCTGGATCTACTAAAATCCCCTCATGATCAACGACATGACCTAAAAACTGCACCTTTTCTAGCCATAATTCACACTTAGTGAATTTCATATATAACTTCTCCTTCCTTAGTGTTTCAAATACTATTCTTAGGTGTTCAACATGATCTTCTATCGTCTTAGAATAGACTAGAATATCATCGATAAACACCACGATGAACTTGTCCAAATATTGTTTGAACACTCTGTTCATCATATCCGTAAATATAGCTGGTGCATTAGTCAACCCAAATGACATCACTAGCAACTCGTAATGACCGTAACGAGTTCTGAATGTCGTCTTTGGTACATCCTTTTTCCTAACCTTCAATTGGTGATATACCGTCCATAAATCTATCTTTGAAAAATACTTTGCCCCTTTCAACTGATCAGAAAGATCATCGATCCTGGGCAATGGGTATTTATTCTTTATCGTTAACTTGTTCAACTCTCAGTAGTCGTAATAATTCGTCCTTCTTCTCTAAAAACAGTATCGGTGCTCCCCACGGTGAAACACTCGGTTGTATGTACTTTTTGTCCAATAGTTGTTGTAACTGAACCATTAATTCCTTCATCTCCATGGGCGCCATACGATACAGTGCCCTAGAAATTGGTGTCGCTCCTGGCACAATGTCTATTACGAACTCAATCTCCCTATCCGGTGGAAGTCCGGGTAATTCACTTGGAAATACATCCATGAATTCTCTCACTATAGGTATTTGTTCCATGGTCGCTTCCACTCTCTGGGTATCAACAACATGGCACAAATAACCTACACACCACTTCCTCAACAGTTTCCTAGTTTGTGTCATGGTAAGACAACATTAATGTCCCGGCGATTTATTACCGTATAATATTACCTTAGGTTGTCTTAACATTTTTATATTCACACATTTCTTCTGACAATCTATAATTGCCCCACGGTTAAACAACCAATCCATTTCGAGAATTACATCGAATTCTCCTAACTTTATCGGTATCAAATCTATCGATAATTTACAACCCCGTATGTCTACACAACAACTCTTATGAATATCTTCAACATGAATTATCTCCTCATTCACTACCTTAATATTTAAAGGTATTGGCAACTTTTCGAGAAGTAATCCTAATCGTCTTGCAAAATCATATGCTATAAACGAACAAGTAACACCCAAATTAAACAACACATAAGCATTTAGGTTATTGATCGGAATAATACATGCGACTATATCCCCCGATGCCATCACATCTTGGATCGTCATGTTAAAGGTACGAGCCATCAGCCTACCCGTCTGCGCTAGACCACCAATAGCTAACTTACCGCTATTAGCACATTTATTCATGTCTATCCTTTTCTTCGGGCAATTCTTTGCCATGTGGTCAGTTGACTCGCATAAAAAGAATTTGTGGATCTTCTTCACACTTGGACAGTTAGGCGAAATATTCCCCTCCTATCCACAGTTATAGCATACGGCCTTCCCCTTGAGACAGACTGCTATGTGAGTTTTCCCACATGTCTTGCAGGCCTCCATCCTCCTCTTTGGTTCTCCTTGTTTCACTCCAGTATTCTCATAATCAAACACTTTCCGCTTTTGTCCCTCGCCACTCCCGCTGGCTCCTTCAATCTTTACTTCCCCATCAACTTTCCCTTTATTCTTCTTGTCTTTGTGGTACTGGCTCAACGCCTCACTCCCACCTTCGGTGATTATCGCCTTCTCTAGTATGGTCCCAAAAGAAGTACTTTATAACACAAATATCCAGTTATAGAGCCAGGGTTTCAAGCCCTACTCGAACCGTCGAGCTTTTCGAACCTTGGTGTCTACTGGGTGTGGAACAAACCTTGCCAGTTCATTAAACTTGGCAGCGTATTGGGGAACCATCATATCCCCTTGTTTCAAGCCGAGCAACCTCATCTCCATTCTCCCCTACATACTCGTGGGAAAGTAGTTCTCGAAGAATATCTCCTTGAACCTCACCCACATTAAGTTCTCTATACCGACCCTAGCCTGATTGGCCTCCCATAAGAAGTTAGCCTCTCCCTTCATCATGTAGATTGCAAAGGCAACCTTCTGACCTTTGTCGACATTTGCTATGACAAATGCATTCTTGATTTCTTTTACCCAAGTTTGGGCTTCGATAGGGTCTATAGTTCCTTTGAACTCCGGCTGACCCACACTCTTGAAATCCTTAAATGTAGTAGCTCGTACTACTCCAAGATTTACGGGGATATTAGCCCCATTTCTATTGAACGCTGCTATTAATAAGTTAACAAATTCCTGCATCGGGTTTACCAGACCTCCCTCTAGTTGATTTACGTTCGCGCTTTGGTTACATGGTCCTCTTCTTGGCGGTATTTTGTTGTTACAATAAAAAATAAATTTCGTTATTATTCATTTCTTGATAGTTAGTTATTATTTAAAATTAAACAATAACTTCAACACCCATTACTCAATATGTTTCGAAAAAGGCTTATATTGATTCATTCATTGTAGGATGATACTACATCGTTTACATTATATAGCCTAAGCTAATTACATTATTATCCCGCAATTTTTTCCCAAAAATTGGGATTTACAAAAGACTACCCTTTGGTATAAAAAAGAGGGTTTTACGTCACTACTGCATACACAATATTTACATATCTAAACTACTCTATCTACTAATAGATTACATATGCCTCAAGGCATTATTAAAATCTATTATGGCAAGACCGGCGATAACATCACGACTGATAGTATGTCGAGTCTGCCCAGCCTCTACAGGATACCCAACTACTTGCTGCTGGAAATCCTTATGAGAACTCGTATGAACATAGGATATTCTCCCTATCTTTCGCTTCTTGGGGTTTAGCTCCCCCCCTGAGCTCAAAGACCTCTTATTTCAGCTCATTGACCTTATCCTTGGCTAAAACTCTCTTGTCATGTTCTTGTTCCCACATCGACTCCACATCTGTCTTATCTTCCAAGACAGGATGGAGTTCCTCTTTCAACTCCTTTACCTCCTTACAGTACTGGATGTTTCTATCCAATACTGCCATAAATAATGACATCATTGACTCCCCTAGAGCCATCTCTGTTGCAATTGATATTGGGTTAAAGGATACTGTCTCTACCTCTTCTTCCAACATGTCATCGAACTTAGACATAAGGTCTAGGCTCTCTGAGTCTCCAAACTCAACAACTACAACTTCAGGCTCTGCTGCTATGGGGTTCGGTAAAATCTTTATCTGATTAACCGATCTTTCACTGACTACCTGTATGTCTCTATACATTCCATTTTCTCATGACATCTACAACAACACAAATAAGTTTGATTAGTACATGTCAGTAGAATAATAAAAATACATAACATATATAATGCATTTTTATAGGGTTAATTTCCATCTTTTATTTCTTTAACTTTTCTTAAGGTTCAAATCCCCCCTTAAGTTCTATAACCTATTGCTTTGATACCAACCTATGACACCCCCAAACCCGGGTTTCTTCTAACCCGACAGATGGTGTTAAACGGTGCTACTGTTCACACAAACATTCAACTGAAATGCCTCAAAAGAACGACTATGTCTTATATATATATATTCTGAAACAATATTACAATTCCTCAGGTTCTTTATAACTGTTACATTTGTTCTTGTCATAATATCAAATATTATCATTACAAACATATACTATTACATAGATAATCTATGGGTTCGTCTTAGCCTTCCCTTTATCCTTGCCGGATCCTTCTATCCGTTCGGTCTTAGTTGCATTCATATGGTTCAAGCAAGAGTGAGCATAACTAACTCAGCAAGTACAACGATTCCAAATAAATAGCATGCTAGAAACATATGAATCATATATCTTCAATAACTGAACAATAGTTATGAAGTACTATCGATGATTCAAAATAGCAGTTCTTTTCCTTCAAAACATTTTACAATGACCATATTCAGTAAAACATCAATTCCGGTTAAAGACCATGAGCATTTCATAATTTCTTTAAAAAAGGACATTCTGACACTAAGTACATAAGTTCGACATAGCTTACGAGCACATCTAGGTGATCAGCCTATAGTACTCTATGTTGATCAACACTACATTCTTTAACGTATGTACGTTTAAGTTGTGGCAACCTCACGTGCCTGTCGTTTGACGACAAAACATTTTAGCATACTCAGTCTTCATTTGAAAACCACACTAACATAGTTTAGTTAAACATTAACAATGCTTTGATAGATTATAAAAAATCCAACATATCTTAAATCAAGCTGAAAGAATTGGCTTTTACTTCATCATACATCAATTCATGCGTAAGAATACATGAATCACTAAGCTTGTTCAGATTGAACTAAAACAAGGGTTAGAACACTTGCATTTAGTGTCTACTACTGATATTACATGTTCACTTTAAGTCTTTAAGGTCTCTACAGTATATGATCACATAATGTAACACATTAGGTCATGAATAACAGACATGGTTCCTAACGAATCTTACCCTTCTTCTCAATCTAATTATGTATTAGATTTGTTATTATTGGTTCTGGCTTGCCATTATAACTTACATTGTCATTACGTTCATGTTTGATTCATTATCATTAACCTTTAATGATCATAATTTAAGGTTTAACAATGCCTAACAATGTTAAAATTAAGCTTTAGTTCATTGTTAATCAATTACCATTCATGCTCTACTTACAACATTCTTTACTGTCAAAACCCTAAGGTTGGCACTGCGGCACCAGCATTCCTTCTCTGTACTATACTCTAGGGGCTGAGGACCGGACTTGACGTTGCGGTGCGAGTCCCAACATTATAGGTCGTGTTACGACGCGAAACTCCAATAGGTCATAGCTTCTCTTGGCCATGCTCGACGCTGCAGCGCCACCTATTTGGCCTTGGGCTGGCGCCGCAACGCCAGCTTTGTGCACCAAACAATTTTCACAGATAGTTTTCAAATCACATACTCTATATGTTCATGCCAGAATTTTATAATTTCGACTTCTTTAACTCAAAATTCACCTATTTGTCCATTTTTAACTAAAACGATAAAAGTTCGTGAACGTTCAACACTCGTTTCTTCGTTCTAAGTCAGAATTCGATCATTTTTGAGTCTGCAACTCTATAATGCCAAATAAGACTTGCCTCCATCGAAAACCAACATTTCCGAGCTCAAAAACAAAATCCAACTTATATTCTGGGAATTTCACGACCTGTTACTTATGATTTGTTCAATCGTGAGAATTTTGGCACAACCTGTTACTTATGATTTGTTCATTATTCCAAATGGATTCAATTCATCAAATAGACATCTCAACTGACATATTACATCAACTTTTTTTCATGCTAAGTCATTACATGTTCTTTGTGAGCTTATAACTTATTAAAGTATAAAATACATAAAATTCCAATTCTCATGACTTATTATGATTTAAGTCTTCTAACCAACATTCTTACATTTTATTATCATACTAACATTATTCATGTAAACATTATATAAGTCTTACAAGTTCTTCCTTAGTTCATAGCTTATTCGTGGACAAAGTGCTTATTCCCGGCTTATTAAGACTTAAGTCTTTAAATTATCCCTTCTTATGATTTCTTAGCATACATGACCATTAATCCACACTTCTCTTATCAACCTACAATGGTAGAGATGGAAGACTAATGGCATAGGATCATTTACCTTTTATGAACTAACTTTTCTTCTTCTTGAACAAATGAAAGTCTAACTTATATTTGCTTATTCTCTCTAACACTTAAGCACTTATTTTGTTGGTGAAAATAACAACCAACAAATTAGCCAACTCTTCCTCTATATACATGATGGCTAAGGTTCGGGCATAATAGACACTAAACATCCCACCTCCTTAATCAAACCAACTTACTATTCATTACTTAAGTCCTAAGTTTACTTGTTAAACGCAACTTTTACTTGACCACCACATTAATATCTTGGTCACCAAGATCACCCATGGGTTGCCCCATGGATCATGCTTACCCATTGGATCATATCTTGGGCTTAGACTTAATTTGCTTAACTTAAGCTTTAGGCTTGCATTAAATTACTTTGGGCTTCACATTTATCAAACACTTGGGCTTGCACATCGAATTCTATTGGACTATTCAATTTGATAAATAATCCTACAAGTCCATTTCCTTAGGCTTAAAGCCCTATACGAATTGGTTATGTATTATTCTCGTATTCTAACTCGTATACTAATTCATAATATACGATAAACCATCATTCATACATACTCATATAATACCTCACATCATACTCGTATTCATTCCTCGTACAATACATACGTATCCTACGAACATTACAATAACTTCTTAACTCTTTATTTTCCTAACGTTCCCAAATTAAGTCTGCATGTGAAAAATTACGTTTTCTATACTTGAATTATTATTACATAATCCATCTCACCTCGATATTCGATTGTTAAGTATTTCTCAGAAGTTCAAAAATAATTCCCGAGCGGAAATCGATGAATAGTATTTTTTGGAAAATTTCTTGAAAAACTTTTATTTTCGTCTTGGAAATTCAAACACTTTAATTCCTTCATGTAGTTAAAATACTACGACTTTTCGACGTTTCTATGTTATAGAACGACATTCATCTTATTAACACATAATAATAACAAGTAATATAATTTTATTCATTATTTAATTAAATAAAAGTATTTTACATTGGATCCGAATTTCTCGGTCGTTACAGGAAGTTCTTCAGGGAATACGTCAGAAAATTTATTAACAATAGAAATATCATTCAAAATTGACGTATTTTTGTTTAAATCTGTGACATGAGCTAAGAAAGCTTGACATCCATTTTTTAATAAATGAATAGTTTTATGGCTTGTTATGACAGTGATTGACTTTAGTGGTTTGGTTGCTTGAATTCGCACAATAGGTTGGTTAGGAATATGAAAGCTAACAACCTTGTAAAAACAATCAATTTTTTCATGATGAGTAGTTAACCAATCAATCCCTAGAATTACGTCAAATGCAAGTATTTTCAATGAAATAAGATCGATAGGTAATATGAGGGTACCTATTTGAATAAAACAAGACTTATAAACAGTGGATGTAATGAAGGTTTCTCCCAATGGAGTTTCAACAGATAGGTCAAAGTCTAATTTCTCCGGAGTTAAATTTACATGTTGAGCACAAGTAGGAGAAATAAAAGAATGGGTAGAATTGGTATCAAATAAGGTATAGATTTCGTTAGAGATTATGATTATCTTACCCGTGATCACCTCGTTCGGGTTCCTTGCTTTGTGGGAGGTCACGACAAACGCTCTTCCTTGAACTACTGGTTTTGACTTCTTTGGGACGGCCTTTGGTGCCTCCATTCCAACTGAACTTGGTTTAACTGTAAGATAAAATCGAGCTAAGTGACCTTCTCATCCGCAATTATAACATGTTTTGGACTAATGTGTCCCTCCCCTCCACATTTGTAGCATACGATCGTTAATCATTCTCCTCCTTTAACAACAGGTGTTGGTGATGACGTCTTTCCATCATTATTGAATCTCCACATTTGTTGTCACCTCTTTGATGACTGCTTCCACCTGTAGTGTCGCTTTGTCGGCTGCTATCTCTTGGTTGGATAGACTCATTATCATGTTCCAATAACTGAGCCGTATTTACAACATCTAAATACAAACACAGTTTGTGAGAAATTAGGTATTGACGTATCTCAGGTTTCAAACCTCTTAGAAACATCCGCGTCATTCTCTCCTCATTATCAACCAAGTGGGACTCAAACCGGGACAACTCGGCAAACTTATCTTCGTACTGCGACACGGTCATATTATTTTGCTCTAGTTTGATGAACTCTACCTCCTTCATGTGACGAATACTTTCGAGAAAGTACTTGTCGTTGAATATTTCTTAGAACTTCTCCCAAGACATCTTCAGTGGGGCAGGTTGAGTACGCTTTACAAATTCCCACCAGTAATATGCCTCTCCTCGCAACATGAAGATGGCAAAGGGAACCTTTTTCTCCATGGAGCATCCCAAGACTTTGAATATCTTGGTGATCTGCATTATCCACATCTCCGCCTTAAGTGGTTCTGGCTTTGCCCAAAACTCTGATGGTCCCAGCTCCTTGAATTGCTTAGCGGTGACCATCTGTGAGTTACCAGTGTTTCCACCGGCATTTTGAACATAGTCTCTCTTTCCTGATGTTGCACAAATTACAGAAAGCTCCAAAACATTCTGTCGTTCGCCATTTGATCGGTGTTGTTGTTCACTTGAGGATTATTACCTTCTTGATGCACATTATCCTGAGTATTGATTGATGAATGGGTAGTATACCCATAATTCGGATATATTTAGACTTAAATTATTGCATTCTTAAGTTATTTAGTAGCATTTTTATTGTGTTTATATCTTGTTTGGCAAATTTGGAAGCTGGAGGGGCAATTATGGGAATTTCAGGCATTGAATGGCAATTTAGTAATTTCAATAAAGTCCGAAGCATCGGTATTTGAAATTATACTACCTTCATGTAGGGCGCCCGAGCCTCATTAGCTTTTGGCCGGATTAAGCGTTTTGACTTACGGTTGGACTTAATTTGTCTATTAAGGGCTAATAAAAAGGAAAACCTAATTGGAGGAGGATTGGGGGAGACTATAAAAAGAAACTAATTGCTGAGTTAAAAGGGGATTGGATTTATTTTTCGAGGAGTATTGAAGAAGCTTTTCCATTGAAGATTACAGGAGATTACTTGGAGATTCAGGATTGGCTACAGAGTTTCTTCTTTTTCTCCTTATTTTTAATTTGTAATTCTTTATGGATGATTTGTCAACAATTAATGATTCTTATTTAAAAGTGATGAACTAATTCTTTAATTAAGATTTCAATTGAACCTTTTATGATTATAACTTAGTTATTACATCATTATAATTATTTATGTTGAAGTGGATTGTTTATCATGTTTGATTTTAGTGATTAATTATTTGGCCATAATTATTGTGTTACTCTAGAAGGAATTGGGAGAGGAATTCTAGGGTTAGAACTAGACATGATAACATGTGACTTAGTTATTTACACGGTAAATAATTAGGTTTGTGAATTGAATGGAAATATCTGTTACATGCATGTAACATATAAGGAATTGGAATTGGAAAGAGTTTAATCCAATTGTTTTGCATAGGAATATAGCAAGGTTAATCTGGGTTAAATAAAGTCGATTGATCACTTGGAAGAGGGCTTTTGGCATTTGAAAATTCTGTTAACAATCCATGAGACATAATAATTGGGATGATTAGATAAGCGATTTATAATTCATAATTGGGGATATTGAAGTCTTAATATTTACCTCTGGGAAGTCATTCACTCAAGTAATAGCTTAGTTAATTGTTTATCTTAGTGAATATCTTTAAGTGTTTAATTTTGAGTTAATAATTGAGAAAAATCGCAATTTCTCATTGTTTGAATAAAATTGAATTGATATAGTATTAGTAGTTGGAATTTATTAATTAGAATTCCTGTGGGAACGATACTCGACTTATCACTTTATTACTTGTTGACCACGTATACTTGCGTCTTTGTGTGTAACTAGATTTTACTCAACAAGTTTTTTGGCGGCCGCTTCTTGGGACTTTTTTATTAATATTAATTTCATATTAGTTATAATCAATTCGATTTTAATTTGAACACTACTTAATCTTTCTTCTTGGATTGGCAGGAATTCGTGTATGCACACTAGATCGAAAGCTAGAAAGGAACTTCTTACGATATCTGAACAACCTTGAGAAGGAGTTCGAGACGGTGCGATTGAATATTGAGGTGATACATTTGGAAGAAGAACCCCGACAACCCAAGAATTACTCGTGAACATGGCGGAAGAGAAAGCGAGAAATCACTTAGGATTCATACCGCCAAATATTCTGATTCTGATCAAGTATTAAGAGGCCGGCAATCAATGCGAACAGTTTCGAGATAAAACCGGGATCAATTCAAATGCTACATAATACATGCCAGTTTGGGGGTAATTTGATAGACGATCCTAATGAACATATCTTGAGTTTCTTGGAAGTTTGCGATACCTTCAAATTTAACAATGTATCGAGAAGGCGCTATAAGGTTGAGGATGTTCCGTTTACTTTAAAAGATAAAGCACGAAGTGGCTACACTCCTTGCCTCTTTGGTTCAATCACCACATGGGATGACTTAGCTCAAAAATTTTTAGCTAAGTTCTTCCCACCAAATATCGGCAAAACTACTACGAACGACATTCATACTTTCGCTTTACAACTTGAGTCGAATCGTTATATGAGGCGTGGGAAAGGTTTAAGGATATGCTCTCCGTAAGTTCCCTCATCATGGAATTCATGATGGATGCAATTAGGGATATTTTGTGATGGTTTGCGCATCCACGAGGTCTAGTATTGATGCGCGGCCCATGGGGGAGCGATTATGTCCAAAAATTTTGATGAGGCGTATCAATTGTTAGAAACAATGGCCACCAACAACTATCGATGGCCCATGACGAGGACCAACCATCCAAAAGCATCAGGAAAATATGAAGTGGACGCCTTAACAGCATTAATAGCACAAGTGACTGCAATAACTAAGCATATAGAACTATGGCATCCACAAGCCACACAACAGTAGCGATGGTTTTGTGAGTTGTGTGTTGGGGGTCATGCTACGGATCAATGTGCAATAAATTCGAATCGGCCGCGATTAAGTAGGAAATTATAATCGCTTCAACTCAACCGTATCCTACTCAAAATGCCTATAATCCGGTTGGAAGAATCATCCGGGGTTCTCATGGAGTAACAATCAAAATCAGCGACTCAACCACCTGAACAACAACACACCTCCGGTTCCAAAATCAACCTCAACAACGGAGAGGGTATCAAGTTGGGAAGCGACCTTGGAAAAATTTATTAGAGCCTCGACAAAAGAGCGAGGAACAAGACAAGAAATTGAATCAATTAGATATGACGTTGCAAAGCCATGGGGCATCGTTAAAGAATCTGGAAAATCAATTGGGACAAATAGCACATGCATTGAATACCGAATCCACTAGGGCGCTTAAGGTAATCTGAAATAAATCCGGCGAAATGAGCACCGCAAAGCGGTAATCTTCTGAAGTGGGAAGGAGCGCAAGCGATTAAGGATAAGGACAAGGGGATAACGCAACAACCAAAGCGAAGAAGTTGTGGAAGCGGGAAAGACAAAGAGGAAATAGGAGAGGAAAATGCATCGGGGTCATCTACAACAATGCCACCTATACCATATCCGCAGATTTTCGTAAATCCAAGTTAGATAAGCGGTTTTAAGATTTTGGATATTTTAAAAATTGCATATCAACATCCCATTCAGCAAAGCTTTAGAACAAATGCCAAGTTCGCTAAGTTCATGAAGGATGTCTTATCAAAGAAAAGGAAGCTGGGGATTTTGAAGCGATGGCGCGCTAGCAGAAGAATGTATCGCAATTATTGAACAAGTTACCTCCTAAGTTGAAAGATCCGGTAGCTTTTCTATTCCATGCGACATTGGTAATCGGTTTTTAGGAAAGCAACGTGTGATTTGAGGCGATGTTAATTTGATGCCATTATCGGTCTATCAATCAATTCGGGCTCCAAGCACCAAAACAAACAAATATCGGTTTCTGATTAGCGAGACCGATCGATTACATATCCACGAGGTATCGTTGAAGGCGTATTAGTAAGGGTGGATAAATTCATCTTTCAATGAGACTTCGTTATCTTGGATTGTGAAAGCGGTCTGAACTTCCTATCATTCTCGGACGACCATTCTTAGCAACGGGGAGAACGTTAATCGACGTGCAAAAAGGAGAATTGACGATGAAAGTTGACGATCAACAGGTCACTTTCAATGTGTTTAAAGCAATGTCGTATCCAAAGGAAAAAGGTGAGTGTTTGCGGTGGATGTAATGGAGGAGATAGTGAATCACAAGATTTCTTTGTAATTACTCGGAGGATCCAATAGAATCCATGATGGTTAGAAACGGAACAACGATAGTCTTGATGCACGAGATAATGAAAGCGGTCAAATGGCTGAACACGCCATCATTCTACTAGGAAAAGTAATCAACCATTCGACACCCTTGAAAGGCCTAAAACGGAAGGTAAAAAGTGCAAACCCTCGATAGAAGAGCCACCGGTGTTGGAATTAAAGCCACTCCCCTCTCATCTTGAATATGCTTACCTAGGGAAAGACTCGACTCTACCAGTTATTGTTTCGACAACGTTAACTGACACCCAAAAAGAAAAATTGCTACGAGTTCTGCGCGAGTTCAAAACAGCGATTGGGTGGACTATAGCGGACATTCGAGGTATTAGCCCATCTTTCTGTATGCATAAGATTTTAATGGAAGAGGGATCAAAACCAACCATTGAGATGCAACGAAGGTTAAATCCCATTATGAAAGAGGTGGTGAAGAAGGAAATTATAAAATGGTTGGATGCTGGTATTATCTACCCAATCTCGAATGACGATTCATGGGTAAGTCACATGCATTGTGTCTGCCGAAAAAAGGGGCATGGCGTGGTAAAAACGAAAGCGCATGAGCTTATCCCGACTAGAATCTATTACAAATTTGGAGAGTATGTATGTATGGATTCTATGTTGAATAAAGCCACCATGCGGATCACTTTCCTTGCTTGTTCATTGATCAGATGTTGGACAGGTTAGCGGGACATCAATTCTATTGTCTGTTAGATGGATATTCTGGGTACAATCAAATTGCCATAGCACCGGAAGATCAAGAAAAGACCACGTTCACATGTCCATACAGATGCGTTTGCATTCCGCGTATGTCCTTTGGATTATGTAATCTGTGGCGACCTTTCAACGTTGTATGATGGCAATCTTTTCCGATATGGTCGACGAAATTTAGAGGTGTTCATGGATGATTTCTCGTGTTGGCGATAGTTTTGACTTTCGTGTTTGAAGAATCGATCTTGGTGTTAAAAGATGTGTGGAGACTAACTTTGGTACTTAATTGGGAAAATGTCATTTTATGGTACAAGAAGGGGTTATTACGGGACATAAGGTTTCCGCATCCGGATTGGAGGTGGATAGAAGCGAAGGTTGATACAATTGAAAACGCCTCCTCCTTCATCATAAAAGGCATTGAGCTTCTTGGGACATGCGAGGGGTTCTATAGACACTTTATTAAAGATTTTTCAAAATCTAAACCCCTATGCTCACTCTTGGAGAAAGATGTATCGTTTAAGATGGATCGGAGCATGCATCGAGGCATTTGAGGTATTAAAGAAGAAATTGGTCTCTGCACCAATCATTGTAGCCCTTGATTGGTCTTTACCATTCGAATTGATGTCGACGCCGGATGATTATTCTGTGGGGGAGCCGTATTGGGACAACGGCATGATAAGATTTTTCATACTATCTACTACTCTAGTAAGACATTGACGGATGCCCAATTTGAACTACACAACAACCAAAAAGGAATTACTTGCAATGGTGTTTGCTTTTGACAAATTCGAGCTTATCTCCTCGGCACTAAGGTAATTGTCTACACCGATCATTCAAATATTAAATATCGATTGAGAAGAAAGATGCTAAACCACGATTAATCTGGTGGCTTGTTGTTACAAGAATTTGATCTGGAGATCCGGGATGAAAAAGTCTGAAAAAATCAAGTGGCGGATCATCTGTCTCGGTTGGAAAATAAAAGGAGCAGAAAGAAGACAACTCATTGATTAATGAGGAATTTCCGGATGAGCAACTGTTACGGGTAACTACCATACTGCCTTGGTATGCTGACTATGTCAACTATGTGGTTGCCAAGGTGTTACCGCCGGATTTGACATCACAACAACGGAAGAAGTTTCTCCACGATGCGAAACAATACTTTTGGGATGAACCATTTCTGTTTAAAGCATGTGCAGATCAAATGATAAGACGTTGTGTACCTCACGAAGAAATGGATAGTATATTAGGCCACTGTCACTCCTCAGATTACGGAGGTCATTATTCCAGTGATCGTACAGCAGCCAAAGTACTACAATCGGGATTCTTCTGGCCCTCTTTATTCAAAGATGCTTATCTCTTTGTGCTAAAATCGATCGATGCCAGCGCGTAGGTAATATCTCCAAGCGCAATGAAATGCCACTTAACACAATTCTAGAGGTGGAACTATTCGACGTGTGGGGTATCGACTTTATGGGACCATTTCCATCTTCGCTTAATAATCATTATATCTTATTAGCAGTCGATTATGTTTCCAAATGGGTAGAAACCGCAGCGTTACCCACGAATGATGCCAACGTTGTCACCCGATTTTTAAAGAAGAACATTTTTACGGTTGGGACACCAAGGGCTATAATAAGTGATGAGGAACGCATACTTACGTAACAAGCGATTCACTAAATTGCTTGTAAAATATGGAGTTAAATCAAAAAATTGCATTGCATATCACCCACAAACCAATGGCCAGCGGAGGTGTCGAATCGGGAAGTTAAGAGGATCTGGAAAAAGTAGTCAATCCGTCACGAAAAAGATTGGGCGTTGCGTCTTGACGACGCTCTATGGGCTTATCGAGCAATCACAAAAAACCCGATCGGCATGTCCCCGTCTGTAATGGTATTTGGAAAGGCGTGTCATCTTCCTACGAAAGCTAGAACCACGATTACACCTTTGGGCCATTCGGAAATTAAACTTTGATCTAGAAGCGGCGGTGAAAAAGCAGTTCTGCGGTTGAGCGAGATGGATGAATTCGAGTTCAACGCCTCTGAAAACGCTTAAGCTATACAAGGAAAGTCAAAGCTTGCACGATAAAAAAATTCTCGATAGAACATTACATGCCGGGCCATCAAGTACTCTTTGTTCAACTCACGCTTGCGTCTATTTCGAGAAAAATTGAAATCCGGTTGAGTGCGGACCATTTGTAGTCATATCTGTCCTCCACACGGAAACATTGAGGTTGAGGAACCGAACTCAAAGCGTGTCGTTCAAGGTCAACGGTCAACGTCTGAAACACTATTGGCTAGCGGACCAATCGAGCGTCAAGCTACGGTCCGATACCTCGCAGACCAGTGGACAATGACCAACAACCGCAAAAAGTCGGTGACGATTTGTAAACCAAGCGCTTCTTGGGAGAAGCAACCCATGCGGTTCCATAACTTTTTCGTTTTATTTGATTTTATGCCTCTTAGAGTTAAACTTTTCTTATTTTCTTTGTTATTTTGTAGTAGAAGACTCTAAGTTTACTAAACTAATTCCTACACTGGTCCAGGTATGCACGTACACAGGTGAAATCCAGTATACATTGCTGGGCTCCAGTGTGAAAACAAGGCCCGGCCTTGTGACTGGCTTCTAGTTCAATCCCAGCGCCCCGACGCTATCCCATCTCACTCGACTCTGACTCAGTCTAGCCCGGCCTCTCCATACAACAAACCCAGTAGCCCGGGCTTTGAAAGTCGGGGTCGTTACTGGTATTTTAAACCCTCGTAGTGCCTTCTAGCCCACTCTTTTTCCCACGCGCCTGCAAAGGTCAGTCCCCCTCTCTCCATCTCCATAGCACAAAGTCATTAAACTTTGGATAATTGTCTTCCACCCATCCACCACGCATCAATCCCTTCCTTCCATATTGGTCGAAATACGCATCTTGTGTGCGAATTCTACTCCTCCAACTTCTTTAAAAGTAGCAAAGGTATGATTTGATGTGTATTTCAACTATTGCAATTAAGATGTTCTTCATTCGTTATTCTTATCATCTGGAAATCTAATGGAGCACATAGATAACGCATTCTTTGTTTGGCGTACTCCTACACACGAGACTCATGCACGCTAAATACATGGCATGAATAGACAGGGAATTAATAATGGATTGAACAAGTTCTCGATTCTTTGTCTAGGTGTTTGACAAATTGTCGACTCAATAATCTGTGCAACTTACTTACTCGCCAGTTTCATGCCTCACCCCCACTGCGTTCTCACACTACGATATTTTATACAATTTCTATGTACTCCTAGACGCACATTTATCCAACCGTACATTCTTTTAAAGCTAAACTATGAGTATGTTTTTATTTGCGAAATTCTCGACATGGCATCCAAACGTCATCGAAGCTCGGGGTCCATGGCCGCTTCAACTTCCCCTTGAAAATTTGACAAAGAGCGTTTTGTTAGTGTTATGGCTCAAAACGCTACGTACGCGCATACCCCGCTCACTAGTCCCCGAGCAGGGTCTCCGTCCCGATCAAACCAAGGATGGAGACATAGCGATGATGATTCTTTGAACGCAAGCTGGTTCGCCCTCACCGAAACGACTGACGTAGCGATGATTGCGGTGGTCAAAGAATTCTATGCCAACTTGCTGAGCATGACCATTATGGGGTGTTTATCGGAGGTAAAGGCCGTGGAATTTGGCGAGGAGGATATCAATGGGTGCTATCAACTACCCTTAGAGGGCCTTCATGATGAATATGCTACTTTAGTGAGTGATGGGCGGGACTATGAAAGATTATTCGGAGCTTGTGTCAACCGGACACTACTTGGTCCATCCATGGCGTGGCGACATGACCTTCCCTTGTCTCACCTCGGTCTATATGGAAAGGCATGGTATGCCTTCATATCTCTGTGAAATTGATGCCACTGCACACATGTGAGTCACATCACCAAAGAAAAGGGTGTCTTTATTATACTCCATCATACAAGGCCTAAGAATCGATGTCGGCCATCTTATTCAACAATCGATACTCAAGCATCTCGCGGGCGGGACCACGGGAGGTTACCACATCCGTCCACGATCTGCGTCTTATGTGCTAAGTTTGGGGTCAAATGGAAATCGAGCGAGATGATTCAAACTCCTATGCCGTGTTGGACCACAACTTGATCCGTCGTTATAAAGTGTGGTCCGGTGGCGCTAATCACCCTAGGGGTCTGGGTTTCATTATCCCCCACGTTATGTCTCCACAAGCCCCACCACCTCAGGCTCCCCATCCTTACGGCCCCTCGACAGCTGCTCATCGAGGTGTAGTCCCCGAAGGCATCCGGCGGAGATGAGCAATTGGTTTTACAACATTGAGTCCCAGAATGTGCGCTTATCGGAACGTCAATACGTGATTTTCAAGTATTTAGTTGACCAATTTCTTTGCCTGAGAATGCAATCGACCATCGAGACCCATCCGGGCGTTCACTTAGCCATTTCCCTCGACTCCAGATTACGCGATGTTTTCCCGTCCGATCAAGAGATGGCGAGGGCGATGATGCTCCCCGGAAGAATAAATTAAATGGGGAAGTCCTCTGTTTTATTTTGACTTATTTTTTTTTTAGCATGAGGACATTGCTCTAGCTAAGTTTGGGGGTGGTTACGTTTTATTTTCACCGATTGTAGTTTGTTATTAGTTTGTGGATTGATTATTAGTAAAGTTGCATTTAGGATTACATGTTAATTCCAGTTTTTGAGAGTGCGTATATCTGGGGCCAATGATGAAAGTAGAATTGCATGAACACGTCTAGTAAGGATTGTTGATTCAGTGATATGATTTTCGTGACTTGAATTGGATGTTTATCTGTTTGACATTGATATTATAAGAAGGCACTTTGAAATAAAACGACCATGTTAGCTATGATAGTTTAAATGGTTAGAGAATAGAGTTCTAAAGGGGGATTGCTATTGATATGGAAGAACAATTTGAATAAGTAGATGAGGCCCGAATTCATGCATAAACTTCGAGTTTGGGGAAACATTTGGAATATAAAAAAATATAATAAAAAACAAATGTTGAGTCTTCTGGTGGGTTGAGGGGAACCACTCCCCATAAACACAAGCGTGAGATGGAGCGTAAAACGACTCACCAACCATCTAAAAAAAAAAAAAAAAAAAAAAAAATATATTTTAGTTTGTTGTTGAATTCGGGTAAGTGTTTGAGTTCAGTTGAAACAAGTTTATTTGATGAGTTCTCAAGTTCACACTGTATGATGCCTACTAAGAAAGTTATTATCTCTCATATTTTTGTCTTTCATGGGTTCGCATGGTGCGTGGACACACACGCATGATATCGATAATAATGATTTAGATCCGATTGATTGTTGGGATATTGTTGATCTGTTTTACATGATGAATTAGCATGTTTACGTGATTTTACGAGGCATATGGATCTCGTGAGCTCTTGGATTCTTTGGAATTACGAACATATAAATATAAATATTTTGCATGTGCATGATGTTTAGTTTTGGTTTGGTGATCTTATGCTTTGTCGCATGAGGACCATGACGATTTAAGTTTGGGGTATTTGATGAATGGGTAGTATACCCATAATTCGGATATATTTAGACTTAAATTATTGCATTCTTAAGTTATTTAGTAGCATTTTTATTGTGTTTATATCTTGTTTGGCAGATTTGGAAGCTGGAGGGGCAATTATGGGAATTTCAAGCATTGAATGGCAATTTGGTAATTTCAATGAAGTCCAATAGCAAAAGTATTGAAATTGTACTACCTTGTTGTAGGTATTGAGCCTCGGTTTAGCTTTGACCGGATTAGTGCGTTTGACTTCTGGTTGGACTTAATTTGTCTATTAAGGGCTAATAAAAAGGAAAACCTAATTGGAGGAGGATTGGGGGAGACTATAAAAAGAAACTAATTGCTGAGTTAAAAGGGGATTGGATTTATTTTTCGAGGAGTATTGAAGGAGCTTTTCCATTGAAGATTACTTGGAGATTCAGGATTGGCTACAGAGTTTCTTCTTTTTCTCCTTATTTTTAATTTGTAATTCTTTAAGGATGATTTGTCAACAATTAATGATTCTTATTTAGTGATGAACTAATTCTTTAATTAAGATTTCAATTGAACCTTTTATGATTATAACTTAGTTATTACGTCATTATAATTATTTATGTTGAAGTGGATTGTTTATCATGTTTGATTTTAGTGATTAATTATTTGGCCAATAATTATTGTGTTACTCTCTAGAAGGAATTGGGAGAGGAATTCTAGGGTTAGAACTAGACATGATAACATGTGACTTAGTTATTTACGGTAAATAATTAGGTTTGTGAATTGAATGGAAATATCTGTTACATGCATGTAACATATAAGGAATTGGGAATGGAAAGAGTTTAATCAATTGTTTTGCATAGGAATATAGCAAGGTTAATCTGGGTTAAATAGAAGTCAATTGATCACTTGGAAGAGGGCTTTTGGCATTTGAAAATTCACATAACAATCCATGAGACATAATAATTTGGATGATTAGATAAGCGATTTATAATTCATAATTGGGGATATTGAAGTCTTAATATTTACCTCTAGGAAGTCATTCACTCAAGTAATAGCTTAGTTAATTGTTTATCTTAGTCTGATTATCTTTAAGTGTTTAATTTTGAGTTAATAATTGAGAAAATCGCAATTTCTCATTGTTTGAATAAAATTGAATTGATATAGTATTAGTAGTTGGAATTTATTAATTAGAATTCCCTGTGGGAACGATACTCAACTTATCACTTTATTACTTGTTGACCACGTATACTTGCGTGCTGTGTGTAACTAGATTTTACTCAACATTGATCGTTGGTGATTCAACAGTCTCATGTGCTCCATTGCTATTCTCAACATTCTCGAATGTCATTTTCAAATACTTCCACAAAACAAGGGGTTAATTAACATGCAACATATTATCCCTATATTGTTACCTACCAATTAAATAACAAATAAACTTAGGTAGGTCATACTAGTGAATGAATTACCCGTCTCTCCCCTCCTAGTTCTAGTCTCACATCTCAGCCAGGGATCATATCCCTAAGCTTTGATACCAACTGTGACGCCCCCAAAATAGGTATACATCACCCATTCCTAGTCTCCAAATACATGGTACATAATTTTGTGACGCCCCCAAAATAGTTATACATCACCCATTCATAGTCGCCAAATACATGATATAGAATTCAAATACAACTTAATAATACAATTGTCGTGTAAAGTACGACAAAACATAAGCTAGGAGTTTCAATACGAATATTGTCTTCTAGACAATATCCAAACTAAAATTCAATATTATTACATTTATTTTCACACTATTTCACAAAATAGTGAGGACTACTAATGCATACATCTGGACCGTCAATCTTTTCCCCGACTACTCCTAGCTATATTCTCATTTCCTGAAGAAAACAATGAAATCAAAGGGTGTGCTCAACTAGCCCAGTAAAAAATATTATGACTAAGATAATGCAGAATAATTTATCGTTAGCCTTCAACAATATTAAACTGATAAAATACAATAGACATCAAGTTTAACTGCAGCAGAATAAGTAATCCATTAGAAGAGTCAAGTAAAGCATGATATCTACTATGTTCTATGATTTAAAAAGTTTATCATCAATTTTATCATTGAGACTCAGCTTAATAAATAATCCACATCATCGAATCATCCCTGCACTACGGCCAAGGATATTCATTAGTATAACGACCACGAATTATTCATGCACTACAGGCCAATGATATTCGTGTTTTCATCAATGGTCATAATCATGCCAACAACTGTCCATCAATGCACTACGGGCCAATGAGGACTTTTTCCACATCATTTGTAACATTACGGTCATGATTATACCGAATAATCTCTTGTCATAATCATACCAAGTTCATCTATGCACTACGGGCCACATATGACTTTCATCATAATATAAGCATGAGGATGATGGCAATAATATAAGAATTCAATTAAAAGAAAATAAAGGATAAATTTTTAAAGATTTATAATTTAATTTATCCAGGATTCAATAATGTCCAAATTGTCAACATGATACTACTTTGTGGAGTAAAATTCAAGAATAATATTGTATCAAAAATGATTTGAACCGAAAAGAAATTAATTTATATTATGAATAGTACCACGAGTGAATTGTAACCAAGTGAATAGTACCCCGTGAATAGTAATTCAAGAATAGTATCCCTTGAATAGTATTCTAACATAAAAAGGTTAAAACTTATCAAGAATGCTCAGAATAATATTTCCATGAAAAGATACTGGATGAAGCACCAATATCAAGGATATTCTACTAATTTCATGGAGTATAGAAGCCAAAACTTAACACAATGAGTATAGAATTTGAAATCTGAAACGAAATAGTATTACTTACATACTATAGAGTATGGAAGAAAAAATTATTTCATTCTAATACTGAACAAAAATAGTATCCCTTACATTAAAAAGAAGAGTATTTCAACTGGTATAGCGGGGATATTCTTAAAGAAAACTTGAAATGTTTACTACGCTCAAAGCTTCCTTAAACTCTAAAGAAATACGCTCAATATTATAGAAGAAGAATTCTCTGATTCTGGTGTGATTTTCAATTCTAACTAAACATCCAATTTATAGGAGAATAGAAGGGGTACTATTTAAGAAAAATCATGGATGCAATAGGTTTAAACTTCACAGACGCTTTCAACGAATTCTCAAACCTCTAATTTTTAAAAATAATAATAATATAATATTCAAGTAAAACAAAACTTATAATATAATATATATATATATATATCTATAAAAATTCTTCCCCACCCGTGAACACAATGTTTTTTTCTCCCCCCCCCCATTAGTCAATCTTCACATGCTATATATATATATATATATATACATATATATATATATATATATATATATATATATATATAATACTACATCATCAGTACACACCACACCATCAAATTTCCACCACCCATAATTTAGCCATCAACCACACTTTCCTTCTCACACACGTACACACACAATCACACACATTACTGCACACACACACACTTTTACTATATATATATATATATAATACTTATATATACATATAAGTAAAAAAAAAATTGAGAAAACTTTCTACTAATTATTTTGAAAAATGGGTAAATGGGGGTCTATATAATATGCAAAAATTACGACAAATACTTCATAAAATCCCCTCAATATTTTTAACAACATTTATTATTCGCAATATTTAACAACCAGATCATTTCCAGGAAAGAGGGGGCTTTCCGATAAGGATTTCTCCCTATTGGCGCGCAATTAGGTGACCAAACCTCTTCTCGACAGAACTTCCTAGACATCGTCAATATTCCAAATCATAATATGAATAATTGTATCGTCTTAATTATTGATTTAATAATATATAAAATATCGACAATAATTGAATCAAATAACGTGTGATATTATGTAGCAATTATTGTAGCAATAACTGAACAAAACTGAGTGACTTCCCACGTAAGCATCAATAATAAATATAATGTGTTATTATGTAACCACATGTATTATTGTACTTTTAACACCGGGTATTTCAACAGTTAACGGT
This sequence comes from Panax ginseng, assembly GCA_020205605.1. Classification (NCBI taxonomy): domain Eukaryota; kingdom Viridiplantae; phylum Streptophyta; class Magnoliopsida; order Apiales; family Araliaceae; genus Panax; species Panax ginseng. The sequence continues at coordinate 47,597,982 of CM035141.1, forward strand.
AAAAGGTTCGCCGTTATTTTCATAAAAAGATATTTCTGTCATTTTCTAACTTCGACAATAATTCTATTGTGGTGTCCATTAATGATTGTGTCATCGTACGAATGTTCCCTGTTAAAATGAATATTCCCCGACCAATCGAATATTATATAACAACTTTCATACTTTGCAAAATTTATAAATATTACCCACAACTATAACATTATATCAAATCAACACAATAATATTCAAAAATATATTTCGAGAAAAATTAATCTTTATTTATGAAAATTGGGGTCTTACAATACCCCTCTACAAGTATAATAAGTGATTAGCTTCATTATACCCTATATTATACATAATACTTAAACGCGCGCAATGGCTGAATATACGACCAATAGGTTCCCTTTATATAAAAGGTTGTTCTTCTCTGTCTTATAATCAGAATTTGAATTATAACAACAAAATACTATGATTTCAATACTAAACGCTTTTTCGATCTAGCCTAAACAATTAGCATCGATCTGTCAATAATAATTGAGTTCTATTATCGAACCTATCAAGTTCTAACAAATATCCGTCTAGCCAAAATAATTAACTAAGACATATATCAACGCTATCTTTAAATTTATATCTAGTCGAGTCAAATAGCTTAGACAACTTTTAATCAATGTATACATACCAAAATTAAATAAGTATGTATCAACAGTTACAATAATTATCCAAATGAATATACTTGTATAACAATATTTAGAAATTAACGAACAGAATAAATATCTGAATTATACAATAATATTATTTTGATAACCAATGATCGAATAGATTTCAAGAATTGGCATGTCTACAAAAGTATAGATACATGAACAATAATAATAATAATATAGTTCTGAAACTGGCTTACACATGTCCATTACATAAAGTAATTGCAAAGGTTAGATACTTGCCTGGTCTGTTGCTTACAGTTACGTAACTTAGTTTTATCTTTTATATCGATACCTATCATTAATAAAATCATTCTATCGATTAGAAATGTGACACCCCCAAATTCGGGTACTTCATTTACATCGAATTTGGTGCTCACTTATCAAAAACTATTATATCTAACTACCCATAATAAAGGATAAAACATTAAATAAATGACTGAAACAATAGTCTCTCCCATAAAGGGTTACATCATAATCTCAAAATAAATCCAAGGTAATCTAACCTTAAAATTATTACATCAGTTTGCGGAATACTTTATAAAATCAAACAAATCTTAGAACTTTAAGCATTTAAATAAACTTTAAACAATTCTTCATCACTTAGACATCTTGCCATTTCCTTTGCTAGTAGATGGATCATCACCTCTTTCAACTTTAGATGTATTGTTTAATTGCAAGAGTGAGCAAACAATTGCTCACTGACATAAAGATTGTATAATAACAACATGAGAGTGAACAACGAATACTGAATGATTAAGAACTTGTTCTACGAATCAAAATAGAAAACAAGTTCGAACTTTAATTATTTGAGGGTCTTATGACCATGAACTATGTCCACGGTGTTTAGGTATTATTACCTTAACCTCAATAGTCGTTAGACTGTACAGACTCTTCTTAACGTACTCAGGGGGATCAGCCCTTTTTACCATGTATTGTGCACAAACATCTAAACGTTACACGTACAAAATCCCATATTTTAGGGTTGTTCGTCTTAGTTTGGATTTAGAATTTCCACACTAAAGAAAGTTTAGTTTGGAACTAGCTTATCAGTGTTTTCTAGAATTTTAGAACACTATTCGAATATAGATTAATTCAATCAATAAAGGTTTGCTTACTACTTGAAGATTTAATACAACGATAAAGTTTTGAACAAGTTTATCCAAGTCAAAGGTTGAATAACAATAATATATAATCGAGTAAACATGGTATACATGCAAGGTGCTATAGAAGAGTTAAAATAATCTTCCTTGAATCAATGTATTAGAATAATATAAGCTTTGAATAATAATTAGGAATCAAAATCTCGCTTAATGTAACGAATTAGGTTACATAAGCTTGAACAAACATATGCAAAATAGGTTAAGCTTGCTCATCTTCATAAAGAATGTTAGGAACTTGCACAATAATAATTTAGGAATGGGAACTTGCATTCAATACAAAAAGAATGAAGTTAGAAAACTATGCTCAATGTAAAGAGTTAAGATTTAAGAACTTGCTCAACAATAACAAGGTAGAGTTAGAAAACTTGTCTTGATTGTAAGCAACACAAATGAAATAATCTCCAATTACCCTACACATATCATCGAAATCACAACAACAATTAATTGTATAAATATTAGCTTTAGCGTTTAAACCATCATTTAGGTCATAACCCTAACCTCGTACCTAACCATTTAGGTTAACATACTTAACGCTTCTGAAATTACACATTGATCAAACATAACTTAGCCGTTCAACTCTATCTTTCGAAAACATCTCAATTGGTTTCATTTTATAACGTATTTAAATAATTATTTCAAATCTTTGTATTTTGCATTTCAACACATTAACATCTGTTATTATAGTTTATAACATGTTTTAACATCATTAACATACACACTAAACTAACACAAGTCCGAAAAGCCTGACTTGCAAACAAGCAGACCTCCACTGTCTCGAGTTAGGTGTGTGGTAGTGTGACATACCACCACTTTAGACTGGGATCAAGCCAATTCTGGCAGTGTTCTGCATGACGTAGAGATGGCGGTGAACGATGAGTCGTTTTTAGCCCAACTAACATGAATTTCATCCACCAAACAGTGAAATTAACATCTACAATTGGTACATACTATTACAAACATGATTGCTAACATTTACAATCGATTAACACAATTTATCATCAACTAACACTAGTTTAATTTCTCAAAATTCCATATTTTCATATAAAACTCCATTTTTGAACTTTTTTTCACAGAAATCATCACTGACATCTCAAAACTTGGCCAAAACACTTCATTCAAATTACGTTATGCTCGTTTCTTAATAGACTAGCATAATCAAGACTCAATTTACAGATTAGCATACGAAGTGGCCACTAGAATTGGTACTACTCACAAGCCATATGGAAAATATACACTGTCATACTTTTCTTCCTTTTTAAAACTATAATTAGCATACGAATTCTTGTTTAACTCAAACACAACCAACACATATAATCATCACGATTCAATTGTCTAGCAACAATTCAATAAAATCGACTTCACAGATAATAGAAAATTATGCTGTAACTCATAAATATATATATATATATATATATATATATATAATACTAAGGTTTGGATAATATACCTCCAATTTTCTTGAAACCCTTGTTATCACTGTAAGAACCCGGATATTCAAAAAAATATTAAAATAAGAATTTAATTAATACAATTCTTAAGTGTGAAATGGGTTCGAATAAAAACATTTATGTGATACGAGGTTTGTAGGAATGTGTTACATAGGGTAATATGAACTATGTAATATGTGATTTTTGTGATTTATAAATATATTATTATTATATATTGTTATTGATCGCAGATATAATTCAGTTGAGATAAAAGATGTGGATAAAATTTCCTATCGATATTAAATAGTTTATATGATTATTTTATCATAGTAAATGGATGACATTAATGTATAATTGTCATTTTCTTGTGTATGTGTACTAATAACTGGTATGATTATAATGTAGGTTATTGATAGTACGTAAGTTATCCGCGAATGGGTTTGGATAGTGAAACATGAGTTAGTTGAGAGAATTAACTAATAAGAATAAATATCGGTTAATTGATAGTTGAGAGTTATATTATGGAATGATATAATGTGTATGTTAAACCTTAAATAACTATGGTAATATAGTACAAGGTTTAATTTACTTAAGTAAAGGAGTGAATTAATATGTGTGTTGAATATGCGATACTTTATATATGTTACTCATAATGGTAATATGTGAGAAAGTCTAATGTACGAATAACGTTAAATATATATACGTTATTAAAGGGAGACATAAATCATTATATCTTTAAATGGATATTTAATATTTGAAGAAATTGTCTTGGGAATAATTTATAGAGGGAGAGAGAAATAATAATTATATATTTCTAATAGAGGATATTAAAATAATTTCTAATATTGAGTTATTTTAATAAAAGAAGGAAATGTTATTTTTGAATAATAATATTAACTTATATATTTTTGTATGAGGTATGTTTAATAATATAGTAAATATATTAAAACGTATTTGCTATATGTAAATAAATTGATGGAAACAATTTATGATAATAGAAAATAAACTTATTATCTATTTTCTATGTATAATATATGTACATGTGTCGTACATATAGTTAATTGATATTATATTAAGAATAATATCTTGAGACAATAAGCAAATTAATTTCTAATTGTAAATGTCTTTATTCGAAGAAAGCATAATAATTATGTTATGACAAAATACATAATTTCTAATGTATTTTTGAGGGAGTTAATTAATGAATGAAAACTAAGTTATTTTAATATATTAAATAACTTAAGAGTTAAGAGTGAGATAGAGTTAAGTGGGATTTCAGTTGAGGACTCATGTGAGAGCTGAGTTGTACAAACCTTTGTGTGGGCGGAGGCTTTGTGCTCACGCTCGGTTCCTCACAATGATAATCAATGAAATGTCGGTGTCGCGCTATCGATATGCTTATGGTGAGAAGGTGATTCTTTTCTCATATCATATTTGATAGATAGAGACTATTAAGAGTAAGATAAAGAATATTAAGATTAGGCGCAAGTTCTTAAAACTCATGCACATGGTACGTTCATGACTTAGAATTATATGAAACATTTTTGAACCCCTCAGCGAATGGACGCCTATGGTCTGCCTAAGATAAGTTCTTAAACTCATATAATTGTGGATAGTTCCTGAATTTCCAAAGTGTGGTAGTTTGATGAACTGTATCGGGGATATATATGCTATGAAGTTAGAAATTTTGGTATAGTAAAGATTGAAGTGATGGAGAAATTGGATTTTCTTAAATCCTCTAGCTACGCTAGATTTTTCGATATTTATTGACTTCGAGCTAGTGTTTGCACTTCTGTTTTCTTGAGAGAAACATTGGGTCAAGTGACTGAACCAATAAGTTTTAAAAACAACACCGTTATTTGTATGTCTAAGCTACTTGTTTCGGCTAAGACAAAAATAATTTGAAAATCTTTTAAAATGTATTTTGACCACATGCATCACTTGATATGGTGTATGATGGTAAACGATGGAGTCATTAATGCAGTCGAACCTAGTGTTGGTTGTGATCGAAAGATCGTCAGCCCACTATGGTATGATGTATTATGACAAAGTCACGTAATGGCGGAATCCTCAACGTACTACTAATCTGGTACGGTATCATGACGTCGTAAAATGATTTTTGGTTTTCTTTCGAATTATGAAGAGTTGACTAAATTATTTCTATTGATGTTCGAACTGTTGATAAGAGTCTAAGCTATTTGATTCGGCTAGACGACTGTTGAAAAGTGATTATAGAATTAAAGTGTTCTTGTGTATTTGTGCCAAACTAGATTGATCTGGTGCGGATTCAGTCGTTGAAAGCTGAGGTGAACAACCCTATAAGGGGACATGTTTTCGGGGACAATGGTTCCGAGCGTAACGCATATAGTCGTTACAAAACACTACATTACGGCCCAACGTAGTGGTACAATAGGCTGGCCACCAAGTGTACGTGTGGAGGGTGTTTTCAGTCTTTGTGATTGATAAATACTCTGGTTTACAATGTGAAGGATTTTGTTGAAGCATTTGTAAACCTAGAGAAGAGTTCACGGTCTTGTGAACCCTCAGCATAATTTGGAATCTAAGATTATTCATACTACTTCCCGATTATTGAAAAATCGTGGAAGATTCTTATTCTTCTGAAGGATGAATGTAGTAAGTAGAATGTTCTTTAGAAAAGAGAATGTGGTAGAATGCAAGTGAACAAGTTATAATAAACCTTCTGAAAAGAGAATGAATAAAATTATGCAAAAGAATATGTAATATTCAGAATAGCACCGAGTAGAGGAGGTTTTGGTGATAACGAGGACGGAATCCTTATAAGGGGGAGAGGATGTAAGAACCCGGATATTCAAAAAAATATTAAAATAAGAATTTAATGAATAAAATTCTTAAGTGTGAAATGGGTTCGAATAAAAACATTTATGTGATACGAGGTATGTAGGAATGTGTTACAAAGGGTAATATGAACCATGTAATATGTGATTTTTATGATTTATAAATATATTATTATTATATATTGTTATTGATCGCAGATATAATTCAGTTGAGATAAAAGATGTGGATAAAATTTTCTATCGATATTAAATAGTTTATATGATTATTTTATCACAGTAAATGGATGACATTAATGTATAATTGTCATTTTCTTGTGTATGTGTACTAATAACTGGTATGATTATAATGTAGGTTATTGATAGTACGTAAGTTATCCGCGAATGGGTTTGGATAGTGAAACATGAGTTAGTTGAGAGAATTAACTAATAAGAATAAATATCGGTTAATTGATAGTTGAGAGTTATATTATGGAATGATATAATGTGTATGTTAAACCTTAAATAACTATGGTAATATAGTACAAGTTTTTATTTACTTAAGTAAAGGAGTGAATTAATATGTGTGTTGAATATGCGATACTTTATATATGTTACTCATAATGGTAATATGTGAGAAAGTCTAATGTACGAATAACATTAAATATATATATGTTATTAAAGGAGAGATAAATCATTATATCTTTAAATGGATATTTAATATTTGAAGAAATTGTCTATGGAACAATTTATAGAGGAGAGAGAAATAATAATTATATATTTCTAATAGAGGATATTAAAATAATTTCTAATATTGAGTTATTTTAATAAAAGGAGGAAATGTTATTTTGAATAATAATATTACCTTATATTTTTTTTGTATGAGGTATGTTTAATAATATAATAAATATATTAAAAGCGTATTTGCTATATGTAAATAAATTGATGGAAATAGTTTATGATAATAGAAAATAAACTTATTATCTATTTTCTATGTATAATATATGTGCATGTGTCGTACATATAGTTAATTGATATTATATTAAGAATAATATCTTGAGACAATAAACAAATTAATTTCTAATTGTAAATGTCTTTATTCAAGAAAGCATAATATTTATGTTATGACAAAATACATAATTTCTAATGTATTTTCGAGGGAGTTAATTAATGAATGAAAACTAAGTTATTTTAATATATTAAATAACTTAAGTTATTATTTTATAAATGGATGTTATCATTTAAATAACTAATGTAGTATATATTAATTATTATAAGCGTAAAGGTTATACTTATAATTAATTAAGGTAGTTTAGCATTTAAATGCTTGAGTCACACAAATATTATATTGAAAGAATAATAAGTGTGGAGAATGAGAGAAGCTTAAGATCGAGCTTGTGAAATATGCCTTGTGTGGCACAGTGATGAGATATATTGTCTTATAATATTAATTATTGTTATGGACAATATACTAGTATCTAGCAATTATTTGATGGTATACTGAATTATTAGTATTGCAAGTGATAGCATGATAATAAGTATATTGGTTATAAATATTATAAGATTTATATTTATTGTGATAATTAACCATATACATGCTAATCAATTGTTATAAAGATTAATAATTGATTTACGAGGAATGGATTAATTAATACTATTAATTAATTGATAAGATAAGTAATTTAATTATAACGTAAGTTATATGGGAAAAATGGTGTACAACTTAAGTGTACTTATTATATGACTAAGAGTTGGGCATAAATGATTTATAATTAGAAGTTGTTGAGGGTATGTGGCTTGTCCCAAAATTAGTGTCCCAGCTCATTTAAATGCCTTGTTTAGGCCAATGGCCTATCCCTCTACTTCTCAAGCTCTGTGTATAGCAAATGATGATGGTGGGAATGTTTGAAGGGGAGCAGGTATTACTATTTCACCAAATCTCTAATATCCATCATCTTCTTCTTTTTCCTACTGGATTAGAACTCTAGGGAAATGGCTTGGCATGAGTTTTGGATTTTCTATAAATTGAAACTCTCTTCTTCACCATTTCGTTTGTTAAGTTGTCTGATAAATTTCTTGTAGAGGGTGAGGTCCTGAAATTAAGTGGACAATCTGAGGTTGGAAGAAAATGATTTTTTTAGCTTCAAAGAAGGTAACCTTTCTGTTATATAAGTTCTTGATTCCTAAGTTTTTCATTTCCTTAGTAATGTTAAGAAATAGTCACTTTTGAGTCACAAATTTGATGGCTAAGTGTTGATGTAATCCATGAATTGTTGGTAGATGTTGTTAATATAGTTCAATACGAAAACAACGAAAGTTAAACGAACCAATTTGGTTGAGAAACGAATTCGTAGTGAATGATTTCGCTAAATTGTCCAAAACATGAAAATTAGTATGAACATGAGTTGTAAATTAATATTTGGTTTAGTTAATGTTATGTTAGTTGATGGGTATCTAGTATGTTGTAGTTATATGAATTACGAATCCATAGAATCGAAATCAGACTAATTTGGACATGTATAACTCAAATTATGAAGGTTAGAAGGAAAGTTTGGCATTATGGTTCATAACAGGGAACAAATTTTCAGTTCACAAGATAGCTATACCAAATTTCGGTGGCTATTTTTAAGGCAAGACCCCTTTGTGGTGGGTGTTCGATTACTAAATCTTTGAGAAAAATCTGAAAGGACATGTTTTGCTAAAACGGCCATAACTTTTCATACGAACTCCGATTGAGGAAATTCAAGATGATCCGGAACGAGAACGAATAGACCTACAACTTTTGTTCTTTAAGTGTTTCAATTTGAGGTCATTATGAAAGGTCAAAATAGTCATCTGTTTGACCGTTACGTAATCAAAGGCCATCGGAGGGCGTCGAGCGAGCACATGCGCAAGTATAGTGCTCTCGATGATGGAATATGTTATTCTAAGTGATGTAACATGAAAATGCATAATATTAGACATGACATATAAGATTACCTTACCTATAGTAGAATGCTTTATCATGACTTCGTATGTGTTTTGAAAAGAAACTTAAAGATTTTTGAAAACGAATATTGACGAACTTTGAGTCTTTGAAGTTATGATATTTTAACTCATACATCTTGTTGAGTTATGAGTATTCTTAAGAATGAGAAGTGATTTAAAGTTACTTTACATATTATCAACTTACAATAGCTTAGTTGAAAATGATTTCTAAAGAAAACTTGAAACTTTAAGAATGAACTTAAAGTAATTTGTGTACTTAAAGTTCTAAACATGATAACATATATTCATGGATTCGTTAGCTATGAAATGAGATTAAAAGTTGCACCTAGTTGCTTTACCTTAGCCTAGAATAACTTTTAAAAGTGAACTTGAACGCCTTATACTCCTAGACATAACGAATAAATGTTCATCTTTTAGATAAGCATGAATTGGACGTCTCAAGTGTGGTTTAAAATACGTTTTCAAATAAACTATGTAATGTACATGTGAAGCATGCTATTAGACACTTATTAGTACCAATATATGGTTTAAAAGCTTATATCATCGAATCATGTTAAAGAAAGTTGTTAAGCTTTATTGATTGAAATAAATCATTATGATACTAAGTAGTTTGAATATGAACGACATAGATCACGTATCTATAAAATTTAAATATGTGTCGAACACATAGCGAGTCAAATGAGTGATAAATGTATATGAAGTTGATGTCAAGTACGGATGGTTAAGGAATACCTATACATATATAGCTAATCTAAAAGTACGATGAGAAAGTGAAATGAAGGTTTTACGAACCTAGTTAAGAAAATAATGTAACATTGTTATTACATTGTGAATGCATGAAATATGTTACTGATGGATATGAATCCATGATTATATAACTGTGTAGGAATACACGAAGTGCAGTTAATTGTTAAGCGTTAAGCAGTAAGTCGTAGTTCATAAACTACGAATCAGGCAAGTCTTTCAGTTCCTATTTGTTATATGAATTTGATAACTGTTAGTTGAGCTATATTATGCGATGCAAATGTTGATGTATATATATGAAATGCATATGAGATATGTATGAAATGTGAATGTTGATCTTTGATGATATGCTTGTGGTATAAACCTCTATGCTTGTTATGTGAGAAGTAACATGCGTAGTAAATATTAATTGATTATGAATGCATAAACTGAATATGCTATTATATGTTATGTCTTTGTGAAAATCTATTAAAATTGCTTTGAATTTTATCAAAGCTCACCCTTGCCAATAACCACTTTTGCAGGTTAAGGACTCACGGTAAAGATTTCGTGCTTCTTGGTTGACAAAGTAGATAGTTTCACAATGAAGGATACTATTTAGATCATTACTTGAACCATGTTTAGGTTCTAGGAGTGTACTTGATATATACTTACGATGTTTAATACTTGTTGTATTGTAAGGATGTATTAGTTAATACATAGAGGATATCGAATCAAGATGTAAAATCTTATACAGTAATTCCAATAGACTGAACCATATTATATAGTTGATTCAAGAATTGTAATTGGTTCAAAGTTATGAAATCAATAAAAGATTTTATTCAAGAGATTGAAAAAGTTTAAATTATTCCGCATTTTTATAATATCGAATGTGATGTAATACAGGAATGGTAAATGACCAGGATTAGAAACTTATAAAAATTTGGGGTCATTACATAGATCCTGGAAATGGAAATAAATTATATTCTAAATTGTAATAAGTAAAGTTATATTCATTAAGTTATGAATAAAAGATATAAATAGTTTGACGATAGTTGTATCGTGACGGACCGGATTCGAGGTTTGAAGGAATTCGGATTTGGGGGCGTCACAATCACCACTAAATTCTCTTTAGAAAACTCAAGAATTCTCTCATTTCTCTCTTAGCTTTTCTCTGTATTTTCTCTCTAAACCTCTGTTATTCTCCTTAGCCAAAATACGTGAAATAAGAAAAAAAAAAAAAAGACGCTAGCCTTAGGTATAACATCTCAGAACATAAACCCAAACCCACGTTCTTTTTTCGCCACAAAAACCAACAAATACGTCGGCTCAAATAAGCCAAAGGCCACAATGCCTGCATACTAACGTAAACTCTCCCAACTAAATTATTTTAATAACATTTATATTATCTAGTTTTATGTCACACTTTTAGTTGATTAATTTAAATAACTTAGTTTAGTTAATTTAAATAACTTATAATACTAATAATAAAAATCTTATTATCATTAATAAATAATTATATATCTAATTTAATTAATAAATTATACACACTCTATATTTAATTTATTTATTTCCTTAAATTAAACAATTCATTTAATTTAATTATTTTCTTAAATATTACATAATTGATTTAATTTAATTACTTCCTTAAATTAAATCCATTAGATAAAATTATTATTATTCAAATTAACACTAAATTAATTCACCACAATTATCAATTATTTATTTTCCTTAGTAAATAAATTATTTAAAATATTTATTTAATTCAATAAATATTTAAATTAAATTACAAATATCTAGATCGTTACATCCTTCCCTCCTTAAAAGAATTTTGTCCCCAGAATCACAACTTGAAAAATTTATACATTACATTCTTCCCTCCTTAACAAGATTCTGTCCCCAGAATCGCTATACAAAATCAAGCAAACAACTGAGGATAATTCTTCATCATAACATTTTCAAGCCCACGTAGCCTCCTTAGCATTGTGGTTCCTCCAGATTACCTTAACAGAAGGTATCACTTTATTCCTCAGTACTTGTTTTTTTCTGTGAACAATTTGAACAGGGACTTCTTCATAGGACAAATCTTTCTCAAACTGTAAGGGCTCATATTCTATAACATGCTTATAATCAGGCTTATATGGTCTCAATACCGAGACATGGAAAATATTATGAATATGTATTAACTCTGGAGGTAAAGCTACCTCGTATGCCACTTCACCCACACGTCGAAGCACTTCAAAAGGACCTATAAACCTAGGGCTTAATTTTCCTTTCTTGCCAAATCGAATTTTCCCCTTCTAGGGAGATACTTTCAAGAAAACATAACTGCCAACATCGAATTCCCAATTTTGTCGGTGCTGATCGGCATATTTCTTCTGTCTATCTTGTGCAGCTATCAATCTTGCTCGAATCACCTTGATGATTTCGACGGTTTGTTGCACCAACTCTGGACCCAATAACTAACGTTCACCTATCTCATCCAAGCACAACGGAGTTCTGCATTTTCTGCCGTATAACGCTTCGTAAGGCGGCATGCCAATACTCGTGTGATAACTATTATTATAGGAAAATTCAACCAAGGGTAAATGATCATCCCAATTTCCCTTGAAATCCATAATACATGCTCTGAGCATATCTTCTAGTGTTTGGATGGTCTTTCGCTTTGTCTGTCGGTCTGAGGATGGTACGCTGTTGTAAGACCCCAAATTATTAATAAATGAAATTTATTTTCATCTATTTATTATTTTTAAATAGTAAGGGTTGATTTAATTAATGTGGATAGTTATGGGTAAAATAAGCAAATATTTCGAATAAGCAAGTGGTTATAAAATATTCATTATTGTCGGGGAATATTCGTTTGGTGGTGGAATATTAACTCTTTTCGGGGAATATTAAATGCGACGTTGCCGATCTTTTTGTGGGCCCCATAACGGAAAGTGATTGGGTGAAAAAAACGACAAATATAAGTTGTTTATAAATAACGGCGTAGTTGTTACAGTTAATACTGTTGGAATACCCGATGGTTAAAACACACTAATACGTGTTGTTGAACAGTAGCACACGGTATTGCACCAGTTATTGATTCTTACGTAAGAAGGCACTACACAATAATTGTTACAGTAATTACTATTCAGTATTTTATTTTATTGATTCAATAATTGCTGCATTGATATTTTATATTACTGTTGTTTCAATAAATTGTCATTACACAGCATTTTTCATTATCGGAGCAATAATTCATATTATCTCAATAATATTATTGGATAACATTATTTGCAATGTCTAGAAAGTTCTGCATCTAAGGAGAGGTTTGGTCACATAATTGCGCCGCCAAAGAAGGAGAAATCTTTATTGAAAGCCCCTCTTTCCTTTCACGAACTATGCAGTTGCCATCTTCATGATTCTGTAATATTATTTGTGAATAATTAATTATTGATTTATATGATGAGGAAAATATTGATTTTATGTGGATATAGATGGAGAAAATTTTTAAAGTGACAATTGTTGAAAATCGATATTTTATCTTTTCTGATAAAATAATATTTTATTATATTATTATAATATAATAATGATGATATTTTTACAATGAATGTGGGATCTATGAGTATATGAGGAGGAAGAGTATTTTTGTTGCAAAAGTTGTTTAACACATATTTTGTGTGTCGGTGGATCCCATTTCTTGACCGAAATTTGATTATAGCTTGTAAAATCGCCCGTTTGTGGATTTCGGTAAATTTTTGTTTGGAATTTGGGAAAACTTTCTTCTGCAAAGTTGTAGAGAATTGAATTTTCTATACAAAAAATGCGAGATTCGAATTTTCTGACAAAAAGGCTATTTATTGTGAATTATTGAAGTTCCGAAGCTCCGAAATAATTGATTTTTGGAAGTTTTAAATATTTATATTAACAAAAACGTTTTTTCAATGTGTGGGCCTCATTTTGCATGTGTGCAATTGCTGAATTCAGAATTCAAAGGTGTGCGTAGGAATGGTTAATATAAATAATAATATTATATTAAATTTTCTACTTTGGTTCTTCAAAGCATTTTCCTATAAATAGGGTGCTTAGGTTAGAATTGAAAATCACACGAAAACTGAAGTTTTCTCTCTCATATATTATCGGCGTATTCTTGTGAGTATTTTCATTATACTTTGAGTATTGCTATACTGTGCAAGTTCAAGTCATAGCCTATATCCAAAGTGTTTCAACTAAAGTATTGTCTTTCGAGGTAAGGGATATTATTTTTTTTCGTAATGATATTATTTCTTCAATATCATTATGCTGAAATATTGATCTGAAGTTTTTATCAAATTTGGAACGTTTGGTGTCGAAATTACTATTCACGTATACGACACTATCCACGTATACGACACTATTCACGAATACGACACTATTCATCGAAAAATGAAAATTTTCCCTTTTCATCTAAAATATCTATTGTGGATACTAGCTTTGATTGTATCCATGTTTTGATCATTCTTGAATTTTACACCACTATGATTATTTTTGAGGTATTTTTGGACATGGATAAAACAAAGTACGAATCCTTAATCCTTAATCCTTGTCATTTTGTTTCACTAGATTCGTTTCTTTAAAAATATTTTTCATCATCCTCAGTCTTAAATGATGATATTATTGAATATCTTTGGCCTGTAGTGCAAAGATGAATATTTGATTTCAGACATATATTGATTGATGTTACAGGGATAAAAGATAGACGATGAACTTTTAAATTCATACATAGAAGATAGTAGTTTGCATTCTCTACTTAACTCTTCTAATGAATTATTATTTCTGCTGCGAATATTGATTTAAAACTTGTTGTCTATTGTATTCTATTAGATTTTTCCTGTTGAAGACTAACGATAATTTGTTGTATATTATCTTAGTCATAATATTATTCTTGGGGGCTAGTTGAGCTCACCCTTTTCCTTTTTGTTCCATTTTTCTTCTCGGGAGGCGAGAATATAGCGAGTACAATTAGCTCTGGGTATGGAATGAAGGTTCTAGAGAGAGTTGTTTAGTAGTCCTCACCATTTTTGTAAAATAATGTATCAATAAATGTGATGAGGATTTATTTGAGTATAGATATTGTCTAGAAGATAATATTTGTATTCAAACTCACAGTTTTACTGTTGTAATAATAAAGTTGTAGTTGTTTCTGTACAATGTATTGACAACTCAAAATGGGTGATGTATACCTATTTTGGGGGCGTCACAGCTGTGCTCATTCTCAGTTGTGTTCCCAAACATTCTTGCAATCGTTTCAAGAAATTAGATGTGAAACGTGGATCAATGTCTGACACAATGGACACAGATACACCGTGTCTTGACACAATTTCCTTCACGTACAGTTTTGCTAACCGATCTAGGGTAAATCAAATCTTGATCGACAAAACGTGTGCTTACTTCATTAATCGATCAACAATCACCCAAATGGCGTCATACCCTTGCTAAGTCGTTGGAAGACCTACCACAAAATCCATCGTGATATGCTCCGCTTTCCATTTTGGTATCTCTAATGGTTGTAACAATCCACTTGGCCTTTGATGTTCAGCTTTAACTTTCTAACACGTTAAGCATTTCGCCACACACTCAGACACATCCCTCTTCATATTCGGCCACCAAAAATAATGTCTGAGATCTTGGTACATCTTTGTACTCCCAGGGTGAATCGAATATCGTGAGTTGTGAGCTTCACTCAGAACTTCGTCTTTAACTTTCGGTACTAGCGGAATCCAAATTCTCCCTTCGAATCGAAGTAACCCTTCTGAATAGATTTTTAATTTGCTTTCCTCCCCTTCAAATATCTTCTATTTTATCTTTTCGCATTCTTCATCTTGAAGTTGTGCATTCTTCACTTTATCTACCAATGTTGAATTATTTCCCATCTGGGACAACTTTTCATCGGATTATGTCGGATATCTAATTTCCAACTCCATTTTAGCCATTTCCGACACTAACTTATCCTGAGAAGTCAACAACAATAACTTTTCTCGTCCCTTCCTACTTAAAGCATCAGCAACAACATTCGTCTTTCCGGGATGGTAGAAAATCTCACAATCATAATCTTTGATTAGTTCCAACCATCTTCTTTGTCGCATGTTCAAATCTTTTTGTGTAAAGATATACTTCAGACTTTTATGGTCAGTATAAATCTCACACCTCTCTCCGTAAAGATAATGTCTCCAAATCTTCAAGGCAAAAACTACCGCAGCCAACTCTAAGTCCTGAGTCGAATACACCTTTTCGTAATCTTTTAATTGACGTGATGCATACGCAATAACTCTGTCGTTCTGCATAACCACAAAACCTAGTCCTTTATGCGATGCGCCACTATATACCACAAAATTTTATGTATCATCCGGCAATGACAACATATGTGCTGAGCTCAATCTCTTCTTTAATTCATAAAAACTTTCCTCACACTTCTCCGTCCAAATAAACTTAACTGTCTTCCTGGTTAAATTCGTCAACGGGGTCGCGATCTTAGAAAAGTCCTGAATAAAACGCCTATAGTAACCTGCCAACCCTAAGAAACTCCTTATCTCTGACGGTGTCTTCGGCTGATCCCAGTTTACTACAGCTTCAACTTTTGATGGATCTACCGAAATTCCGTCTTTATCAATAACATATCCTAGAAACTGTACACGTTCCATCCAAAACTCACATTTTGAAAATTTTGCGTACAACTTCTCCTTCCTCAATGTCTCCAACATCACTCTTAAGTGTTCCACATGTTCTTCCTTGGTCTTAGAATACACCAGGATATCATCAATAAACACCACCACAAATTTGTCTAAAAATGGTTTATACACCCTGTTCATCAAATCCATGAACGCTGCAGGTGCTTTGGTTAAACCAAACGACATAACTAGAAACTCGTAATGACCATACCGAGTTTTGAATGCCGTCTTCGGTATGTCTTCTGGCCTCACCTTCAGTTGATGATAACCACTCCTAAAGTCTTTCTTTGAAAAATATCTTGCACCCTTCAGTTGATCAAACAAATCATCGATTCTTTGTAACGGATACTTATTTTTAATTGTGACATTATTCAATTCTCTTTAATCAATGCAAAGTCGCATCGATCCATCCTTCTTCTTAACAAATAACATTGGCACTCCCCATGGCGATACGCTCAGCTAGATATACTTCTTATCGAGCAATTCTTGTAGTTGCACCATCAACTCTTTCATCTCTATCGGGGTCATTCTATATGGTGCCTTAGATATCGGGCATGTTCCTGGTATTAAATCAATCACGAACTCAATTTGTCGATCTGGCAGAAGACCCGGAAAATCGTCTGCAAATACGTCTGCAAAATCTATTATGATCGGTATCTCTTCTAACTTCGCACTTTTCTTTTGTGTATCAACTATGTAGGCTAAGTATTCTACATATCCTTGTCTTAACAACTTCTTGGCTTGCATCACCGTCAGACAACTTGCTTGTCGAGGTGATTTGCTGCCATAAAACACAACCTTTGACGGAGTCATAAGGTTAACACACTTTCTTTGACAATCAATCACTGCTCCGTGATTGACTATCCAATCCATTCCCAGTCTAACATCAAACTCCCCCAGTCTAATTGGTATCAAGTCTACCCTCCTCTCTTGACCCTTTATAACCACTTTACAGTTCTTATATACAAATCTAACATGAATCACTTCCTTATTCGCAATCTCTATACTTAAGGGAAATTCTAATTCTTCCTGAGGCAAATCTAAATTCTGAGCAAATTCATCGGATATAAATGAACAAGTAGCACCCAAATCAAATAGTACATAAGCATTAATAGCATTAATCGGAATGATACCTGACACCACATCCTTAGACTGAACAGCATCCTGCACGGTCATATTGAAAGTTCTTCCAGTAGGTCGGCTTGACTGAGTTGGTCCGGTGATGGTCAATGCACCACCACCATTGTTGTTTCGTTTTCCACCACTTACACTTCTTGCTGGCTTCTTGGGACAATCACGAGCCATGTGATCCTTTGAACCGCAGGTAAAACATGTTCTTTTCTTCGGACTAAAATAGTTTGGTGCAATGTGTCCCTCCTGACCACAGTTGAAACACACCCGCTTTCCCTTCAAACATACCCTAGTATGATTCTTTCCACAAGTAGCACAAGCTTCAAACTTTTTCTTCTGCTGACTTCCCTGTTGTCCTCCTGTAGTCGAATTCTCGTTCCATTTCCTCTTCTGATGGTTACTTCCAACATTACTTCCACCAGCCTTATTCTCGTTATCATTGTTCCTCTTCTTCTGATCTTGGTTATACTTGGTCAAGGCATCGCTTTCCACCTTCCGCGATGATTGCCTTTTCTAGTACAACCGCAAATGTATTTAACTGGAACATTGAAACCTTGCTATACAGCTAGGGTTTCAATCCTTGTTCGAACCTTCTCGCCTTATGCTCATCTATATTGACTTGATAAGTGGCAAACCTTGCCAACTCGTTAAACTTCACAGCATATTCTGGCAACGTCATTGTTCCTTGTTTCAACTTAAGAAATTGCACTCCCAGCTGATTTCGAGAACTCGCTGGAAAGTACATTTCGAAAAACATTTCCTTAAATCTATCCCACGCTACCACTCCTTGTCCTCCACGAACTTTATTTTCTTGCCACCAGTAGCTAGCTTCAGACTTCAGCATGAACGCTACAAACACAGTCTTCTGATCTTCATTAACCCTAGCAACGTCGAACACCTTCTCCATTTCCATGATCCAGGTTTGGGCTTCCACTGGATTCACGGACCCTTGAAACTCTGGCGGTCCGACCGGTTTGAACTCCTTGAAAGTCGTAACTTGAGCTTGCGATTGATTTGTAAGTGCTCTCATCAACAAAGCTACCAACTGCTGAACTAGATTAACGTTGGTGTCATTGTTATTGTTAATAGACCCCTCAGGAGATACTTGTTGTCGTGGTTATCTTCTTCTAGGAGGTATTTTCTGTTAAAATATACACTTATTAGTTCATTACTCAACTTCTTGGGTATTTAAATTTTAACTTAAACATTACAAGATTAATGCTATAACACATAACATTCCAAATAAACTCTAATATTTTATTTATTCATAAAGTTTTAAGCATACTAAAGATAGCATATCTGCTATAAACATCCACTTTCACTAGTACATACTCATACTATCCCTTTATTCAACTCAAAATAAGGGATTCACAATTTATTTACTCACATAATTAACCACATATTATTATCACTCTTATTTTCTATCTATTCATATTAAGACGTCGTATGGCCTCTCGACGTTCCTCTTCCATGATGTGATATGCCATCCTACGATCCATCACAAACCACGGCGAGTCTTCAAATTGTGGTGGGTAATAATGGACTCTATCCTAGGCCCTATCAATCGCCGAATTAAAAGCACAATCCATCTCCTTCATCTTGGCTTTCTTCACTTTGACCTTAGCCTCAGCCTAGTTTGTATGTTGAGTCTCCTTCATACAAGCATCCTCTCCTCTTGTACGCTTAGCTGATTCCTCTTTGAAGTCATCGTTCATCTTCTCCATGTCAATCTTCATCTTCTCGTTCACTGCCAACAGGTCTTCATGCTGACCCTTGGTATGAACTTGATCCCACTCCGTGTTTCCAAGTTTTGAGTCAAGTTCCTGAATCTCTATCTCCTTCTGTTCCAATGCAACGTGATGCATCTCTACCATCTCCTTCAGCTCCTCAACATTATCCTGTAACTCTATGTTACTACATATAGCGCCATACATCTCAAATTCGACACGGAGTTTGGTGGAAACTCCTCACGATCCTCCTCATCATCATCTTCCTCAGGACTATCCTCCTCGGGATCGGTCACAGGCTCATCCTCTTGGATCAACTATTCCCACACTACGTGAATATCTCGGGGTTCATCATCTCTAGGTACCTGAGGTATCACCACTCTAGCTGGACTGGATCCTCTTTCATTAGACGTCCTGACAACAAAATATTTTAAGTTTTACTTAACAGTTTTTGCTACTCGCAAGCACATAAGTTATTAACACATAGCACATAATGTCTTTTATTATTCAGTTTCAATGGATGCCTTAATCCATTCCTTAAAACCCGATAAGAGTTAATCACCTCTATGTTTTCTGACTTCTTAAAGGATACTTCCTAAGGTTTTTCCCCATCTAAGGTTCATAACCTAAAGTTTTGATACCAACCTGTGACAGCCCCAAATTCGGGTACTTCAATAACACCAAATTTGGTGCTCACTTATCAAAAACTATTATATCTAACTACCCATAATAAAGGATAAAACATTAAATAAATGACTTAAACAATAGTCTCTCCCATAAAGGGTTACATTATAATCTCAAAATAAATCCCAGGTAATCTAACCTTAAAATTATTACATTAGTTTGCGAAATACTTTATAAAATAAAACAAATCTTAAAACTTTAAGCATTTAAATAAACTTTAAACAATTCTCCATCACTTAGACATCTTGCCCTTTCCCTTGCTAGTAGATGGATCATCACCTCTTTCAACTTTAGCTGCATTGTTTAATTGCAAGAGTGAGCAAACAACTGCTCATTGACATAAAGATTGTATAATAACAACATGAGAGTGAACAACGAATACTGAATGATAAAGAACATGTTCTACGAATCAAAATAGAAAACAAGTTCGAACTTTAATTATCTGAGGGTCTTATGACCACGAACTATGTCCACGGTATTTAGGTATTATTACCTTAACCTCAACAGTCTTTAGACTGTACAGACTCTTCTTAATGTACTCAGGGGGATCAACCCTTTGAACCATGTATTGTGCACAAACATCTAAACGTTACACGTACAAAATCCCATATGTTAGGGTTGTTCGTCTCAGTTTGGATTTAGAATTTCTGCACTAAAGAAAGTTTAGTTTGGAACTAGCTTATCAGTGTTTTCTAGAAATTTAGAACACTATTTGAATATAGATTAATTCAATCAATAAAGGTTTGCTTACTACTTGAAGATTTAATACAACGATAAAATTTTGAACAAGTTTATCCAAGTCAACGATTGAATAACAATAATATATAATCGAGTAAACATGGTATACATGCAAGGTGCTATAGAAGAGTTAAAACAAACTTCCTTGAATCAATGTATTAGAACAATATAAGCTTTGAAAATTAATTAGGAATCAAAAGCTCGCTTAATGTAACGAATTAGGTTACATAAGCTTGAACAAACATATGCAAAATAGGTTAAGCTTGCTCATCTTCATAAAGAATGTTAGGAATTTGCACAATAATAATTTAGGAATTGGAACTTGCATTCAATACAAAAAGAATGAAGTTAGAAAACTTTACTCAATGTATAGAGTTAAGATTTAAGAACTTGTTCAATAATAACAAGGTAGAGTTAGAAAACTTGCCTTGATTGTAAGATACACAAATAAAATAATCTACAATTACCCAACATATATCATCGAAATCGCAAAAATAATTAATTGTATGAATATTAGCTTTAGGGTTTAAACCATCATTTAGGTCATAACCCTAACCTCGTACTTAACCATTTAGGTTAACATACTTAACGCTTCTGAAATTACACATTGATCAAACATAACTTAGCCGTTCAACTCTATCTTTCGAAAACATCTCAATTGGTTTCAATTTATAACGTATTTAAATAATTATTTCAAATCTTTGTATTTTGCATTTCAACACATTAACATCTGTTATTATAGTTTATAACATGTTTTAACATCATTAACATACACACTAAACTAACACAAGTCTGAAAAGCCTGACTTGCAAACAAGCTGCACCTCCTGTCTCGGTTCGGTGTGTGGCGCAATTCCACACTTTAGACTTGGGATCAATGGCAATTGCTTGTGAATTTCTTGCCACGGTTCGTCTAGACAGATTTAGAGAGATGGCAAAGAATAAAGAGCCATTTTTAGCCCAACTAACACGAATTTCATCCACCAAATAGTGAAATTAACATCTACAATTGGTACATACTATTACCAACATGATTGCTAACATTTACAATCGATTAACACAATTTATCATCAACTAACACTAGTTTAATTTCTCAAAATTCCATATTTTCATATAAAACTCCATTTTTGAACTTTTTTCATAGAAATCATCACTGACATCTCAAAACTTGGCAAAAACACTTAATTCAAATTACGTTATGCTTGTTTCTTAATAGACTAACATAATCAATTTACAGATTAGCATACGAATTGGCCACTAGAATTGGTACTACTCACAAGCCATATGGAAAATATACACTGCCATATTTTTCTTCCTTTTTAAAACTGTAATTAGCATACGAATTCTTGTTTACATATAAACTCAAACACAACCAACACATATAATCATCACAATTCAATTGTCTAGCAACAATTCAACAAAATCGACTTCACAGAGAATAGAAAATTATGTCGTAACTCATATATGTATATATATATATATATATATATATATAATACTAAGGCTTAGATAATATACCTCCAATTTGCTTGAAACCCTTGTTATCACCACTGAATTCTCTTTAGAAATCTCAAGAATTCTCTCCTTCTCTCTTAGCTTTTCTCCAGTATTTTCTCTAAACCTCTTGTTATTCTTCTTAGCCAAAATACGTGAAATAAGAAAAAAAAAGTTCTTGCTAGCCTTAGGTATAACATCTCAGTAAACATAAACCAAACCCACGTTCTTTTTTCGATTACATAAAACCAACTAACGTCATTCAAATAAGCCAAAGGCCACAAGGCCCTCTTTTCACAACTGAAACTCTCCCAACTAAATTATTTTAATAACATTTATATTATATAGTTTTATGTCACACTTTTAGTTGATTAATTTAAATAACTTAGTTTAGTTAATTTAAATAACTTATAATTCTAATAATAAAAATCTTATTATCATTAATAAATAATTATATATCTAATTTAATTAATAAATTCTACACATCTTTATATTTAATTTATTTATTTCCTTAAATTAAACAATTCATTTAATTTAATTATTTTCTTAAATATTATTAAAATTGATTTAATTTAATTACTTCCTTAAATTAAATCCATTAGATAAAATTATTATTATTCAAATTAACACTCAATTAATTCACCACAATTATCAATTATTTATTTTCCTTAATAAATAAATTATTTAAAATATTTATTTAATTTAATAAATATTTAAATTAAATTACAAATTTCTCGATCGTTACAAGAAATACATATCATAACACATACTATTGATATTTGCAGTCATCACATAACCTAATCACATTGTCACACATGTTTAACATTCATTGGATCATAAACAATGACTTATATAGACAAATTATATAAGTTCAGATAAATTTCTGAAATATTTGGGTGTACCGACGGCTTTATCGGGTAATTATCAACTCTAAAACTATATTTTATAGTTTAATATTCATCTAGATAATTTAAATATCAGTCATGTTATTTTTAAATGACATATAATATTTTTTAAACATTTATTATAATTTATCATGATTTTTCAAACACCTAAATCATTATTAAATAATTTAAATATTGAATAATTCTATTATCATTAATATTTAATTAATATTAAATTATTAATGAAACCATTGCAAAAATATTAAAGTTATTTATAATAACTCAAAATATTTTTAAAGTATTAATATTACCCTTAAATGATTTTTAAAATAATTAAAATCATTTTTAAATAATTACCATTAATATTTAATTATTAATATATTATTTATCAAAATATTAAAAAGTCATTAAGTATAACTTAAATTTTTTTTAAACCATTTATATCCTTTTTAAATTATTTTTAAATTGATAAAACCATTTTTAAACTATTTATTTAATATAATTATTAAATAAATTTAATATCAAATTATTAATGAAATTTACCTTTAAATATTAAAAGTTATATTTTATAACTTAAAATATTTTTAAATTCTTTATTTTCATTTAAAATGATTTTTATAATATTAAAATTATTTTTAATTAATTTATTTAATATAATTGTTAGATAAATCTAATATCATTAATATTAAATAATTAATCAAATTTGTCTTAAAATATTAAAAGTTATATTTTATAACTTAGAATATTTTTAAATACCTTATTATCATTTAAAATGATTTTTAATATAATAAAATTATTTTTAATTAATTTATTTAATGCATTTATTAAATAAATTAAATATCAATAATATTAAAATAAATACTATAATTTATGAAAAATATGTCAAATTATTAAGAGATAAGTTTTATAACTTCAAATTATTGTTAAAATTATTTTTGTAATTTTCAGAAATTATTTTCTATTTTTACATGATTCTTAGAAATTTAATTAATAAAAATTATTAAATCTGTCGCTATAGCCTTTAGCGACAGAAACCTTCGCCTATTGTGTTCTTGAGAAACCCAGATCTTCATAGTATAAGGAGATCTGGGCTTGCCAAATAGCTGTCAGAGATGTTCTTCATTTTCTGGGTTACCCAGAAATGAAGAATAGTTCGACTGACCTACTTTGGGCTTCCACAACTTGTGATTCTTGTGTTCGTTTTGTGATTTAGAGGTTTCAGTATATAACCAGCATGTAAGTGAAGAGATCTAATACATAAAACCCATAAAACAACAACACAATGATAAGATATATGGTGGTCAAACCCTGTCAGAGATCACGTTCTTGAGTTTTCTGGGTTACCCAGATAACTCAGTTCGTGATCATCTGGCCTGCTTTTACCAGCCACTGATTCCAACATATTTGATGTTTATGTGTTCTAAAGGCTTGATGTTGTAGATCATATAACCTACTACGACTTAGATGAAACAAAAACAACAAAGAAACAACATCATGTAAGATCAAAGGCCACAAACTTATTGTCAAACCGTTCTGGGTAAGATTTGGGTTACCCAGATTTTGTCTAGTCATGGTCAGTCAACGAGGTTTGACCACCCATAACTTGTACTCTGTTCATGCTCTGACTGTAAGACCCCAACTTTTGTGAATAAAGATGAATTTTTTTATAAATATCATTTTTGAATATTATGGAATGAATTTGATATAATGTTATAGTTGTGGGTAATATTTATAAATTTTGCAAAGTACGCAAGTTGTTATATAATATTCGATTGGTCGAGGAATATTCGTTTTAGTAGGGAATATTCGTACAACGACAAAATCATTGGTGGACCCCACAACAGAATTATTGTCGGATTGAGAAAACAACAAAAATACTTTATGAAAATAACGGCGGAAGTTTTACCGTTAACTGTTGAAACACCCGGTGTTAAAAGTACAATAATACGCGTAGTTAGCACGAAGAACACACGGTTTGATTATTTATGCTTACGTGAGAAGTCACTCGGTTTTGTTCAATTATTGCTACAATAATTGCTTACATAGTATCTCACGTTATTTGATTCAATTATTGTCAAAAGCTATCAAGAGAAGTTGTTTAGCTTTTATATATATATATATATATATATATATATATATATATATATATATATATATATATATATACGTATTATATATATATAATTTTTGTCACATGTTGTGAAATGGTGGGTGGGGGGGTGGTTCATGTGTAATCAAAGAAAAAAAGAGTTGGATTATTCGGTGGAAAAATGTATTATTGAGACTTTTATATATATATATATATATATTAACTTTTATATATATAGAGAGAGAGAGAGATTGAATTGATATTGGATTCGGGGATGAATCACTGTGATATTTTTTTAAAAACACATGTTATATATATATATATATAATATATATATATAATATATTATATTTTATTTAAAATATTTTGCTTTAAATATGGACCGTCGATTAAAGTAAATCAATCTCGATCGCTCATGAGTTAGTTCTTTATGTAATCCATTTTTCTATAAATAGAAGCTCATTCCTTCATTATTTCTTACGAATTCAATTTGAAACTCTAGAGAGAAATTATAGAGAAGCTTATAGAAAAGTATTCTCGCTCCTTCCCTACTCTTATATTCAGCTTTTACTGTAAGGGGTACTATTTCTTTTGTATTCATGAAGTGAACTTCATTTATTCCATTCTTTATTATTCTCACGGAATAACCAAAGATATCTGGACTACCCCATACTTGGTGACATTCTTCTAATATTTCGCCTTTATTATTATTCTCGTTGGAATATCCTGTTCATGCATTCTACGGGACTGGTTCCGCTCTTTATTGTTATACATTGGAATATCCTCATCAAGCGCTTCGCCTGGGACTGGGTTCCGCCTTTATTATTATTCATTTGGAATATCCTGTCATTGCATTTACGCGGACCGGTTCCGTTAATATTATTCTCATTGGAACATCCCGCTTGCATGCAATTTCGCCTCGACCTAGTTCCATTACTTATTATTCTCATTAGAATAACTTTGTCTATCTGCGCAATCACCGCATGCATGGTGATTTCTTTTCGTTATTCCATTCGTTATTATACTCTCGGTTGGTTAAAGTTTTGACTTCTATACTCCATGAAATTAGTGGAATATCCTTGATATTTGCGCTTCATCCAAAGATCTTTCATAGAAATATTCTTCCGAGCATTCTTGAATTTTACTCTACAAAGCAGTATCATGTTGACAATTTGGACGTTATCAGTTCCTGGATAAATTAATTCTTGAACTAGTTTTATTGAATTCTTATATCATTGTCATCATCCTCATGTTTATATTATGTTGAAAGTCATCTGTGGCCTATAGTGCATAGATGGACTTGGTATGATTAGGACCAGGGATTATTCAGTGTAATCATGACCGTAATGTTACAAATGATGTGGTAAAAGTCCTCATTGGCCCGTAGTGCATTGATGGACAGTTGTTGGCATGATTATGACCATTAATGAATACACGAATGTCCTTGGCTGTAGTGCATGGATAATTTGTGGTCGTGATACTAAGGAATATCCTTGGCCGTAGTGCAGGGGTGATTCGATGTTGTGGATTATTTATTAAGCTGAGTCTCAGCGATAAAAGTCATGAAAAACCTTTTAAACCATAGAAGATAGTAGATTTTATTCTCTACTTGACTCTTCTAATGGATTGCTTGTTCCGCTGTAGTTAAACTTGATATTTGTTATATTTTATCAGTTTAACACTGTTGAAGGCTAATGATAATTTATTCTGCATTATCTTATTCATAGTATTTCTTACTGGACTAGTTGAGCTCACCCTTTCTTTCGCTGTTCTCTTCAGGAAATAAGATTATAGCTGGGATGAGTCGGGGAACGGAGTGATGGACCAAATGATAGTATTAGTAGTCCTCACTATTCTGTTAAATAGTGTGACAATAATTATAATGAGGACTTCTTTTGAGTTTGTATACTCTCTAGTAGACAATATTTGTATTCAAACTCACAGTTTATGTTTTGTCGTATTGTACACGATAGTTATATTATTAAGTTGTATTTGAATTCTGTACCATGTATCTGGCGACTCAAGATGGGTGATGTATACATAATTTTGGAGGCGTCACAGTTGGTATCAAAGCTTAGGGATATGATCCCTGGCTAAGATGTGAGACTAGAACTAGGAGGGAAGAGACGGGGAATTCCTTTGCTAATATGACCTACCTAAATTTTTTTTTTTGGTATTTAATTGGTCGGTCATAATATAGGGATAATATGTTGCATGTCAATTAACCTTTTGTTTTGTGGCAGTATCTGAAAATGACATCCGAGAATGTTCAAAATAGCAATAGAGCATATGTGACCGTTGATTCACCACATATCAATAATCAGGATAATGTGCATCAAGAAGGCGACAATCCTAATGTAAACAACAACACTGACCAAATGATGAATGATGGAATGTTCAGAGGCTTTATGAAATTCATGCAACAGCAGGCAAAAGCGGCTCCTATCCAAAATGTAGGGGGAAACACTGGAAACTCTCGAATGGTCACCGCTAAACAGTTCAAGGAGCTGGGACCACCGGAGTTTATTGGAGAGCCAAAACCACTTAAGGCGGAAGCATGGATAAAGCAGATCACCAAGATATTTGATGTATTGGGATGCTCCGAGGAGCAAAAGGTTCCCTTTGCTGCCTTTATGTTGCGAGGAGATAACCCTGAGGACATTCAACATTCCAAGTAGACCAATCTCAGAGATAACCATGAGAAACGACTGCTACATCTGTGCAAAGTCGGAGATAACCCCGGTGAGGGGCTGTAATGCCCGAGAAAATCGGATTTTTCTGAGAATAAAATTTTTATTTGATTATGAGAATTAAATAAATTTATTATTTATGTGAGTAAGCTATTTGAAGGTCGTTGTATGACCTAGAAACGTCAGAACGTCGTAGTATTTTGGCTATATGAAGGAATTAAAGTGTTTGAATTTCAAAGACGAAAATAAAAGCTTTTTGAGAAATTTTCAAAAAAACATTATTCACGCATTTTTGCTCAGGAATTATTTTTGAACTTCCGAGAAATATGTAACAATAGAATATCGAGGTCAGATGGATTATCCAATAATATTTCAGTTATGGCAAACGCAGTTTTTTGCCTGCGGACTTAAAATCTAACGGTTAGGGAAAGTGATTTATGAGAAGGAATTTAAATGTGTATAATGAAATAAAGCGATGATCGTATAATACATAAGGATTGTACGAGGTAATGAATATGAGTATGATAAGAAGTATTATACGAGTATACAAGTGGAATACAAGATTAATAAGTAAATTATACGTTATAAGGCTTTATTTCAAATGGATTTGACTTGTAGGATTGTGTAGGAAATAGTAAAGTCCAATGGGAATTGATGAGGCCCAAATGTAGGAATGGATAAGTCCAATTGGAATTAAAGGTTAAGGTTCCACATAAATTAATGAACAAGCCCAATGTTTGTTTAAGGTAAGCCCAAAGTATGAGATAAGTTAATTAAGTTAATTGAATGTAAAGCCCAAAGTAAGAATCCAATGGGTAAGCATAAACCCATGGGGCAACACATTGGTGATCCAAAGTGATGAGCAAGTAAAGTACTTGATGACTAAGCAAGAGATAAGTTATGTGATAAGTAAGCGAAGTACTTATAAGTGATGAACAAGTAGACTTAGGGATAAGTAAGGGATAAGTTAAGTGGTGATCAAGCAAATAATGTGGAGGCCAAGTTAACTTAGTGCTTAAGCTATGAATAGTAAGGAGGTGGATGGATAAATAACCCTTATGCCCTAACCTTGGCTTTCCTATAAATAGAGAGCCTTGGATTTCATTTGTCACTTGTTCAAAAACACCAACAACTTATAGCTTATTGGTTAGAGAGAAAAAGCTATAAAAGCTAGAGAAAGTTAGCCTTTTGTTAATTCAAGAAGAAGAAGAATATTAAGGGTTAATCAAGTGATCTTCAAGGGTAAGATCCTAAACCATGAATCTCTTTCTCTTCATTGGTTAGAGATATGAGTAGTGGTAGAACATGTATGCTAAGAAGAAGTAGAAATGATTAATCAAATGACTTAAGTCTTAATAAGCCATGAATAAGCACATTGTTCATATATAAGTTATGAACCAAAGAAGAACTTGTAGGAACTTGTCTTATGTTTATAATAATGAAGTTGTATGATAATAAGAAGTAAGGATGGTGGTTAAAAGATTAATATCATGATAAATCATGAGAAATGAAATCATAAGTAGTTTATACTTTTATAATTTATAAACTCATGAAGAACAAGTAATAACTTATTATAAATATAAGTTAAGGATATATGTATGTTAAGATGTTAGTATGATAGAATGAATCTGTCAAGAATAAGCATGTGAATGTTATTCCTATTTACATATGATTTGACTATGATATATATATGAATAAATATGCAAGTATGTTTGCATTAAGCAAAGCTGTAAAGTCCTTTGATAGATAATAAAAACATATATACAAGGACTTAGAATGAATTGATCAAATGTGTTAGGTTGATCCTACATAAGCAAAACAGCTTTGTTAAAGTCCTTAAAAAGAAATGATGTACAAGGACTATAAATATAGAAAGATCAAGCATGTTAGGTTGATCTTATGATGTAATAGATAAGCTTGTCTAATCGTCGAGCACTGCACCAGAAATTGTAGTCTTCCAAGAGAGTCAAGGGAAACTCGAGAGCTATCGAGGCAGAATGGTAGTCTTCAAGATAGGAGATCTCGGAGTTCGTAGACTGCCAAGAGAGATGAGGAAAGGATCGTAGTGTGTCGAGGAGAACTTCCTCAGGACCGTAGTCTACTGAGGAAGTCATGTTCAGAATCGTAGAGACAGCCTACCTACGAGCCGACCAAGTATCTGCCAAAGCCAAGACAAGAATCGTAGACTACACTCAGAGTCGTAGAGTCTACTGATCATATCAGAGGCAGAGATCATAGTGGAGTAAGATCAGATGAAGACAACAAGCACAACGACAAAAATTATAGAGTGTCAAGATCTGATCTCGTAGTCGTAGTGTCTGCACAGCCGAAGCTGAATCGTAGAGTGTAGAACTGAGACTTCAACAGATGTACTCACAATGCCAAGGCAGAATCGTAGAGAAAATACGATTCTCAACAAATGAGCACTCCCAGAATATCTAAAGGAATGAAGCCTCTAGTTGGCACTGCAAAAGATACATCCCATCTGAAGGAAACTAGAGAGCACTCAACGAATGGCATGCAAGCTAATAGAAGATCTAACCACCAACCCAATCAGCATCCAGATTGAGTTGTGAAGCCATTCAGGATGAAGTCTTCCACAAGGAGATCAGAAGAAGACTTTGATAAGTGGATTTTACACCTACTTATGGGGTACAAATTCATGCGAACTATGCCCATCTCAAGTGCATTTTACTCTGTTTTAGCTGCATTTCATGTTAATTTGCATTTCGCATACTTAAAACTCCTTTTGGTGAATAAGTGCGAGAATTGGCCTAATTTGGTGGTGATATTGGGCACGAAGTTAATGGATG
Source organism: Panax ginseng (assembly GCA_020205605.1). Taxonomy (NCBI): domain Eukaryota; kingdom Viridiplantae; phylum Streptophyta; class Magnoliopsida; order Apiales; family Araliaceae; genus Panax; species Panax ginseng. The sequence goes on from CM035141.1 coordinate 47,628,690, forward strand.
CGTGAGGCGAGGCAAAAGATAGGATGTGCAAAACGTAGGATTGAGTGGAACATGGATAGACATTTCATGAGCAAAGAAGAACGCTAGCGTAACCAAGCCAAGGAGCGAAGAAGACATCAATGCAAGCGGTATGTGCTTGCCGCAAGTGTAAAGAGCTTTAATGCGCTGCTACCGCACGTAGTACCCCGCCGCACCTTGGAACCCATCGCAAGTTCTGGCTATGGTAGAAGGACAATTCTAGGGAGTGTGCACCCGCACAAGAGACCGGCTAAACATAAGAACCTCATCGCAAGTCTCATGCACATGGCGAGCATAACAAGCCGGGAGGAGCGCCACGTGCGAGAGGCCTGAAGTCACTTGACTTGTTTTATTTTATTTCCAAATTTTAAGGGTTGTAAATTGATTTAAAACGATTCCTGACTGGTGGCAAGGGTGTCACTTGACATTTTATTCAACTTTAGTTTTATTCTTTACATCGTAATTAGGGTTTACTCTCTAGGAGAGATTCCAACGTAGAAGGAGGCCACAACTCTACTTTTCTACTCCTTCTTGGTATTTTCAACCACAGTGGGTTTATTAGTATTATTTTGCTGGAATTTTATGTGGATTTGAATATTGATCTATATTCAGCAATTGGGTTTGATTGTTTCTACCTTTCATCTTTCAAGTGCTTGTTTATTAATCATGTGTAGATTTAACTAAACTCCATTATGGGATTCTAACGGATTTTAATATGTAGTTTGATTGCATGCTTAAATGCTGGGTTGTTTTACATATCATATGGGATGTCTATCATGATTGTTTTACATGTATGAATGCTTGATCACCATTTATTTCAGTATTTGTATGGAATTGATATTGAACATGCAAATATGGATTGTAATCATGATAGTATAAGTATATAGGGCTGTGTTATATGGCTTATGTATTTCTTGAACCAGATAGACATATATTGTTTCACCGTATAAGCTAGCATAAGGGCTTGAATTTAAATTCAATATAGTCGCGATTTCACATAGACATATAGTGATGTTGGTAATATTGATGATTACATAAAGTCTATCATTTATGGATGCTATGTAAGTAGGTCTTAGTGCATTGAAAAATGGCTAATACTCTTTTAGTGCTCTTGGCTACTTTCCTATGATATGTGAACAAGTCATGCATGATAGTGGCGATTGAATGAAGTATTAAATGAAGTTAGGATCCCATTATTTCCAGATTTGATTTATTCTATTTATTATTATTTTAGTTGTTGTTTGTGACTCGAGAACAAACCAATCTTAGTTGTCAGTTTGAACATATAAATATAGTGAATTAATTAATGTATAGCGATTTGAATTAAACAACTTTCTTTGTGGGATCGATACTTTACTTGCTCTGTATTACTTGTTGACGCATGAATGCTTGCATGAGTTAGAGCTCTTTTGTTAAGACTAAAAAAGAGGCAACAAGTTTTTGGAGCCGTTGCCGGGGGAAGGCGTTTAATTTAGTATTACTATCATTAGTTTAAAGCTATATTGTATGACTTAGACAATTCTAGTCTTATCTCATTTCAATTTTTGTTTTTGTTTCAGGAACTTGGATAAATTTTTATGCGCACGCGGTCAACCAACCCCGATTTAACACCTGTTCAGGATAACATAAACGGGAGAGGTTGGAAGGCGGGTGTTCGTAGAAATTTACAAGTACAGTTGGAAAATACGACAGATAACATGGTAGCCGAGGTACAAGGAGAAGAGCAACGAGAGGAGCATAGGGCTCTGAAAGAATATTTCATGCCTAATATTAATGGACTACAATCCAGCATAGTCAGACCAGCGATAGCAACCAATACTTTCGAGATAAAAACTGGTACTATTCAAATGGTGCAAAATACAGTTCAATTTGGGGGTGCTGCTATAGATGATCTGAACAAACACCTGTTAAGTTTCATCAAAATTTGTGATACATTCAGATAAAACGGTATGATGGAAGATGCTATTAGACTAAGGTTGTTCCCATTCTCATTGAGGGATAAAGCGAAAAGTTGGCTTCATTCTCTGCTAGCAAGATCTATAACTACATGGGAGGATTAAACATAGAAGTTCTTAGCTAAGTTCTTCCCAATGGCTAAGACTGCAAAGATGAGGACAGCTATCTCTCAGTTTGAGCAACAACAGGGCGAGTCCTTTTATGAAGCATGGGAGAGATACAAAGAAATGCTAAGAAAGTGCCCACATCACGGTATGCCAGATTGGATGGTAATCAACACATTTTATAATGGATTGGGATGGCAGTCGAGACCGATTGTAGATGCAGCTGTAGGAGGGGCATTATTGGCAAAGAACTATGAGGAAGCCTATGACCTTACCGAGACAATGACATCGAATGATTTTCAGAATCCTACATCTCGAATGCACCAAACCAAAGTTGCAGGTGTGTTGGAGGTTGATGCTATTACTCAGTTGTCAGCATAGATGGCAGCCATGTCAAAGAAGATAGATACTTTGGCGGAAGGAAAAGTAAAGACGGTTGCCTTCGTATGTGAGATTTATGCGGGGTCACACTCGACGGATCAATGTGCTATCATCTCAAAATCAGTGCAGTATGTGAGCAACTATAGAAAAGACCAAGGTCAATTTCATAACATATACCACCCCAACAACAGAAATCATCCAAACTTTAGTTGGTCGAATAATCAAGGGAATAAGCAGAATCAGTTTCAACCAAATAATCAATTTCAGGCACAACCAACGCAGCTGCAGTTCAATCCTAGGCCACCCTTTCCGCCAGGATTTTATCAACAACAACAACAACATCACACTCCACCTGCACCTCAGCAAGAAAAGAAATCAGAAATGGAGGAGATGATGATGAAATACAGGGCACACACAGAAGTTGTGATCAAGAGCCAAGCAGTGGCTATAAAGAATCTAGAAACTCAAATGGGGCAGATGGCGAATATACTTACTAACAGGCCCCAGGGTTCATAACCAAGTAATACGGAGACGAATCCAAGAAGAGAAGGGAAGGAACAGTGTCATGCAATCACATTGAGATCTGGGAAAGATGTGTCAGGTACTGCAAGTCGCGCGTGTCGACGTCGGGATTTTTGGGTGTCCCTTTCCGTTACTTGTTCTTTGGTGTTCTCATTTTAGGTGAGATTTGTTTGAAAAAACAAGTGAAAATGGTCCGACATGTATAATGTCGACGATGGACTGCTAAGAGTCGCCAGTTGGTTTTTTAAATGGTTGTACCAACACAACCGAGAAAAGGTTTGCACATTGACCCAACAATGTGACACTGTTATGCGGGTCGGTGAAACCAAGATTCGTTTAGGGTCCGGGGACTTGGTTATGCGGGGGGAAGGTGTTAGGCACTCCCCGACATCCGTGTTACCACGGTGACCGCCTCTTTACAAGAAACTATTATCTGAGTGTGTGTGTGTGGGTCAATGTGCTATTATTTGGAAGTTGTACGAGGCCTCGTTCGAACCTATATACACATGGTCTGAAGTTATTTAAAAATTCAGTTTTTAGCAAGATATGGCAGTGATGTTTTATAAAAGAGGTTTTTTAAACCCTGATGCTCAATAGGAATTGAGACCTTTTACACTCCCATTTTATTAAGTGATCGGCTTGATTGATTTTATTTGACGGATTCGAGGCATCCGTATAAAAATAATGTACAAAGATAATGCCGACTTCCTCATGGGTATGGAAACCATCTGAGGAAATTCAGACACCGCAGAATAATTTACAAGCCCCTTACAGCTGAAAATGTCCATCACGGGAACCGAATATAGATTCAATGGGATGAATCTGTGATCACATGATTCCTAGGCTCACAAAATACTGCATTTTTATATGAAAGCAGTAAGTAGGTATATATATAAAAGCTGTAAATATATATATATATATATAGACAGGATCACTAACCACGAAGCACCTCCATGGGGGATCAGAAATATAAATAAAGCTGTAGATACGGTCAACCGCCACGAAGGAAACTCCAAGCGGGACAGAATATAAATAAAGCTGTAAATGCGATCAATTGCCACGAAGTAAACTCCAGGCAGGACGAAATGTAAAGAAAATTGTAAAAGCGATCAACCACCACGATGTAAACTCCAGGGTGAATGAGATATATATATATATATATATATATATATATATATATATATATATATATATATATATATATAAAGCAATAAATGCAATCAATGTGAAATCTAGGCTCATCGAATAGAGTTTAACCACGCTCATTCATATATAGTATATATATATATATATATATATATATATATATATATATAAGCGAAATAATACGCACTTATATAAAATCTGTGCTCATCGAACAAAGTCCGACCACAGTTCATATATATATATATATATAAAAGCGACTAAACGCACTGCATCAAGTTCAGGCTCATCGAACAAAGTCCGACACACACGCTTCATATATATATATATATATATATATATATATAAAGCAAGTAAACGCTCGAGGCATCAAGTCTAGGCTCAATCGAGGCATAAATCGATAATGTTAGTCAATATATATATAAATATATATATATATATATATATATATAATATATACAGACTGGAATGAAACCACAGAACGAAGTTCGGGCAAAAGCAAGCAACACGACTCTCAACGTGTAGAGGGGTGTGTGCAAAGAGGAAGAGAAAGACTCTAAAGTGTGTGAGAAGGAAAAAAAGGCTTCTATATCTTTAGAGTGGGTAAACACTGGATTTTGTGGGTACAAAAGAGGCTATATATGAGCTCACAGGTGTTTAAAAGTGGGAAAATACACTGTATGGGCGAGTGCAGAGGGAATTGTGCAGGGTTTCTCCATCTTTTTCTCTTAGAAAATCAGCACCCCAAGCCCCATATTTATAGAGGGGGGACCTGAGGCACCTAGTAGCAGGTGTACCTATGGCTGCCCGGGGTGCCCCAGGCAGTGTAGGTCCCACCGTGTCGGCACGACGTCTACTGCTCGCTAAGCTCGCCGCTCATAACATTCAATTCGGGAGTCCGATGGAAGTGTGCCATACCATTCCGGAAAGCTCTTTCCGAGAGATACACAATGATATATGATTTGCCCTTTTTTGATTCCAGGAAGATGGGTCCATGACCAAAATGGCATTCCCAGGTTTTCGTTAGGCAATCCGTTGAGCCGTTTTGTGTTGTCTGCGCTCAGAAGTTAAGATATAGTTCTTCTGGGACTTACTTTGAAGCATTTTGAGTTGACATGAGTGTATTTGATTTGAAGTGAAGTTGAGTTGGCAAAATGACCATTTTACCCCTCCTGGGGTTATCTCTGGTTTTCGCGCAGTTGTAGCAGTCGTTTCTCAGGGTTATCTTTGAGGTTGACTTGATGTTGACTTTGACTGTCTTCAGGGTTATCTCTAAGGTTGGCTTGACCTCCTGGGGCAATCTCCAGTCTTTGATCTTGATCCTTCGGGGTCATCTCCGAGGTTGAAACTGACATTCCCGGGATTATCTCCGGGGTTGGAACATGATTTCCCGGGGCTATCTCCGGGGTTGGATTTGGTTACTCCCAGATTGCGATCCGAGTTTTGATGATGAACTTCCGGTAGTATCTAGTATGGATTTGGATTGTCTTTCAGGGTTCCCTCTTAAAAGACGAATTTGTTCTCCTGCAATGTTAGTAACAGTAGAAGAAAATTTCGAGTGTCTACAGATGCCCCTCAGTATCATGTTCATGCAATGCAATGGAATGGACATGATAAAGATTAGTAGACACTTGAAACATGACAAGGTATTTTTAATGATGTAAATCACAATGTAGTGAATGTTTATGATGAATGTGACAATGTTTTCGCAAATCGCAGTTCATAAATCGCACATCACACATCGCTTTTCGCATTTGGCCAAATCGTACTTCGCAACTCGCACATCGCATTTTGCATATCGTATTTCTCATATCGTATCGCAAATTGCATATCGCAAACCGCATATCGCATATCGCAAATCGCATATCACAAATCGCAATGTAATAAATATTATGATGAATGTTAAAATGTATTCACAAATCGCTTTACCTTTACCGATCATTGCTGATACCTATGCTGGTGTTAACTCCAATGGTTTGGCATTTAATCGCTGATGCTTGTTTGATGAAGATAAGTTGAGATGTTTTCCACATCTCTGATGGGGATGACGTTCTGAAATTGCCAGACCCTCCCGATGTATTCGCTGGTAGTTGCAACGGTGACTATCCTGCTACTCGCCAAACTTTTCCAGCTCCCACTCGAACGGTGGTATACGAAGCTTTCATCGCTGAACTATGTTGATATCGCGTTGTATTGATGGCAATGGTTTAGGATACCAAATCTTCCGATACCTTCGCTGAAGTAATATTCCACGAATTACATCACTAGACTTCGCCTGATGTTACGTTAGATTGATGACAACCACCCGATGTCTCACCCTTCTTGAGGTGATTTGGAGTTTCATTTCGCTATTGGGTACTTGTGCCCCATTTCCTTAAGCTTTTGATTCGCAACCCGAATAAACTGATGACTTAAATGTCACTGAAATCCCTAGAGGGTGTAATTCATTCTTTCGCTACCCAGATTTGAACGTCGGTGTAGAGGTCTCGATTTGTGAGAATTTGGCGCCGGTTGACAAATTTGATGAAGAGGATTTTATTCGCTAGACCTTTCGTTATTGGGCTCCTGCTTTTGCTGAGAGACTTGATCCCGCCTTAAGATCATTCTATTTTTTGGAATTGGACAAATGCCCCAGTCCTTTCGCATGTTGATGCCGAGGGTTCATATGATAAACTCTCTTTGTTGATGAAGTCGCGAGTGAATAATATCTGAATCGCCATTGAGATGCTGATGGACCATGTTGATGGCGCTAACTGGTGCATTTTCCATTTTAGGATGATTTATAAATTCCCTAGTGTTGAGTTATCGCTACTTTCAAGATTGCCCCCAATCTTGTTGTAAGGGATCCAATATCCGGTTGTCGCCAATTTTGTTATTGCCCCAGCCTGCTTGTTGTCTGGGATAGTTTCTTTGACAGATGAGCTGATAAGACGCCAAGATCGCAAGAGGCTTTTACATATATACCATCTGGTGAACATGTAGTGGATGTGGGCTTTGATGTTGATAGCTCTTTCTGGTAAAGATGTCGCTTTGTTAGAGAGATGATGCTCTAACTCATAGGGATATTGTTGTTGCTGAGCGGGATGACGTTATATCCATCCGAGATATCGCATGTAGTTGGCGAAGTGGATCCGCTGGCTCTCGTAGAAAACCATTGGGTAGGAGATCACAATGTTACCTCCTTCTTCCGAGAGGAATCCATGTTGTACTTGATAGCCCGCATATACACCGATTTTTTAGATTTGGCTATATTTTCCTCGCATGCATTAGCTTAGCCATTTTGTCATGTACAGTACACATTGTATATATCATACAACATTATATATGGCAGGGAAATATATGTTGATTCACTTCCCTTTTAGTTGTACCTTGCTACTTGCTTGATATTCGCTTATTTCTCCAAGACTTTGTGATCTGGATGTATTCTGAACTCCTTGAAGCATGGACAGTGAGATGTCTCAGGATTTTTAAAATGGATCGTCGATCTGTGTGTATTCCCTACCATCTTTGGTGTCTTAGGACTTGCTTCTGTATGTGGTTATGGATAAGAGTATGTTTATTTTTACTTTTCTGTGGTGAGACCGGACCATATAACATGGCTGCCTACGTACTCCCGTGTATTGGGGAGATCAGGTCGACGTAGTTTGCCCTACAGGGCGAGTAGAAAAGCATAATCCCATATGCAGGTCAGCGTGCCGGGAGGAGAAAGTTTAATCCTAGGTTGAGGATAAACGGCATGTATGAGAAGTTTGATCCCAGGTATGGGTAGCCAAACTGCAAGTGTGAGAGGTTCAATTCACGGTGAGATGACCTAAGTGGTATGATCGTAGTGAAGTTAGGCTGCTGGCTTGAAAGGATGTTTCCCTGAGGGGCAAAGCGTGGAAAGGAGTTGTATGTGGTAAAGGGTTAAAGAACCGGAATGACTGGTGATTTGATGATCCCAAAACCAGGATGTTCGCTTGATGGTAACCTTAGACATAGTACCGTTTCACGGTGTCCGACATGATAAGCTGTGGAAATTTATCACCGACCATTTCCTGTAATCTGAAATCGCCTCTTGTCAATACCTCCTTGCCAATAAATGGGCCTTCCCAATTTGGAGCGAATTTTCCTTTAGACTGAGCTTGGTTGTCAATGATCTTCTTCAAAACCAAGTCGAGTTGTTTGAACTGCCGTAGGTGGACTTCTCTGTTGTAGGATCTTCTTTACAAGTAGAGGGTCGCTCATGTCTGGGCCACATACTACACTATGGCTCTCATCCATCAGTCTATGAGCTTGGTCCTCGTCCAGACATCTGAGGAGACCTCGTTCTGCATCTCTTTTCGTATAGTGCATCTCCATTCAGGCAGAATTTTATAGCAAGTTGATGGATCCGCCTTTTCTCAGTCGGGCTCGCCTCAGCGGGTGTAGATCCATCTTGTAAGTACTTCTTGATGTGTTGATACCAATGATGTTGGGTGGGAGGTAGGTCATCTAATACTTTTTAATGGAATTCCCATAGGCTGGAACTTTTTGTTGCGCAAATGTGAGGGTTGGCATGTCTTCCTTGTCATGTATGTTGATCAAGGAGGCCAAGGTTGCTAGAGTATCTACAAAATCATTCCTATTCCGAGAAATATGGAGGAAAGATTTTTCTTCAAACTCCGAAGCCATCTGTAGAACCTGCCGATGGTAAGGCAGCAACTGTAGAACCTGTTGAAGAGATTTTTCTATTTTTTTCTTTTTTTCTCTTTTCATTTTCTTTTTTTTCTTTTTATTTTCTTTTTTCTTTTTTTTTCTATTAGATCGTGGAAAAGAGCCATATGTCTCACTGATAGGTAGCTCCGGCATTGACGAGGCCGAATGACAATCGTTTGTAGCAAAGGGATCCCTAAGGCATGATGAATGAAGTTTTCTCATGATCATCTTCAACAACCATGATTTGATGGTACCCCGCGGAGCAATCAGCAAAGGAGTACATGTCGTATTGAGCTGTATTGTCAATGAGTATGTGGATGAACGGCACGTGAAAGCTATCTTTGAGGCAAGCTTTATTCAAATATCTGTAATCCACACAAACTCGCCCTTCCCTTCCCGGTTTTGGCACGGGGACTATGTTGGATTGCCATTCAGGTTAAGTTGACACCATGATGATGCCGGCTTGAAATTGTTTCACAATTTCTTCTTTAACTTTTAACTCCCACTCAGGTTTTAATCACTTGAGCTTATGCCTGAGTGGCTTGAATCCCCATTTGATGGGAAGGCGATTAATGATAATGTCCGTGTATAAACTGACCATGTCTTCGTGAGACCATGCAAACACATCCTAGAATAGGGTCAATAGAGTAACCATGTCATTCCTTTGGTTTTGAGTGAGGTCTGTACCAATTTGGATTTGTTTGGGGATTTCTAAGGTTCCGAGGTTTGAAAGAGGTGGTTTGATTAAGATTTGGCTAGGGTTTGTCTTCGACCCATTCTTTGATCTCCTGAGGTATCTCATAGTCCTCTTATATTTCCATCAAGTCTGAGTCCAACTTTACATCAAAGTTGCAGTCCTTGCGGAGAATAGGCACCTCATCAGCAAGTACAGCCACATCTAAATTCAGAGTCCTAAAACAAAATATGCTTTCACTTAGTATATAACACTGTTCAATAACACAAAGTATTAGCTTGTAATGACAAAAGTAACTGCTAATAATGTTCAAAAAAAGTAAGCAGTTATTGCTATCTACAAGGTAGAGAGAGTTTCTTTCCTATTTACCCTCGTCGGCAAATGCAAGGAGTGCTGCTTCAATTGTCGAGGGCAAAGTCTTGGTGGACTACAGTGATGGAGGGGCTATCATCAACCTCCTTCTCCCGAATGATGACCATTACGTCTGGGCAATCATCGTCTGGGGTATATCTGTTTGAGAATGGTTTGTTTAGGTTTTTGTTTGGTTTGACCGCACCATTGATGGTTGCCTACATACTCCTATTGAAGAGGAGATCAGGTCTTTCGTAGTTCAGGCTTTGGTTTGAAAAGGTTCAAAGGGGTAAGTGGTGAGAAGAGTGTAGAGATGTTTTTTCTTTTTTATTTATTTACATGCATGGAAAATAAAAGGCATACTACGAAGAAAGTGATACCGTTCCAACATTTTCTGGAACTCGCACCTTCATCCCCTGGATCTACATCTTCTCGACTAGTTGAGGCCTGATAGTCCAGTTGTCAGTGATTATGTAGCCTTCAGGGCTCGTGATAGAGGTTACCCCTTGATTCTGAATGTCTTTGCTTGTGGCCATAACTTGATCGCTTCCTGATTCAGTACATTCCTCAGGGATGCTTGATATGGACGCATTGCAAAAAGGGATGAACTCTGGATTCTTTAATGGGTTGGATTCTGCCAATCTCACCACCTTTTTCTTCATCTATTCCATCGCCTTTCTTCATGGGTTTCAAAGGATTCAACCATGAAATCTCCCTCGAACTGTTGTCGCATTTCTTGCAAAGAACTTTCCTTTTTGGTTTTTTCTTCCTTGGAAAGGATTAGTATTTCCTCTACATCATCCAAGGTGATAAGATCAGGAACGTGGTTGATATCTTGGAACCATGGGACGTTTGATGTTGGCCGGGGAATCTCCTTTGGGGATGCCTTTGTCTCTTCTATCACTTCTTGCATCAGGATCAGTCCACCTTGTGCTCTAGTAGAATTGTCGCTCATAGCCTTCACCTCATTTGATTTGCCTGTCTCGAATGGACATCTTAAGCTTTTTATTTCCTTTTCGCCTTTTTTGGTCATGGGAAATTCTATATCCAGCTCTCCATTTTCAATGAGATCCTAGATTTTATGTTGCAAAGACCAGCATTCTTCAGTCGTATGCCCAAGTGAGTTAGAATGGTAGAGACATGTCTTGGTGGAGTCATAACTCTTTATCTTGGGTTTTATAGGAGGCAGCAACTCAGTAATCCTTCCTTTGCTTATCAGAAAGTGTAGCATTTCTTCATTGGATTTGCTCAGAGGGGTGAATTTTCAGACTCTTTTGGAGGTTGTTTGATATTTCATCTTTGAGAATTCGCATTCCCTCGATTGGTTCTTCCGTTGGCGAGATCTTCTAGCAATTTTATTATCCCCATTTTCTTGTATTTTTAGCCTGCTTTGATCTTCTTCATTTAGCTGGCTCATCGTGGAGTCCTTTTTCTCTTGGCTTTCTGATAGTTGAGTGAAAAATTTCCTTGTTTCCTGATGTTGGCGCACTATCAGCTTAGCCAGCGGGTTCACTTGATTCTGGATCGCATCCAATTTTTGCATTACAGGCATACCCTCCTCCGAGTTTTCCCACTTTAGGACATTTGTTATGCGCTTTTGCTTGGTATTCCTCCATCCTTCGTATGTACTTACGAATTGGATACATTTCAGTAACTTCGACCCGATCATGTTTACTTCTTCCGTATCATGTCGCAAAACTGACGGTTGGTGTTGATATTTTGTTGGTCGTTGTTCACCATAATATCGCCACTTTCGATCAGATTTTGAATCTTATGTTTTAAGGACCAACAATCCTGTGTATCGTGTCCTGGAGATCCTGAGTGGTAAGCACATCTCTGGCTTGGATTGTATCTTTTGCTCCCTGGTTCCAGAGGTGGAGCTAGTTCGATAATTTTCTTGTGATCCATTAATATCGCCAATACATGTTTAAGGGAATCGGCCAGTGGATTGAATACCAAATTTTCCGTTCTTTCAAATTTTCTTTTCCTGTCTGGGTATTGGTTGAATGCAGCATGTTGTGGAGATGGCAGATTGTCTTGCATTTTCCAAATGGGGGGACTGTAGTTTGGTATCCTAGCTTGCCCCTGTACAACAAGGGATACATGTTCATTACCTTTATTGGGTACCCCTTTGGGATTACTCGCATACTTGCCAGTCTGTAAATGTTTGGCGATTGCTTCCAAGGCAGTGAAGTCTTTAATCTTGCACCCTTGAGCCCATCTCTCGCCATTTCGCCATGTTTGATCATTTCCAAATGGCTTTCCTTTCCTATGCTGCTAGGATCCTCTCATAGTAAGGAGCCTCTTGGATATCAATAAATGTCATTACCATCTCGGTTTACATCATTGATGGAATGACTTATGACTGCTAGATGTCTCCACCTTTGGGCATATTCTCGGAAAGATTCAGTACTTTACTTTTTGACTTTAGTCACTTGATATCTATCCGGTGCCATTTGTGACTGAAAACTGTACTGATTTAGAAAGGTGTGGGCCAATTCTTCCCAGTTGTGGATTTTGGAATTGTTAAGTCGGGCATACCAGGCTTTATCTTTTCTAGTGATACTCTTTTGAAAAAGTTGCATTCTGAGGCTTTCATTTTCTGCATAAGACCCTAGTTTGCCAATGTACACTTTTAGGTGCGTATAGGGATCGCCTGCCCCATTGTATTTTTCAAACTCTGGGACTTTGAATTTGGTAGGATATTGAGCCCCTAGGAATATACAGAGATCTGAATAGGTGACACTCCCATAATTTCCAATGCCTTTAATTGACCGGATGGTATCCTCCATTTGTTGGACTTTCTTTCTTATATCCCCAGTTTCTCGATCATCCCTGAGATTTGTGATTTCTTTATTGGAATGAGGTTTAGGTATCTGGGTTTCCATCTTTTTACCAATTCCCTTACTGCCCCCTGGTGTGAAGGACTCTGGTTAAGTAGGCATTGTTTGGCCCTGCGTATTTTTACTTTGTTCTTTTAGAAAGACAACCAATTCTGCTATCTGATTCCTTAATCCTTCAAACTCCTCTCGGGAAACAGGAGTAGGATCAGGTTGGCCCGGTGTAGCCATGCCTAACGGTGGGATCAGTGCCTTCTTGGACATTAAACGGGTAACGGGACCGATTGCTTCCCTGCGAAAGACTTACATAGTTTAGTCTTTAGGGAATGTATATAATAACATGCTATGTGACGTGTTCATTTTAGGAATTTTATCCTGCAAAACTGATGTCAGCTGTTTGTAGCATGTTAAATATGTATGTGTACACATTTCTTCATATTTCTCATTACATGGAGATAGATATGGAATGAAATTATAAGTAATTGTGTTTACAAGTAATTGAAATGAGAGTGCATGAAGAGACTTTCCTTCATTTTGGGTTTATCAAAGGCTGACCTATCTTAGGTTACTCTCGTGGCTTTTTGGCATGAAGGTTCCCAAATCATCGCAATCTACTTGACGGGAAGTTAATCCGGTCTTTCAACTAGAGCGAATTTGGGTGGTGCCTTTCTTGAGCCTCGGAGAATTAGTCTTCTCACGAGTCCAGTAATCAAACACCGACGGGATATCCTCCTGGTGGAGGGACCACACAATATACATTCAAATACATCGCGTCTCACCGTATGAAAATGATGACATGTGCGAAGCACTAATATCACAAGCAGATATGGTGCGAAGCACTAATATCACAAGCAATTATGGTGCGAAGCACTAGCATCACAAGCAGTTATGGTGCGAAGCACTAAGTGCAATAAGGAAATGCATTTGTACAAATTCATCAAATGTAAATGCAACATCCACACACAAGCAGAAAATAGTTTTGAAAAGATTGTAATATCGGCTTAAGTCCTCTTACTAGAGTCCCCATCGGAGTCTACACCTGTCGACGTCGGGATTTTTGGGTGTCCCTTTCCGTTACTTGTTCTTTGGTGTTCTCATTTTAGGTGAGATTTGTTTGAAAAAACAAGTGAAAAAGGTCCGACATGTATAATGTCGACGATGGACTGCTAAGAGTCGCCAGTTGGTTTTTTAAATGGTTGTACCAACACAACCGATAAAAGGTTTGGACATTGACCCAGTGACGTGACACTGTTATACGGGTCGGTGAAACCGAGATTCGTTTAGGGTCCGGGGACTTGGTTATGTGGGGGGGGGGGAGGTGTTAGGCACCCCCCGACATCCGTGTTACCAAGGTGACCGCCTCTTTACAAGAAACTATTATCTTAGTGTGTGTGTGTGGGGGTCAATGTGCTGTTATTTGGAAGTTGTGCGAGGCCTCGTTCGAACCTATATATATTGTGGTCCGAATTTATGTAAAATTCGGTTTTAGCAAGATATGGCAAAGATGTTTTATAAAAGAGGTTTTTTAAACCCTGATGCTCAATAGGAATTGAGAACTTTTACACTCCCATTTTATTAAGTGATCGGCTTGATTGATTTTATTTGACGTATGCGAGGCATCAGTATAAAAATAATGTACAAAGATAATGCCGACTTCCTCACGTGTATGGAAACCATCTGAGGAAATTCAGACACCGCAGAATAATTTACAAGCCGCTTACAGCTGAAAATGTCCATCACGGAACCGAATCTAGATTCAATGGGATGAATCATGATCACATGATTCCTAGGCTCACAAAATATCGCATTTTTATATGAAAGCGATGGCGGTATATATATATAAAAGTCAGAAATATATATATATACGTATTGCAGATCACCAACCACGAAGCACCTCCATGGGGATCGAAATGTAAATAAAGTCAGAGATACGGCCAACCGCCACGAAGGAAACTCCAAAGGGATGAAATGTAAATAAAGTCAGAAAATGCGGTCAATCGCCACGTAGTAAACTCTAGGCATGACAAAATGTAAAGAAAGTTGTAAAAGCGATCAACCACCACGTAAAAACTCCAGGGAAGAAGATATATATATATATATATATATATATATATATATATATATATATATATATATATATATATGCACCGGATGTGAAATCCAGCTCATCAAATAGAGTTCGACCACATTTCATATATATAAGTATATATATATATATATATATATATATATATATATATAAACGCATAGGATATAAAATCTGTGCTCATCGAACAAAGTCCCACCACAGTTCATATATATATATATATATATATATATATATATATATATATATATATATATATAAGTGATTAAATGCACTGCATCAAGTCTAGACTCATCGAACAAAGTCTGACACACAGTTCATATATATAAATATATATTTATAGGAAAGCAAGTAAACGCTCCAGACCGAAGTCTAGCCTCAATCGAGGCATAACTCGATAATGTTCGTCAATATATATATATATATATATATATATATATATATATATATATATATATATATATAATATATACAGACTGGAATGAAACCACGGACCAAAGTCCGGACAAAAGCAAGCAACATAACTCTCAACGTGAATAAGGGTGTGTGCAAAGATGAAGAGAAAAACTCTAAAGTGTGTGAGAAGGCTTACAGCTGACTGATAAAAAAGGCTTCTATATCTTTAGAGTGGGTAAACACAGGCTTTTGTGGGTACAAAAGAGGCTATATATGAGCTTACAGGTGTTTAAAAGTGGGAAAATAAACTGTATGGGCGAGTGCAGAGCGAATTGTGCAAGGTTTCCCCATCTTTTTCTCTTAGAAAATTAGCACCCAAGCCCCATATTTATAGAGGGGGGAGCCGCAGGTCTACCTGCAGCACCTAGTAGCAGGTGTACTGCGGGTGCCCGGTGCCCCGGGCAGTGTGGGTCTCGCCGTGTCGAAGACGCGTGCTGCTTGTTCGCTTCTGGCCGGTCATAACTTTCAATCCGGGAGTCCGATGGAAGCGTGCCATACCATTCCAGAAAGCTCTTTCTGAGAGCTACATAATGATATATGATTTGCCCTTTTTTGATTCTAGGAGGATGGGTCAATGACCAAAATGGCATTCCCGGGTTTCCGTCAGGCAGTCCGTTGAGCCGTTTTGCGTAGTCTGCGCTCGGAAGCTAAGATATGGTTCTTGTGGGACTTCCTTTGAAGCATTTTGAGTTGACGTGAGTGTATTTGATTTGAAGTGAAGTTGAGTTGGAAAAATGACCATTTTTCCCCTCCCGGGGTTATCTCCAGTTTTCGCGCAGTTGTAGTAGCCGTTTCTCAGGGTTATCTCTGAGGTTGACTTGATGTTGACTTTGACTGTCTTCAGGGTTATCTCTAAGGTTGGCTTGACCTCCTAGGGCTATCTCCAGGCTTTGATCTTGATCTTTTGGGGTCATCTTCGAGGTTGAAACTGACATTCCCGGGATTATCTCTAGGGTTAGAACATGATTTCCCGGGGCTATCTCCGGGGTTAGATTTGGTTACTCCCAGATTGCTATCCGAGTTTTGATGATGAACTTCCGATAATATCCGGTATGGATTTGGATTGTCTTTCAGGGTTCCCTCTTAAAAGACAAATCTGTCCTCCTGCAATGTTAGTAATTGTAGAAGAAAATTTCGAGTGTCTACAGCGCGCCCACGCGAGAATGCACTGAGGAGGACGCGGGCCGCGCGAGGCAGAAGAACCAACTACTGAGAAAAAAAATTGAAGAAATCTGAGGGTCAGCAAGAAGAAAAAGATAGAGCAGGTTCAGAGGAGAAGTTTAAGAGTTCAGTACCTCCAATTCACATTCAAGTTTCCTTATCCGTAGAGATTAAATAAAAAAAAGGAAGATAAACAGTTCAGCAAATTCTTGGAGGTATTCAAAAAGCTGCAGATCAACATACCATTCGTCGAGGCATTGGAACAAATGCCTAGCTATGCCAAGTTTATGAAGGGTATACTGTCAAGGAAGAGGCGACTAGATGAGTTTGAAACGGTAGCCTTGACGGCGGAATGTAGTGCAGTGCTTCAGCAGAAACTACCTCCAAAGCTGAAGGATCCGGGCAGCTTCACAATTCCATGCACAATTGGAAAGACAAACTTCAATAAGTGTTTATGTGATCTTGGGGATAGCATAAATTTGATGCCCTTGTCAGTGTTTAACCAGTTGGGATTGCCGGATCCAAAGCCAACAAACATTTCTTTACAGCTAGTTGATAGATCCATCATGTATTCACGAGGAATTGTTGAAGATGTATTAGTGAAGGTAGAGAGATTTACTTTTCCAGCTGATTTCATCATATTGGATTGCGAGGAATACAAAAATATACCAATCATACTAGGAAGACCATTCTTATCCACAAGAAAGACTCTGATAGATGTGCAGAAGGGGGAACTCACTATGCGTGTTCATGATCAAGAGGTCACCTTTAATGTCTTCAAAGCTATGAAGTTTCCAGTAGATGAAGAGGAATGTTTCTTGGTTAATTTGGTGGATCAGGTCTTAAATGATGAAGTACAAAGTCGGGTGGATGACAAACCATTGAGGAGTGTATTTACTGAGAATTCAGATTTGGAGGACGAGGAACTTAGTGAACTTGTGCAATATCTGGATACCACTCCACAAGTTAGGAAATTCAGAATACCTGTTGAGCCGTTAACAAAAGCAGGAGAAACCTCCGTAAAATTAAAGCCATCTCTTGAGACACCTCCAGAACTTAAATTAAAACCACTTCCAGAACATCTCAGGTACGCATTTTTAAATAAATATTTGAAGCTACCTGTGATTATTTCTTCTGCATTAACATCTTTTCAGGAAGAAAAACTGCTACGAGTGCTTCAAGAGTTCAAATCAGCGATTGGCTGGACCATAGCGGATATCAAAGAGATCAGTCCTTCATTTTGTATACATAAAATTCTGATGGAAGATGAAAGTAAACCATCGGTTAAGCAACAAAGGAGACTTAATCCGATAATGAAAGAAATGGTTAAGAAAGAGGTGCTAAAATGGTTGGATGCGGGCATAATCTATCCAATCTTAGATAGCTCATGGGTGAGCCCAGTGCAGTGTGTACCGAAAAAGGGTGGCATGACAGTAGCGACTAATGAGAATAATGAGTTGATTCCAACACGAATAGTGACAGGGTGGAGAGTATGCATGGACTACCGCAGGCTTAATAAAGCTACAAGGAAAGATCATTTCCCACTCCCTTTCATTGATCAGATGTTGGACAGATTAGCAGGTCATGAGTACTATTGCCTACTGGATGGATATTCCGGCTATAATCAAATAATGATAGCTCTAGAAGACTAGGAAAAGACAACTTTCACATGTCCATACGGTACATTTGCATTCAGAAGGATGTCTTTTAGGTTGTGCAACGCTCCAGCCACTTTTCAGAGATGCATGATGGCTATATTTTCAGATATGGTAGAGTAGAATGTGGAAGTATTTATGGATGACTTCTCAGTTTTCGGGGGCTCGTTTGATCTATGCCTTGAAAATTTGGTGATGGTTTTGAAGCGATGTGTTGAAACAAATCTAGTACTGAACTGGGAAAAATACCATTTTATGGTAAAAGAAGGAATCATACTTGGACCCGAAGTATCGAAGAAGGGACTTGAGGTAGATAGGGCAAAGTTGGAAACTATAGAGAAATTGCCACCACCTACTTCGGTAAAAGGTGTTCGTAGCTTTCTGGGACATGCAGGTTTTCTATCGCAGATTTATCAAAGACTTCTCCAAGATAACTAAACCACTATGCAGTTTATTGGAGAATGATGCACATTTTATCTTTGATGAGGCTTGCGTGTCGGCATTTGAGCACCTGAAAGGGAAATTAACATCAGCACCAATTATTACTGCACCAGATTAGGAATTGCCATTTGAGCTGATGCGTGATGCCAGTGATTACACCGTAGGGGCTACTTTGGGACAGAGGAAAGAGAAGATGTTTCATGTTATTTACTATGCCAGTAAGACCCTTACAGACGTACAGTTGAACTACACCACCACGGAGAAAGAATTATTGGCAGTGGTGTACGCCTTTGATAAATTTCGAGCATATTTGATCGGCACAAAGGTGATAGTGTATACGCATCACGCCGCAATTCGACATTTAGTGGCGAAAAAGGATGCAAAGCCTCGGTTGATCAGATGGATTTTATTACTGCAGGAATTTGATTTGGAAATCAAGGACAGGAAGTGCATTGAAAACCAAGTGGCGGACCACTTATCTCGACTTGAGAATCTGGAAAGGGAGACAAATGATAAGGTTTTAATCAATGAATCCTTTCCAGATGAACAGTTGTTTGTGGTGAAAGGGGAAATAACATGGTTTGCAGACTATGCAAACTATTTGGTAAGTAAGATGCTACCTTCCGATTTCGTGGGTTATCAAAAGAAGAAATTTCTGCAGGATGTTAAATGGTATATATGGGATGAGCCTTATCTGTTCAAACAATGTTCTGGTCAAGTTATACGAAGGTGTGTTCCATATAGCTAGACCGAGGGGATTCTGCAGGATTGTCACTCTAGTGTGTATGGTGGACACTATGGTGGTGAAAGAACAGCGGCTAGAATACTACAAGCAGGATTCCACTGGACGACAATTTTCAAGGATGCATAGAATTTTGTCCAGCGGTGTGATAGATGTCAGCGAGTGGGGAACATCTCTAAAAGGAATGAAATGCCATTGAATACAATCTTGGAAGTCAAAATTTTTGATGTATTGGGAATTAATTTCATGGGGCCTTTCGTTTCTTCTTGCGGAAATCTCTATATTCTACTTGCTGTAGATTATGTCTCGAGATGGGTAGAAGTGGCAGCTCTTCCGACAAATAATGCCAAGGTTGTCCTCAGATTTTTACAGAGAAGTATCTTCATGAGGTTTGGGACTCCAAGGGCTATCATCAGTGACGAAGGCAGTCACTTTTGCAATAGGCAATTTACAGCTTTGTTCGCTAAATATGAGGTGAATCATCACATTGGTACATCATATCACCCACAAACGAATGGCTAAGCTGAAGTGTCAAATCGAGAAGTCAAGAGAATCCTGGAGAAAGTTGTGAATCCCACAAGAAAGGATTGGTCATTGAAGTTAGATGATGCAGTATGGGCCTATAGGACAGCGTATAAAACTCTGTTAGGTATGTCACCTTTTCAGCTCGTATATGGAAAAGCCTTCCACCTTCCCATGGAGCTAGAGCATAAAGCATATTGGGCAATTCGAAAGCTAAATTTTGATTTGACAGCTGTTGGGGAGAAACGCCTACACCAACTCAATGAGTTTGATGAATTCAGACTGCAGGCATACGAAAATTCAAAGCTTTATAAGGAGAAAGTGAAGAAATGGCATGACCAAAAAATCATTAAGAGAGAATTTGAACTAGGACAAAGGGTTTTGCTTTATAACTCCAGACTTAAACTTTTTCCTGGGAAGCTGAAATCGAGGTGGTCAGGACCATTCACAGTGTAAACTGTTTTTCCGCATGATGCAATCAAAATTTTTGATACGTTATCAGACAAGCCTTTTAAGGTGAATTGACAACGCTTAAAACATTACTTTGGTGGTGAGGTAGACAGACAGAAAGTCGCATCCATTCTTTCTTCAACATGAGCATCAGAGACAGTCAAGCTGACTGACTATAACTTAGCGCTTGATGGGAGGCAACCCATTTTATATACCTGTATTTTCTGTTTATTTCTTTCGTTTAGATTGTTTGAGTTGATTCATCCCATGTCATGGTTGATCATTTGGCCTACATGGATAAGTTTGTAGAAGACTTTGCCGTGAGAACGTGTGAAAGATAATAGAGTTTATAGGGTCATTCATTCATGCCCTAACAGTGCACATTACTGTCTATGTAGGTATCTAGAATGCGGAGTTGAAGTGAGCAATGAAGATCTGAGACATCAGATATAGCGACCACGAGCATCGGGCATATCTCATTCATTAGCCATGGCATGTCAAGCCGTCGAGCATATTTACTACCCGCCCACAGGCATCATCACATTCAAATCTTGCGCGACAGCAAACGTGGAAAGTTTTTTTTAGTATAGAATCCAAGTCGGGTTCTAACTGGGTCTCTCAACTGATATAATAGGAGCGTATTCTTCTGCTCTCCAATATTCAAACGACTCATTCATTCTCTTCAAAGTTCATACCCACAAATCTCATTCCTGGCATAAATCTAGGGTTCTACTTGGGGTGAATAGTACAAGTCTGGGGGACGCTCTTCAACAATTCCTCTGCATTCTCTCTATCACCCACACATGGACCCCAAAAGAGCACGTGAAACCTCACTCTCTTCTTCCTCAGAATCTTTCGTTGGTCACCATGAAGAGGATGTCTTGGACGAAAGTAAATTTATCAGTTTGGAAGCCCAACAAGACTATTATCGGAGTGTGGCCAAATCTTTTATGAAGGAACGAGGACTTCTACCTGCGCAGTAGGATGGCCAACTCTGGTCTATGATACACGAACGAGACTGGGTTGGTTTGACGGCATCTCCTATGCCTATCCCCATGGGGATTGTTAGAGAATTTTATGTGAATGTTGAGGAGATGATAACAAGAGGCATTACACTCGTTCGAGGAGAGCAGGTGAACTTTCGCTCGTCAGCGATCAGAGAAGTATTCAACATATATAATGCACCACCCATCGGGTCTGACAATTGGATAGAATGTGAATATTTAGAAACGAATCTAGCAGTTGTGATTAATGATCTGTGCATTTCGGGCATCAAGTGGAAGTATAAGGTAGGGACAACTAAACCAAAATCGTTTCCATCGTCAGCTTTGAATCGATATGCCTAGGCCTGGAACCTATTTATTTGTGCCAAGTTAGTTCCGTTAGCCCATTACGATGCAATAACCACTGAGCGTGCGATTATTTTGTGGGGAATCATCAAAGGCAAATACATTGATGTCGGCCTTCTAATCCATAGAAACATATTGAGTTATATGCGTGGGAACAGAAATGTGACTATTCCGCATGCATCGGTGGTATCCATGCTCCGTAATCAACAAGGAGTCCAATGGAATAATGAGCAGCTGTAGTACCCAAACCATGCAATTACTCATGCGACTATTGCAAATTTCAAGGAGTGGACAGGGGGGTGTACCACACCCACGCGGACTAGGATTCATCCTTCAGCCCACTTTTCTAGAGCCGCCACAATAACCCCCGCAAATAGATGAGGCGGGCCCATCCACGCACACACGTGCCACCCATGGCAATCGCCAGCTCTGAAGGTTGGAGCGCAAGGTCGATGCCATGTACGATAATTTGGGCACATCTGCGATGGGACTCACAAGGGCTTTAGCCAAAGCGTTTGCGCAACAAGGAACAACACAAGAATGACCTCAGTTTGGAACCACAACACCTTATCCACCATCGGATTCACCACCCGAGGAGGGTGGCACCACCGATAATTAGTGTAGTTTTTCGTACCCTTTACCTTCATTCAATTGGGACATTGAATATTTTAAGTTTGGGGGTATTGGGTAGTAGTATTTTTAGTTTGCATATAGTTTTGCATGATTAGTTAATTTTTATAGTTGTTGCATGTGTAGATTATATTTTAGCATATAGTTGCATGTTATAGTTGCATATCTCACAGTTCTTACCGTAGAAAATTTTTGTCTAGCCAATGATGATAGTGCAGTTTTTAAATGATTTCTGAATATTTTGGATAACATGAGCTGAGATATAACGTTTTATACAATGAAAGTTATAATGTTGTTTAAATGCTTTCGGTTTGCACAAATGTGTTCACAAGCACTTGTAGGTATAAGAAGTACGTTTTGCACTGCTCGATAGAAAAATGTAGTGTTAAAAAGAGAAATATGTGAAAAATGACTTCTAGACTGTAAAAAACATTGATTTTTAAACTTTGGGAAAACATGGGTATCTATGTATAAAAAAAATGAAATAACATGGCTAGTCTTATTTCGGGGCCCTGGCTACTTGAGTAAGTACGCCCGAGGGGATTGTTTCTAAACCTAGCGCCCTAAGGTCTTTCATGGTTTGTGAGTCGTTGGTCGAAAGCTCGCTAAGGGGTAGCAGTGTGCCTAATGGAGTAAGATATTGCACAGTTATGTGAAAAAAAGAAAATAAAAAGAAAATAAAAATGGCAATAAGCACCGCGGGAAAGTGCAAAAGTCGCCTCGTGGGTATAAATAACGCAGTTAAGCCCATTGTTGAACCTTAGTTTATGTTAAGATGTTGGAATAGTCTTTGTTGCATATATATACATAAGTCTTGATTTAAGCTATAATTTTCTATTTTGAGAAATATAGAATGAGTATTATGTACCTAAATCAAGTTTTGGGCGAACACAACACACACACACAGCATCTCTACAGCATTTTTGAATTATCTAAGTGTATGACATTATTCCTGCTTTGCATCTGTATTCTTGATTCTAGAAAAAAAATTCGCTGAGGCAAATTGGACTGAATTTCTATGATAGTTGAGATAATGTGAGATTAGTTGCATCATAATGTAGTTGCATAGTAATATAGCTGCATTTTCATTGTTCAATAGTCTGCATTACTTGAGGGCAAGCAACTGTTCAAGTTTGGGGGTATTTGATAAGTGGGTTTTACACCTACTTATGGGGTACCAATTCATGCGAACTATGCCCATCTCAAGTACATTTTAGTCTATTTTAGCTGCATTTCATGTTTATTTGCATTTCGCATACTTAAAACACCTTTTGGTGAATAAGTGTTGGAATTGGCCTAATTTGGTGGTGATATCGGGCACGAAGTTAATGGATGCGTGAGGCGAGGCAAAAGATAGGATGTGCATGACGTAGGACTGAGTGGAACATGGATGGACAAGCATGGATAGACATAGGACATTTCGATGCTTGAAAGAATGTTGCAAAACCAAGCCAAGAGCGCGAAGCGGAAGACATCAATTTGCGGTAGTGGCCACGACGTCGAAAAAAGCTTGGATGTGCGGCACCCATGTACCAACCGGACCTTGGAACCCTCTGCAAGTTACTGCTGCTACTCTGAGAAGGACAATGCTAGGGAGGCCTTGGCACGCCCAGAGAGCCCGTG
This sequence comes from Panax ginseng, assembly GCA_020205605.1. Taxonomy (NCBI): domain Eukaryota; kingdom Viridiplantae; phylum Streptophyta; class Magnoliopsida; order Apiales; family Araliaceae; genus Panax; species Panax ginseng. The sequence goes on from CM035141.1 coordinate 47,652,491, forward strand.
AACATAAGAACCTCTTACAAGTCTCATGGTATGGCACACGATAAGCCGAGTAAGCACGAGGCTCAAGTCTGTTGACTTGTTTTATTTTATTTCCAAATTTTAAGGGTTGTAAATTGATTTAAAACGATTCCTGACTGGTGTCAGGGGTATCACTTGACATTTTATTCAACTTTAGTTTTATTCTTTACATCGTAATTAGGGTTTAGTCTCTGGGAGAGATTCCAACGTAGAAGGAGGCCACACCTCTACTTTTCTACTCCTTCTTGGGATTTTCTACCAGAGTGGGTTTATTAGTATTATTTTGCTGGAATATTATGAGGATTTGAATATTGATCTATATTCAGCAATTGGGTTTGATTGTTTCTACCTTTCATCTTTTAAGTGCTTGTTTATTAATCATGTGTATATTTGATCCCATAATGGCTTTTGGTTCAGTTATGAACTAAACTCCATTATGGGATTCTAACGGATTTTAATATGTAGTTTGATTGCATGCTTAAATGCTGGGTTGTTTTACATATCATATGGGATGTCTATCATGATTGTTTTGAATGTATGAATGCTTGATCACCATTCGTTTCAGTATTTGTATGGAATTGATAATGAACATACAAATATGGATTGTAATCATGATAGTATATGCATATAGGGCTGTGTTATATGGTTTATGTATTTCGTGAACAAGATAAACATATATTGTTTCACCGTATAAGCTAGAATAAGGGCTTGAATTTAAATTCAATATAGTCGCAATTTCACATAGACATATAGTGATGTTGGTTATATTGATGATTACATAAAGTCTATCATCTATGGATGCTGCGTAAGTAGGTCTTAGTGCATTGAAAAATGGCTAATACTCTTTTAGTGCTCTTGGCTACTTTCCTATGATATGTGAACAAGTCATGCATGATAGTGGCGATTGAATGAAGTATTAAATGAAGGTAGGATCCCATTATTTCCAGATTTGATTTATTTTGTTTATTATTATTTTAGTTGCTATTTGTGACTCGAGAACAAACCAATCTTAGTTGTCAGTTTGAGCATATAAATATAGTGAATTAATTAATGTATAATAATTTGAATTAAACAACTTTCTTTATGGGATCGATACTTAACTTGTTTTGTATTACTTGTTGACGCATGTATGCTTGCATGAGTTAGAGCTCTTTTGTTAAGACTAAAAAAGAGGCAACAAACTTCAGTAACTGACTAAGGAAAGTCAGCAAGTGCAGTAGCTATCAAATAGACAGAAGACGACGATCTTGGAAGCAACTTGGATTGTAGTGTTTGCCAAACAAAGAAAGAACTGATGGAGTGCATACAGAGATACTGGACAGCTTCTAAAGAACAAGGCTAAAGTGATTAAGAATTGGGTCAGTCCATTGATGATAAGTGAACGGGAGATCACAAGGAGAAAGTGTAACACCCCCAAATCCGGGTACTTGAAACCCGAACTCTGTGCTTTATGATACCATTTCTATGAGCGGAATAATACTAATAATAATAACAATAATATGAATATCAAACTTAATTTACATATGCATCAGAGTCTACTCCCAGGTACGCGACCTTGAAAATTCATTTACATGATACTTAATAGTAATCACTGTATTAATAAAGTCATACTATTACATAGAATACCAAAAATCTTACTTTGTTTGCTTTCCTTTTCCTTTGTTTCTGCATAACCCTTCAGGTTGATCACGATTGGCTGAAAACATTTAAATTAAGAAAGGATGAGCATTTGAGTGCCCAACACATAATAGCAATTATAAATATATTTAGCTGAAAGAATTAAATGTTTTCTTTATACATCACTTCTACAACAATTCAATAGTTGTGAAGTAAACTAAACCGATAATAATAACATAACAACTCTATATCACATTTTTGAAACTACGTATTGACTATAAATAGGTATTAGTCGACAGACTATGAACATTGTTTTTAGTTTTCGCTAAGGTTTAGCAGAACTTCATCTGCAAATCGTCATAACTTACTGGCGCGAGGTTGTACTTCCAATGTGCGCTGTATTGATCAATACTACATACAAGAACGATGTTATCGTTCACTCTGTCCACCTTGGGCGCATAAATTTTTTCTCTTGATCGGGATGTTCATACTTAGCCTGGAATCCGAACCAAAATAATTTAATTGGATACAAAAAGGTTTTATCATATTCAACAATATTTCTAAATTTGTGTCTAGCTGGTCAAATAGCTTAGACGGATATATATATATATATATATATATATATCAACATGTATTTAACTACAATGATTATCCAAGTGAGGAGACTTGTATAACCATATTTTGAAATTAACGAACAGAATATATATATGAGTTATATAATATAATATCATAATGATAAACAATGATCGGATATAATATATACGACAATATGGTTAATAATCTAGTACAATAATAATATAAATCTGAAACTTTCTTACTCATGTCCATTGCATAAAGGAAATGCAAAGGTAGGATACTTGTCTGGTCTGCTGCTTACAATACACAACTTGATTTTATCTTTTATACCGAAACCTATCATTAATAAGATCATTTGATCGATTAGAATATCATACTATAACACATAGCACTGCTTATTGCAGTCAGCATATAACCTAATCACATTGTCACACACATATTCCACAGTCATTGAAACACAAACAAACATTAATATAGTCAAAATATCTAAGTCTAGATCAATTTCTGAAACATGTCGGTGTACCGACGGCTTTATCGAGTAATACTCGAGTCTAAGACTCTATTATGTAGTTCAACAACTGTAAGTATTAGTCATATTATTTTTAAATGACTTATAATAATTTTTAAACATTTATTATAATTTATCATAAATTTTCAAACACCAGAATCATTATTAATGATTTCTATATTAAATAATTATATTATCATTAATATTTAATTAATATTAAACTATTAATGAAACCATTGCCAAATTATTTAAGTTATTTATAATAACTCAAAATATTTTTAAAGTATTACTATTACCCTTAAATGATTCTTAAAAGAATTAAAATCATTTTTAAATAAGTAACATTAATATTAAAGTATTAATGTATTATTTATCAAAATATTAAAAGTCATTAATTATAAATTCAATTTTTTAAATTCATTTATATCCCTTTTAAATGATTTTAAATTAATAAAACCATTTTAAAACTATTTATTTAATATAATTATTACTATTAAATTATTAATGAAATTATCCTTTAAATATTAAAAGTTATATTTTATAACTTAAAATATCTTTAAACACTTTTCATTTTAAATAATTTTTATAATATTAAAATTATTTTTAAACTAATTTATTTAATATGATTATTAAATAATTTTAATATCATTAATAGTAATTAATTAATGGAATTTACCTTTAAATAGCAAAAGTTATATTTTATAACTTAAAATATTTTTAAACTATTTATTTTCATTTAAAATGATTTTTATAATATTAAAATCATTTTTAATTAATTTATTAGATATAATTATTAAATAAATCTAATATCATTAATATTAAAATATTAATATTTTTCATGACAAAATATCAAAAGTTATACTTTATAACTTCAAATAGTTTTATAAGCTTTAAATGATTTTTAAATCATTAATTCTATTTTCATAATTTATTTAATACATTTATTAAATAACTTAATTATCATTAATATCAATTAATTAATGAAATTCATCACAAAATATTAAAAGTTATCAAAATAACTTAAATCATTTTCTTATATCATACTATAATTTTTAATGAATTTTCATGTATTAAAATCATTTTTAAATAATTTATTTAATATTATAATTAAATAAATTAAATACCTTTAATATTCCAAAAATATTAAATATTTATGAAATATATAAATTAATTAAAAATTACTTTTCAGACTTTAAAATAATTTTTAATAATTTATTTTGTATTTTTAATAATTTAAAACTATTTTTTTCTATTTATTTAATTAAAATAATTAATTTCCAAAAATATTTGTCGCTAAAGGGCCTTATAGCGACGAAACTGTCGCTATACGTGTTCTTAAGTTGTTCTTGGCCAAACCCAGAAATGCAACTCAGTTGCCAAGCTACCCGGTTTGACCATTAATAGTTTTTCAACTGTGATGATTCTCGGAATACTTTTGGTCGGATCTTGTAGTAATCGTGCAAGACTACAAGTTATACCACAAACATGAACAGAAAACATGAAACAAAAGAGATCCGAGCTTCCAAAAATCATGTCAGGCGAGTTCTTAAATTTCTGGAATTTCCAGAATTGAAGGTACCTATTTTGAGCTTCCAAATCAATGCTTTCAAAGTTTACTTTGTATTATTTAATGGTTCTATCTTGTAGTCCGGATGTCAGGGAACGTTTATATATTAACCGATCATCATAATAGTAAAACATATAAGAGATCATGTCCGGCCAAAGTACCTTCCGGGCTGTTTTTTGAACATTTCGGGTTTTCGAAAATGTTCTTGAAAGCGGTTTAAATCAACCTATGTTTGACCATCTCTAAATTCAATTCTGTTAAGTATATGGGTAATATAAAGGAATTTATATATAGTACTCATGTCAGTCTACAAGTATATAACAACAACATGATCATAACACTTAACAGAAGCAAGATCAAGCGCCTGCAAAATCGTTGTCAGGCGTCTGGAAAATTTTGGGTTACCCAGATTCGAAAAGTCATGGTCGGTCAACGACCTTTGACCATGAATTACTTACAACTTAAACTAGATCTGACCCTGATTTGAGTTCCCGATCCAAGACCTCATAGCATACTACAATATTAAATACTTAAACAACAAAAACACATAACACACAAAGGTCTATGAGGACTGACATTTGACTGTCAGACTCAAAAATAAAAAATTTCCAAATTCTTAAAATCTTCAAATCTGAGCTTATAGATGTTATGGATCTAACATCTATCAACCCAGATCATCAATACAGACTACATATAACATGTTTTAACACAAAAACACAACATTTTACAACAGATCACATGATTTTCGAACTAGGGTTTTTATACCTCTTTACACCTTGATCCTTGATTCTGATCTTGTTATTTGTTAATGATAAACGTGGGGCTATGTTTTGGGACTGGTACACTTCAATATTTTTTAGGTTTTGATAGAGAGAGAATTGGTTGAGAGCTTGGGAATGAAATGAGCTAAATGGTGCACTTTCTCTCTCCAAATCTATTTATATCATTTATATGCAATGAATTGGCTGCTGAAATGGCTGATGGCTGGAGTTATTGAGTATGTGGAGTTATTAGATTAGCTCACCAACTAATGTGTTGTCCAAAATACAAGTTATCTATCAATTATGCAAGAGGGGCAACATGGTCATTTGGTTTAGGATTTTAATTCTAGGATTTTTATTTAGGGTTTAAAAATTTTAAAATCTAAAAAAAATGAAGATTAGGGTTTCCTAATTAGATTGGGTTATCTAATTACATTATTCATGAATATTAGAGTCTAATTCATTACTAATTATAGTTAACCTTGCTAATTTAGCAATTATGGTAAATAATTAGTAATTAGCGTTACCATTTAGCAATTAGAGTAATTAATTACTAATTAGGATTTCGAATTTCACCATTAGGGTTTCGAGTCAATAATGTGGGTTTTTAATTACATAACACTTTGCTAATTAGATTTAAGATCCACTAATTAGCATTAAACGTCCCAATTTAGCGATTAGGGTTTACTATAAGCAAATTATGGTTCGTAATTTAGAAAATAATAATAAGGGTTTATACTTAAAAATAATAATAATTAGGGTTTTCTAAAGATTAATTAGGGTTTCTAGATTTTAATTAGGGTTTACCTAATTAATCATATAATACGCAACATAAAACATATAACACAGTTATATAACAGTCTTTGAATTTCCCATTTGAATTACAAAATAGGGTTAAACAAATTAATGCTAGGGTTTTGACATTATATACCATAACTGACCAACCATTATCCGTCCATACATATACAGTACATAGCATCGAAAAATAAAAAATATAATTAATATTATATTATTATTCTTATTCCTTGATAAAAATCAAAAATTAGGGTTTGGATTCCATATCTGATTTTCTTAAATATACATCCCACTACACCAAAATAAGGATGTAGTGAAGGAAATTTTGTGAAAGAATTTATTCCTTAACATAAGGAGTTGTTTAGCGAAGGAATAGTGAAAGAAAAAAAATGTAGTGACAATATAGTTATTAGCGAAAGAAACATCCTTCACAATTTATATTTTTTTCCTCGCAAAATTAAAGTGGTAGAATGATATTTTGCGCCAATTTATGATGAAAATTTGCGAGGGAAAAAATAATTAATGAAGGAATTATTGGTCACTATATGTTATTGTTCAGAGGTTTTTTGCGAGAGATAAAATTAGTCACTGTTTTGTTCTAAATAATTTTTTTAAAATTAATTGTAATAAATAGAAATTATATTATTTATAAATACATTATTTTTTTATAATAATAAGTTTACTTTTAATAACACTTTTTAAGTAACTTACAATATCAATTATTTCTTTTAATAAACTATAAAATAAATAATTTTACACTAACTTTGATCTTTAAAATTTCTTATATTGATCCCCAAAAAAGAAAGAAAAATTGAAACATAAAATTGAAAGCTTGAACTTGGCTATGTAACATAAAATTGAACATCACCCAAATAATAAAACCGCATCCCTCTTTTTTTGAGTCTCCCAACCAAGTCCTCAATCCTAAAATTTAGAGACTCTTCTTCATCCCTCTATTTTGCGATTTGAGGAAAATTTTAAATTTTTGTTGAAAATTTAAATCTATTTGATGATTTTTATTTGAGAAGGCAACAAAACTAACATTCTAAACACACAATTTTAGGGTGATCAAATTTTGAAATGAAAGAGAGGTATAACAAAAGAATATGGTAGAAGTAGCATCAAAGCAAATGCAAAATTCATGGATGACCAGAGAGAGAGTCGGAAGAGCAACCTTCGAGAGTTGAATTTGACTACCACAAGCGTGTCGCTAATGTCAGAATCAATGGTGGTGTCAGAGGGAATTGCCGCTTCTCGTTCTAATTTTGATTCTCCACCTCCCACGTAAGCTGGAAAATTAGGGTTGGAGCTTCTTAAGGATTATGATGCCATGATTCAGTATCACCTCGGTAAGGCTAATGTGGTTGCAGATGCTCTTAGCCGAAAAAGTTTAGGGAATATAGTTGCCTTGGTTACACAACCTCAACTTATCTCGGATATGGATCGTGTGGGTTTGGAGCTATATGCTAGAAGTTCTGATGGGTTGGTAGCAGGTATTAGGTGGGATCTTCTCTTATTTTACGTATCAAAGAAGCCCAAAAGGAGCATGACGAGTTGTGGGTTGTAGCGCAGAATATGGATGAGGGTAGGCAACCAGAGTTTCTCATTGATGAGCAAGGTGTGATATGGTTTGATAAACGGTTATGTGTTCCAGTGGATCCAATGATTCATGAGGCAGTGTTGACTGAAGCTCATAGTTCGCCATTTTCTATTCATATGGGGTCTACAAAAATGTATAAGGATCTGAAGGAGAATTTTTGGTGGAGTGGAATGAAAAGGGATGTAGCTGAATTTGTGAGTAAATGTCTTACTTGTCAGCAAGTGAAAATAGAGCATCAGCGGTCTGGTGGTTTGTTGCAATAGTTAGAGATTCCTGTGTGGAAGTGGGATGACATTTCGATGGACTTTGTGACTGGGTTGCCGAGGACTCTTAAAAAGAATGATACTATTTGGGTGGTAGTGGATCGTTTGACTAAATTGACTCATTTTTTGTCTATTCGTGAAGATTTTTCGGTAAATAAATTAGTAGATATTTTTCAACGTGAGATTGTTAGTCTTCGTGGGATTCTAGTTTCTATTATTTCGGATCGGGATCCGCGGTTTACTTCTCAATTTTGGAAAGGATTTCAACGAGCTTAGGCAACGCGACTCAACTATAGTATAGCTTTTCACCCGCAGACAGATGGACAAGCAGAAAGAACTATTCAGACATTAGAAGACATGTTGCGATCTTGTGCTTTAGAGTGGATAGGGAATTGGGATGATTATTTGAGTTTGGTTGCATTCGCATATAATAATAGTTGGCAAGCTAGTATTTGTATGTCTTCTTTTGAAGCCTTGTATGGTAAGAAGTGTCAAACTCCGACTTGTTGGGATGAGGTTGGAGAAAGGGTAATAGAAGGACTCTATTTGGTTAGGGTTACTACAGAGAAGGTAGCAGTGGATAAAGAAAAATTGAAAGAAGCTAGATCGCGGCAAAAGAGTTATGCTGATATGCATAGGAGGGCTCTTGAATTCACGCCTGGTGAACACATGTTTTTGAAAGTTTCTCCATGGAAGGGTGTTTAAAGGTTTGGTTTGAAAGGGAAGCTTAGTCCGCATTTCATTGGCCCTTTTGAAGTCCTTGAGAGAGTTAGAGAAGTGGCATATCGAGTGGCTTTGCCTCCACAGTTATCTCATGTACATAATATCTTTCATGTTTCGGTGTTAAGGAAATATAACTATCATCCGCTTCATGTTGTTCAATACCCGTTACATAAGATTAAAGAAGATCTTACCTGTGGGGAAGAAGCCGAGGCGATTCTAGATCGTCAAGAACGGATTATGAGGAGGAAGACAATTCCTTTTGTTAAAGTCTTGTGGAAAAACCATTTGGAGCGAGAAGCTACTTGGGAGATGGAGGAGTCTATTCGAGCGAAATATCATCATCTTTTTGAAAATTAGGAACGTTCTGTTCTTTTGATTCCGGGGATGGAATCCTTTTTAAGGGTAAGGTGATGTAATACCCAATAAAATACTAATAATTAATTGGGCTTTCCTTATGTTTGGGTCAGAGTCTATTTAATTAATGTGGACCATAATAAGTAAAGGATTGTATTAATTGGGTCTTTTAATTAATCGAGTCTAAATTATATTTGTCTAATTTTAAATCCTATCTAAATTAGGGGTATTAATAAAACATATTAATTAATAATAAATAAGTAAAACCTAGCTTTACCTTATTACGCTTGATAAGTTGTGGGAATATAGCGAGAACAAAAGAAAGAGGCGGAAGAAGAATGAGGGAATGTGACTGGGATTGCAAAAGGGTTTGAGAGCAAGATCTTTAAACTTTATTCATCGTATTCTTCTTTTCAAAGGTAATTGTTGGACTATTTTTGAATTCAAAACAATAATTTTGCTACTGTAATTACAATCTATTTTAAAATTTTATTATGTCGTTTGATTAGTTGAATTTGTTAATGAAATTTTGATTTATAATTGAGATATATGATATATATATATATAAACCTAAAAATTTCGGCATTTTATTTTTATATATTTAACCGGCAAAGCTTTACTCTTATATATATATTTTACATGTTGTAGTTTCTTTAATATATATATATATATATATGGTAACCTGCTGTCTGTTGATTCTATATATATATAAGATATATCATGATTATTCATTCTATATGTATATACCTCCTTCATCACTTGATTAATTAATTCAATATATATATATCATATAGCTGGTGATTAGTTATATATATATTTAATATATATATATATATATATATATATATATATATATATATATATATATATATAGATACGTAAAGTTCAAAAGAAAGGGATAGAAATAAATAATATTATAATATTATTTTTATAATTAAAATATATCTTTTGAGTACAAACTGAATATAGTATATTAAAATTATTGAATTTATGAAAATATAATTTGTATGAGTTCATAATTTAATTATGTGTATTATATTTTATTTTTATAATTAGATCGGATTGAGGGAGTTTAGCGGGTGATAGTTGGACTCGACGAATTATTTTGGTACTATATTAAGGTACGGATTCCGTACTTTTTCAGCGAGACTCTTTTAAATATGATTTGTTCATTTTGTTATTCGTTTAAAAAAATTTGGTATTGCTTCTTAGGATTATTCCTTGATGTCCAATTTATTATGACAGTTTCGTTTTGGCGTTGATATTAAAATTCATATTTGTACTCCTTGAATTAGTTAATCATGTCAGTATGTTTTGGAGACTTTATTCGTTTGTACCATTGTTCGTATATTTTCGTTCACATTCGGGAGTTATTTTGATTATTGATATATTATGATAATTAATAATGTTGTATTTGATAATTCGATTTCATTTGAATATGGTCATGTAAGCCTTGTGATTTGAACCCCTTTTGGTTTATATTTTGTAGTTTGATCCTTAAGGTATACTTGAGCTAACCACCTGTGGGGGTACCACATGCATGTCCTCTTAACACAAGGGCATGACACCTTCCGTGGCGGTGTGATCAGTCCACGACGTATCCTTTTGTATGCTCTGGGTATGGGCTTTGGCCATTTGATATATTTGTTCAGGATACGTATGGGTCGACCCAGTATTTGATTCGATTCGATTTATTTGGAGGATTAGTGATGTATGTGTCGTGCGTACTATCCAATTTAATTTGTATACATCATGGTACCGATGTATTTTGTTAGCCTTTGGCTATTTGTATTTGAGCTCAGTATGAAATTGTTACCTTATAACCATTTGATTCAGCCTTATTTTTTTTGGAATTCTTATGACTATAGTTGCCGGTTCGACAGTGTTAATCATTTGTACCTTGTCTCGCCAATTTCGATATATTCATGTTTGGTTAGTAGTTGTAATTGTTCGTTCATTCAGTTCTTTCGGTGTATATATATATATATTATTTATATATATGCATTTTTATATCCGTACTGGGCAATTGGCTCACGCTGTGTTCTTTTTCTGGAAAGTAATCAGGGGTGATCAGGATTTGTGGGATGAGAGCTACCTTTGATCCAAATGAGTAGATTAGTTTTTGAGACTTATTATTAGACTTGGTTTTCCTAATATTTTGTATATGGATGTTTGGGCCATTTTGGTATTTATTTCTTATTAGTAGAGATTATGTAAGTGGAGTTCCTTCTATTTAAATTGGAGTATGTGACAATTAGTGTTCAATTTCATTGGAGATATTTTGAGATTTATTTGAGGTTTGTATTTATTATGTTTGTGTGTGACATTCCTTTTACCTTTTGGAAAGGGGGTGTTACAACTTTTCAAGCTCAAGAACAGTTTTTGAAAAACTAAATTTTAAAGCACTTTGATGCTATGGATCCATGATGGATCAACATAGATCATCTAAAAACATCATATAACACATGATTAAACACTTTAACACAAAATTTCTCTTATCATACAAGATCAAAATAGGTTAGGGCTTTTATACCTTCTTGATTCCGATCTTTGATCTATGCTTTCCTTAACTATTTTTGGTGTTTTAGTAACTGATTTTATGATTGAGAGACTTAAAGAATTCAGAGGTTTGAAGAAAGGAAAAGTTGTTGAGAGCTTGTGTACAAAATGAGCAAATACATGGATTTTCTCTCTCTTTAATCTATATATATTATGTGTAAGACCCCGACTTTTATGAAATAAAAGTCTAATTTAATTTATGATTATTATTCTAAAATTATAAAATGTTAAATTGATAAATGGTTAAATGAACAATTAATCGGATAAATGAGCTAATAAAAGGGGAAGTGAATTAATGAAATGTTGATAATAGATAAGAAAGAGAGTAAGTGGGAAATGGTGGGGGAAATAATTGTGGGAGAAATGCTGATTTTCTATATGCTCCAAACTTTTCATAATTCTTCACCCAAAGTCTTTTATGGTTGGTGAATTTTCAAATGTTAGGCAAGTGTGGGGTGAAGGTGTTGGCTAACTTATTAGCCTACTAAGGCAATTCTCAGCCTTCTCTTTATTAGATACTCCCATAGCCATGCTAAGAAGAAGAAAAGAGATAGAGAAAGGGAGAGAGAAATAAATGGGTTTGATGATGAAGTTTTTTTGAGAGCTAAGGGAAGCATCAAGGAAGTAGAGGAGATTATCTTAACCATCTCTAGCACATCATCTAATATCTTAGACGAGGAAAATCTAGGAAGTAAGTTCTTAAAACCTTAAATCTCCATTTTTCTCTTCAAGCTTCATATCGTGTTAAATGTTATTTTGAGTTTTACGTGTAAAGAATCTGCTTAAGCATGATTCTTAGAAGCTAAATGAACTCTTAAGAGCATCCAGGTAAAACCAAAACCTTTCTTCTCTCTAATTTTCCTAAGAGTTTGATTTGTTAAAAGTTGGATTATAAGGGATCATGATGGATCCAAAGTTATAAGGGAGTATATGATAAAGATTTTATGTTTAATCCATGTCATAATAGAATTTAAGAACAAAAAGTTGGGCATATGTTTGAGGATGAACAAAAGTTATGTTGAGGACTTAAATCATACTTGTAAAAGTGTTGATGGTTGATTTATGTGTAAAATCTGAGGAGGATCTATAGATTAAGATGTTATGGAAATATTCTAATTTGAAAGAACTAAAAATGATTTAAATTGAAATTGTGATGAAAGTTTTCGTAAAACATGTTAAACGATGAAAAACTTAGTCGGGGGACTTTGGAGCCAAATTTCGGAAACATTAATGAATCTGAAAAATTATGAAATCATGGGGGTTTTGTAGAGCATGTTACAAGCTTTCCATAGCCTCGAAAATGGACTAATTCTGATAACGGATGAAGAAGTTATGAAGATTTGAAGTATGTGTGTCAAAAGTTAGGATAAATCACTTTTTGGTCACTGTACTAGGGTCCGATTTTCATTGTGGTTACCGAAACATTTTTTTATTACAATCGAATAAATGTACTCTCAAAAATTACAAAATGGTCATTACTTACGATTTTCGTCCAAAAAACGGACGAAAATGCTGACAGTGCATACACGTGATTTTGAAATGCTGATGTGTACATATATAATTTGCCATGTGTATTAATAATAATAATAATAATAATAATAATTTTTAAATAATAATAATAAAAATATTAATAATTTTTAAATAATAATATAAATTCATTAATTTTATATAAATACATTTGTAAAAATTATTATTATTTTGTAATTATTATTATTATTTAAAAATTACTATTATTAAAAAATAATATAAATTCATTAATTTTATATAAATGCATTTGTAAAAATTATTATTAATATTATTATTTAAAATTATTATTATTATTATTATTATTATATATTGATGTGAATCAAATTATACAACAATGTCCTAGAAATCAAATGTATATATTGATCTGGGAATTAAGCTCACAGAGACATAAGAACAAAAATTTATTAAAGCATCTTAAAATTTCTTCTAATAGAGACCATCGAAAATAGGAAAATAGAGATGTCGTCGTAATTTTCGTCCAACCATTTAACCTCTCCCACTGCCGCCTCTCCCCAGATACTGCCAACAAAAACTCAACCAAAAGTCTCATCTCAAATCACATACGACTATATCTTAATCAAAGCTTCCCCATCTCAAATCACACACAAGAACCATTTAAGTTTTTCTTTATAAAATTCACCATATATAGTTTCTAAAATTGATTTTTTTTAAATAGATGGGGAAATACCTTTTAATGGAAAAATCCCTCTTTTGATGAGTTCTGGGTACTGAATACCCCATGAAACCACACGCGGATGCGGTCCAAAATTACACAATCGGAATCCTAATTTCATCTGCTATTATGCTTGTAATCGGCGGGATCTCAGCCGTTAAACTTTAGTTTCTAGGATTGTTTTCTAATTAGGGTTTTAATTAGAAAAATTAAAATTTCTAAATTACAATTAGGGTTTGTAAAATAGAAATTAAGATAACTAAAATATAATTAGGGTTTTATAATCATATTAAAGTTTAATAAACATATTAGGCTTGCTAATTAGGATTAGGGTTTCCTAATTTAGGGTTTAGGATTTCTGGATTTAAAATTAGGGTTTCCCGGGTTTCGATTAGGGTTTCTAACTGTGCGTTAGGGTTTCTAATCCTGAGATTAGGGTTTTTAATCTCTTATTAGGGTTTATTAAATTCGAACCTTATCCAATCAATCATTGATCAAAATCTCTATACAGTACAAACACGTATTCATTGGTACAATTATTTTAATTGCATTTTCTATCGAATCCCTATCCAGAAATTTGAGTTAGAGTTTATAAAGTTGTCAAGCACAACTCTATTCTAATTTCTCAATCAATACACAAATTGAATAATTCATGAGACTTGTATCATAGATACACAGTACAATATTAACAATCAATATTAAATAAAAAAAATTATTCTTAAATTTTGAATTATTTAAAATCCCGGGTTATCACATTCACCCCTCCTTAAAAGGATTCCGTCCTCGGAATAACCGCTTTCTTTTTCTCTATAATCTTTTAAAGTTGTATCATCAATTCATTCTTAACAACACAATATTAATTTTGTGTCTCATATTCTAACATGTGACTTGGGTCTATAAAAGAAAACAATTCACAGTAATTATCTAACTAAATATTACTCGCGTAATTTAAGTAATAAGCGAAATTGTTACATGTCGCCACCTCCTGGACAACCCCAGCATCTTGCACCGTCATGTTGAACGTACAGGTCGTTGCTCTTCCTGGCTGTGCAGGTCCTCAAATTGCAAAGGTTCCTCTACCGGGTCCCTTGTTGCCACTTTCCTTCTCCACATTCATCTTTGGAAAGTTCTGAACCATATGATCAATCGATCCGCACGCAAAGCAACCTTGTATCCTCTTTCGATTGGGACAATTGGGCAACATGTGCCCCTCTTGTCCGCAGTTGTAACAAACTCCCTTCTTCTTCAGGCAAACTCCATCATTTTTCTTCCCACAAGTCGAACATGGCTCCCTCCTTTTCCTATTATCTTCTGTCTTATTACCCGACTAGGTATTCTCGCTCCATTTCCTATTATTCGGATTACTACCACCATTTCTTCCTCCATTGTTTGTCTTCTTCTTCTTTTCCTGATGAAATCGAGATGCAGTTTCGCTCCCTCCTTCAGCAATTAATGCTTTCTCCATCAAAGCCACGAACGTATTGATCTGCAATACCGCTACCTTGTTGAATATCCCCGACTTCAGTCCATTCTCAAATCTTCTCGCTTTTCTCACCTCTGTGTCTACCTGATGAGGTGCAAATCTCGCTAACTCGTTGAATTTGGCAGCATATTCGGAAAACGACATATTCTCCTGCTTCAGTTCTAAAAATTTGACTTCCATCCTGGACTGCATACTCGACGAAAGGTAGTTCTCAAAGAACAACTCCTTTAATCTTGTCCAAGTCACCACAGCTGTACCCGCTCTCGATTGGTTAGTCTCCCACCAGTAATTAGCTTCTCCCTTCATCAAGTACGTTGCAAAAGTTGTCTTTTGCTCTTCTGCTACTCTGACGATAATGAATGCTTTTTTCATCTCTTTTACCCAAGTCTGGGCTTCAATCAGATCTGTGGTTCCTTTGAATTCTGATGGTCCTACTGCTTTAAAGTCTTTGAAATTTTCCAATCTATCAGCTGGCTGTTCTCTCGTTCTTCCTCTTCTTATTAGAGCTCTATTCCCCATAGCTTCGGCTATCATATTTACAAAATTTTGCATCTGGTTAGCTTGACCTCCTTCATTATTCACTGATTGCTCTTCTCTTTGATTTCGATTATGTCATCTAGGCGGCATGATCTGATTTAAATAAAAAATTTATATTAATTCTCTTTCTCTACACAAATTCTTAACACAAAAAGAATTCAACACATAATTCTCATGTATAAATGAATATTTATTCAAATAGTTTATAACACATTTAGTACTTAACACCTATTACTATCCCTTTTAAAATAATATCAGGATTTACATCACAACTTTACACAAAAAGTTGTAATTCTTCATTCACACATAGTTATTCCCAGTTCGTCAAACTTACCACACTTATGAGTGCAGGAACTTGCCACAATTATATGAGTGTATGAACTTATCCTAGTCAGAACTTTGGCATCCATTCGCTGAGGGGTTCAAAACATTTCATATAATTATGAGTTATTAACTTACCATAAGTATGAGTTTTAAGAACTCACAAATTAATCTTAATCTTATATTCATATAGAAAATAAAGATTTCATTCATACAAACATATTTATATTAAATATGTTCATACATCGTTTTCGATATTACAACACTTAATATCATAACCTACTACTGCGTATCTCTAAGTTGTCTATCGCCCACTCCCTTCACCAGTCCTCTTCTTGATGGGACACTTGTTGAATCTGTGACCCGTTCTCCCACATGAATAACACTTCCTCATATTTGGCTTAGGACAATGTAGGGAAATATGTCCTTCTTGTTTACAGTTGAAGCACACATTCTTCCACATCATGCATTCTCTCGCATGAGTCTTCCCACACTTGCTACAGGCTTGCTTCTTCTTTGGGTTTGACTTTTCAGAATTAAGGCTGTCATTGTCCCTCTTTCCCTCTTTCTATTTTTCTTGCCTTTCTACTGCTTGATTGTTCATTCAGACGATCCACCACCTTCACTCTTCATCCTTTCCACCTGGGCCTTCAACTCGTTCCGTTCTTCAGTCATTTCGTGTAACGTTTGCTCCGTCTTCCATAACTCCTCCAAGACAAACACGTTGCTCCGGAGTTCTTGAACTTCTGCAGATAGTTGATCTTGTTCTTCAACTTTAGTCTTATTCTTTTTCTCCACCTTAGCTTCTTCAGACTCTACCTCCTCATCACCACTCAGATACATCTCGGTATAATCGTCATGATCGCTCCCTAGATTGACCATAGGTTCATCTTCTCCCACCTTCTCAACTGATTCGCTTTGCGCTGGCACCTCGGCTTCTGGCATTGGTGCAACAGCCGCTAGCATCTCCGCACTCGTTTCATCTTCTCCATACATCCTACAATCTGTTTAAATAACTTGATTAGTACATCATCAGTACAAACTTCTCAAACTATGTGTCCACTTACCTCACTATTGATGCACTTCGGTAATTTCTCACTTAGAACTCTAAATGAGTTTTGTAGACACTCGAAATTATCTGTACTACTGTCTCTAACGTTGCAGGAGGATGATTAAATCTTTTAGAGAGGAACCCTAAAAGATAATCCATATCCATACCGGATACTACCGGAAGTTCAGCATCAACCCCAGAACACACACTAGGAGTAACAATTCCAACCTCGGAGATAACCCCGAGGCGTGCAGATCCAATACCGGAACACACACCAAAGAAGACCGATTAATCTCGGAGATAACCCCGAGGTATCCAGTCTCATTCCCAATCATGGGAATAGCAACCAACCTTGGTGATAACCCCAATGAATGCAGTTTCGACGATAACCCCGAAAATTCTTGCTTCAAATACGACCAGCTTCAATCTCGGCGCTCACAACGAGATAAATTGTACCAGCCCGGAGATAACGCCGGGAGGATAGGCACACCTCAAAGATGACAATGAGGACCTTCAACAATTGTAGCAGTCCAATCTCAGTGAAGCCTGAGCAACATTTTCTTTATCAGCCCAATTTGGCGATAACACCGGTGAGGGGCAACATCGTCATCTCGCCAACACGATGCCATGCCACGTCGTCTCAACATCTCTACACAACGATGTCCCATAAGACTAACCAATCTCGAGTGACTATTGTGCGGGGTAACGGATGGAAGTTGAAGCTTGAAGACCAGAGGGCATCGTCCCATCTTCAATGACTTCGTACAAACTCTAATCCTAAGCCATCGTATAACTCTCGACAACGGCGGTCCGAAATAGGTCCTGTATACCTCAAACGGATGCGCGGATTGCAGTTCTGAAAGTTCGAGTGGATATTACAGTGCCCGAGTGCCCGTACTACTAGACGACCCGACCCAAGAAACCCGGGCCCACCCTGGTCCACCCGGGCTTGGTGTACCATTTTGCAAGAGAAAATGACGAGGAAGCCTTGCCCAATTTGCTCTGCACTCACCCCATGCAGTGTACTTTCTCATTTTAAACACATGTGAGCTCATATATAGCCTCTTTTGTACCTAAAAAAGCCAGTGTTTACCCACTTTAAAGATATAGAAGTCTTCTTTGGCAGTCAACTATAAGCCTTCTCACACACTTTAGAGTCTTTCTCTTCATCTCTGCACACACCCTTCTTCACGTTGAGAGTCGTGTTGCTTGTTTTTGCCCGGACTTCGGTCCATGGTTTCATTTCAGTCTGTATTTATATATATATATATATATATATATATATATATTATATTTATATATATATTGACTAACATTATCGAGTTATGCCTCGATTGAGCCTAGACTTCGGTCTGGAGCATTTATTTGCTTATATATACATACACATATATATATATATGAACTATGTGTAGAACTTTGTTCGATGAGCCTAGATTTCATGCGAGGGTTTATCGCTTTAATATATATATACTTTATATATTAATCGTGTGCTCTGGACTCGCTCGATGAGCCCAATTTTATATCCTGAGCGCTTACTTACTTTTATAAATATATATATATACTTATATATATGAACCGTGGTCGAACTCTTTTCGATGAGCCCGGATTTTACATCCTATATGCTTTATTCGCTTATATATATATATATATATATATATATATATATATATATATGAACTATTGTCGAACTCTATTCGATGAGCGTGGATTTTATATCCGGTGCGTTTATTGCTTTTATATATATATATATATATATATATCTATATATATATATATATATACATTTTTTCGTCCCACCAGAAGTTTACTTCGTGGTGGTTGATCGCTTTTACAGCTTTCTTTACGTTTCGTCCTGCCTGGAGTTTACTTCGTGGCAGTTGATCGCTTTGTACAGCTTTCTTTAAATTTTGTCCCGCCAGGAGCTTCCTTCGTGGCGGTTGACCGTATTTACAACTTTATTTACGTTTTGTCCCGCCTGGAGTTTCCTCCGTGGTGGTTGATAGCTTTTACAGCTTTATTTAAATTTCTGATCCCCCGTGGAGGTGCTTCGTTGGTGATCATGTCTGTATATATATATTTACAGCTTTTATATATATACCTGCTTACTGCTTTCATACAAATTGTAGTATCTTGTGCATTTTCAGCTTTAAGCAGCTTGTAAATTATTCTGCGATGTCTGAACTTCCTCAAATGGTTCTAATACCCACGAGGAAGTCAGCATTATTTTGTACATTATTTTAATACGGATGCCTCGCATCTGTAAAATAAAATCAATCAAGCCGAGCACTTAATAAAATGAGAGTGTAGAAGGTCTCAATTACTATTGAGCATCAGGGTTTGAAAAAACCTCTTTTATAAAACATCATTGCCATATATTGGTTAAAATTGAATTTTTACATAAATTCAAACCCTGTGTATATAGGTGCGAACGAGGCCTCGCACTGCTTCTAAATAACAACACATTGACCCACATAAACACACATTCAGATAATAGTTTCTTGAAAAGAGGCGGTCACTGTGGTAACACGGATGTTGGGGGGGGGGTGCCTAACACCTTCCCTCCGCATAACCAAGTCCCCGGACCCTAATGAATCTCGGTTTCAATCAATTCGCTTAGCGATGTCACATCATTGGGTCAATGTGCAAACCTTTTCTCAGTTGTGTTGGTACAACCATTTAAAAAATCAACTGGCGACTCTTAACAGTCCATCATCGACATTATACATGTCGGACCTTAAGCCGCTATTACAATCTTTTCAAAATTGTTATCTGTTTGTGTGTGGATGTTGCATTTACATTTGATGAATGTGTACGAATGCATTTCCTTATTGCACTTAGTGCTTCGCACCATAACTGCTTGTGATATTAGTGCTTCACACCATATCTGCTTGTGATATTAGTGCTTCGCATATGTCATCATTTTCATACGGTGAGACGCAATGTATGTGAATGTATGTTGTGTGGTCCCTCCACCAGGAGGCTATCCCGTCGGTGTTTGATTACTAACTCGTGAGAAGACTAATTCTCTGAGGCTCAGGAAAGGCACCACCCAAATTCGGTCCAGTTGAAAGACCGGATTAACTTCCCGTCAAGTAGATTGCGATGATTTGGGAACCTTCATGCCAAAAAGCCGCGAAAGTAACCTAAGATAGGTCAGCCTCTGATAAACCCAAAACGAAAGAAAGTCTCTTCATGCTCTCATTTTAATTACTTGTAAACACAATTACTTGTAATTACATTCCATATCTATCTCCATGTAATGAGAAATATGAAAAAATGTGTACACATACATATTAACATGCTACAAACAGCTGACATCCGTTTTGCAGGATAAAATGCCTAAAATGGACACATCACAGAGCATGTAATTATACACATTCCCTAAATACTAAACTATGCAAGTCTTTCGCAGGGAACCAATCGGACCTACAACCTGGTCAAAGTCCAAAATGACTACAGGCCTACACTCAATCATGTCATCATCTGACCAGACTGACCTTAATCCAGTTTCTCGCAAAGAATTCGATGGATTAAGCAAACAAATTACATATTTGGTTGTTCTACTCAAAGAATTATACCAGTCTAATCAGGGTCCAAAAATACCCGTACATGTTGAATCCTCCACACAAGGGGGAACCCAGGTCATTACAATACCTGAACTGCAGTTGGATACGACCAACAAAACTCATGATGCTGCCCACCCCTAATCGGAGAGATCCGTTAATCGGTGACATCAAAAAGAAAGTCCTTCAAATGGAAGAGACCCTTCGTGCTATCAAAGGAATTGGAACACACGGGAGTGTTTCATATGATGATCTTTGCATTTTTCCTGGTGTTCATTATCCAGAAAAGTTTAAAACTCCTGACTTTGAAAAATATGACGGGTTTGGAGATCCTTACACACATTTAAAGGTGTTTATTGGAGAACTTGGATCTTATGTAGAGGACGAAAAACTCAGAATGCAATTGTTACAGAAAACTCTAACTGGAGAAGCCCGTTCATGGTACACAAGATTAGACAATTCGAAGATCCAAAGCTGGGAAGAGCTAGCACATGATTTCCTCACTCAATACAACTTTCAAACTCAGATGGCTCCTGATCGATATCAAATTACCAATATCAAGAAACAGTCTAACGAGTCTTTCAGAGAGTATGCTCAAAGGTGGAGACGCCTGGCTGCCCAAGTTAGTCCTTCCATGACAGAATTAGAGATGGTCATGAGTTTAATAGACATACAAGAAGCTCCGTTCTATGTGAGAGTTTTAGCCGGCATTGGCAAACCATTTTCTAAAATGGTCAAACATGGGGAGATGGTTGAGATGGGTTTGAAGTCCGAAAAGATTCAAGACCTAGCTGCCCTTAAAGCTGTTGCAGATCAGATCCAATCTGAAAATTATGGAAACAACCCCCGGAGGGTCCATAAAAAGAAAGAGGAAGATGTTTCCCTGATACAACAAGGTCAAAAAAGTAGTCAAAACATGCCTATTCAAAGGAGAAACTACACTCCCTTTCAAGCACAGTCTGCGAACCCTCCAATACCAAAAGGTGGAGAAGTCAAATGCCCTCGAGTGTTCATACCCTTAGGGGATACCCTCGAGAACATTCTCACTTTTATGACAACACAGAAGAAAATTACACATCTTCTTCCACCAGCCAAACCTAATGGACGGGGTTTCAATGCTGCTCAAAAATGTGCTTATCATGCCGAAGCACCTGAACATGATACTCAGGATTGTTAGGCCTTAAAACACAAGATCCAGGATCTGATAGACAATGGGGAAATCGTGGTCACCAAACCAGATCAGCCTCACATTCAAGACATCCCTCTTTCTCAACACAAAGAAGAAGAGGTCAACATGATCAATTGGAGCAACGGACAAAATTCCAATTTCAACTGTGAATCCTCCCAGACCCTCAAAGACGGTGATGACAGATGGGATTATTCCAAGTTCTAGTTCACAATAGAACGGAAGATGAAAGCACTATGCAAGCAAATTGAATAATTGGAAGAACTGGTGACTTATCAGCATCAAGTGACACGTCAGTTAATCAGCCAGGAGCATGCCAGTCTCCTACCTCTTGTCATGAATATTCCCTCGTCACTTTCAAAAAATGAAATGCTGGAAGACAAAGTGACAAAGAGAGCAAATGCCAAAGCCCATCGGGATTTCGCCAACAAAAGGGAATTCACCTATCTGGGCCAACCTATGGAAGAAATCCTTAATATGTTAATCAATGAAGTAAGGATCAGTTCCCTTCTAACTCCAATCAACCCTCATTCAGGATGGTACAATTCGGATGGAGTATGTCAATATCACTCCCGATCCTCGCGATCACAAAGACAGAAGAATGATGGGCACTCATACCACCTTATCCAAAATCTAATTGACGGTGGGTGTCACACTTAGCGATTTACGATATTGTATTACGTGCAAGTGAGAATTCAGGTCCTACTAAGTGGAAGAGTGTGGTAGCAGTTATATCCACTGAAACTGATGGGATTAACAAATCACTCACAATGCCAATAATTCAACACAAGGGAAGCAACAGTCCTTTGAAAGTGGCCGATCCCGAGCCAATCAACTTGTTGTGCAGAGCACAATATCTTATTATTAGATTGCGCAAAGTTTCGTGGAACTATGGAGAAGGTGAAGGATCCACCTCACATACAACTGTTGCAGTGTCGAAGGAAAACCCACTGTATCATCCCCAACGGGTGGTGAAGTCTACCATCAAATCAAAGGGGAAAATACCCATGGAGAAGATTGAAAAATTCCTCCGCACTATGGGTCGTAACAAAGCCACGGTGGTTTTAAGCTTAAAAGAAGCTCCACAATAAATATCAATTCTGGACTTGGTCCTAACTTCCGAGAATCACCGGAAGGTCTTGTTGAAGGTTTTAGAAGAAGCCTATCTACCAACATCAGTTGATACAGAAAAATTTCAACATCTGGTTGATCACATTTTCAACAACAATGTGATATCCTTCATTGATGATGGCATACTGCCCGAGGGGACCGGTCATTGCAAGCCGTTGCACATTGCGGTCTTGTCCTCCGGATACATGCTAGCTGGAGTCTTGAAAGATGGAGGTTCATCTCTTAATATCTGTCCATTTACTACCTTAGTGAAGATGAATATCAATCTCAACCGAATTCGGAGTAACCATACTATTATCAAAGCTTTTGATGGAGCCCGTCGGAATTCGGTCGGAGTAATTGAACTGCCAATCCAAATTGGTCCTCATACATTCTGCGTATCTTTCCATATACTCAAGATAGATTCGGGATACAACCTGCTCTTAGGACGACCATGGATCCATATGGCTGGGGCAGTTCCCTCCACTCTTCACCAACAGTTGAAATATATTATCAACAATAGCCTGGTCACGGTCAACGCTGAAATAGAGTGTCCTCAACACGGGGACATGCCTTCATCAATGCCAATGCAGATGTTGAACCAGTCGGTTTTCATGCCTTAGAAGTAAGCAATACCCAATACCATGCTATTGGAATGCCATTACCCGAACCCAAGATTTCTGTCGTGGTAATGTCAGCTACTCAATAAATGATGTCATTGGGTCATAAATCGGGACAAGGGATAGGTAAAGATTGCCAGGGTATCAAGTACCCAATTCAATTAGCCAGGCAGACTGGAACAGCTGGGCTAGGCTATTCTGCCAGTTCTAGTCACAGGAATCCTCATAAGCATCAGCAGGTTCCTTCAGCTTCAACCATACGACGTTTATCTTCGCCTTCAAACTCTGAGTCCGCACAACCTCCTGTAAAGGTGCCAGCCAATGTGATGGCTATGTTATTTCCCAAGCCGGTACCGATAAAGGAGAAATAAGTCTTTGTTCCAAATCCCGCAGTGGAAGAAGAGGAACGAAGAATCAAGCAAGACGTCATCCGAATGATGTCAGGCATACACATCATTGTTAATGATGAACATACCAATAGATACACCCCAAACGAAGATTGCCCAGATGTAATGGCCATCATTCGGGACAGGGAGGATGATGGCAATCCCTTCATCACTGCGGTCCACCTGGACTTTGCCCTTGCCAATTGGAACAACACTCCTTTCATTGGTCGTCAAAGGTAAAGCGGGCAGAAAATCTCTATGCCCTGTAGATATAATAACTGCTTACTTTTCTGTACAGTAATAGCAGTTTATTTTGCCAGTATATGCTAACACTGTATGATCAACACATTTCATATATACTAAGTGAAAGCATATTTTGTTTCAGACTCACGAATTTAGATGTGCTCAGACTTTGCCGACACTGATGCCTCTTCTCCCCAAGGATTGTACCTTTGATGTAGAGATGAGTTCAGCCTTGATGGAAATACAGGATGCCATTGAAGTGCCTCTAGAAATTCAAGAATGGGTCAAAAACAAACCCAAACCCAACCTTGATCAAACCACTTCTTTCAATCTCGGAACCTTAGAAAGCCCTAAGTTAATCTAGATTGGTTCAGATCTTACCCCAAACCAACGGAATGACATGGTTACGCTATTAACCCGATTCCAGGATGTGTTTTCATGGTCTCATGAAGACATGGTGGGTTTGTCCACCGGCTTTGTCCTTCATCGCCTTCCCATTAAAGAGGGATTTAAGCCAGTCAAGCAAAAGCTCTGTCGATTGAAACCTGAGTGGAGTTTAAAGGCGAAAAAAGAAATTGTGAAATAATTTCAAGCTGGCATCATCATGGTGTCTACATATCCTGAGTGGATATCCAACATTGTTCACGTGCCTAAAGCTGGAGGGAAGGTGCAAGTTTGCGTGGATTACCAGGACTTGAACAAAGCTTGGTTAAAAGATAGCATTCACGTGCCATTAATATGACACCCCCAAATTCAAGTACTTGAAACCCAAACTCAGTGCTTCACGATACCATTTCTATGAGCGGAATAATACTAATAATAATAACAATAACATAGATTATCAAATTTAATTTACATATTATCAGAGTTTTCAATCCCAAGTACGAAACCTTTAAACATTCGTTACATTACATGATAATTAATATATATCATCATTATCCTAATAAAGTCTAGTTATTACAAAAGATAACATTATCATTCATTCATCGACCTTCCCTTTCCCTTTGTTCTTGGCGAGCCTTGAAAGTTGTTCATACTTAGTCGAAAACATTTAAATTAAGCAAGGATGAGCATTTGAGTGCCCAAAGAAGTAATAAAGAACAATAACAATTAGTCGAATGAATTAAATGTTTTCTTTGAACGATACTTCTACAACGAATCAACAGTTGTGAAGTAAGCTGAACCAATAATAAACAACATATCATTTCGATTTCAAATTTTTGAAACTACGTATTGACTATAAATGATGATCATTTGACAAACTATGAACATTGTTTTCTATTTTCGAAAAGGTTAAACAGAACCTCATCTGTAAACCGTCATAACTTACGGGCACGGGGGGTGATCAACCCGTTATGCCCTATATTGATCAATACTACATTATAGGATGATATTTTCGTCCAGCATTTCCGCCTTAGGCGCATAAAAGTTTCCCATATTTGGGATGTTCATACCAGTCTTGAATCCGAACCAAAACAATTCAGTTGGATAACAATAAAGTTCTTATCTTATTCAATAACAATTTTAAGTTAGTGTCTAGCCAGATCAAATAGCTTAGACAACTTTTAATTCAACTTGTACATACTGGACACCGATAATTATGTATCAACATGTGATAAAATATAATGATTATCCAAGTGAGGACACTTGTATAACCATGTTTAGAAATCAACGAACAGAATATATTTCTTGATCTACAATAACAGAATTAAGGAACTTGTACAACAGATTATAATTTAATAACTTACTTATACAGAATCATTGCATAAGTATCTACAAAGGTTGAAATATTTGAACAATTGAAAAGAATAGTTTAGATATTATCTTACGGATGTTCATTGCATAAAGTAAATGCAAAGGGTTAGATACTTGTCTTATCTGCTGCTTACACAACTTAGATTTATCTTTTATATCAAGCCCTATCATTAAATAGATCATTCGTTTGATTAGAATAACATATGATATCATATTGTACTGCTATTTGCAGTCAGCACATATCCTAATCACATTGTCATGTAAGTTTAACAACCATTGAATCACAAATAAATATTTATCAAGTCAACCTATCTAAGTCCAGATCAATTTTTGAAATATGACAGTGTATTGAGAACTTTATCGGGTAATTATCGAGTCTGAGACTCTAATCCGTAACTTAGTATCAATCATATTATTTTTAAATGACTTATAATAATTTTTAAATATTTATTATAATTTATAATGAATTTTCAAACATCGGAATCATTATTAAATGATTTAAATATTAAATAATTTCATTATCATTAACATTTAATTAATATTAAACTATTAATGAAACCATTGCTAAAATATTAAAGTTATTTATAATAACTTAGAATATTTTAAAGTATTAATATTACCCTTAAATGATTTTTAAAATATTTAAAATCATTTTAAATAATTATCATTAATATTAAAGTATTAATGTATTATTTATCAAAATATTAAAAGTCATTAAGTATAACTTAATAATATTTTTAATTCATTTATATCCTTTTAAATGATTTTTAAATTAAAATCATTTTTAAACTATTTATTTAATATCATTATTAAATAAATTTTAATATTATTAATAATAAATTAATAATCATTAATATTAAATTATTAATGAAATTATCCTTTAAATATTAAAAGTTATATTTTATAACTTAAAATATTTTTAAACTATTTATTTTTATTTAAAATGATTTTTCTAATTATAAAATCATTTTAATTAATTATTTAATATAATTACTAATTAAATCTAATAGCATTAATATTAAATAATTAATGAAATTTGTCTTAAAATATTAAAAGTTATATTTTATAACTTAAAATATTATTAAATACCTTTTATCATTTAAAATTATTTTAACATAATAAAATCATTTTTAATCAATTTATTTAATGCATTTATTAAATAAATAAAATATAAATAATATCCAAATAATTATGAATATTTATGATAATATGTCCAATTATTAAAAGTTAAATTTTATAACTTCAAATAATTTTTGAAACTATTTTTGGAATTTTTAATAATTAATTTCTATTTTTAAATGATTTTTGGAAAATAAATTAAATAAAATTATTAAATCCAAAATCGTTATAGCCTTTAGTGATGTAAAAGCGTCATTTTAGGTGTTCTTGAGCCACCAAGAACATTCATAGCACAGTTTCGGGTGACCTACTTTGACCAAGTATTAAACACTGATCTTATTATTTCTGGGCAATCTACTGACTGGAGGTTGTAGTACACGTGCAACACTATAGGATCCAACAACAACCAAAGTCATAACATGCATAACATAGAAGATATAAGAGCCTAAAGTAGTTGTCAGAGGCTGTTCTTCATTTCTGGGTTGCCCATAAATGAAGAACAGTTCGAGTATGCATCTTTGGGCTTCCACAACTTGTGATCTAAGTGTTGTTTTTGTGATATAAAAGTTACAGCTTGTAAAAAACATGTAACTTAAGAGATATATCACAAAACATTACCATAACATCAATAGAATCATTAGATCCAACCTGGTCAAACCTTGTCAGAAATAAGCCTCTTTCAGTTTCTGGAAATTTCCAGAAAAGTTAAGTCGATCATGAGTGGCCTACTTTGACCACTTGCTACAATCTACCTGATGATTATCTACACGATCTAAAGTCATGGATCTATAGTTAGAGAAACAGGCTACACATGAATTACAATAACATCAACAGAACATGCAAAACCGGACAGATCTAGTCACACAAATATACTGTCAGACCGATCTGGGCATAATCTGGGCTGCCCAGATTTCTTCCCTCGTCGATGTCGGTCAACTTTGATTTCATCAAATAACTTCCATTCTAGACATCAAATGACCCTGATTCATTTTGCAGATTACATAGCACATTACAAGCTACACATAACAACTTAAAAACAACAAAAACCATGATCAAGCAAAGATCTGTGGCCACTGACATTCGTTGTCAGACCACAGTTGAACTTTTTTCCAGATTTTGCAAATCTTCAAATCCGAGCCTCTAGATATTATGGATTTAACATCTAGCAACCCAGATCATCATTAGACAATATAACCAACATGTTTTAACAAAAATTTCAAACATCAAACAACAAAAAATTGGACAGAAATCAAGCTAGGGTTTTTATACCTTTATGAACAAATGCTTGGATCTATGGTTCTGATTTGCTAAAGGTGTTCGTGGGGCTTGAATTGGGGACTGAAATACTTATGAAATTCGTGGGTTTTAGAGAGAGAGGCTCACGGTTGAGTGTTTGTGCAAAATATGAGCTAGCAAGTGACATTTTCTCTCTCTTAATCTATTTATACTACATAGATGCAATGTATGTAACTTGCAAGGTGTCAAAAGAGATAAGCTTGGATGATATATAGAGCATGTGCTATAATCTAGAGTGATGACTTGACAAGATATGGAAAGATTTGCAAGAAACCTATTAAAAATAAATCCAAAAAGGCTATTTTAGTAAACTAACAAAGTAATTTAAGGGTATTTTTGTCCATGATGCTTGAATCTAGGTTAAAATCAATAGATCTTAACCCTTAAGGTTTCCCAAATAATTTATAGGGTTTAAAATTTTAAGTTTAAAGTTTAATAAAATTTTAATTAGACCACACTAATTAAAATTAAGGGTTTTAATAGAAAATTAGGGTTTTAAAATAATTAGGGTTCCTAAATAATAATTAGGGTTTCAAATTTATAAATTAAGGTTTCAAATAATTAGGGTTCCTAAATAATAATTAGGGTTTCCCTAATTAACCTTAAATTCTATAATACTCAACATTAATCAAATAACACAATTTCTTACCCATCATAAACTCCGGTTTGAGTTTCAAATTAGGGTTACTAGGGTTTGTCATGATACACCATAATTGGCCAACCATTGTCAGTCCGTATACATAGAGTACATATTTATAGCACTAAAAATTAAAATATAATTAATATTATATATATTTATTATTATTATCATTCTTTATTCCAAAACCAGAATTAGGGTTTGGATTCCATATCTGATTTACCTTGCATAAACAGCTTTATTAATTAAGTTAAAATATTTAACTTAATAATCCGAACTAAAATTCATATAAATAATTAATAACTATAATAGCTACAGTAACCATTCCTTATATTATTTAAATAATGTAATATCATATTTCCTTTGAAAAAAATAAATAATAAAAACATTTCTACAATAAAATTAATTATTATAAAAATATAATTTATAATGATCATTAATTCTAAAATAAAATTATTTATAAATATTAATGTAATAAATATATTTTTATTTACCACATAAATATATACACATTATCTTGTACAAATTCTCATCCTAAAAATATAAAAAAATTATACGCAAAATTTATGTTTTATTTATATAGAAAATATCGGGTTATTATAATTTATCCACATTCTCATTGACAATACTACGCAATACGAAATGTACTCCTTTGCTGATTGCTTTGTGGGGTATCATCAGATCATGGTTGCTGAGGAAGATCGTGAGAAAACTACTTTCATCACGCCTTGGGGAACCTTTTGCTATAGACGGTTGTCATTCGGCCTCATCAATGCCGAAGCCACCTATCAACGAGCTATGATGGCTCTTTTCCACGACTTAATGCACAAAGAGATCGAGATCTATGTGGATGCCATCATTGTCAAGTCCAGGAAGGAGGATGACCCTATAGACCATCTCAGAAAATTGTTCAACAGGTTGCGTAAGTACAACTTGAATTTGAATCTAGCTAAATGCGCCTTTGGCGTTAAATCAAGCAAGTTGCTAGGATTTTTAGTCAGCCACAAAGGGATTGAGCTGGATCCTACCAAAATCCAGGCTATCACGGAAATGCCCATTCCTCAGACAGAAAAGGAAATATGGGGATTTTTGGGAAGAATCAACTTCATTAGCAGGTTTATCTCTCAACTCACCGCAACCTGTGAGCCAATTTTTAGGCTATTACGGAAGAACTCCTCCGTGAAATGGAATGATGAGTGCTAGAATGCCTTCCTTACAATTAAAGAATAGCTAGCCAAAGCTCCTATGTTGGTACCACCCAGGGATGATGTTCCCCTGTTCATGTACCTTTCTATAAGTGACAATGCCATGGGCTACATGCTGGGACAAAAAGATGATAGAGGCCAAGAACGAGCTATCTATTATCTCAACAAAAGATTCAGCAACAGTGAACACAAGTACAGTCTGATCGAAAAGACGTGTTGTGATTTAGCATGGGCTTCCATGAGGTTACAGCATTACCTCCATGGTCACACAACCCATCTCATATCCCGCGTGGATCCTCTCAAATACGTGTTCAATAAACCCATATTAAATTGCTGGCTGTCCAGATGGCAGTTGATCCTACAATAATTTGACATCGTATATGTGACTTAAAAGTCCATCAAAGGTCAAGGAATCGCGGATCAACTATGAAACAACCCGGGTCAAATTCCGTGTCCGAAATAAATCTTGGGTCAAATCCCAAGTCCGAATCGAATCTATCAAAATAAGGCCTCAAACTACTGGCCCAATAGTATCTTCTTGGGTCATCTTAGCCCACCACAGGCTCCCAAAAGGTCATGACTTGAAGGTACTATTGGTAGTAACTTATTTCCTTATATGTAGACAAATTTTTCCCTCTATCTTTCGATGTGGGACTGGGGTGATACAAATTGGCCGCCCCACCTTCAGGGGATTTCAAACCCTTGGAAACATATTTCCCCGATGAAGGAGTAATGACAATTCAAAGAACACCATCGAGATAATCTGCTACCAATCATGGAAGATGTATTTTGATGGAGTCATTATTATTGAAGGTTCTGGAGCCGGAGCAGTTCTAGTATCTCGTGCGTGGGAGCAATATCCGTCGTCATAGTCAAATTGCGCTTTATCGCACCCAATAATATGGTGAGTATGAAGGTCATCGCCTCATGGGGCTAAAACTTGCCCGCTCAATGGGCATCAGTGATTAATCGTATTTGGAGATTCAGAGTTGGTAATCAGATAATCCACCGAAATCTATCAAACCAAGGAACTACATTTGCTGCCCTACCATCAGCAAGTTTTACAGATGGTTTTGGAGTTCGAAGAAATCTCATTTCTACACATTCCTCATAATAGGAATGACTTTGCGAACTCATTAGCTACTTTGGCCTACTTGATTCGTATATCAGATAAGGAACACTTACCAAGCGTCACAATTTCCCTGCACAAGGCCCCAGCCTATGGGAATTACGTTGGAGAAGTATCAGATGAGCTACCTCCCATCCAATATCCTTGGTATCAGCATATCAAGGAATACCTACGAGATGGATATACACCCGCTGAAGTAAGCCCGACTGAGAAAAGGCGGATCCATCGACTTGCTATGAAATTCTACCTGAGTGGAGATGCGCTCTACAAAAGAGATGCAGGACTAGGTCTCCTCAGATGTTTAGACAAAGATCAAGCCCAAAGGCTTATGGATGAAATCCATGGTGGAGTCTGTGGCCCCCACATGAGTGGCCCCCTCCTTGTCAAGAAAGTCCTCAAGACAGGACATTATTGGCTATCTCTCAAAGCTGATTGCAATGACCACGTCAAGAGATGCTATCAGTGCCAGATTCATGGGAATGCTATACACGCCCCTCCACGGGAACTCCACAATATGAGTTCACATTGGCCCTTCTCAATGTGGGGAATGGACGTTATCGGGTCCATTGAGCCTAAAGCCAGTAATGGTCATCGATTTATCTTCACCATGATCGACTACTTCACCAAGTGGGTAGAGGTAGCCTCCTTCCCCCGGGTTACTAAAGAAGTCATCATTGCTTTCATCAGAAACAATGTCGTTTGTCGATAAGGACAACCAGAGGTGATTGTGTCAGACAATGCTAAGAACCTCAACAACAAAATGATGGAGGAATTATACAGTAAATTCCACATCAAACATCTTAACTCTGTCATCTATCGTCCGAAGATGAACGGTCTTTATTGAAGGCTAACAAAAACATCAAGAAGATTATGCAAAAGATGTCCGCCAACCACAAAGATTGGCCTGACCTATTGCCTCTAACTCTGTTAGCCTACAGAACCTCAATGCATACTTCCACTAGGGCAACCTCCTACGAATTAACCTATGGGATGGAAGCAGTACTCCCCATAGAAGTTGAAATGGAATCCCTCCGAGTGTTGATAGACGCCACCGGATGAAGACCAATGGAGTGCGAGACGGTATCACCAATTGTCTCTAATAGACGAAAGGCGAACCGCGACAATCTTCCATGGTCAGTTATATCAACAAAGGATCGCCAGATCCTATAACAAAAAAATACGGCTATGGCAGTTTAAACAACATGACTTGGTTTTGAAGAAGATCCTTGACAACCAAGATCAATCTAAGGGAAAATTTGCTCCTAACTGGGAAGGCCCGTTTGTTGTCAAGGAGGTATTGACAGGAGGCGCTCTCTGATTACAAGAAATGGATGGCGATGAATTTCCACAACTAATCAACTCAGACACCGTGAAACGATACTATGTCTGAAGTTTCCATCAAGCAAACACCCTGATGTTAGACCATCAGATCACCATTCATTCCGGTTCTTTAACCCTTTACCACATACAACTCTTCCATACTTTGCCCCTCAGGGAAACATACTTTTCAAGCCAGCAGCCTGGCTCCTTTGTGTTCCTATGACTTAGGTCATCCCACTACGGATTGAACCTCTTGCGTTTGCAGTTTGGCTACCCATACATGGGATCAAACTTCTCCTACCTACAATTTATCCTCAACCTAGGATTAAACTTTCTCCTCCCAGCACTCTGACCTGCACATGGGATTACGCTTTTCATCTCGCCTAGAGGGGCGAACTAAGCCGACCTGATCTCTTCTTCAATAGGAGTACGTAGGCAAGCATTTCATATGGCCCGGTAGCAATAAAACAAAAACAACAAAAACATTTCTACCCATACAAAAACAAAAACATTCCTACTCCATTTCTGCCATACACAGCGTTGAACCTCTTACACCAAGTTCGAACTACGCAGACTTGATCTTCTCTTCAATAGGAGTACGTAGGCAGCCATTCATGGTTCGGTCTCACCCCCTACCAAAACACAAACCATTGTCAACTGGTACTGGGATCACCTTTCAATCCACTACATTTCATTCGGCTTCAGACCAAAGGGATGGAATTACCTGAACTCCACCCAAATAAGAGATTCGGCGACCATCTAAGTTGCGGTCATACCTTGAAGAGCAACACCAATCCATAAGATGTGGAATTAACTAGGCTTCTCCTAAATAGAAGTACTGGCGACCATCTGTGGTGCGGTCAATCTCAGAGAGAAAAGCCACACTCCTCTCCACATTTTCATTCAGAAACCAGTCCCAAGACACCAAAGATGGTAGGGATACATACAGATTGATGATCCATTCTGAACTATCCAGAGACAACTCAATGTCCATCCACCTAGGAGGAATTCAGAATACATCAAGATCACAAGCCCTGAAGCAGCAGGTAAAATATCAAGCAAGTAGCAAAGCATATCTAAAAGGAAAGTGATCCAAAAATATATTTCCCTGTCATATATATAATGTTGTTTGATATATACAATGTAAATTGTACATGACAAAATGGCTAAGCTAGTCAGTGCAGGTAAATACAAGCTCATCTACAAGTCAAGGTATATGCGAGCTAACAAGCCCAACATGGCGTCTCTCTCAGAAGATGGAGGTGAAGATGTGGTCTCCTATACGAGAATATCCACATGACCCAACAGATCTGCAGCCATCTGCATGGTGACCATATGATCATCAATATATGAGCTCATCTCTGTGATCATGCCAGTGGTAAAGGACCTCACGGCAGTACTATCTGTGACGGCTACATCCTGGGCATATATGGAACTATCTCGCTCAACTATCATGGCATCTCTGGCTAATCTAGCTTTATCCCGCTCAACAACAGCGATATCTCTGCGAGCTAATGCCTCATCTCTCTCTAATAGAGTTGCGTCTCTCCCATCAAGGGCAGTCAACATCATAGATCGAGCCTGATCTCTCTCAAAAGTCATCAGATGAAGACTCTGCTCAAAGTCTTTGTCTTTGAGTCTTTGAATCACAATAAATACTAATCTTGGGAGAATCCAGAGAAATCTTTGGCAACCCAATGAGGGCTCCTCCTCGATATAGGAATCGATGTCCTCCATGGGCTATACATTGTCTGACTCACTATCTAGTACTGTAGATACTGTTGCAGTTGATAAAATCTCTGTCTCCATCCATGCGGAATACTCTGAAGAACAACTCGGATGGCTCACAGAAAAAGCAGTTATCTCCCGCTGATCCCAACAAACATTTGCACGGGATCGGTCCTCTACTGAGAGATATCGAGAAGTTGAACGCTGACCTATCGCCCCCTCAAAAGGATGAAAATCTCGAACCCGGTCAAATTGTGACATCACGGCCAGTGGGTGATAAGTAGTCACGCCCCTCAAACCCCCCAGAGGGAGGTAGTCCATGCCTGGATCATGAGTAATGAAGCTGTATGGTGAGCTAAGCCCTGAACACGGCAATATGCTGAATGGATCTCTGATGTCTGCCAAAAATGTGGAGCAAGACAGAGCACCTTTACACTCTGATGGCTGAAAGGAGTATGACATGGCTGTATCATGGGTGAAACAATATCCATGCCGTCTAAAGGTACCAATCGGTCTCAAGTGTGACATAAACCACATGTACAACGTGACCGAACTACCCATGAACACTCCTATCAGATAAGTGCAACAGTAGGATGCTGATCGCAGGGTCTCTGCTACAATCATAGGTATAATGGTGCGACCCTCCCTGAGAGCTCTCACGGCCATGATGACACCTATGTCTATCTCATCCATGTACCGTGGCATATAGACATACGACAATATGCATAGCATCAGTACATCAACCCTGGCCACACGCCAATGGTCCTCCGGTGCGGTGAAATCCCCAGAATGTCGTGAATAGCTATCCTCCGAGCCAAATCTGTCATACAGAAAATGCTGGGATATCACGTGGCCAGATGTCAGCTCATCATACACTACTCTGCACCGCAATCCAGTGAGAGTCATGAACCGTCTACTCGTGTCTCCCAAAGCCATGTGCACGCAAGGTCTGTCTAAAGGCATCATCGTCAATCGTGCATACTCCTCCAGAGTAGGAGTCAACTCATGGGTCCCGAATCGGAAGACCTGCCTATCCGGTACCCAATGCTCTAGCATCCTGTCCATAAACCCTATGGGAACCTGAAAAGTAATAAGGTCATGGTATGCTGCAGCAACTGATCTACAGTCACTCTGTCTGGTGGTGACATACTATCGTACCACGATCGCATACCCAATGCCACTAATGACGGTGCAGTATGATCTATACGGCTAACTGTCGAGAAAGACATCTGTGCGGGCCGTGTCATAAGACAATCCAGGGGTCAATGCCGAATATCTCTGGACATATATACATATACATAACATGATACATGCATAGCAGATAATAGATGGCAATATGATATAGGGAATGGAAAAAACTGTGCATACATTCCTAAGTATATAATCATCTAATACATCATCTCTGTACAACTAAAAATACAGGGAAATGGGGCACAGACGCCCTACTACTAACAGAGTCCTATCAAAAGATATAGCGAGAATGGGGTATATCCACCCAATATCTAACAGAGACCTATCAAAAGATATAACGAGAATACGCATCAGAAGAAGATCATAGTGTCGATGTCCACATCATCAATCCTGTCCACCTGATGTAACTCCTTATGAGTCACTGGATCTCTATCAAAAGAGATATCAGGCCTATATAGAGGAGGATCTGTGCCAGCAAAACCGAATGGGTCATCTCAAGGGCCAGCGCCTGAGGTGGAAGGATTAAATGAAGCCGCCTCTGCCAGATCTCTGCCCAAATACTAGATAAATATATGTGCATGGTCCAACTGCTAGGTTAAACTATCAATCTGTGTCATATGAGTCGGATCTCTGACACAAGCTATCCAATCCATCATCATCACGGATCCTGGAACCATATCCCCCATAAACTATGCGGCGCGGGACTGGGCTCCAATAGTACGAGGGAACCACCAACGCTGGAATGTCTCCTGAGTACATGGACCCTCTGATAATGCAAAACTGTCAACCCCCAACAATGGGATATCCGTGATGGGTCATTGTGATACAGGCCAATGACGCTTAACAGGATGCAAGATCGGCATGCAAATCTCCCCTGTGGTGCTCCTAATAGTACGCTCTCCTAAATAGAGCTCCCAGCCTCCATCTGTGAAGAGAGGAACTCTCCTGGTGGAAATCACGTACTCGACTCCAGTCGGGTATCCATCCTCAAAGATGATGGTCAAGTCTTCCCCTGTATAGGGAATCCATGTGATGGTATCAGCTGTCAGTAACTCCAGCTGCATACGGCAGTGAGTGAAACCCTCTGATACAGGGACCTCCGGTAAAATGAAATGATACCATCGTCGTCCTCGTGGATAAGTATCTAAACCTAACACACTAATAGGACGCAAGCATGGGAGCCTCTCATAGGCGTAAAACTGCCAACACAATGGCAAAACATCTGCTATCAGTAAACACTCTTAACCTATAAGTAGGAAATAACAAGAGAAATACTCACCAGTAGAAATGGATAGAAGCCTAGCCAAGCCTCGGTCAAACCCTGTGAGCGCATACGCATGCCCCGGAGGAAATAGGCAAAAGTATAGGAGCCCCAATCATACTCTCCGATAAAGTCCACATCACGAGTGGCGCTGATCAAAGAGAAAGATACCGTAGAAGAGTTATCTGCTATGAAGCAGCCTCTAATGATCATCGGGAACAATCGCCGTAGAATGCGATCCCTGATTCTAACATCATCAGGCATGGGCTCACTCAAAAGCCCGCTCATAGTATCTACGCTCAAAGGACCCGAACAGACAGTCCTGCCTTTGAGCGCCTCCGCCGGAACTCCAAACAAGGATCTGACGGCAATAGAGGTAATATTCGTCATGCAAGGCACTGGCTCCCCTCCAAACTCCATACCTATGATAAATCGCCAATCCATCAACGTCATCATCACCTCGCAATCCAAATAGATGGGTGACCGAGTCTCGATGAAACCATCGCCGATAATTCCCAGAGGTAACCCCAAGGACAACGACGGGGAAGGATGGAGAAGAATGCCCCGAATCCCCACTCATGCACTACCGCTCTATAGTCAAGATGAAGCACCTGGTACATGGAGTGAATGCTGAACCAGTTCCCTCGAGGCTGTGTAAAACCCGGAACCTGCATGAATTGCAGATCAACATCAAAACCCTTTTCTCCTCATCAATAGGAAAGAAGAAAGATCAAAGTCTAACGCCATACCTTGTTAGCGTGCAAATACATTAATGGATTTCTGCTCAAATCACCCAGAAGCTCTGGGTTTGCCACCTGAATACTCGGGAGCTCCCTACGAGGGACATGTATAGCAGGAGCGGGATCCTCAATAGGAATATCCTCATCAACGTCCTCAACGTCTAGCACGTCTGCCCGGACTGGACGAATCACGGCCTCCACCAATCGAAGAGGCTATCTCACAGAGCGGGGATGAGGCACTTCAGAAGCCCTCCTCCGTATACCAGAAGTGGTCCTGCGGGAACTACTCGGCTGATCCAGATCCATGATATCTGGACAACAACTCTCTAAATCACCTCTGAAAGGGTGTGGCATTTCCTTACTTGGAGCTTTCTAAAATGCATTTTATGACTATATTCATGCATGCATTTACTTTAACATACAATAGAGTTAAAATGCATGACTATCCAATGCCTACATTTTGAAAATTTTTGCTATAGTCCCCTTTGAAAATAAGACTATCCACATACACATAAGCATGTCTAGGTGGCCATTCAGTAGCACACCTGCCCCAAAGTCATATACATAATATATGCATTAAAAATCAAAACAATCATGCATAAGGTTAACCTCAGTATCAGGAGTACTTTGCCTTTCTACCTTTTGCTCATTGGATCTCAAATAGGACAAAAAATAGCAGAAAAGGTGCCAATTTGATTGTCTCAAAAGTCAAAATTTTCACATCATTATGTTCAGCATGGTTTAATACTAACATTTACTATGTTGAATATTTTTTATCAGGTCATTTGTGCATACACAATCACTACTATGTGTTTAGATGCATTTCATGCTATAACTCAAAATCCAACGAATAAAAACTGGAAAAAATACATGCATACGTTACCAGGATAGTGTAGAACACTTGTATGGTGACAGAATTTGTAGAAAATAGCCCGAACTCAGCAGATCTGAAGGAGGCTCACGGATTTCTCTTCGCCCGACAACTTAAAAATGACTTGTGAAGACCAACCTACTAGATTTTATCATCCACGATCGGTACCGCAGCTCATCATCTCATGGTGAATCAGTGCACCTCTGGCACCCCCTATGTGGGTCCCAGCCCTCTGACTTGGTCCAGTTTGAGTTGCAAAGGAGTTCTTACGAACTAAAAAGGTTAAATCAGGAATAAAAACACCACGTGATTAAGTAAAACATCATGCAATCCTGGTCTTCTCAGATGAAACTTTGAGTCTGTACATCGCCCATTAGTAAGCACACGAACACGAGGTATACCCTGCCAATGATCTCATTTGTCATAAATCACATTCGGCAATACCATATACTGGTCTGATGCCGCCAACTCCGGGTCATTACACCCTAAATGAGTCCCCGACGGGGGTTACAACGTGAGTCCCCGATGGGGGTTACAACGTGAGTCCCCAACGGGGGTTACAACGTGAGTCACCGAAGGGGATTACAATGTACAGTTAAGCCATTGACACACATATCAATGAAGGTCAAACAGCCTTGACGTTATCTCAGTCGGTAGCGATTAAACCTATCAGAGCTCTAGAGCTATTCGAGGATTTCAGGATCGATTACTCATATTCCCCAGTGGATCCCCATAGAATGTTCTGTTGATTCACACGTCAGCGAAGGTCAAGCAGCCTTGACAGTATATCCCACAGGATTTTTCAACTGTTGATTCACATGTCGATGAAGTACACGTCAACGAAGGTCAGACATCCCTGACAGCATTTGTTGTTGGCAGTAAATACAACAGAATCGTGACATATTCTGGCGATACCAACCAGGAAAGGTCAACGTCATCAAAGAGGATAGATTATGGAATATGTTATACACATCCTCAAACAGATCAAGCTTTATCCCCACGGATCTCTTATACATAAAGAAGTACATCTTCAGGATCAAGTCATTATCAAAGACACAAGAATTTGGTGATAACTCCAACATCGACATCCTAACAGATTCAGATTACACATCAAATCTGGTCATCATTGCCAATCCCCAGTTAAAGCAACAGGGAGCCAGCAATCATCCCTAACATGTTGGGCTACAACCCCGTACACATGCATCATTCATTTGCCTCATGTTGCTAAATATAGTACCATATTTGTCTTGTTGCATTTCAAGTGTCTAAGATTCTTTATCCTACCCCTGCATCACCATGCATGAGTATGATAAAGAGGGGCATCTGTAGGCACTCGAAATTATTTATACTACTGTCTCTAACGTTGCAGGAGGATAGATTCGTCTTTTAAGAGGGAACCCTGAAAGACAATCCATATCCATACCGGATACTACCAGAAGTTCAGCATCAACCTAGAACACACACTGGGAGTAACAATTCCAACCTCGGAGATAACCCCAAGGCGTGCAGATCCAATACCGGAACACACACCGAAGAAGATCGATTATTCTCGGAGATAACCCCGAGGTATCCAGTCTCAATCCCAATCATGGGAATAGCCTCCAACCTTGGTGATAACCCCAAGGAGTGCAGTTTCGACGATAAACCCAAAAATGTTTGTTTTAAATGCGACCAGCTTCAATCTCGGCGCTCAAAACGAGATACACTGTACCAGCCCGGAGACAACTCCTGGAGGATAGGCGCACCTCAAAGATGACAATGAGGACCTTCAACAATTGCAGCAGTCCAATCTCAGCGAAGCCTGAGCAACGTCTGCTTTATCAGCCCAATCCGGTGATAACACCGGTGAGGGGCAACATCATCATCTCACCAACATGATGCCACGCCACGTCATCTCAACATCTCTACACAACGATACCCCACAAGACTAACCAATCCCGAGTGACTATTGTGCGGGGTAACTGATGGAAGTTGAAGCTTACATCTTCAATGACTTCGTACAAACTCTAATCCCATGCCATCGTACAACTCTCGACAACGGCGGTCCGAAATAGGTCATGTATACCTCAAATGGATGCCCGTATTGCACTTCTGAAAGTTCGAATGGACATTATAGTGCCCGAGTGCACGTACTACGAGACGACCCGACCCGAGAAACCGGGGCCCACCCGGGTTGCCTCTGGTACACCTGCTGCTCAGCCGCAGGTACACCTCCGGCTCAGCCACAAGTACACCTCCGGCTACTTCGTCTATAAATAGAGGGCTTGGGGTGCCCATTTTGCAAGATAAAACGGCGAGGAAGCCCTGCCCAATTTTCTCTGCACTCACCCCAAGCAGTGTACTTTCCCATTTTAAACACCTGTGAGCTCATATATAGCCTCTTTTGTACCTACAAAAGCCAGTGTTTACCCACTTTAAAGATATAGAATTCTTCTTTGGCAATCAACTGTAAGCCTTCTCACACACTCTAGAGTCTTTCTCTTCATCTCTGCACACACCCTTCTTCACGTTGAGAGTCGTGTTGCTTGTTTTTTGCCCCGACTTGATCCGTGGTTTCATTTCATCAGTATATATATATATATATATATATGACTAACATTATCGAGTTATGCCTCGATTGAGCCTGAACTTGATGCTGAGCGTTTATTTTCTTATATATATATATATATATATGAACGTAATGTCGAACTTTGTTCGATGAGCCTGAACTTGATCTGAGCGTTCTTTGCTTTAATATATATATACTTATATATATTAACGTGTGTCGGACTCATTACGATGAGCCCGGATTTTATATCCCAAGGCGTTTACTTCTTTATATATATATATATATATATATATATATATATAACTGTGGTTGGACTATGTTCGATGAGCCTGGATTTTATATCCGGAGCGTTTACTTGCTTTTATACATATATATATATATATATACTTATATATATATATATATGAACTGTTGTCGAACTATATTCGATGAGCCTGGATTTTATATCCGGTGCGTTTATTGCTTTTATATATATATATATATATATATATATATATATATATATACATTTTTTCGTCCCACCTGTAGTTAATTCGTGGTGGTTGATCACTTTTACAGCTTTCTTTACGTTTCGTCATGCCTGGAGTTAACTTCGTGGCAGTTGATCGCTTTGTACAGCTTTCTTTAAATTTTGTCCCGCCTGGAGCTTCCTTCGTGGTGGTTGACCGTATTTACAGCTTTATTTACGTTTCGTCCAGCCTGGAGTTTCCTCCGTGGTGGTTGATAGCTTTTACAGCTTTATTTACATTTTTGATCCCCCGTGGAGGTGCTTCGTGGTTGGTGATCATGTCTGTATATATTGTAGACACTCAAAATTTTATGTACTACTGTTACTAACATTGCAGGAGGACAGATTTGTCTTTTAAGAGAAAAACCTGAAAGACAATCCAAATCCATACCGGATACTACCGAAAGTTCAGCATCAACCCCGGATCGCAATCTGGGAGTAACAAATCCAACCTCGGAGATAACCCCGAGACCTGCAGATACAATACCGGAACACACACCGGAAAAGACCGATTAATCTCGGAGACAACCCCGAGGTATCCAGTCTCAGTCCCAACCATGGGAATAACCACCAACCTTGGTGATAACCCCAAGGAATGCAGTTTCGGCAATAACCCCGAAAATGCTTGTTTCAAATGCGACCAACTTCAATCTCAGCGCTCACCAACGAGAAACACTGTACCAACCCGACAATAACATCAGGAAGACAGACACACCTCAAAGATGACAATGAGGACCTTCAACAATTGCAGCAGTCCAATCTCAACGAAGTCTGAGCAACGTCTGCTTTATCAGCCCAATCCGATGATAACACCGGTGAGGGGCAACATCGTCATCTCGTCCAACACGATGCCACATCACGTCTCTACGCAACGATGTCCAACAAGGCTAATCAATCCCGAGTGACTATTGTGCGGGGTAACGGATGAAAGTTGAAGCTTGAAGACCGGAGGGCATCGTCCCATCTTCAATGACTTCGCACAAACTCTAATCCCATGCCATCGTACAACTCTCGACAATGACAGTCCGAAATAGGTCCTGTATACCTCAAACGGATGCCCAGATTGCACTTCTGAAAATCCGAGTGGAAATTACAGTGCCTGAGTGCACGTACTTCGAGATGACCCAACCCGACAAACCCGGGCCGACCCGACCCGCCTCTAGTACACCTGCGGCTCAGCCGCAGGTACACCTGTGGCTCATATGCCTATAAATAGAGGGCTTGGGGTGCTAATTTTTAAGAGAAAAAAGAAGGGGAAACCCTGCACAATTTGCTCTGTACTCGCCAGACAGTGTATTTTCCCACTTTTAAACACCTATGAGCTCATATATAGCCTCTTTTGTTGTGACGCCCCCAAATTCAGACACTCGTATCTCGAATTTGGTTCGCCACGTGCTAATTCTAACATCACACTAAAATCATTAACAACGGAAATAATAGAATAATTTACATTGATATAATATAAATTTTTACGTCCCAAGGTTCTGTAACCATTACTACAACAATCCAGTGATTAAACTTAAACATAATTAATCATCCTTAGTACATCATAATACGTATAGAAATAATAATACTAATACTCTTAAAGAACCAAGCTACTTCGGAGCCTTGCCCTTCCCTTGTCCTTTCCCCGAGGTACCGCTTTTGCTTCGCCTTAAAATCGTAATGTTTTTAGGGAAGCAAGAATGAGCAACAAGTTTGCCCAGCAAGTAATATAGCAAAGAGAATGAACAGTTATAGCATTTGAATATTTAAGGGTATAACAGTAAATGGTAGTTCAAAGATATCAAGAAATATCAAAAGTGTTTGATAAATGTCACTAAAGATTGAAGGATATCAATAATATTTCAAGGTTTAATTATTTCGAGGTTCAATAAGAATGAACACTGAGCAGTCATTAAAGACTATGAACTCTTACTAGAATCAATAGTATTACACTGCAATCCAAGATAGACGAGTACAACAGGTGATCAGCCTAAGGTACCCTACGTTATGCATAACATTTAATCATACTTGTGTACGCACGTCTGTTCCCCGCCAATATAGAATTTTCCCTTTTTAAGAGGGTTGTTCATCTCAGTAGATTTTCAAGAGTCCGCACCAAGTTAATTGGTTTGGATAGCTTTCTAACATATGATAACAATCTAACCGAATCAAAGGTTTAGACAACTTTTATAATGCACTTTAAGAACAATAAGTGTAATGCTTGCAATAATGTCAAAGTAATTGATTTTCGTATAGTAATATTCATTTGCTCAATATAAATATATCAATAATTCAGATTCATACAATATACAATGTAGGAATTTAGATAACTTGTATTTGATATGTGAATCAATGGAAGTTAGAGAACTCGCACAAAATCCAAAGTTGTGAGAGATAGGAGACTTGCCTTTAGCGTTGATTACCACTTAAAGCGTAATACCACTTCAATGAACTACGTTATCCTATATATGTATGTATATGTATTCATTAGTCATATATACTTGATATGCATTTTCACATACTTCCATTACACATACCTAAATTCATGTAGGCTACACACATTCAAACTTATAGATGCGTAACTCACATTGATTTTACCTTTAAAGTCTTTTATACCATATGCTCATCCTTTATATTTTCAAAATATCTCTTACTCTACATATTTTTA
Organism: Panax ginseng; assembly: GCA_020205605.1. Taxonomy (NCBI): domain Eukaryota; kingdom Viridiplantae; phylum Streptophyta; class Magnoliopsida; order Apiales; family Araliaceae; genus Panax; species Panax ginseng. The sequence goes on from CM035141.1 coordinate 47,696,493, forward strand.
AGTTGTTTCACATATTAAAGAACCTTTAAGCTAGTTTTGACCCTTTATTAAAGTTATTCATATATTTCCATCTTTCAAAGTTAAAAGACTTCATTACATAATTCAACTAGCCATAGTATTCATTATACTACATAATATTGTCAAACAACTTCTTTCTACACATGCTTGCATAATTTATCACAATGTTTAACTAGATGCGTGAACATGTCGAATATCTCTAGAGGCATATGCATCATATTCTAATTGTTCCTAAGTTCACAATATAATTCATAGAGTTTGACATCTCAATTGGTAAGATGTCATGACTATCAATCTATACATGCAAGGTACATTGAGTCCACACCTCATATGTATTTATCAAACCAATTAAGCTATAAACATATGCTCACAAGGCTAGATTCAAAAAGGCGTAAACACCTTGTAAAATACATTGATATATGTTTAGGGAGTATGTATGTTCTTGAAATGAAGTGGAGTGTAAGACTTCTTGCATAAAATAAGCAAACCAAACTCATTTCTTATTCTGACACTTCCGTCACCGAGGCGGCATTTGCTTCTATCAGGACCCCAGCGCCAGTATGCGGTGTGTTTCCTAATTTTTAATAGCACTTTACCATGCAAGTATACGCGTTCAATTGTAATATTCAGCAAGCAAGGATATCGTTCCCACGAGGAAATAGACTAATATTTATCAATTACTAATTCTAATGCAATTAATCCTATTTTAAACTACAAAATTTTGTTTGTGATTTGAAATTTAAAGTTAACAAAACTAATGATTAAAATCAAAATTTCACAAGAATAATTGCAGATTTAACATGGTAAGATTACAACTTCCCTTGGTATTTCATTTAAATCAATTCACTTCCCATTTAAAGCAATTAATTAATATGAATCATTATCCAAGAATGATTTATAAAATTCACACACTTTTTCCAAAACACGTGAACAAATCCTCCTAACTCCGATCCTTAAGACACAAAATTACAAGGAACACCCTGCTCAATTAATTCACTATATTCCTATGTGAATCAAGTTAATTAGGGTTTACGCATAAATTCTTTCAAAGGATATAAAAGACACATAGGTATATTCCTATCCTATATGTTAATCATATTAACCCTATTTAGATTATATGAACAGATGTTATCATATCCAGATCTCAATCTATACTCCATCTTCCAATTTTATATAGATTATCACAATAATTGTTGGCAAAACAATTAATCAATAAGCAAAAGATATAATAAACAATTCAATAAAAACCAACTTTCATTCAATGGGAAGGTTCAATTTAAACTACATACCAAGTTCCGTTGCAATCTTAATGAAAATTTAGTTCATGCTAATAATAAAGAAAAACATCATCCAGATTAATAATCCAAACATCCCAGATAATTACAAAAGATAAAACTAGAGAAGAGAAGAAGAAACTCTGAATTTGCTCCAATACTCTCTCTTTGATCTTCAGCCCTTGCAATTTTCCTTCGTGTTTTTCTTCGTTGTCCTCTCTACAAATCTCTTGAAAAATTCCGTGATACGTCTTTTCTAAAGTCTCCTCCTATTTGTATTCGTCTCCCACCTCATTCAGATTTCTTTTTGTCTTTAAAAACCCACTTAGCAGTAGAAAATCCTCCTTTTTGCCGCACATGAGTGCCTAGGCACTCAACACAAGCAATTTCCAAGCGCCTAGGCGCTTGACCAGGACCATGTAATTACAAAAATTCCACTCAGCTCTAATTTTAATGATTTTTTGACCTTTTTCTTCTCTGAAATGACCTATTTGTCCCTCCTGCTCCAACCTACAAGAAATAAACACAAAACACATAAAAAGATACTAAAAAACAATTAAAGATAGCAATAATTAAGTTTAATAATATCGGATTCATGGGTATAAAACCTACTCATCAAATACCCCCAGACTTTACCAATTGCTTATCCCCAACCAATAAAACACAATGCAATAACTAAATATGCAATGCAGCTATCTACGTGCCTAAAATTCCAGCAGTCAGACAGAACAAAATCTATTCATCAAGCCTCAGAGAAATCAGATTAAACATGCTAGTACATCATATCAAGATAGATCAATAATTTCCTAGTCAATCATCAAATCTTACCCTGTTATTACTGATATAGTGCGTGTGTGCTCAACAACAATGCTAACTAATATAATGCTAAATACAACACATGATAGAACTCTTTAAAGGCATCATACAGTGTAAACTCACAAAATTCACGAACAAGCTAGATCCAACTAAAGTCAAACATTCACCAAATTCAAGAGTCCAATCCGGGATACTTATGATTTACTTATCAATACGGGGGCTTTTTGCTCTTTTCCCGTTTTATTGTTTATCTCTTTTTTTTAACCATGACTGTGCAATGTCTCATTCCATTAGGCTAACAGTGCTACCCATTAGCGAGCTTTCGACCAACGACTCTTAGACCATATAAGACCTTAGGGCGCTAAGTGTAAAGACACTCCCTCGGGCGTACTTGCTCAAGTAACAAAGGCCCCGAAACAAGACTAGCCACGGTATCTTTTTCATCAATTTTTTTTTTATTATTTTTTTTTTATTATTATTATTTTTTTTGAAGCTTATATATCCCAAATTTTTCCCCCAAACTTAAGTTTTTGTCTAAATTCAGTCATCTCCGCCAATTCATGTCTTTCATTCATTCAAACTAGTAATATCCTCGAGAAGTCCATTATGTGTCATTTTAGACTCAATCAGTCAACATAGTTGTTTTTACTGTGCTATCCTTATTATAATAGTTTCAAACAGGTAAAGATTCAAATCATGACAAGAAATCACATCAAAGTCTTAACAGATAATACTATACTTGTCTACTCAATTCCAATATCATCATTGGCCAAAACAGACTTAAACTATCTAATAACTGGAAACATGCAAATACTTGATTTTTTTTTTAAAGAAATTAGAATGAAAACTACATGAAAAACTACTAAATGAATACTATATGAATGCAACTGGAACTGGATGAATACACCCCCAAACTTCACCTATGCAATGTCCTCATTGTATATAACAAACAAAACATAAGAAATTAGGCACTGAGGACTTCCCTGAAAGATAGACGCCTTATTCCTCGTCAGTATCCTCGCCTTCTTCTTCTTCATCATCCTCATCTTCAGGGGGTAGATCAGACGGGGGGTACGCAGACAATGGTGGAAATTGGTAGGAGCGGCAAATTGGATTCATGCACAAAACATCTCTAGAATGTCGCACTACGCCTCGATACATCTCTGTTTGTCGCTGAGCTAGGCTATCCTGATTTCTTTCAACCCAATAAAAACCCTGTTGAACTCTAGTAGCCACCATGTCAATCCTTTTAGTTTGATTTCTTAATTCTAGGAGAATATCTTCAAAAAAATTTAGTGGTGGCCTAGAACTTCCAGCTGCAGGAGGATTGTCGTGTGATTGTTGATTAGGCTTGGCTGCAGACTCGGGAGGCACAATAATGAACCCTAACCCTCTCGGGTGTGGTGTACCCCCACCCCATACCTTGTACTTCTTAATAAGCGAGTGGTCAATCGCAGCTAAAGGAGGTTGTCTAGCTTCTTCGGCAACCCATTTGACTCCAGCTTGTTAACATAGTCCAGTGATCAAAGATGGGTGAGACAATCCACCTAAGGTCCCTCCTCGAATTGCTTTGTCAATTGAATCATGTATAATATGACCCACATCTATAGTTTTTCCTCAGTAATGCGTAGAAAAGCAACGCCGCCTGCTGATTTATAACATCACTCATATGCCTACACACATCAACTTGGCACAAATAAAGGCATGCCATGCTTTCCCAGAATCGCTTAGTGCGGATGCAGGAACAAAATAGCTTCTTTGTTGATCTCGTTAATTTCCATGTTGTTCCGTGTACACACAAAGCTTGAATGATCTCATCAGTAGTCTAGCTCGTGCTTTAAATATTGCATGTAGCCAAGATTGGGTATTATGTTCAAGCCGTAGTAAGCATTTATTGTCCTAAAACCCGACTCTCCACCGATTTTCATGCGAACCCAAATTATGTTACCAACAATATCTTTTGCATTGGCATAGAATTCTTAACAATTTTAATGACCGATGAATCCGGTTGGGATGTAAAGTTCACCCATCTTCTACTTCCAATCATTTGTAGTAACTCCCCATCTTCTGCCTCTGGCAATAATCCATGCTCAGGAATTAGCGTTTTACTAGAAAACACATTGTAATATCTTTCGGATGCACTAGCACTTATAAATCTCTTTTTGTCATACTTAGTCGAAGTGCCCGAAGTTTTGCCTCTTTGTCTTTTAGTAGCCATGAGTCTTGTGTGTGAATTGCTTGACCAATAGATGATGTTCAGAGGCTTAGTATGGACCAATCCTCTTTGTGACAATATATCGAACACTTGGTGTGCACAAATTTTGAACACTATTGGTAGGCACTCCCCCAAACTTAATTTTCACCAAATTTTTCAATAACTAAGCACACTAGTCATCCAATGCAATACAAGCAACAATGAAAAGTACCCAAATCCACTTGAGCCAACACAATGAAAGAACCAACTTCAACTTACTACCTTAGCTACTATCCAAGCAAATCCAAATAATTTGCAATAAAATCTTGTGCACTTACTTGGTTATAGCCAGATATGATGTTCCAATCAAAGTTGTAGGAGCAATATTTTTGAGGTTTGAGCACTTACTTCAGATAGATGGATTTGAGATGACAATTGGTACCCGAATTGGTGATGAAGGTTGCCTAGATGGAGTCTAATTGGTAGGAGATTGAGTGTTTGGTTATGCTTATACAAGAAGAGGTTTGATTATCATGGGCTAGATTAGAGGAGAGTCATTTGAGTGAGTTTGTGTGGGAGTAGGAGAGCAAGAGAATGTTTGAATTGGGTTTGGACAAGGTGTGCCCAATTAGGGCTTATAAAACCCTTTTTTTTGTTGCAGTAGGAGCACCTTCAGCGCGCTGGGATTACACTAGTGACCGCCAGCGGCTGGGCAGCAGGCGGTTGAATTATAGCCGCCAGCGCTGGTTTGCTTAGGTAGAGCCTTAGCGCTTAGGGCGCGCCAGGCTATCGACTTGAGCGCCTAGGCGCTTTATGTGGCCTGACTTGGAGCGCTTAGGCGCTTGTGCCTTAAACTTGTTGTCTCGCTTGGTGTTTTTGTGCTTCTTGTATGCAATACCCCAACTTGTTGCCTTCAACCTGCAATACCCCAACTTCAATTAAGATAAAATGTATATTTAATTAAACTAACATACTAAAATTAAAAGAAACTAACTAAAATTAAATATCGCCTAAAGTATAAAAAAAAAAAAAATACCCACACCACTAAATAATTAAATAACACTAAAAATGAAGGACATGATAAGAAATCTGAGAATTTGACAAATGGACATTCATCTATTAAGCTCATAAAGTTAGCTTTGGTGAACTCCACCACCACCATGACCGGGTAGTCGTGGGCCATTAGTCGAACCCGCCAAATATGAAATCTTGTTTCCTATCCTGAAATCAATTGAAGATCGTGTTAGAGAATATAAGGGGTGTACAAATCCTAAACTATAAAAGTTTAACCACTAAATAAACTAACAATAACACTAATAGAAAATAAAATAATAAATAATAATAAAAATTCTCGGGTTGCCTCCCGCTTAGCGCTTGTTTTATAGTCTTCACCGACTTTCTTCTTTATTTCTAATCAAAAGGTTCGACCGATGTCTTTTCACGATCAACACAACCCCCATAGTAGTGCTTCAATCTCTCGACGACTGACTTTGAAAATTACGCTTATATCCGGGTCTTCCACCTCCACAAATTCGTGAGGATAAACTTTTGTAATAATAAATGGCCCCGACCAACGGGATTTCAACTTCCCCGAAACAGTTTTAAGCCTTGAATTGTATAATAGCACTCGCTTGCCTTACTTCAAACTTTCTTTCCGTAATTTTCTCATCATGCCACCTCTTAACCTTTTCTTTATATAACTTCGTTCTCGTATGATTGAGTCCTAATTCATCCATTTGGTTCAATTGTAAGAGGCGCTTCTCTCCCAGCAGCAGTATATATCAAAGTTTAACTTCCGAATTGCCCAATAAGCATTGTGTTCTAGTTCAACCGAAGATGGCGTGCCTTCCCATATACTAACATGTATAGAGACATCCCTATCGGAGTTTTGTAAGTCGTATTTATATGCCCATAAAGCATCCTACAACTTACTAGCCCAGTCTTTTCGACTAGGGTTCACTATCTTCTCGAGGATTTGCTTCACTTCTCGGTTAGATACCTCGGTTTGACCACTTGTTTGTGGATGGTAAGCAGTAACTATCTTATGAGTGACTCGATACTTAGCGAGAATAGCTGAGAACTGCTTATTATAGAAGTGCGTGCCTTCATCACTAATGATTGCGCGAGGAGTGCCGAATCTAGAGAAAATAGTCTTCTGAATGAACTTAACCACAACCTTAGCATCATTGGTGGGCGATGCTATAGCTTCTACCCACTTCGAAACGTAGTCCACCGCTAGAAGTATATAGGAGTTGCTAAAAGATGATGGAAATGGTCCCATGAAGTCGATGCCCCAAACATCAAACAATTCGACTTCTAAGATCATGTTTAGTGGCATCTCTTGTCACTTTGATATATTACCCACTCTTTGGCATCTCATCACATTTCAATGAAAACACACGGGCATCCTTAAAGAGTGTTGGCGTAAAGAATCCATATTGAAGCACCTTAGTCAGCATTCTTTCTCCCCCAAGAAAAATGTCCACCATAGTCGATGCATGACATTGGTAGAGAATATTTTCCATTTCAACTTTCTAAACACCTTTCTTATTACTTGATCTCCACATCGTTTAAATAAAAACAACTCATCCCATAAATACTATTTCACATCATGGAGAAATTTCTTCTTCTCGCTTGACTTGTTAAATCAAGCGAAAAACCTTACTCACAATGAAATTTACATAATCGCATACCATGGAGTATCCATCCTTACCGCAAAACAGTTGTTCATCCGGAAAATTCATTGATCATCATTGTGTCATCTTTTTTAGTTTTGCATTCTCTAATCGTGATAAATGATCAAGAACTTTGATTGTCTGTTCCTTTTCGGTCTCGGATCTCCAAGTCAAACTCTTGTAGCAATAATACCCATCTAATTAATCTCAGCTTCACATCCTTCTTTGCTATTAAGTACTTAATTGCCGAATGATCTGTAAAAACGATCACTTTTATCCCAATCAAATATGATCGGAATTTATCAAATGCATAAACAACTGCTAATAGCTCCTTCTCGGTAGTGGTATAGTTTAGTTGGGCATCCGTTACTGTCTTACTAGCATAGTATATAACATGAAAAATTTTATCCTTTCGTTGGCCAAGAACTGCGCCAATCGCAAAGTCGCTATCATCACACATTAATTCGAACAGGATACTCCAATCTGGCGCTATGATTACAGGTGTGGTAACAAGTTTCTTCTTCAACACATCAAAATCTTCCAGGCATGCTTGATCAAAGTTTAATGGGACATCCTTCTCCAAAAGTTTGCAAAGTGGTTTCGTGATTTTGGAGAAGTCTTTTATAAATCGTCTATAGAAACCAGCGTGTCCTAAAAAACCTCGAATACCCTTTACTGAAATAGGTGGTGGTAGGCTCTCGATGGTTTCGATCTTAGCTCTATCAACTTCAATTCCTTTTGATGACACTCAATGACCCAAGATTATCCCCTCTTGCACCATAAAATGACATTTCTCCCAGTTTAAAACCAAATTCGTTTCCATACACCGTTTGAGCACGAGAGTGAGATTTTCCAAACAATAATCAAATGAATCCCCAAAAACTGAAAAATCATCCACAAATACCTCGAGATTTTGTTCGACCATATCAGAGAAAATAGCCATCATACACCATTAAAATGTCGCCGGCGCATTACATAATCCAAAAGACATTCTGCGAAAAGCAAAGGTACCATATGGGCATGTGAATGTCGTCTTCTCCTGATCCTCAGGTGCAATGGCAATCTAGTTATAACCTGAGTATCCATCCAAAAGACAATAATACTCATGCCCTGCAAGCCTGTCCAACATCTAATCTATGAATGGTAGAGGAAAATGGTCCTTACGAGTGGCATTGTTCAACTTTCTATAATCCATACACACTCGCCAATCCGTAACTGTTTGAGTCGGGATCAATTCATTATGCTCATTTGTAACTACTATCATTCTCCCTTTCTTTGGCACACAATGAACTGGACTTACCCTTGAGCTATCTGAGATAGGGTAGATAATTCCCGCATCCAACCATTTAATGATTTCCTTTTTTACAACTTCCTTCATGACGGGATTGAGTCTTCGTTGTTGTTCAATAATCAGTTTTGCTTCATCTTCCAATAGAATCTTATGCATGCAAATTGATGGGTTTATTCCCTTGATATCCGCAAGAGTCCACCCAAGAGCGCCTTTAAATTGCCAAGTACCCTTAGTAGCTTTTCTTCTTGAACCTTATCAAGTGATGCAGAAATAATAACTGGAAAGGTAGAAGAAGAACCAAGGTAGGCATACCATAGATGGTTAGGCAATGGCTTAAGTTCCAAGGTGGGCGGTTCTTCTAAAGATGATTTCACCTTTTCATCCAAATTTTCCCCAAAAAATCCAGAGGTTCAAATTTTTGCAAACATCGTGTGAACTTCTTCTTTCAATCTAACATTTGAACCCATTCTAGCACAGTTAAATCATCAAATAAATTTTCACTAACCAATGCAGTTTCAAGAGGGTCTTCATTCACAAATTCACTAAATACCTCTCTAGTTGCTTTTTCAATCAGATCAACTCTAAAGCACTCTTCCTCTCCCTTCGAGAATTTCATAGCCTTGAAAACATTAAAAGTTACTTCTTCATCTTGGACTCTCATCGTTAACTCTCCCTTTTGTACATCAATTAATGTCCTTCCAGTGGCTAAAAATGGTCTTCCAAGGATAATGGGTATGTCTTTATCCTCTTCGTAGTCCAACACAATGAAGTCTGCTGGAAATATGAATTTGTCCACCTTCACTAATATGTCTTCCACAATGCCCCTAGGGTATGTCACTGATCTATCTCATGAGTCAGAAAAGAGATATTTGTTGGCTTTGGTGCTGGTAATCCCAACTGAGTGTAGATCTAAAGCGGCATCAAGTTAATACTAGCACCCAAATCACACAAACATCTGTTAAAGAACTGGGGCCCAATCGTGCACGGTATGGTGAAGCTACCCGGATCCTTCAACTTCGGTGGTAACTTTCTTTGCAGAATTGCGTTACATTCTTTTGTCAACGCTACAGTTTTGAACTCCCCTAGCTTTCTCTTTCTTGATAAAATATCTTTCATTAATTTTGTATAGCTAGGCATTTGTTCTAAAGCATCTACGAATGGAATGTTGATTTGCAGCTTTTTGAACACTTCTAAAAATTTTGAAAATTGTCTATCTAATTTCAAATTTTTGAAATCTTTGAGGAAACTAGCATGTGGTACGATTGTTGTTTGCTTTGCTTCTTGTTGTTTTTCACAACATTTTCCCAGATTTACTTTCTCTCAATTTCCACTCTTTTTCACCATCCTCGTGATAAATTATTTTCTTTTTGTCCGCCTAAATCAGAGTCAACTCCTTCCCACTTCGAAAGTGTAACTTCCTTACAATGTTCATTTCCATCATTCCTTGGATTTTTCTTCAGATCACTAGGTAAAGAGAACCCGGAGTTCTAGTATTCAAAGCACTAGCTATCCGCCCAATTTGGTTCTCAAGATTCTTTCGCAACCGATTGGTTTTCGCCAGGGTTTCAAACCGAGTTGCCAATCTTTCCAACAATTCTTCCATTTGTGATAGCTTATCGTGTTGATGAGGTTGTGGTGTTGTTGAGATTGTTGATGTGGTTGAAATCCGTGGATATGATTGCATTGAGCTTGGGCTTGAGCATGTGACCGATTATTACTCCAAGAAAAATTTGAGTTGTTTCTCACTCGGATTGTAATCGTTTGGATAATCGCCTCACGCTCACTGTTATAACTGGAAACAAACTGGACTGACTTAGGATTTATTGCACATTGATCACTTGAGTGGCTACCCGCACATATTTCACAAATAGTTTCCATTTTCAGAACTGATTGTACCCCAAGTGCATTTATCTTCTTTGTAAGAGCAAAAAACTGAGTCATCACTGAGCCGATAATGCCACATCGCATCCACTTCATAAACCCCTCACCGTCTCTTAATCGAGTCATTCTTGTCATGTTGAAACTAATAATTATTAGCTGCCATGGTTTCAAGCAACTAATACCCCTCATCACAATTCTTGGCCATAATAACTCCTCCCGCTGCAGCATCTATACTCGATCTCACTGTGCTGAATAAACCGTTATAAAAAGTTTGCACTTGAAGCCATTTAGGAATCCCATGGTGTGGACATTTTTGCAATGAGTCTTTAAATCTCTCCCATGCTTCATATAGTGATTCTGAATCGTGCTGAACGAAAGAGAAGATATCGTTCCGCAACTTTGCTATTTTTGCAGGCGGGAAAAACTTTGCAAGAAATTTCTGGGCTAGGTCGTTCCATGTAGTAATCGAGCCTGGTGGTAGTGAATGGAGCCAACTCTTAGCCTTGTCTCTGAGAGTAAATGGAAACAGCCTTAGCCTTATTGCATCCTCTGACACATTATTTTACTTAAAAGTATCGCAGATTTCTATAAAGTCGACTATGTGATCGTTCGGATCATCATTTGGTAACCTCTCCAAACCGATATGAATTTTGAATCATCTCAGATTGTCCCCGGTTTTATCTCAAAACTTGTAGCAAGAATGGCAGCCTCATAATACTCGATCAAATTTCAAGAACTCATGACGTAGCATAATCCCGCAAGGCTTTTTTCTTCTTCACCATAGTATCTTTCTTATCAAGTGCCTCTTTTGTTTCTTTAACCCACTTACGCAAATCAATAAACCTTTTGTCGATGTCGCCCTCGTAAGGCAATAAATCTAGCTTCTTCGATCGCGTTTGCATACACTAGTCAAGAACACCAATAGAATGTAAAAGAAAAGTTTAAATTAAGATTAACGCTTATAAAAATCAATAATGACAAAATATTAAACTAATTTCACCTAGAATTCTAAGCCAAAAAACTAGTTGCCTAATTTTTAATAGCACTTTACCACGCAAGTATACGCGTTCAATTGTAATATTCAGCAAGCAATGATATCGTTCCCACGAGGAAATAGACTAATATTTATCAATTACTAATTCTAATGCAATTAATCCTATTTTAAACTACGAAATTTTGTTTATGATTTGAAATTTAAACTTAACAAAACTAATGATTAAAATCAAAATTTTACAAGAATAACTGCAGATTTAATAGGTTAAGATTACAACTTCCCTTGGTATTTCATTTAAATCAATTCACTTCCCATTTAAAGCAATTAATTAATATGAATCATTATCCAAGAATGATTTATAAAATTCACACACTTTTTCCAAAACACGTGAACAAATCCTCCTAACTCTGATCCTTATGACACAAAATTACAAGGAACACCTACTCAATTAATTCACTATATTCCTATGTGAATCAAGTTAATTAGGTTTACGATAAATTCTTTCAAAGGATACAAAAGACACATAGGTATATTCCTATCCTACATGCTAATCATATTAACCCTATTCAGCATTATTATATGAACAGATGTTATCATATCCGCATCTCAATCTATACTCCATCTTCCAATTTTATATAGATTATCACAATAATTGTTGGCCAACAATTAATCAATAAGCAAAAGATATAATAAACAATTCAATAAAACCAACTTTCATTCAATGGGAAGGTTCAATTTAAACTACATACCAAGTTCCGCTTGCAATCTTAATGAAAATTTAGTTCATGCTAATAATAAAGAAAACATCATCCAGATTAATAATCCAAACATCCCGATAATTACAAAAGATAAAACTAGAGAAGAGAAGAAGAAACTCAATTTGCTCCAATACTCTCTCTTTGATCTTCAAATTTTGCAATTTTCCTTCGTGTTTTTCTTCGTTGTCCTCTCTACAAATCTCTTGAAAAATTCCGTGATACGTCTTTTCTAAAGTCTCCTCCTATTTGTATTCGTCTCCCACCTCATTCAGATTCCTTTTTGGCTTCAAAAACCCACTTAGCAGTAGAAAATCCTCCTTTTTGCCGCACATGAGTGCCTAGACGCTCAACACAAGCCATTTCCAAGCGCCTGGGCACTTGACCAGGACCACGTAATTACAAAAATGCCACTTAGCTCTAATTTTAATGATTTTTTGACCTTTTTCTTCTCTGAAATGACCAATTTGTCCCTCCAGCTCCAACCTACAAGAAATAAACACAAAACACATAAAAAGATACTAAAAAACAATTAAAGATAGCAATAATTAAGTTTTATAATATCGGATTCATAGGTATAAAATCTATTCATCAGCAGGTCCCCTGCTAAAACACGAGTATGTGTCCCTTGTTTGCCCCTGTTCAGATTTTTGAGAAATTGTCGATCCAATTCTCATCTAAGCAACAATGTAATCATGTATAATTGTTATAAACTTGCTACATAACCTTCCTAGCATGCTTCTAACATTCCCACACATACAAACAATAAATTTCAAATATCAATTCAAGGTTTTTTGGCCATTTTTCCAAAGTTTAACACCCATAGCAATTTTCTTCCTTACGAATTCGTCACTAGATCATTTTACTTCGTTTAACTTTCATTGGATTTTTTTTTGATCACATTAACATTATCTAACATCAATTGATACATTCTAGCAAGTTTCAACTATAAACATTTCAACTCAACAAGTGTTTTTCTAAGAACTTTGCAAGGCTTGAGTGTATGAACATTTAGAGGAGTTTACCTTTTCTGAAGTTGAATTGCTACTCTAGCTTAAATTTGTAGATTATATAAACTCTCAATACTCACACTCCTACTAGAAATCTCAGAGAATTTAGCAACATACTTATGAATGAGAAGGGCTCTATTTATAGGCAAGCTTGTGACAAATTTGATTTTGTGCAATGAATCAACCCATTGGAATGGAGAAGAAGCTCATGGTTATGAAGGATTTGGTAGAAGAGTACAATTTAGCCCACTCTCTTCTCCATGATTTGCTAGCTATGGAGTTGGTGTTGGAGGGACTAGGCCAATGGCCTATAACGTGAGAAAAGAAGAGTGACTCTCATTTTGGGACACTAGCAATTCTCAGCACATTAGTAGTACCCTTAGGTCCATTTTGCCCTTGTTCTCAATAGAGCATACAATTTACACCCACTCATATATTACACATAAAATCATATAATCCATGTACATTGATTTATTTCAAATAATATTTATCCTAGACTAGGATATAACTTAATTGTGTACCAATGCTACTTATTATTAATTTATTTATTTAATCAAGTTACTTTCTCTCATAGGTTTAAAATACCCATTTAATTATTCCCACACACATCAATATGTCACATAAGACTTTTTATACAACTTGGTCAATTACCTAAGTCAAGCATACTTTTATCACAGTGTTATATAATAATTATTTCCATTACAACGTCACCCCTCACTTCATATTAAATGAAAAACCTTATAGTATATGATTTCTCTTCACGCACTACTATTTATGATAATTAACAAATAACAAATAAATCAACCTCCTTATGAAATTATTTACTTATTAGTAATACTAATTAATTCCATCATTAGTTAAATTAGTATTTTCTTAATTCATCATCTTGCCACACTAGGCATAACCCCACAATTTTAAACTAAGCTTCTCATCGCTTTTGCTTCATTGTTTAATTATCACTTAGCTTGATCAATTAAAATGCTCATCACAACACATGTCGATGCTATATATATATTTATATTCAAATAAATATGCAAACAAATCTTTATTCTCAAAATTATAATTTATTAAAATTCGCGGGTATTAAATCCTCCCCCCCCCCCTAAAAAAATTCCGTCCTCGGAATTGTACAAAGCTACTCAATTAAATGGGGATAATCCCTACGCATCTTATCCTCTAATTCCCACGTGGCTTCTTCGGTATCGTGGTTTTGCCAAACCACCTTTACAGAAGATATAACTTTATTCCTCAATGTTTGCTCCTTCCTATCTCGTATTTGAATAGGAGTTTCCTCATACGTTAAATTTTTCTCTACTTGAATAGGCTCATAGGAGATCACGTGTCTGTAGTCGGGCTTGTAGGGACGTAACACCGAAATGTGAAACATGTTGTGGATGTGTTCTAATTCAGGTCGTAATGCAACTTTGTATGCCACTTCACCCACTCGTTTCAAAATTTCGAATGGTCCTACGAATCTCGGACTTAATTTACCTTTCTTTCCGAATCTGATCTTTCCTTTCCGTGGAGAGACCTTCAAAACACAAAACTTTCGACTTCAAAATCTAAACTCGACGATGCAAATCACAGATTTTTCTTTTGGCGATCTTGAGTCGCTACCAATCTGCCCTTATTGTTGTTACCACGTCACCGCTTGTTGAACTAATTTCGGTCCCAAAAGTCGCCGTTTCTCCGACTTTGTCCCAACATAATGGTGTTCTACACTTTCTCCCGTAAAGAGCTTCATATGGCGGCATACCAATACTCGCATGATAACTATTATTGTGTTTAATTCTACTAATGGTAAATGGTCATCCCAATTCCCTTTGAAGTCCATCACGCAAGCTCTAAGCATGTCCTCCAACGTTTGTATGGTTTGTTCACTTTGTCCGTCGGTTTGAGGGTGATAAGCAGTACTTAACCTCAACTGAGTTCCTATTCGCTCTTGCAAACTTTTCCAAAATTTTGACGTGAAACACGGATCTCGATCGGAGACGATCGACACTGGCACTCCATGTCGTGACACGATTTCCTTTACGTATAAATTTTCTAATTGGTTCAAACTGAATTGAATCTTGATAGGTAGAAAATGAGTCGCCTTTTGTTAGTTGGTCCACGATAACCCAAATGGCATCATAACCCTTCAGTGATCTAAGTCCAACCACGAAGTCCATGGTAATATGCTCCCATTTCCATTCTGGTATTTCCAGCAGTTGAAGTAGTCCACTAGGCCTTTGATGTTCTGCTTTGACCCTTTGACAAGTAAGACATCTACTAACGCATTCTATAACTTCTCTTTTTAAATTAGGCCACCAAAAGTGATGTCGAAGATCCCGGTACATCTTTGTGCCTCCTGGATGAACAGAGTACGTAGTATTATGTGCTTCGTGCAAAATTTCCTCTCTTAGTTTGGTAATAGCTGGCACCCATATTCGACCCTCAAATCTTAATATACCATCCTTATCTACTTTGAACTTTTCCTCCTCATTTTCTACTATTCTCTTCCTTATCTTCTCACATTCTTCATCTTTCTCTTGTGCTTCTTTTACTCTATCCAGTAACGTCGGGTGAGCTTCCATCACGAATAATTTTCCTGCTGCTTCTTTTGGTCCTTTCACCTCTATTTCCAATTATTCCATTTCTCTTATTAATTCCTCATGAGTTGTCAGCTTGAACAACTTTTCCCTTCCTTTTCTACTTAAAGCGTCGGCTACTACGTTTGCTTTTCCATGGTGATAAAGAATTTCGCAGTCAAAATCCTTGATTAATTCCAACCACCTTCTTTGTCGCATATTCAACTCCTTCTTTGTGAAGATATATTTCAGACTCTTGTGATCTGTGTACATCTCACATTTTTCTCCATACAAATAATGCCTCCAAATCTTTAAAGCAAATACTACCGCTGCTAACTCTAAGTCATGGGTAGGGTATCGCTTTTCAAAATCCTTCAACTATCGTGACGCATACGCAATGACCTTGCCATGTTGCATTAGCACAAAACCAAGTCCTCTATGCGAAGCATCACTATACACTACAAATCCTCCTGTATCATCTGGTAATGATAATACAGGCACTTCAGTCAACCTCCTCTTCAATTCTTGAAAACTCTCCTCGCATTTTTTCCGTCCACACGAACTTCAATTGCCTTCCTTTGTTAGATTGGTCGATGGGTTTGCTATCTTAGAAAAATCACGGATAAATCTTCGATAGTACCCAGCTAAACCTAAGAAACTTCTTACTTCTGTTGGCGTCCTTGGTTGTTCCCAGTTACTTACCGCCTACACTTTTGGAGGATCCACGAAAATTCCATTTTGATCTATTACGTGTCCTAAAAACTGAACCTTCTCCATCCAAAATTCACATTTTGAAAATTTAGTGTACATCTTTTCCCATTGTAAGGCTTCCAATACCATCTCCAGGTGTTCGGCGTGGTCTTCCCTAGTTTTTGAATAAATCAAAATGTCGTCAATAAAAACTACTACAAACTTATCAAAGTATGGCTTGAAAACTCGGTTCATCAAGTCCATGAATGCTTCCAGAGCATTGGTTAACCCAAATAACATCACTAGAAATTCGTAATGTCTGCAACGTGTTCGAAACACCATCTTTGGTATGTCCTCCTCTCTCACTTTCAACTGATGATAACCCGTTCGTAAGTCTATCTTGGAAAAACACTTCGCTCCCTTCAATTGATCGAAAAGGTCGTCTATCCTTGGCAATGGATATCTATTCTTAATCGTCACTCGGTTCAACTCCTGATACTCAATACAGAGCCTCATCGATCCATCCTTTTTCTTTACAAATAACATCGGTGCTCCTCAAGGAGACACACTTGGCCGAATATAACCCTTATCTAGCAATTCTTGCAGTTGTATCATCAATTCCTTCATTTCCACTGGCGCCATACGATATCAGGCTTTTGAAATTGGTGTCGTTCCTGGTGCTAAGTCTATTATAAATTCGATTTCTCTGTCTGGCGGAAGACCAGGCAGATCGTCTGGAAACACGTCTTGAAAATCTTTGACTATCGATATATTCTTCATGTCTACCCCCTTTTTCCGAGTATCTACTATATAGACCAAATAACCTACACATCCTTTCTTTAACAATTTCTTGGCCTGCATCATCGTAAGGCAACACGATTGCTTGAGCGATGAGCTACCATAAAACACTATCTTAGATTGATTTGAAGTCTGAAGGTTCACACTCTTCTCTTGACAATTGATTACCGCAGCGTGGCTGGATAACCAATCCATTCCTAATATTACATCAAATTCTCCTAGTCTAATTGGAATTAAGTCTACCTTTAGTTCGTATCCTCTAATGTTCGCACGACAGTTTCAGTAAACAAACTCTACGGGAATAATTTCCTTAAATACAACCTCTATGTTCAACGAATTTTCTAAGCGTTCATAGGTTATGTTTAGTTGCTTAGCAAATTCTTCAGACACAAAGGAATAGGTAGCGCCCGAATCAAATAATACATATGCATTTATATTATTGATTGGGAGAATACCCGACACCACATCCCTTGCAGTCACTGCGTCCTGGACAATCATGTTAAAGGTTCGGGAAGTTGGTCGGTTGGATTACGTTGGTCTGCCGATCATCGCCTTGTTTGCCCCCCCCGCTTGGCCGCTTCCTCCACCGCTTCCCCTTCTTTGGGCAATCCTTGATTTGATGCTCAGTTGAGCCACACGCGAAACATCCCTTGATCTTTTTCAGTTTTGGGCAGTTAGGTGAAATGTGCCCTTCCTAGCCACAGTTGTAGCAGTCGCTGCGTCCCTTCCAGCACTCCCCTTGATGATTCCTCCCACATTTCGAATAAGCTTCAATTCTTTTCTTAAACCCTCCTTGATAACCCTCTAACTGACTGATGGTTCGATTGTTTGTATTGTTGTTGTTATTGTTGTTGGTTATTACGGTTATCCCATTTCCTCTTTCCCAGATGGCTTCCACCACTACTACTCCCTCCATGAGTTTCTCCCACGACATTCTTGTTTTTCTTCTCCTTGTTGTATTGGCTCAATGCCTCGCTACCTCCCTCAGCAATTATCGCCTTCTCTAACAATGTGACGAACGAGTCAATTTGAAGGAGCGACGCCTTGTTGAACAACCAAGGTTTTAGTCCTAGTTCGAAGCGTCGAGCTTTCCTTTCTTTGGTGTCGACTTGATGTGTTGCAAATCGTGCGAGTTCATTGAACTTGGCCACGTACTGCGCCACCGTCAACTCTCCTTGTTTCAGTTCCAAAAATTTTACCTCCATCCTATTCTTTATGCTTTTCGGGAAGTAATTCTCGAAGAATAACGTCTTAAACCTTTCCCAGGGTATAATTCCTTCTCTCGCTCTCTGTTGATTTGCTTCCCACCAGTAGTTTGCTTCACCCCTCATAATGTATGTAGCGAACACGGTTTTCTGGTCTTCACCCACACGAGCAACGACGAAGGCTTTCTCCATTTCCTTGATCCATGTTTGCACTACGATAGGATCGGTAGTACCCATGAATTTCAGAGGTCCTACGCTCTTAAAGTCTTTGAAGTTTACGACCAGAGCTACTGGGGGATTGGGTGGTACTGGTTCGTTTCTTCCCCTAAGAGCTTCTCCTAACAAGTCAACAAGCCTTTGTATCGGGTCCACTGGTCCTCTCTCATCATTAACCGATTCTTCTGGTGCGCATTTCTCTAATCTGGGCGGTGTTTTTCGCATCATAAAATTTTCCATTTTATCATTTAGTTATATTACTTGGACATTTCCTAATTAGAAAAAAAATTTATAACACGTTTTGGAATTAAGATCATTTATATTCATATGCCAACTCATTACATCATATGGTTATCTCTAGCATACTTCTATAAATGACAACACTTATCCCCTAATATCACAAAAGACGGGGACGACACTAGCTTACTACCCCTCTAACATTTATTTTTTAAAAAGTTGGGGTTACCATCATTTTACGTCTTACACAAAGACTAAGATCATAACAACATATTAACAACACATAATAAACTACTATACTACTGAGATTTCCCTCTAGACTCAATCTAACATCCCACGCTCCACGGCGCTCTGATACTCCTTATGTCTAATGTGCGCCACCATATCCCGACTTATGGTATGTATGCTTACTGTCGTTGCTCTCGCTCATGGGTAGTGATTTACCCCTGTCGATCAACCTCTCCATAGCCGCATAGAGCATAGCCCATCTTGTTCATCTTCCTCCTCTTGCACCGCACCACATCCTCTAGATCATCTACCCTATAATTGAAATCCTCCCACTTGTCCTCGAAGTGAATTCTATCCATCACCTCCATCTCTAACTGAGTACGGAGAGCTTCTTTCTCGCCTTCTCACTAAGTTCCCTCTCGCTGCACTCTTCTAGTTTACCACCACCCACATTCCTAGCCACCGACCTATGAAACAAGGTTCCCAACTCGATCCCTACCTCCCTGCAAGTTGAGCAATTTCCACCTCCATCTCTTGTATAGCTAACTTCCTCCGATGGTCCTCGTCCCTCAATTTTTGGAACTCGCACTCTCTCCCCTAGCCTCCGCCTCTAGCTCTTCCACTCTACATCCTAACTCTAGAATCTGCTCCTCATATTCTCCCAACATCCGATCCTCGAAATTAGTCCCGTCGAGAGTCCTCCATAGGCTCAACCCCCCATAGGTTCCTCCTCCATAGGCTCCTCCTCCCGGATCGTAATCCTCTGCAGAGACACCATCTCATCCTCCTCGCCATCATAATCGATAGGGCCACTCACGACACGGCCTCGATATCAATGGTGACTCAAATACCACGTGTATATCACGCGGCTCCTCTTCTATTACTCGACTAGGTCCTCCCATGTCAGTCATCCTACAATCACCAACATAAGACAAAACAAACAACAAATCCATTAGAATGTCAAATAACATAAGTTCATTGTATATAAAATGAAGTTATATTCTAAAACACACCAAGTTATTCTCTATGAAAACTCTATGTGAGTCTCATCCCTCTCTATCTTCCAAGTTCTCCTAAGTTATAATCTAAGGACTCTTGTTCCTAAGGTTTATAACTATTGCTTTGATACCAACCTGTGACGCCCCCAAATTCAGACACTCATATCTCAAATTTGGTTCGCCACGTGCTAATTCTAACATCACACTAAAATCATTAACAACGAAAATAATAGAATAATTTACATTGATATAATATAAATATTCGCGTCCCAAGGTTCCGTAACCATTACTACAAGAATCCAGTGATTAAACTTAAACATAATTAATCATCCTTAGTACATCATAATACGCATAGAAATAATAATACTAATACTCTTAAAGAACTAAGCTACTCAGTAGCCTTGCCCTTCCCTTGTCCTTTCCCCGAGGTACCGCTTGCTCCTCTTTTAACTGTAATGTTTTTAGGGAAGCAAGAATGAGCAACAAGTTTGCCCAAAGAAGTAATATAGCAAAGAGAATGAATAGTTATAGCATTTGAATCTTTAAGGGTATAACAGTAAATGGAAGTTCAAGGATATCAAGAAATATCAAAAGTGTTTGATAAATGTCACTAAAGATTGAAGGATATCAATAATATTTCAAGGTTTAATTATTTCGAGGTTCAATAAGAATGAACACTGAGCAGTCATTAAAGACTATGAACTCTTACTAGAATCAACAGTATTACACTGCAATCCAAGATAGACGAGTACAACAGGTGATCAGCCTAAGGTACCCTACGTTATGCATAACATTTAATCATACTTGTGTAAGCACGCTTGCCTCCCGACAATATAGAATTTCCCCTTTTTAAGAGGGTTGTTCATCTCAGTAGATTTTCAAGAGTCCGCACCAAGTTAATTGGTTTGGATAGCTTTCTAACATATGATAACAATCTAACCGAATCAAAGGCTTAGACAACTTTTATAATGCACTTTAAGAACAATAAGTCTAATGCTTGCAATAATGTCAAAGTAATTGATTTTCGTATAGTAATAGTCATTTGCTCAATATAAATATATCAATAATTCGAATTCATACAATATACAATGTAGGAATTTAGATAACTTGTATTCGATATGTGAATCAATGGAAGTTAGAGAACTCGCACAAAATCAAAAGTTGTGAGAGATAGGAGACTTGCCTTTAGCGTTGATTACCACTTAAAGCGTAATACCACTTCAATGAAATACGTTATCCTATATATGTATGTATATGTATTCATTAGTCATATATACTTGATACGTATTTTCACATACTTCCATCACACATACCTAAATTTATGTAGGCTACACACATTCAAACTTATAGATGCGTAACTCACATTGATTTTACCTTTAAAGTCTTTTATACCATATACTCATCCTTTGTATTTTCAAAATATCTCTTACTCTACATATTTTTAAGTTGTTTCACATATTAAAGAACCTTTAAGCTAGTTTTGACCCTTTATAAAAGTTATTCATATATTTCCATCTTTCAAAGTTAAAAGAGTTTATTACATAATTCAACTAGCCATAGTATTCATTATACTACATAATATTGTCAAACAACTTCTTTCTACACATGCTTGCATAATTTATCACAATGTTTAACTAGATGCGTGAACATGTCGAATATCTCTAGAGGCATATGCATCCTATTCTAATTGTTCCTAAGTTCACAATATAATTCATAGAGTTTGACATCTCAATTGGTTTTCAATTACTAAGATGTCATGACTATCAATCTATACATGCAAGGTACATTGAGTCCACACCTCATATGTATTTATCAAACCAATTAAGCTATAAACATATGCTCACAAGGCTAAATTCAAAAAGGCATAAGGTTTTATAAACATGTTTTTCGTCTTTTAACTTTTCTTTAAAAAGGTTATGATTCAATTCCAAATCTACTAAACACCTTGTAAAAATACATTGATATATGTTTAGGGAGTATGTATGTTCTTGAAATGAAGTGGAGTGTAAGACTTCTTGCATCAAATAAGCAAACCAAACTCATTTCTCGATATAAACTTTCCCGGGTGTGGCATTTTCTTCAGATCTTCACGGTCAAGGTGTCCCCCATTAAAACACGAAAGTGTGTCCCCTGTCACTGCTCGATTTTTTTGAGAAATTTTGATCCAATTCTCATCTAAGCAACAATGTAATCATGTATAATTGTTATAAACTTGCTACATAACCTTCCTAGCATGCTTCTAACATTCCCACACATACAAACAATAAATTTCAAAGATCAATTCAAGGTTTTTGCCATTTTTCCAAAGTTTAACACCCATAGCAATTTTCTTCCTTACGAATTCACATTAGATCATTTTACTTCGCTTAACTTTCATTGGATTCATTTTTGATCACATTAACAATATCTAGCATCAATTGATATATTCTAGCAAGTTTCAACTATAAACATTTCAACTCAACAAGTGTTTTTCTAAGAACTTTGCAAGGCTTGAGTGTATGAACATTTAGAGGAGTTTACCTTTTCTGAAGTTGAATTGCTACTCTAGCTTCAATTTTCAGATTATATAAACTCTCAATACTCACACTCCTAATAGAAATCTCAGAGAATTTAGCAACATACTTATGAATGAGAAGGGCTCTATTTATAGGCAAGCTTGTGACCAATTTGATTTTGTGCAATGAATCAACCCATTGGAATGGAGAAGAAGCTCATGGTTATGAAGGATTTGGTAGAAGAGTACAATTTAGCCCACTCCCTTCTCCATGATTTGCTAGCTATGAAGTTGGTGTTGGAGGGACTAGGGCAATGGCCTATAACGTGAGAAAAAAAGAGTGACTCTCATTTTGGGACACTAGCAATTCTCAGCACATTAGTAGTACCCTTAGGTCCATTTTGCCCTTGTTCTCAATTGAGCATACAATTACACCCACTCATATATTACACATAAAATCATATAATCCATGTACATTGATTTATTTCAAATAATATTTATCCTAGACTAGGATATAATTTAATTATGTACCAATGCTACTTATTATTAATTTATTTATTTAATCAAGTTACTTTCTCTCATAGGTTTAAAATACCCATTTAATTATTCCCGCACACATCAATATATCACATAAGACTTTTTATACAACTTGGTCAATTACCTATGTTAAGCTTACTTTTATCACATAGTGTTATATAATAATTATTTCCATTACAATGTCACCCCTCACTTTATATTAAATGAAAAACCTTATAATATATGATTTCTCTTCACACACTACTATTTATGATAATTAACAAATAACAAATAAATCAACCTCCTTATGAAATTATTTACTTATTAGTAATACTAATTAATTCCATTATTAGTATTTTCTCAATTCATCATCTTGCCTCACTAGGCATAACTCCACAAGTTTAAACTAAGCTTCTCATCACTTTTGCTCCATTGTTTAATTATCACTTAGCTTCATCAATTAAAATGCTCATCACAACACATGTTGATGTTATATATATATTTATATTCAAATAAATATGCAAACAAATCTTTATTCTCAATATTATAATTTATTAAAATTCACGGGTATTACATTTGTACCCACAAAAGCCCAGTGTTTACCCACTCTAAAGATATAGAAGCCTTTTTTAGCAGTCAGCTGTAAGCCTTCTCATAACACTTTAGAGTCTTTCTCTTCATCTTTGCACACACCCTTCTACACGTTGAGAGTCGTGTTGCTTGCTTTTGCCTTTGACTTTCTATCCGTGGTTTCATTTCTCATATATATATATATATATATATATATATATATTTATATATATATTGACTAACATTATTGAGTTATACCTCGATTGAGCCTAGACTTCGGTCTGGAGCGTTAACTGCTTTAATATATATATATATACTTTTATATATTAACTGTGTGTCGAACTTTGTTCGATGAGCCTAGACTTCGGTCTGGTGTGTTTACTCGCTTTTATATATATACTTATATATATCAACTATGTGTCGGACTTTGTTCGATGAGCCTAGACTTGATGCAGTGCGTTTACTATTTACATATATATATATATATATATATATATATATATATATATATATATATATATATATATATATATATATATATAACTGTGGTCTTACTGCTTGATGAGCCCGGATTTTATATCCTATATGCTTATTGCTTATATATATATATATATATATATATATATATATATATATATATATACATAGTTTGTCCCACCTAGAGTTTACTTCATGGTGGTTGATCGCTTTTACAACTTTCTTTACATTTCGTCTCTTTGGAATTTACTTAAGTGGCGAAATGATTAGTATTGACAACTTTATTTATATTTTGTCCCGTCTGGATTTTCCTCTGTGGTGGTTGATAGCTTTTATGACTTTATTTACATTTTGATCCCCGTGGAGGTGCTTCGTGGTTGGTGATCTTGTCTATATATATATATATATATATATATATATATATATATATATATATATATATATATATATATCTACTGACTTTTATATATATATACCGCTTGTTGCTTTTATACAAATTGCAACATTCTCATGCTTTAGGAATCATGTGATCACATGATTCATCCCATTGGATCTAGATTCGGTTCCCGTGATGGACATTTTCAGCTGTAAGCAGCTTGTAAATTATTCTGCGATGCTTGAATTTCCTTAGATGGTTTTCATACCCACGATGGAGACGGCATTATTTTTGTATATTATTTTCGTACGGATGCCTCACATCCGTCAAATAAAATCAATTCAGCCGCTCATTTAATAAAAATGGGAATGTAAAAGGTCTCAATTCCTATTGAGCATCAGGGGTTGAAAGACCTCTTTTATAAAACATCATTGCCATATCTTATTAAAAACTGATTTTTTACATAAATTCAAACCCTGTGTATATAGGTTCGAACGAGGCCTCGCACAACTTCCATATAACAGCACATTGACCCACGCACACACACACACACACACACACTCAGATAATAGTTTCTTGAAAAGAGGCGGTCACCATGGTAACACGGATGTCCGAGGGTGCCTATCACCTTCCCCCCGCGTAACCAAGTCCCCGGACCCTAAACGAATCTCAATTTCACCGACCCGTATATCAGTGTCACATCACTGGGTCAATGTGCAAACCTTTTATCGGTTGTGGTGGTACAACCATTTAAAAACCAACTGGAAACTCTTAATAAATTCCATCGTCGACATCATACATGTTTGACCTTTTCACTTGTTTTTCAAACAAATCTCACCTAAAATGAGAACACCAAAGAACAAGTAACTTAAAAGGACATCCAAAAATCCCGACGCGTCGACAATGGCGACTCTGCTGGGGACTCCAGTAAGAGGACTTAAGTTGCTATTACAATCTTTTCAAAACTGTTATCTGCTTGTGTGTAGATGTTGCATTAACATTGGATGAATATGTACGAATGCATGTCTTGATTGAACTTAGTGCTTCGCATCATATCTGCGTGTGATGTTAGTGCTTCGCACTATAAATTGCTTATGATATTAGTGCTTCGCAAATGTCATCATTTCATACGGTGAGACGCGATGTATGTGAATGTATGTTGTGTGGTACCTCCACCAGGAGACTATCCCGTCGGTGTTTGATTACTGGACTCGTGAGAAGACTAATTCTCCGAGGCTCAGGAAAGGCACCACCCAAATTCACTCAAGTTGAAAGACCAGATTAACTTCCCCTCAAGTAGATTGCGATGATTTGGGAGCCTTCATGCCAAAAAAGCCGCGACAGTAACCTAAGATAGGTCAGCCTCTGATAAACCCAAAACAAAGGAAAGTCTCTTCACGCTCTCATTTCAATTACTTGTAAACACAATTACTTGTAATTTCATTCCATATCTATCTCCATGTAATGAGAAATATAAAGAAATGTGTACACATACATATTAACATGCTACAAACAGTTGACACCCGTTTTGCAAGATAAAATTCCTAAAATGGACATATCACATAGAATGTTATTATACACCTTCCCTAAAGACTAAACTATGCAAGTCTTTTGCAGGGAATCACTCGGACCTATCACCCGGTCAAAGTCCAAAAAGGCAACAGGCCCACAGTCAATCATGTCGTCATCCGACCAGACTGAACTTAATCCAGTTTCTCGCAAAGAATTCGACGGATTAAGTAAACAGATTACAGATTTGGCTGTTTTATTAAAAGTATTACACCAGTCTATGCAGGGTCAGAAAATACCCATACATACTGAGCCCTCCACACAAGGAGGAATCCAGGCCATTACCATACCTGAACCACAGTTGGATACTACCAACAAAACTCTTGATGCTACCCATCCCACTGGAGATCCAAACACTGGAGACATCAAAAAGAAAGTCCTCCAGATGGAAGAGACCCTTCGCGCTATAAAAGGAATTGGAAAACACGGGAGTGTTTTATATGCTGATCTGTGTATTTTTCCTGGTGTTCATTATCCAGAAAAATTTAAAACTCCTGACTTTGAAAAGTATGACGGGTTAGGAGATCCTTACACACATTTAAAAGTGTTTATTGGAGAACTTGGATCCTATACAGAGGATGAAAAGCTCAGAATGCAATTGTTCCAAAAGAGTCTAACTGGAGAAGCCCGTTCGTGGTACACAAGATTAGACAACTCCAAAATCCATAGCTGGGAAGAGCTAGCACATGCCTTCCTCACTCAATACAGTTTTCAAACTCAGATGGCTCTTGATCGGTATCAAATTACCAAGATCAAGAAACAGTCCAACGAGTCTTTCAGAGAGTATGCTCAAAGGTGGAGACGCCTGGCTGCCTAAGTTATTCCTGCCATGACAGAATTAGAAATGGTCATTACATTCATAGACATACAAGAAGCTCCCTTCTATAAGAGAGTTTTAGCCGGAATCGGCATACCGTTTTCTGAAATGGTTAAGCATGGGGAGATGGCGGAGATGTGATTGAAGTCAAGAAAGATTCAAGACCTAGCTGCCCTAAAAGCTGTTGCAGATCACATCTAATCTGGAAATTATGGGAACAACCCCCGAAGGGTCTATAAAAAGAAAGAAGAAGATGTTTCCCTGATACTATAGGGGCAAAAAGGCAATCAAAGTATGCCCATTCAAAGGAGAAACTACACTCCCTTTCTAGCACAGTCTACAAACCCTCTAGTACTAAGAGGTGGAGAAGTCAAAAGCCCTCGAGTGTTTACACCCTTAGGGGATACCCTCGAGAACATTTTAAATCTTCTGATAACCCAGAAGAAAATCACGCATCTTCTTCCACCAGCCAGCCCTAATGGACGGGGTTTCAATGCTGCTAGGAAATGTACTTATCACGCCGGGGCACAAGATTGTTGGGCCTTGAAACACAAGATTCAGGACCTGATAGACAATGGGGAGATCGTAGTCACCAAACCCGATCAGCCTCATGTTCAAGACAACCCTCTTTCTCAACACAAAGAAGAAGAGGTCAACATGATCAATTGGAGCAATGGACAAAATTCCAACTTCAGCTGTGAATCTTCCCAGAACATCAAAGACGGTGATGACAGATGGGATTATGCTAAGTTCCAGTTCACAATGGAACGAAAGATCAAAGCTCTCGGCAAACAAATTGAGCAATTGGCGGAACTAGTAACTTATCAGCATCAAGTAACTCGCCAATTAATCAGCCAGGAGCATGCCAGTCTCCTACCTATTGTCATGAATATTCACCCGTCACTTTCAGAAATTGAAATACTGGAAGACAAAGTGACGAAGAGGGCAAATGCCAAAGCCCATCGGGATTTCGCTAATAAAAGGGAATTCACCTATTTGGGCCAACCTATGGAGGAAATTCTTCATATGTTAATCAATGAAGGAAGGATCAGTTCCCTTCTACCGCCAATCAACCCCCGTTCGGGATGGTATAACTCTAATGTAGTATGTCAATATCACTCCCAGTCTCGTGGTCACATCACAGAAGAATGTTGGGCACTTGCCACCTTATTCAAAATCTAATCGACAGTGGTGTACTGCGTTTGGTAGATAACGACACTGTGTTACGTGCAAGTGAGAATGCAGGCCTTACTAAGTTGAAAAGTGTGGTAGCAGTTATATCCACTGAAGCTGAGGGGAATAATACCTTACTCACAACACCGACAATTCAGCTCAAAGGAGGAAACGATCCTTTGAAAGTGGCCGCTCCCGAGCCAATCAACTTGCCATGCAGAGCACAATATCCTATTGTTAGCTTGCACAAGGTTCTGTGGAATTATGGAGAAGGTGAAGGATCCACCTCACATACAACTGCTATAGTGTCGAAGGAAAATCCACTGTATCTCCCCAATCGGGTGATGAAGCCCACCACCAAATCAAAGAGGAAAATACCCATGGAGAAGATTGAAAAATTCCTCTGCGCTGTGGGTCATAACGAAGCCTCGGTGGTTTTAAGCTTGAAGGAAGCTCCACCACAAATATCAATTTTGGACTTGGTCCTAACTTTCGAGAATCACCGGAAGGTCTTGTTAACGGTTCTAGAAGAAGCCTATCTCCCGCCATCAGTGGATACGAAAAAATTTCAACATATGGTAGCTGGAGTCTTAATAGATGGAGGTTCCTCTCCGAATATCTGCCCATACGCTACCTTGGTGAAGATGAATATCAATCTCAATAGAATTTGGAGTAGCCATACTATCATCAAAGCTTTTGATGGAGCCCGCCGTATCTCGGTCGGAGTAATTGAGCTACCAATCAAAATTGGTCCTCACACATTCTGCGTATCTTTCCATGTGCTCAAGATAGATTCGGGATACAACTTGCTATTGGGACGACTATGGATTCATATGGCTAGGGCAGTCCCCTCCACTCTTCATCAACAGTTGAAATACATCATCAACAATAACCTGGTAACAGTCAACGCTGAACCAAAAATTCCTCAGCACGGGGACATGTCGTTCATCAATGCCAACGAGGATGTTGAACCAGTCAGTTTTCATCCTTTGGAAATAAGCAACACTCAATACCATGCAATTGGATCACCATTGCCCGAACCCAAAATTTCTGCTGAGGTAATGTCGGCTACTCAAGAAATGATGTCGTTGGGTCATAAACCGGGATAAGGGTTGGGTAAAGATTGCCAGGGTATTAAATACCCTATTCACTTAACCAAGCAAAGTGGAACAGCTGGACTAGGCTATTCTGCCAGCTCTAGTCGCAGGAATCCTCATAAGCATCAGCAGATTCCTTCAGCCTCAACCATGTGGCGTTTATCTTCTCCTTCAGATTCTGAGTCCACACAACCTCCCGTGTAGGTGCCAGCCAATTTAATGGCTATTTTATGTCCCAAACCGGTACCGGTGAAGGAGAAAGAAATCTTTGTTCCAAATCTCGCAGTGGAATAAGAGGAACGAAGAGTCAAGCAAGACATCATACGGATGATGTCCGGTATACGCATCATCGTTCATGATGAACATACCAACAGATACACCCCAGACGATGATTGCCCAGACGTAATGGCCATCATTCGGGACAGGGAGGATGATGACAATCCCTCCATCACTGCAGTCCACTCGGACTTTACCCTTTCCAACTGGGACAACATTCCTTGCTTTGGTCGACGAGGGTAAAACGGGCAGAACTATTTCTGCCCTGTAGATATAATAACTGCTTACTTTTTTGTACAATACTAGCAGTTTATTTTGCCAATATATGCTAATACTGTGTATGATCAACGCATTTCATATATACTAAGTGAAAGCATATTTTGTTTCAGGACTCTGAATTTAGATGTGTCTGTACTTGCGGATACGATGCCTCTCCTATACATGGATTGTACCTTTGATGTAGAGATGAATTCAGCCTTGATGGATATACCGGATGACATTGTGGTGCCTCCAGAAATTCAAGAATGGGTCAAAGACAAACCCAAACCCAACCTTGATCAAACCACTTCTTTCAATCTCGGAAACTTAAAAAGCCCTAAGTTAATCCAGATTGGTTCAGACCTTACCCCAAACTAATGGAATGGCATGGTTACACTATTAACCAAGTTCCAGGATGTGTTTGCATAGTCTCATGAAGACATGGTGGTTTTGTCCACTGACATTGTCCTTCATCGCCTTCCCATCAAAGAGGTATTTAAGCCGGTCAAGCAGAAACTCAGGCGATTGAAACCGGAGTGGAGTTTAAAGGTGAAAGAAAAAATTATGAAACAATTTCAAGCTGGAATCATCATGGTGTCTACATATCCTGAATGAATATCCAACATCGTGCCTGCACCTAAACCTGGAGGGAAGGTGCTAGTTTGCGTGGATTACCGGGACATGAATAAAGCTTGCTTAAAAGACAGCTTTCCCGTGCCAATTATCCACATTCTCATTGACAATACTGCGCAATACGACATGTACTCCTTTGCTGATTACTTTTTGTGGTACCATCAGATCATGGTTTCCGAGGAAGATCGTGAGAAGACTGCTTTCATCACTCCTTGGGGAACTTTTTGCTATAGACGGTTGTCATTCGGCCTCATCAATGTCGGAGCTACCTATCAACGAGCTTTGATGGCTTTTTTCCATGACTTAATGCATAAAGAGATTGAGATCTACGTGGATGACATCATTGTCAAGTCCCAAAAGGAGGATGACCATGTAGACCATCTTAGAAAGTTGTTCAACAAGTTGCGTAAGTATAACTTGAAGTTGAATCCAGCTAAGTGCGCCTTTGGCATTAAATCAGGCAAGTTACTAGGATTTCTAGTCAGCCACAAAGGGATAGAGCTGGATCCTGCCAAAATCCAAGCCATCACTGAAATGCCCATTCCTCAGACAGAGAAGGAAATACTAGGATTTTTGGGAAGAATCAACTTCATCAGCAGGTTTATTTCCCAACTCACAGCAACCTGTGAGCCAATCTTCAAGCTATCAAGGAAGAACTCCTCCATGAAATAGAATGATGAGTGCCAGAATGCCTTCCTTACAATCAAGAAACAGCTAGTCAAAGCTCCTGTCTTGGTACCACACAGGGACGATATTCCCCTGTTCATGTATCCGTCCATAAGTGACAATGCCATAGAGAAGGCCGCATCTTTGGGACGTAAAAGACGATAGAGGCCAAGAACGAGCTATCTATTACCTCAGTAAAAGGTTCAGTAGCAGTGAACACAAGTACACTTTGATCGAAAAGATGTGTTGTGCTTTAGCATGGGCTTCCATGAGGTTACAGCATTACCTCCATGGTCACACAACCCATCTCATATCCCGCGTGGATCCTCTTAAGTACATGTTCAACAGACCCATGTTAAATTGCTGGCTTTCCAGATGGAAGTTGATCCTACAACAATTTGACATCGTATATGAGACTCAAAAGTTCATCAAAGGTCAAGGAGTCGCGGATCAACTGGTCACCGCACCTTCAGGGGATTTCAAACCCTTGGAAACATATTTCCCTGATGAAGGAGTAATGACAGTGCAGCAACACCATCAGTACGATACGCGCCAATCATGGAAGATGTATTTTGATGGAGCTATTAATATGGAAGGTTCTGGAGCCGGAGCAGCTTCTAGTATCTGCATGCAGGGGAGCGAGATCTCGTTGTCAATAAATTATAGTTTATCAGCACCAACAATACGGCTGAGTATGAAGGCTGTCTCATGCGGGTAACACTTTCCCATTCAATGGGCATCAGGCGGTTAACTGTCCTTGGAGATTCGAAGTTGGTAATCAGACAATCCACCGGAATCTATCAAACCAAGGAACAACATTTGCTGCCTTACCATCGGTAAGTTTTGAAGATAGCTTTGGAGTTCGAAGAGATCTCCTTTCTACATGTTCCTCGTAATAGGAATGATTTCGCATATGTGTTAGCAACTTTGGCCTCCTTGATTCAAATATCAGACAAGGAACACTTGCCAAGCATCACAATTTCCCTGAACAAGGCCCAGCCCATGGGAATTATGTGACACCCCCAAAATAGGTCTACATCCCCCATTCTGAGTTGTCAATACACGGTACAGAAACAACTACAACTTTATTATTATAATAGTAAAACTGTGAGTTTAAATACAGATATTGCCATCTAGACAATATCCACATACAAATAAATCCTCATCATAATTATTGGTATATTATTTTACAACAATGGTGAGGACTACTAAACAACTCTCCCTAGAACTTTCATTCCATACCCCGACTCGTACTCGCTATATTCTCGCCTCCTGAGAAGAAAAATGGAACAAAAAGGAAAAGGGTGAGCTCGACTAGCCCAAGAAAAGAATATTATGACTAAGATAATATACAAAAAATTATCGTTAGTCTTCAACAGGGAAAAAATATAATAGAATACAATAGACAACAAGTTTTAAATCAATATTCGCAATGAAATAATAATTCATTAGAAGAGTTAAGTAGAGAATGCAAACTACTATCTTCTATGTATGGATTTTAAAGTTCATCGCCTATTTTTATCCCTCAGAACATCAATCAATATATATCTCGAGATCAAATATTCATCCTTGCACTACTGTGCCAAGGACATTCACCATTGGTCATGTTCATCTAAACACTGCTCATCTTTTTTTCTACGGCCAAAAGATATTCATTAGAAATCATTCATCTTTGCACTACACAAGCAAAGATATTCATCGAAATCATTCATCTTTGCACTACGGGCCAAAGATATTCATCATAAATCATTCATCTTTGCACTACAAAAGCCAAAGATATT
Source organism: Panax ginseng (assembly GCA_020205605.1). Taxonomy (NCBI): domain Eukaryota; kingdom Viridiplantae; phylum Streptophyta; class Magnoliopsida; order Apiales; family Araliaceae; genus Panax; species Panax ginseng. The sequence goes on from CM035141.1 coordinate 47,729,046, forward strand.
CAATAATATCATCATTTAAGACCGAGGATGATGAAAATATTTTTTTTTAAAGAAACGAATCCAAAGAAACAAAATGACAAGGATTAAGGATTAAGGATTCAGATTTAATTTTATCCATGTCCGAAAATACCTCAAAAATAATCATAGTGGTGTAAAATTCAAGAATGATCAAAACATGGATACAATCAAAGCTAGTATCCACAATAGATATTTTGGACGAAAAGAAAAATTTTTCATTTTTTGATGAATAGTCATAAGTATTCGTGAATAGTCTCAGATATCGTGAATAATTCGTAATATCGTGAATAGTAACTCAGACACCAAATGTTCCAAATTTGATAAAAAAAACTTCGGATCAATATTTCAAAGATAATGATATTGAAGAAATAATATCATTACTTAAAAAATAATATCCCTTACCTCGAAAGATCAGTACTTAACTCGAATACTTTGGATATAGACTATATCTTGAACTTTCACCGTATAGCAATACTCAAAGTATACTCAAAATACTCACAAGAATACGCTCGATAATATAGAGAGAAAAACTTCAGCTACGTGTGATTTTCAATTCTAACCTAAGCACCTATTTATAGGAAATTGCTTAGAACACCAAAGCGTAAAATTTAATAAAATATTAATATTTATAAAAATATTATACGTATTCTTTGAAATCTGAATCTCAAAGAATTCACACATGCCAACCTTCTAGAAGAAAATAAAAAAAAACGTTTTCTAATTTAAAATAATTTAAACTTCCAAAATTAATTATTTTGAGCTTCTAACTTCAATAATTCACAATAAATAGCCCTTTTATCATAAAATTCGAATCTTGCGAGTTTTTATAGGAAATCCAATTCTCTACAACTTTACGTAAGAAAGTTTTCTAAACTCCAAATGTAAATTGACCAAATCCATAAACGGGTGATTTTAGAGGCTATAATCAAATTTCAAATAATAAATGGGGTCCAATTTATATGTTTAACATGTTTTAAACATTTATTGCAACAAAAATACTCTTGCTCCTCGTATACTCATATATCCCACATTCGTTGTAAAAATATCACCATTATTATATTATTAAAATATAATAATATATATTTAAATGAATTATTTTATCGGAAAAAAAGATAAATTTTCAATTTTTAACAATTGTCACATTAAAAATTTTCTCCATCTATATCCACATAAAATCAATATTTTCCTCATCATATGAATCAATAATTAATTATTCACAAATAATATTACAGAATCACAATATTGACAACCGTGCGCTTCCTGGAAGGGGGCTTTCCAATAAGAATTTCTCCTCATCAAGCGCGCAATTAGGTGACCAAACCTCTCCTTAGATGTAACTTTCTAGACATTGCCAATAATGTTATCTAATAATATTATTCAGATAATATGAATTATTGTTTCGACAATGAAAAATACTTTGTGTAATGACAATTATTAAAACAACAAAGAATATAAAATATCAACGCAAAGAATTATTGAATCAATAAAATAAAACACCGAGCAAAATTTATCAGTAACCATTATTGAGTAGTGCCTTCTTACGTAAGAGTCAATAATTGGTGCAATACTGCAGTGCTACCGCTTCAACAACGCCAGACATCGTGTTTTAACCAACGGGTATTCCAACAATTAAATCTGTAGTAAATAACTACGCCTGCTATTTTTTAAACAACTTATATTTGTCATTTTCTTCCTCCAATCGCTTTTTACATTATGGGGCTCACACATGGTCATGTAGCAAATAATTTAATATTCCCAAGCGATTTAATATTCCACGACAAACGAATATTCCCCACAACAATGAATATTTTATAACCACTTGCATATTTTGAAATATTTGCGTATTTTACCCGTAACTTCATCCACATTAATCACATCAACCCTTACTATTTCAAAATAATAATTAGAGGAAATTAAATTTCATTTATTAATTATTTGGGATCTTACAACCTCCCTCCTTATGAAATTTCGTCCCTCGAAATTGACGTGCGATACTGTGTGTTTCAAAAGATGAGGATACCTCGCTTTCATTTCCGCTTCCAACTCCCGTGTCATTTCCTCTATAGCATGGTTTCTCCACAAGACTTTAACTTGTGGTATGACCTTCGTCGTAGGGACATGCTCCTTCCTATCCAAGATCTTGACAGTACTTCCTCATACGTTAAGTCTTCTACTATCTCGTCCGGGTTCTAACTCAATAACGTGATTCGGTCTTTCACATATTTACGAATGTACGATATGTGAAACACATTATGAACACGAGACATACTTGGAGGTAACGCGAGTCTATAGGCTACATTTCCTACTCGGTCAAGAATTTGAAATGGACCAATAAATCGTGGATTGAGCTTTCCTCTCTTCCCGAATCTTGTAACTCCCTTCCATGGGGCAACACGCAACAATACATGATCCCCTATACTAAATTCCACATCCTTTCGATGAAGATCCGCATAACTCTTTTGTCGATCTTGTGCCGTTTTATATACGTTGTCGAATCATTTGGATCTTTTCGGTAGTCATACGTACTAACTCGGGTCCCAACAATGTTGCTTCACCCACCTCATCCCAACATATTGGAGAGCGACACTTTCGTCCATATAATGCTTCGAATGGGGCCACACCTATACTTGCCGATAAGCTTTTTGTAGGAGAATTCCACCAATGGTAAATACTTATCCCAACTGCCCTTGAAGTCTAGGACACGAGTTTTAATAAATCTTCAAGAGTTTGAATAGTCCTCTCTGATTGTCCGTCCGTTTGAGGATGGTATGCCGAACTGAATCTTAAATCCGTACCCATAGCTTTTTGCAAGCTAACCCAAAATCTTGAAGTGAATCTTGGGTCACGATCCGAAACTATGGATACTGGCATGCCATGCAATCTCACAATCTCATTTACGTTACATTTGAGCAAGACGTTCAAGGAATAAGTCTCTCAGACGGCAAGAAATGAGCGGACTTGGTTAATCTATCAACAATAACCCAAATAGCATTTATGCCTTGAGAAACCGTGGAAGTCCCGTGAACGAAATCCATGGTAATGTGTTCCCACTTCCATTTCGGAATCTCAAGTGGTTGCAATGGTCCCTTAGGCACTTGATGCTCCGCCTTTACACGTTGACAAGTTAAACATGTTGAGATAAACTTTGCAATCTCTCTCTTCATATTGTTCCACCAAAATGTATGTTGAAGATCACGATACATTTTAGTACTTCCCGGATGGATTGCAAATGGTGTATTGTGTGCCTCCATCATAATCTTGTACTTCAAATCAGAATCGTTAGGAACACAAAGTGCGGAGTGGACTCAAGTATTCCTTCTTCATCAATTCTCGCCTTAAATAGCTCCGTCTTGTAGTTTCTTCTTCATATGCATCAGCTCCGGGTCGGTGGCTTGAGCAACCTTAACTTTTTCTATTAAAGTTGGCTCTATGCGTATATTTGAAATCATCGCACTCATTCCTGCATATGATCTTCTACTCAACGCATCAGCTACCACATTCACTTTTCCAGGATGGTATTGAATAGTGTGGTCGTAGTCTTTCAATAGTTCGAGCCAACGTCGCTGCCGCATGTTAAGTTCTTTTTGAGTGAAGAAATATTTAAGGCTTTTATGGTCTGAATATATCTCCACTTTCTCTCCATATAGATAGTGCCTCCAGATCTTTAGTGCGAAAACGACTGCTGCCAACTCTAGATCATGAGTAGGATAATTCCTCTCATATTCTTTAAGTTGTCGCGAGGCATAGGCTATGACTTTCCCACGTTGCATGAGAACACATCCTAACCCTTTGCTCAAGCATCATTTGAGATAACAAATCCATCCGAACCCGGATGGTATTGTTAGAACAAGTGCCGAAATAAGTCTCCTTTTAAGCTCTTGAAACTCTTCTCGCACTCTTCGCTCCAAACGAATTTTGTATCCTTCCGAAGTTAGATGAGTTAGCAGAGTAGCGATTCGAGAAAACCCTTCCACGAATCTCCGATAATAACCAAATTTAAGCCCAAAAAGCTACGTACTTGATCCACCGACTTGGTTGCTCCCAACTTTGTATTGCTTCAATCTTCGCCGTCAACAGATACTCCATGTTTTGACACCATGCCCAAGAAATGCTACTTCCTCAAGCCGAACTCGCATTTCCTTAACTTGGCATAAAGCTTGTTTTCACGAAGCCTTTGGAGTACCAAATTCAAATGGTGCTCATGATCTTCACGCTTTTGGAATATATGAGAATGTCATCAATAAAGACAACAACGAACCGATCCAAATACTCTTTGAATACTCGGTTCATCATATCCATGAAAGCCGCAGGAGCATTAGTCAATCCGAAAGACATAACTAAGAATTCATAATGCCCGTCTCGAGAGTTCTAAAGGCGCGCTTTGGAATATCCTCGCCTAATCTTCACCGATGATATCCGAGCGAAGATCGATTTTTGAAAAGAATTGTGCTCCTTGCAATCGGGTCAAACAAGTCATCAATACGAGGTAGAGGATACCTATTCTTGATAGTGACATGGTTCAATTCCCGATAGTCAATACAAAGTCGCATACTCCCGTCTTTCTTCTTTACAAATAAAACAGAGCACCCCAAGGAGATGTACTAGATTTAATGAAACCAATGTCCAACAACTCCTGTAGTTGGACCTTTAACTCCTGAAGTTCAATAGGAGCCATTCGATATGGGGTTTTAGAAATGGGCTTTGTACCAGGTTCAAGGTCAATAAAGAATTCAACTTCACGTTCTGGGGGTAGACCGGGAAGTTCTTCAGGAATATTATTCAATTTTGACGTGTCTTTATTCAAATCCATAACATGGGCTAAGAAAGCTTGACATCCGCTTTTTAATAAAACGAATAGCTTTATGATTAGATATGATGATGATTGATTTTAAATGTTTAGTTGCTTGAATTGAACAACAAAGTTGTTTAGGAATATGAAAGCTAACAACCTTACGAAAACAATCAATTTTGGCATGATGAGTAGTTAACCAATCAATCCCTAAAATCACATCAAAAGCAAGTATCTTTAAAGAGATAAGGTCAACAGGTAAGATAAGGGTGCCAACATGGATTAGACAAGATTTATAAACAGTGGATGTGATGAAAGTTTCTCCTAACGGAGTTTCCACAGATAGGTCAAAGTCTAATTTCTCCGGAGTCAAGTTTAAACGTTGAGCACAAGCAGGAGAGATAAATGAATGGGTAGCACCGGTATCTAGTAAAGTATAAACTTCACAAGAATTTATAAATAGCTTACCCGTGATCACCTCGTTTGGGTTCCTCACATTTTGACCAGTCACAACAAACGCTCTTCCAGGAATCGTTGACTTTGACTTTTCTGGGACAGTCTTTTGAGTCACCGTCCCCGCTGAACTAGGTTTCGCTACCGTGCAATCTCGAGCGATATGTCCTTCCTTTCCACAATTATAGCATACCTGGAACTGCTGTGGGCAATTTGGACTGATATGTCCCTCTTTTCCGCATTTATAGCATATGACCGGTGGTCGTTCTCCTCCCTTGGAACCAGTTGCTGCTGGCACTGTCGTCTTCACATGGTTGTTGTTGAATCTCCTCTTTTTAAAATCTCCTCCCCGACTCGCTTTCTTCTATTTTCATGGCCATGATTACCACCAGAGTGGTTACCATTTTTGTCCGCCTTTTTTCTTTCTCCACCGATTATTGTTGTTTTGTTGATCGCTATCTCCTAGATGATCCTCGATTGTGGTACCTCGGTTGGCCAGTACTCGTTATCTCGCTCTAACAATTGAGCCCCAAGTAACAACATCTCTAATAGAGAAAAATTTATGAGAGATGAGATCTTGACGTATCTGGGGTTTCAAACCTCTCGAAACATCCGCGTCATACGTTCCTCATTCTCCACCAAATGAGGTGCAAACACGATAACTCTGCGCAAACTTCGCCTCGTCTCGAGACACCGCCATGTTGTTCTGCTCCATCTAATAAACTCCACTTCCTTCATATGACGAACACTTTCGGAAAGTATTTGTCATTAAATAGTTTCAAATGTCTCCCAAGACATGCTTTGAAGTACCGGATGGAGTACGCTTCACGACTCCCACCAAGAGTCCGCCGCTCGCCACGGAACATAAAGGTGGCGAATGGAACCTTCTGTTCTTCTGTGCATCCCAAGACATCGAATATCTTGGTAATTTGCTTGACCCATGTTTACGCCATGATCGGATCTCGCTTTCCCTTAAATTCGTGGTCCCAACTCTTTGAAGCGCTTGGTTGTGACAACACGTGAATTGCTATCATTTCTCCTATGTTTTGAACACGAGTCTCCTCGTCGATTTTGCATGAACGCAAAAAGCTTCTAAATATCCCCTCGTTCATCATCTGCTTTCGGTGGTGTTGTTCACATGAGGAACATTGCCACGACTGTTACGCTTCTCCTCGTTGGTGAGTACAAAGGCGTCTCCACGCTCTCATTTCCATTGTTAATATTCTCAATCGACATTCTCAAATCTTTGTCATAAAACAAGGGTTAATTAAGGAAATCAATATATCACATAATATCCCTATATCTTGACCAACTATCAAATAAGCTTAGGTAGGACACACTAGCGAAGGATTTACTCGCCTCTCCTCCTAGTTCAATTCCCCGATCTCCGCCAGAGATCATATCCCTAAGCTCGATACCAACCGTGACACCCCCAAAATAGGTCTACATCCCCCATTACGAGTTGTCAATACACTGCAGATGCGAAACAACTACAACTTTATTATTACAATAGTAAACCGTGAGTTTAAATACGAGATATTGCCATCTAGACAATATCCACATACAAATAAATCCTCATCATAATTATTGGTATATTATTTTACAACAATGGTGAGGACTACTAAACAACTCTCCTAGAACTTTCATTCCATACCCCAGGCTAGCATTCGCTATATTCTCGCCTCCCGAGAAGAAAAATGGAACAAAAAGGAAAAGGGTGAGCTCGACTAGCCCAATAAAGAATATTATGACTAAGATAATATACAACAAAATTATCGTTAGTCTTCAACAGGGAAAAATATAATAGAATACAATAGACAACAAGTTTTAAATCAATATTCGCAGCGGAAATAATAATTCATTAGAAGAGTTAAGTAGAGAATGCAAACTACTATCTTCTATGTATGAATTTTAAAGTTCATCGTCTATTTTTATCCCTGTAACATCAATCAATATATATCTGAGATCAAATATTCATCCTTGCACTACAGGCCAAGGACATTCACCAGTTGGTCATGTTCATCTAAACACCTGTTCATCTTTGCACTACGGGCCAAAGATATTCATCAGAAATCATTCATCTTTGCACTACTGGCCAAAGATATTCATCATAAATCATTCATCTTTGCACTACAGGCCAAAGATATTCAATAATATCATCATTTAAGACTGAGGATGATGAAAAATATTTTTTTTTTTAAAGAAACGAATCCAGTGAAACAAAATGACAAGGATTAAGGATTAAGGATTCGTACTTTGTTTTATCCACGTCCAAAAATACCTCAAAAATAATCATAGTGGTGTAAAATTCAAGAATGATCAAAACATGGATACAATCAAAGCTAGTATCCACAATAGATATTTTGGACGAAAAGAAAAATTTTCATTTTTCATGAATAGTCTTAAAAATATTCGTGAATAATGCCAGATACGTGAATAGTCTTAGTATCGTGAATAGTAACTCAGAGCACCAAATGTTCCAAATTTGATAAAAAAAACTTCAGATCAATATTTCATCATAATGATATTGAAGAAATAATATCATTACGAAAAAAATAATATCCCTTACCTCGAAAGATCAGTACTTCTAACTGGAATACTGGATATAGACTATATCTTGAACTTTCACCGTATAGCAATACTCAAAGTATACTCAAAATACTCACAAGAATACGCTCGATAATATAGAGAGAGAAACTTCAGTTTCTGGTGTGATTTTCAATTCTAACCCTAAGCACCTATTTATAGGAAATTGCTTAGAACACCAAAGCGAAAATTTAATAAAATATTAATATTTATAAAAATATTATACGTATTCTTTGAAATCTGAATCTCAAGGAATTCACACATGCCAACCTTCTAGAAGAAAATAAAAAAAACGTTTTTCTAATTTAAAATAATTTAAACTTCCAAAAATTAATTATTTCGGAGCTTCGGAACTTCAATAATTCACAATAAATAGCCCTTTTATCATAAAATTGAATCCCATGAGTTTTATAGGAAATCCATTCTCTCTACAACTTTGCGTAAAGAAAGTTTTTCTAAATTCCCAACAGAAATTGACCGAAATCCATAAACGGGTGATTTTAGAGGCTTATAATCAAATTTCAAATAATAAATGGGGTCCACCGACATGTTTAACATGTTTTAAACATTTATTGCAACAAAAATACTCTTGCTCCTCGTATACTCATATATCCCACATTCGTTGTAAAAATATCACCATTATTATATTATTAAAATATAATAATATATATTTAAAAGAATTATTTTATCAGAAAAATGATAAAATTTCAATTTTTAACAATTGTCACATTAAAAATTTTCTCCATCTATATCCACATAAAATCAATATTTTCCTCATCATATGAATCAATAATTAATTATTCACAAATAATATTACGTAATCACAATATTGACAACCAGCGCTTCCTGGAGAAAGAGGGGCTTTCGATAAGAATTTCTCCTTCTTGGCGCGCAATTAGGTGACCAAACCTCTCCTTAGATGTAACTTTCTAGACATTGCCAATAATGTTATCTAATAATATTATTCGAGATAATATGAATTATTGTTTCGACAATGAAAAAATCTTGTGTAATGACAATTATTAAAACAATGACAATATAAAATATCAACGCAAACAATTATTGAATCAATAAAATAAAACATCGAATAAAGAATTATCAACCATTATTGAGTAGTGCCTTCTTACGTAAGAGTCAATAATTGGTGCAATACCGTAGCTACCGTTCAACAACGCGTATTCATCGTGTTTTAACCACCGGGTATTCCAACGATTAAATTCAGAATAACAACTTCTGCCGTTATTTTAAACAACTTATATTTGTCATTTTCTTCCTCCAATCGCTTTTTAGTTATGGGGCCCACACATATGGTCATTTGCGTAGCGTCGTCTGAATATTCCCCACAAGCATTTAAATATTCCACGACCAAACGAATATTCCCGACAACAATGATGAATATTTTATAACCACTTGCATATTTTGAAATATTTGCGTATTTTACCCGTAACTATCCACATTAATCACATCAACCCTTACTATTTCAAAATAATAATTAGAGGAAATTAAATTTCATTTATTAATTATTTGGGATCTTACAAATTACATTGGAGAAGTATCGGATGAGCTACCTCCCATCCAACCTCCTTGGTATCAGCATATCAAGGAATATCTGCGAGATGGATCTACACCCGCAGAGGCGAGCCTGACTGAGAAAAGGCGGATCCATCGACTTGCTATGAAGTTCTATCTGAGTGGAGATGCGCTCTACAAAAGAGATGCAGGAATAGGTCTCCTCAGGTGTCTAGACAAAGATCAAGCCCAAAGGCTTATGGATAAAATCCATGGTGGAGTCTATGGCCCCCACATGAGTAGCCCCCTCCTTGTCTATCCACAAGACGGGACATTATTGGCTATCTCTCAAAGCTGATTGCAACGACCACGTCAAAAGATGCTATCAGTGTCAGATTCATGGGAATGCTATACGCCCCTCCACGGAACTCCACAATATGAGTTACGCCTTGGCCGCTTCTCGATGTGGGGAATGGGCGTTATCGGGCCCATTGAGCCTAAAGCCAAGATGTGGCCATCGGTTTATCTTCACCATGATCGACTACTTTACCAAGTGGGTAAAGCGACCTCCTTCCCGGGTTACTAAAGAAGTCATCATTGCTTTCATCAGAAACAATGTCATTTGTCGATATGGACAACCAGAGGTGATTGTGTCGAACAATGCCAAAAACCACAACAACAAAATGATGGAGGAATTATGCGATGAAATTCCACATCAAACATCTTAACTCATCATCTATCGTTGCGAAGATGAGCGGTGCCATTGAAGCGGCTAACAAAAATATCAAGAAGATTATGCAAAAGATGTCCGCCAACCACAAAGATTGGCCTGACCTATTGCCTCTGACTTTGTTAGCCTACAGAACCTCCATGCGCACTTCAACTGTAATAATCCAGAAATTCAAATTGTAATATTAAATATTTATTGAATTATATAAATATTTATTTGATGTGTTTAATATTGAAATTGATGAAATAATTTTTTTTTTATTATTGATGTGGTTATTATTATTAAATATTTATGAATTAAATTTATTAGATAATATTCTAAAATTAAATTAATTTATAATTTAGAGAGTTGTAATATAACATGAGATGATATATTGTTGTTTTAATTTAATAATTATAGTGATATATTAATTTATTATATGAAATTATAATTTTGTGATATTTAGATTAAGTGGGAAAATTTGTTTAATATGTTGTAATTGATTATTTAACTAATGTTGAATATGGAGGTATAAATATGAGATTTTAAACTATAGTGTAAGTGGTTTATTAAAATAAAAATTAAAGTAATTTTTAATTTATTTAACCAAACAAGGCTTAAAATATTAAGTCTTTATTTTAAAGACTTTTTGCCAAACAAGCCTTATAGCTTTTAGATTTCTAATTTTTGCAATTAAATAAAATAATCAAATAATAAATAAAATATATTTATAATCTATACATTATATTTTTTGTAACCGATATTAGTTATTAGGCTTATTACGGCCGTATTCTAGACATTTGGCTTAAGCCTAAGAAAAGAAAAGAAAGAACGGTTTTCAGAGAGAAAGTTGAGAGAGACTAGAGTGAGTTGAGAGGAGAAAAGGGTTTGTGAAGTTGCAATTCTCAGAGGTTAGCAAGGATTTTAAAGCTAATTCAGTGGTGTTTGCAAGGAATTATTATGCTAATTGAAGGTATTTTCCCTAATTATATATGAATATGCATATATGAGCCTACGACAAAATTTTATATACTCTGTGATTTCAAATTTGTTGAATTGTTGTTATACAATGGGTTACTTGTGATTATATGAGTTTATGATGATTAGAGGTAGTGTTTAAACGAGAATTGCATGCTAAATTCGTTTGACAGTAGGAAGAAATAATGTCAGTATATGTATTTCTTATGTAGCTTATGTAAGTAACAATTATGATGATCAAATTAGTGTGTGAAATTTAACTGTGACTATGTTAGCTAGTTTGTTAAGAATTACAGAGAACTTAGTTCAAAAGAATCAAATTGGTGTATCATTGTGATTACAATGTTCACTGTGTCAAGAAATATCAAAAATAGAGTTTTGGTTTTAAAATATGTTATTCCAGTATTTAATTTTTCTAGAATTATGGTTTAAGTTGTGTTAATATAGTATTTGTATGCTTGGTGAAGTTTATGTGTAATTTGCATAAGTTATAGATGTTAATTGGTGTTAGAAATTAAGACAAATCTTTGTTCTGAGTTTTATTTTGGGGTGTTACAGTAATTGACCTCATTTTAGCCCTAGTTTCAAATTACTTCTCAATTCACCAAATTAAAAAATGGCCCAAAAGTTCGTGCCCCAGTCTTTGGAATTGGCGCCCGGCACCACTCGACATACATTATAGAAAAAGTGGTATGGGTCGAACGATTTGACCTCCTGTAGTAAAATGGCCATAATGTTTGCATACAAACTCCGATTGAGGTAATTCAAGATGATTCAGAAAGAGGACGAATAGGCCTATAACTTTTATTCTTTAAATTTTTCAATTTAAAATCGCTATGAAGAGTCAAAATGGTCATCTTTAGGACTATTGTGTATTTGGAGCCAATCGGAGGGCGTCGGGATGCGCGAATGCAAGTGCAACCCTTTGTGTATTAGTATAACTTAATGATAACATGTTGGACATGTAATAGGATGTTGTATCAAGTTGTTAATGTGTATGTGGTGCAATGACATGATCACTTAAGTAGTTGTAATAAAGCGAAAAAGTAATGTTCAGGAAAAGATGTGGTGTTATTTAAACTTAAACTTAGTTAGTAGCTATACTAAAAGTAAGAAAGCAACTCATGAAGGTAATGTTAGTGTAACTAATGTGTATTGTCAATACATATGGTATGTGTAGGACTTGGGGTGAACGTGAGTAGTGATTGTTTAACCTACGCACGAGGCAAGTTCCCTAACATTTGCTACTTTATTATTTAGCAAGGTTACTTTTCACTGTTATGTTATACTTATGCAAATTCTCTATTTCTAATCTCTTGTTTAACGATTTATTGACATGCAAGTTCTTAAACCCTCATTTATTGTTGAGCAAGTTAGTTAATCTTTATCTCTTTATTCAAAGTCTGTATTATTATTGTAAGAAGTGTGTTTATTCAGCTAATAATAACTGTTGTTTGACCTTCGTTCTTCAATATCATTGTACTATCTTACGTTATTGTACCGAACTCTAAGTTGCTTAGCAATTCTTTACCAATTCAACTAATCCTTGCTTCATGAATGTTCCAAACTCTAAATTACCCTTGAAGTCTACCCAAACCAAACATCCTTTGGTTTGTTTATGTACTCACACAACTTTGAAAGCATGTTGTCAATGATAACATTTGTTCAACTTAGAAATTGTTAATACTCTAGCCTTATTGAAGTTAATTCCCAACCAAACTTCCTTTGGTTCAGAACCTGATAATCTAAGCTGAGATGAACAACCATATATCAGGGGATTATTTTAGAGCTACGCAATATCGTTAAAATGTTTGCACAATACATAGTACAAAGGGCTGATCACCTAGAGTACGGAATGATGGTCCATATAGTCGTTTAGGCTGTTAAAGATTCTGATGAAACACACGTGAACTTAGGACATAGATGATTATTATAGTCTTTTAGGTATTTAAAGGTTAAAGTATAAATACTTGAAAACCTAGAATAGAGTTAAGTGGTCTTGTGACCCTCGGTGTATTCTTTGATATTGATATCTATTGTTAACTTAAACGCGTTCATTATTCCTTTGAACTCATAGTTGTTGAATTAAAGTTTATTGTTCCGGTAAGAATACTTTCCCATTGAAAGCTCGGTTAATTGTCATTCATAAAATGTTATTGTATATTATCCTTCTTGTGGGCAATTGTTTGCTCACTCTTGCACAAAAACAATGCGAGATGAAGTTCACGAAGTTTGAAAAGCTTTCTACAAGCAAGGGCAAGGATAAAGTGCTTGATTAGACAACAACGTTTAATTTATATTTTATTTATGAAGCTTATGTAATAGATTTAATTATGATTATGTTTTAGTTTTCCGCTGATGATTGTAATAAAGGTTAGATGACCTGGGATTTATTTGAGATTATGTAAGCCTTTGGTGGGAGATTTATTGTTTAAGCTTTTGAGTTTAATTATATCCTTTGTTTATGGGTAGTTAGTTATGATTTAATTGGACAGTGAACACCAAATCTGTGGGATTGAGGTGCCCAGATTTGGGGGTGTCACATCAACTAGGGCAACCCCCTACGCTTTAACCTATAGGATGGAAGCAGTGCTCCCCATAGAAGTTGAGATGGAATCTCTCAGAGAATTGATCGACGCTCAGCTGGATGAAGACAAATGGGTACAAGACAGGTATCACAAATTTTCTCTAATAGACGAAAGGCGAACCGCGGCTATCTTCCATGCTCAGTTATATCAGCAAAGGGTCGCCAGATCCTACAACAAAAAATTTCGGCTATGGCAGTTTAAACAACATGACTTGGTTTTGAAGAAGATTCTTGACAACCAAGATCAGGCTAAAGGAAAATTCGCTCCTAACTGGGAAGACCCGTTTATTGTCAAAGAAGTATTGACAGGAGGCGCTTTCAGATTGCAAGAAATAGATGGTGATGAATTTCCACAACTCATCAACTCAGACATCGTGAAACGGTATTATGTCTGAAGTAACTAGCAAACACCCTGATGCATAATCATTTGGTCAACAGTCATTCCGGTTCTTTAACCCTTTACCACCTATAACTTTCCTACACTTTGCCCCTCAGGGAAACATACATTTCAAGCCAGCAGCCTGGCTCTCTTTTGCGTTCCAACTACTTAGGTCATCCCACCGCGGATTGAACCTCTTCCGTTTATAGTTTGGCTACCCATTTCTGGGATCAAACTTTTTACCTGCAGTTTATCCTCAACCTAGGATTAAACTTTCTCCTCCCCGCACTCTGACCTGCACATAGGATTACGCTTTTCTTCTGCATACGAGGGGAGAACTACGTCGACCGATCTCCTCTTCGATAGAGTAATGTGGGAAACCATTTCACATGGCCCTCATGAATAAAAAAAAAACAAAAAACATTTCGCCCCACACATAAAAAAAAAACAACCAAAAACATTCCAACAAATATGTCGACCCATATCGATTAATCGAACCTCTTACACCAGGTTCACACTACGCAGACCTGATCTCCTCTTCAATAGGAGTATGTAGGCAGCCATTTATGGTTCGGTCTCACCCCCTACAAAAACACAAACCATTGTCAACTGGTATTGGGATTCTCTTTCAATCCACTACATTTCATTCGGCTTCAGACCAAAGGGATGGAATTACCAGAACTCCTCCCAAATAGGAGATTCAACAACCATCTGAGCTGCGATCTAAGTTGCGGTCATGCCTAGAAGAGAAACACCAACCCATAAGAGGTGGAATCACCTAGGCTTCTCCTGAATAGAAGTACTGGCGACCATCTGTGGTGCGGTCAACCTCAGAGAGGAAATTCACACCCATCTCCACATTCTCCATTCAAAAACAAGTCCCAAGACACCAAAGATGGTAGGGATACATAGATCGATGATCCATTCGGAACTATCCAGAGACAACTCAATGTCCATCCACCCAGGATGAATTCAGAATACATCAAGGTCACAAGCCACAAGCGGCGAAAGTAAATATCAAGCAAATAGCAGGACATATCTAAAAGGGAAGTGATCCAAAAATATATTTCCCTGTCATATATAATGCTATTTGATATATATACAATGTAAACTGTACATGACAAAATGGCTAAGCTAGTCTGTGCAGGTGAATATAAAGATCATCTACGAGTCAGGGTACATGTGAGCTAGCAAGACCAACATGGCGTCCCTCTCAGATGAAGGAGGTAAAGCTGTAGTCTCCTGGGTGAGAATATCAACACGACCCAACAGATCTGTAGCCATCTGCATGATGACCATATGCTCATCAATATAAACGCTCGTCTCTGTGATCATACCAGTGGTAAGGGACCTCGCTGCAGTACTATCTGTGATAGCCACATCCCAGGCAGATATGGCGATATCCCGCTCAACTACCACTGCATTTATGGCTGACCTGGCCTCATCACGCTCAGTGACAGCGGCATCTCTACGAGCCAATGCCTCGTCTCTCTCTAATAGGTCGGCGTCCCTCATATCAAGAGCAGTCGACATCATAGATTAAATTTGATCTCTCTCAAAGGTCATCAGATGAAGACTCTGCTCTAAGTACTGTGCTGAGTGCTGAATCACAAAAGTACTGGTACTAGGAGAATTCAGAATAAATACATGTGCCTGGTCCAACTGCCGGGTCAAACTATCAATCTGGGTCCAGATGAGTCGGAGCTCGGACACAAGCCACCCAATCCGTCATCATCAAAGATCCTGGAACCATGTCCCCCATAAACTGTGTGGCACGGGACTGGGCCCCAATAGTGCGAGGAAGCCACCAACGCTGGAATATCTCCTGAGTACATGGACCCTCGGATAAATCAAAACCGTCAACTCCCAACAATGGAATATCTGTGATGGGTGACTGTGATACATGCTAATGACGCCTGACAGGAGGCAAGATCGGTATACGAATCTTCCCTGTGGTGCTCCTAATAGCACGTTCTCCTAAATAGAGCTCCCAGCCTCCATCTGTGAAGAGAGGAAATCTCCGGGTGGAAATCAAGTACTCTACTACACTAGGGTGTCCATCCTCAAAACCGATGGTCAAATGATCCCCTGAGTATGGAAGCCATGTGATGGCGTCGGGTTGTCAACAACTCCAAATTGCATCTGGCGAAGGCCGAAGCCCTCGAATCTGAGGGACCTCTAGCAAAATAGAATGGTGTCATCGTCGTCCTCGTGGATAGGTATCTAAGCCTAACACACTCATGGGACGCAAACATAGAAGCCTCTCATAGGCCCAAAACTGCCAAAACAATGGCAAAACATCTGCTATCAGTAAACAATCTTAACCTATGAATGGGAAAAGACAAGAGAAATACTCACCAGCAGAAATGAGTAAAATCCTAACCAAGCCTCGGTTAAACCCTGTGAGCGCAGACGCATGCCCCGGAGGAAATATGCAAAGGTATAAGGCCCCCAATCATACTCTCCTATACGGTCTACATCGCGTGTGGCACTGACCAAAGCGAAAGATACTGTGGAAGAGTTATCTGGTATGAAGCAGCCTCAAATGATTATCAGGCATGGGCTCACTCAATAGCCCGCTCATAACATCTATGCTCAAAGGACCTGAACGGACGGTCCTACCTTTGAGCGCCCCCACCGGAACTCCTAATAAGGATCTGATGGCAATAGGGGTAATATTCGCCATTCAAGGCACTGGCTCCCCTCCAAACTCCATACCTGTGATAAACCGCCAATCCATAGGCGTCATCATCACCTCATGATCCAGCGGTGGTGGAGTGATCGAGTCGATGAAACCATCGCTCGAGACAATGCCCCGAGGTAACCCTGAGGGACAACGACGGGGAAGGATGGAGAAAATGCCCCAAATCCCCACTCATGCACTAACTTGCTTCTATAATCGGGATGAAGCGCTTTGGTACATGGAGTGGATGCTAAACCAGTTCCCTCGAGGCTGTGTAAAACCTGGAACCTGCATGAAATGTAGATCAACATCAGAACCCTTTAATCCGCATCAATAGGAAAGAAGGAAGATAAAGTCTAACGCCATACCTCGTTAACGTGCAAGTACATCGATGGGTGTCTACCCAAATCACCCAGCAACTCTGGGTTCACAACCTGAATGCTCGGAAGCTCCCTGCGAGGGATATATGCAGCAGGAGCGGGATCCTCAATATCCGCCTCTTCGTCCTCGATGTCTGGAACATCTACACCGGCAGGGGCGTATCACAAATCCCACCAACCGGACGAGGTCGTCGGCGATGAACGAGGACGAGGAACTTTAGAAGCCCTCCGCCGTACGCCAGAAGCGGTCCTGTAAGAACTGCTCGGCTGATCCGGATCCATAATATCTGGACAACAAGTCTCCAAATCACCTCAGAAAGGGTGTGGTATTTCCTTACCTGGAGCTTTTTAAATGCATTTATGACTATATGCATGCATGCATTTACTTTAACATATAATAAAGTTAAAATTCATGACTACCCAATGCCTACATTTGGAAAATTTTTCCCATAGTCCCCTTTGAAAATAGGACTATCCACATGCACATAGGCATGTCTAGGTGGCCATTCAGTAGCACACCTGCCCCAAAGTCATATACATAATATATGCATTAAGAATTAAAATCATCATGCATAAGGCCAACCTCAGTGCTAGGAGTATTTTACCTTTCTACCTTTTGTTCATTGGACCTCAAATAGGACAAAAAATAGCAGAAAAAGGTGTCAATTTGACTGTCTCAGAAGTCAAATTTTTTCACATCATTATGTTCAACATGGTTTAATACTAACATTTACTATGTTGAATATTTTTTATCAAGTCATTTGTGCATACCTAATCACTACTATGTGCTTAGATGCATTTCGTGCGATAACTCACAATCCAACAGATAGAAACTGGAAAAAATAGATGCATACGTTACCAGGATAGTGTAGAACACTTGTACGGTGACAGAATTTGTAGAAGGCAGCCCGAATTCAGCAGATCTGAAGAAGGCTCGTGGTCTTTTCTAAGTGAAGTGAGTTATAAATGAACTTGCGGCGGTGCGAGATTTATCATCCACGCCTAGTCAGCAGCTCACCTACTATATGGCAGTGTGCACCTCGGCTCCTCTATGTGGGTCCCACCCTCCCATTTCGGTCGATTCGAGTTGAAACGGAGTTCTTCTACGGGCTAGAAAGGTCAAATCGGGAATAAAAATGCCACACGATTGAGCAAAACAGCATACAATCCTGGTCTTCTCAGATGAGACTTTGAACTTGTACATCACCCATTGTTAGTCACCCGAACACGGGTATACCCTGCCAATGATCCCATTTGTCACAAATCACATCCGGCAATACCTCGTAAAGGTCCGATGCCGCCAACTCCGGGTCATTACACTAAGTAGGTCCCCGATGGGGGTTACAATGTATGTCCCCGACGAGGGTTACAACGTAGATCCCCGATGGGGGTTACAACACGTTCATCCATTGACATGTCTATCAACGAAGGTCAACCAGCCTTGACGTTATTTCAGCAGATGGCAAGTAAACCCATCGAAGCATTGAGAACCGTTCGATAAGTTACGTACTTACTCATGCGTCCCCAGTAGATTCCCGACAGGGGTTACAACATATATCTCCAGTAGTAGTAGCAACGCATGCTCAGCCGTTAACACACATGTCAACAAGGGTCAAGTAACCTTGACGTCATTTCAGTCGATAGTGATTAAACCTATCAGAGCTCTAGAGCTATTCGTGGTCTTCATACCCAACTGCTCATATTCCCCAGCGAACCCTCGGCGGGGGTCACAACACAATGCTCCATTGATCTACACATCAGTGAAGCTCAAGAAACATTGACGATCTTCTCACAGAGTCTCAGCCATTGATTCACACGTCAGCAATGGTCAAGCAACCTTGACAGGATATCCCATAGGATTTTTCAGCCGTTGATTCACATGTTTGTGGAGTACACGTTAACGAAGGTCAGGCATCCCTGACAGCATTTGTTGTTAGCAGTAAATCCAACAGAATCATGACATACTCTGGCGATACTAACTAGGAAAGGTCCATGTTATCAAAGAGGATAGATGATGGAATATGTTATACACATCCTCAAACAGATCAAGCTTTATCCCCATAGATCTCTGGCACATAAGAGGTACCTCTTCGGGATCAAGTCGTTATCAAGAATACAGGAATTTAGTGATAACTCCAACATCAACATCCTAACAGATTCGGCTTACACATCAAATCTGGTCAGCATTGCCAATCCCCAGTTGAAGCAACAGGGATCCGACAGTCATCCCCAGCATGTTAGGCTACAACCCCGTACACATGCATCATACATTTGCATCATTTTGGCTACCCATAGTACCACATTCGTTTTGTTGCGTTTCAAGTGTCTAGGATTCTTTATCCCACCCATGCATCGCCATGCATGAGTATGATAAAGAGGGGCAACAGTAGACACTCAAAAATTTTTGTACTACTGTTACTAACATTGCAGGAGGACAGATTCATCTTTTAAGAGAGAACCCTGAAAGACAATCCAAATCCATACCGGATACTACCGGAAGTTCAACATCAACCCCGGATCACAATCTGGGAGTAACAAATCCAACCTCGGAGATAACCCCGAGACCTGCAGATACAATACCGGAACACACACCGAAGAAGACCGATTAATCTCAAAGACAACCCCGAGGTATCCAGTCTCAGTCCCAACCATGGGAATAGCCACCAACCTTGGTGATAACCCCAAGGAATGCAGTTTCGGCAATAACCCCAAAAATGCTTGTTTCAAATGCGACCAGCTTCAATCTCATCGCTCACCAACGAGATACACTGTACCAACCCGGAAATAACATCGGGAAGACAGGCACACCTCAAAGATGACAATGAGGACCTTCAACAATTGCAGCAGTCCAATCTCAACGAAGTCTAAGCAATGTCTGCTTTATCAGCCCAATCCGACGATAACACCGGTGAGGGGAAACATCGTCATCTCGTCCAACATGATGCCATATCACGTCTCTACGCAACGATGTCCCACAAGGCTAATCAATCCCGAGTGACTATTGTGCGGGGTAACGGATGAAAGTTGAAACTTGAAGACTAGAGGGCATCGTCCCATCTTTAATGACTTTGCACAAACTCTAATCCCATGCCATCGTACAACTCTCGACAACGGCGGTCCAAAATAGGTCTTGTATACCTCAAACGGATACCCAGATTGCACTTCTGAAAATCCGAGTGGACATTACAATACCTGAGTGCATGTACTTCGAGACGACCCGACCCGCCTTTGGTAAAGCCGTAGGTACACCTACGGCTCATATTGCCTATAAATAGAGGGCTTGGGGTGCTGATTTTTAAGAGAAAGAAGATGGGGAAACCCTGCACAATTTGCTCTGCACTCGCCATACAGTGTATTTTCCCACTTTCAAACACCTGTGAGCTCATATATAGCCTCTTTTGTACCCACAAAAGCCCAGTGTTTACCCACTCTAAAGATATAGAAGCCTTTTTTAGCAATCAGTTGTAAGCCTTCTCACACACTTTAGAGTCTTTCTCTTCATCTTTGCACACACCCTTCTACACTGAGAGTCGTGTTTGCTTGCTTTTGCACTGGACTTGATCCGTGGTTTCATTTCGATCTGATATATATATATTATATATATATTTACATATATATTGACTAACATTATCGAAGTTATGCCTCGATTGATCCTGAACTTGATGCAGAGTGTTTACTACTTTAATATATATATATATATATATATATATATATATATATATATATATATATAACCGTATGTGTCTGACTTTTGTTCGATGAGCCTGAACTTGATGCCTAGTGTGTTTACTCGCTTTTATATATATACTTATATATATCAACCGTGTGTCTGGACTTTGTTCGATGAGCCTGAACTTGATGCAGTGCGTTTACTGCTTTTATATATATATATATATATATATATATATATATATATATATGGGTCGGGACTACATTCGATGAGCACAGATTTTATATCCGGTGCGTTTATTGCTTATAAAATCGAGGCTCATCGAGCGAGTCCCACCATAGTTCATATATATAAATATATATATATATATATATATATATATATATATACATATTTTGTCCCACACAGAGTTTACTTACGTGGTGGTTGATAAGCTTTATGACTTTCTTTACATTTCGTCTGCCTGAGTTTACTTAGGGCGATTATTTATATTTTTACTGACTTTATTTACATTTTGTCCCACACAGGAGTTTCCTCCGTGGTGGTTGATAACTTTTAATGACTTTATTTACATTTTGATCCCCCATGGAGGTGCTTCGTGGTTGGTGATCTTGTCTATATATATATATATATATATATATATATATATATATATATATATATATATATATTTACTGACTTTTATATATATACCTGCTTATTGCTTTTATACAAATTGCAACATTCTGTGCGCCTAGGAATCATGTGATCACAGATTCATCCTATTGGATCTAGATTCGGTTCCTGTGATGGATATTTTCAACTGTAAGCAGCTTGTAAATTATTCTGTGATGTCCGAATTTCCTCAGATGGTTTTCATACCCACGAAGGAGATGACATTATTTTTGTATATTATTTTCGTATGGATGCCTCGCATCCGTTAAATAAAATCAATTCAGCCGCTCATTTAATAAAAATGGGAGTGTAAAAGGTCTCAATTCCTATTGAGCATCAGGGTTTGAAAAACCTCTTTTATAAAACATCATTTCCATATCTTGTTAAAAACTAAATTTTACATAAATTCAAACCTTGTGTATATAGGTTCGAACGAGGCCTCGTACAACTTCCATATAACAGCACATTGACCCACACACACACATACACTTAGATAATAGTTTCTTGAAAAGAGGCGGTCACCGTGGTAATACAGATGTCGGGGGGGTGCCTAACACCTTCCCCCCCGCATAACCAAGTCCCCGGACCCAACGAATCTCGGTTTCACCGACCCGTATATTAGTGTCACATCGCTGGGTCAATGTGCTAACCTTTTATCGGTTGTGTTGGTACAACCATTTAAAAAACTAACTGGCAACTCTTAACAGTCCCATCGTCGACTTCATACATGTCGGACCTTTTTCACCTTTTTTTTCAAACAAATCTTGCCTAAAATGAGAACACCAAAGAACAAGTAACGGAAAGGGACATCCAAAAATCCCGATGTTGACATATATTTGTTTACAAATTTTATATATATACTTGCTTACTGCTTTCATACAAATTACAGTATCTTGTGCGCCTAGGAATCATGTGATCACAGATTCATCCCATTGGATCTAGATTCGGTTCCCGTGATGCACATTTTCAGCTGTAAGCAGCTTGTAAATTATTCTGCGATGTCTGAACTTCCTCAGATGGTTCTCATACCCACGAGGAATTCGACATTATTTTGTACATTATTTTCATACGGATGCCTCGCATCTGTAAAATAAAATCAATCAAGCCAAGCACTTAATAAAATGGGAGTGTAAAAGGTCTCAATTACTATTGAGCATCAGGGTTTGTAAAACCTCTTTTATAAAACATCATTGCCATATCTTGCTTAAAATTGAATTTTTACATAAATTCAAACCCTGAGTATATAGGTGCGAACGAGGCCTCGCACTACTTCCAAATAACAGCACATTGACCCACACACACACACATTCAGATAATAGTTTCTTGAAAAGAGGTGGTCACCGTGGTTACACGGATGTCGGGGGGTGCCTAACACCTTCCCTACGCATAACCAAGTCCCCGGACCCTAATGAATCTCGATTTTACCGACCCGTTTAGCAGTGTCACATCACTGGGTCAATGTGCGAACCTTTTCTCGGTTGTGTTGGTACAACCATTTAAAAAACCAACTAGCGACTCTTAACAGTCCATCGTCGACATTATACATGTCGGACCTTTTTCACTTGTTTTTTCAAACAAATCTCACTTAAAATGAGAACACCAAAGAACAAGTAACGGAAAGGGACATCTAAAAATCCCAACGTCGATAAGTTTTATCTATTTTTCGCTTATGGTTATAATCCTAGGGTTTTCCCCACCCCACTTATTGGTTATAACCTACAGCTTTGATACCAACCTGTGACACCCCCAAATCTGGGTTACTTGACCCTCGAGTTTGGTGTTCACGATCCACGATATAATATCGTCTAACTACCCATTCATATAGAAATAGTAATATATATCACATTGACATATGTTGTTAATATATTAGTCTCAGGTCCGCTAACCTTAACATTACAAACATACCCTTTAGATATATAAAAAGGGTTTACAAATACAACATAATAATAAGTTCATTATAACTACTCCAGCATTTTGCCTTTGCCTTTGCTCTTCTTCGATCCGCTGGTCTCTTCGTTCCTAGCTGAAATGTTTTATTTATAGCAAGGGTGAGCAACAAGTTTGCCCTGCAAGTTACGACATACAGTAAATGTATAGGAATAAATAACAAGTCTTCTCGTATTCTATACAACAATAATCTGAATATGAAAGAGTACAACGCTTTCAAGGTTTTCTACAATATTCAAATGAATAATCAAGAATTAATTCTATGAAATAGCTAAGTAGAATGTTTTCCAGATTTATGTTGAGCGATCCGTTGGATCTTGAACTTCTCTTCTCGGGTATATATCAAAGTTTTACTTTGACATATACGCAGGTATATCAGATAACCATAAAGATTAAATCATACCCCTCTGCAAGTACTTAGAGCCGTCCAACTCCTTGTACCCTATATTATGCATAATACTTAATCGTGCGCAATGGCCGAATATAC
The DNA here is from genome assembly GCA_020205605.1 of Panax ginseng. Taxonomy (NCBI): domain Eukaryota; kingdom Viridiplantae; phylum Streptophyta; class Magnoliopsida; order Apiales; family Araliaceae; genus Panax; species Panax ginseng. Next base: position 47,752,875 of record CM035141.1, read on the forward strand.
GACCAATAAAATGTTCCCTTTATATAAAAGGTTGTTCTTCTCAGTCTCCGAATCAAGATTTGATTTAACAATAAAATACTATGATTTCAATTTCTATTTACTTATCGATCTAGCTGAAATAATTGGTATCGATTTGTCAATAACAATTGAATTCTCTTCTCGAATCTATCAAGTTCTAATAAATGTTCGTCTAGCCAGAATAATTAGCTAAGACATTTCTCAACATAATTTGATAATAAACAGGAATTATCTATAATGTCAATATTAGCTTCTACGGATATGAATATCTAATAACAGTTATTCTACGAATGTATATATTTTTTTGAATCAGTAATTCAATTTGAATTATTAAACATGCATTAACTGTGAATAATCAACAATAAATTCTTGGACGTGGTATAATTAACAATAATTAACCACTATAATAATTGAATGAATATAACTCAAGATTGAGTTAGGAAACTTGCCTCTTCCATTTGTTTTACTGACTACACATATACTTATCTCGCTTTCGAAAGACCTATAACCAATAATATCAGTCTCACAATTAGCACAATAATTCACAACACGTATCACTGTAATTTACAGTCAATCTTTCGCCTAGACACATTACCACATAGCCACATCAGTGTTTATAACCTATATAAACACTTAACAAGTCTAACTAGTTCAGTCTGGTTGGACTTTAGTCTATTCTCGGTGTTCTGGTCACCCTATCCGACAACTAACACAGTTCTTATCAATTAAACTTGGTCTCTAAGCTTTAATATTATTTTAGATAAGTCAAATATCGTTTATAATATTTTTCGAAAGCTTTTAATAATATTTAAACAATTATTATAATTTATAATAATTTTTCAAACATTCGAATCATTTTTAAATGATTTAATTATCAAATAATCTTATTATCATTAATATTTAATAATATAAAATATTAATAACATACTTTTCAAAATATTAAAGTTATTATTAATAACTTAAAATATTTTTAAATCATCAATATTCTACTTAAATGATTTTAAAATTAATTAAAATCATTTTTAAACCATCACCATTAATATTTAAATATTAATGAAATTATCATAAAAATACTAAAAGTTATTAATTATAACTTAAATTATTTTTAAATCATTTTCTCATTTTTAAATGATTTTTAAATTAATAAAATAATTTTCTATTATTCATTTAATTTAATAATTAAATAAATCTAATATCATTAATATTAATTTATTAATGAGAATTCTCCAAAAATATTGAAAATTATATTTTATAAATCAAAATATTTTCTAACATTTATTCTCATTTAAAATGAATTTTAAATCAATAATATCATTTTTAACTTATTTATTTAATTTAACAATTAAATAAATCTAATATCATTAATATTAAATTATTAATGAAAATTCTCCAAAAATATTAAAAATTACATTTTATAACTTAAAATATTTTTAAACACATTATTCCTATTTAAAATGAATTTTCATAATATTAAATCATTTTTCTGTAATTTATTTAATATACTAATTAAATAAATTAAATATCATTTTATTCAAATAATTATAAATAGTAATGAAAAATGTCCCAAATAATTAAAAGTTATTTTTCAGAATTAGAAATAATTTTTTAAACCATTTTTGTTATTTTTAGAATTTAGTTTCTATTTTTAAATAATTTCCAGAAAATCAAAAATTAGAAATTAATTAATCTGTCGCTGTAGGCCTTTCGCGACACAAAGTGTCGCTGTGGGTGTTCTTGAGCCTCAAGAACACTGACAACTCAGTGTTCAAGGGTCAACGTTTGACCACGTTTAATTCTCATTATAAATAGTTTGTGGGCTAGTTTGAACCTTGATCGTGTAGATGAAATGTAACACTACAATAACAAGTCATTATCTAGGTCATAACACAACATAATATGACAATCTGGGCAATCAAACTCGTTGTCAGACGTTACCTAGGTTTTCAGAAACCCAGGCAGTTCGAGTTCCCAGTTTCATGCTCGATTATATACATGTTTTTGTCATTAAATAGGTGATTTCTTGGTTCATAGGTCTAGTAAATATGTCCAGGAACATGTATACATCAACAGAGAAGTTCAAATATAAGGGAATCACAAGAAACAAATATGGTCAAACCATGTCAGAATCATTGCTCAACTGTTTTCTGGGTTTTTCTAGAAACGGTAATTATGATCGACATCCTTAGTTTGACCCACTGCCACACCCGATCTGTTGATTACTTGAGGGATATAAAGCCGTATATTTAAAATGCATAGGCCAGGATACAAACAGGTTACAAAAACATCAACAAACCACATTATTACTGACAGATCAAAACATTTAAAAAGGTTGTCAGACGCTGAAATAAATTTCTGGGTTACCCAGATTTATACTCGGTCATGGTCGGTCAACCGAGTTTGACTGATTATAACTTACGATCTAGACATCCAATGACCCTGATTTCACTTGTAGAACAAAGACCACATGACAAAGTATAGAATACAACTTTAAAACAATAAAATCATTAACAGACGAAGATTTAGAGCCCCTGACATTTCGTTGTCAGACTACTTTTCAAGCTCAAGAACAGTTTTTGAAAAACTCAATTTTAAAGCACTTTGATGTTATGGATCCATGATGGATCAACATAGATCATCTAACAACATCATATAACACATGATTAAACACTTTAACACAAAAATTCTCTTATATCAAAATAGGTTAGGCCTTTTATACCTTCTTGATTCCGATCTGTGATCTATGCTTTCCTTAACTGTTTTTGGTGTTTTAGTAACTAATTATATGACTGAGAGACTTAAAGAATTCAGAGGTTTAAAGAGAGGAAAAGTTGTTGGGAGCTTGTGTACAAAATGAGCAAATACATGGATTTTCTCTCTATTTAATCTATATATATTATGATTTAGTGTATTGGCTGATACAATGAACTGATTTGCTGGATTTTTTTAGTCATGCAAAGTCAAATAATTAGGTCACCAACTAAAGTTGCTAGCAATTTCTTCAAGTCACCAATTAAAAAAATGAAAAAGGGCATTTTGGTCTTTATCATTATATTTTTAATGGCATACTTGACATTGTCCAAACCCTTATGATTTAACCCTAAGGTTCTAACCCTTAGGTTTTAAACTTAGTTTCTAGTATTGTTTTCTAATTAGGATTTTAATTAGAAAAAATAAAATTTCTAAATCATAATTAGGGTTTGTAAAATAGAAATTAAGATAACTAAAATATAATTAGGGTTTTTTAATCATATTAAAGTTTAATAAACACATTAGGCTTGCCAATTTAGGATTAGGGTTTCCTAATTTAGGGTTTAGAATTCCTGGATTTAAAATTAGGGTTTCTCGACTTTCGAATTGAGTTTCTAACTGTGCGTTAGGGTTTTTAATCCTGATATTAGGGTTTCTACTCTCTTATTAGGGTTTATCAAATTCGAACCTTATCTGATAAATCATTGATCAAAATCTCTATATAGTACAAACATGTATTCATTGATACAATTATTTTAATACCATTTTCTATCGAATCCCTATCCAGAAATTAGGGTTAGGGTTTATAAAGCTGTTAAGCACAACTCTACTCTAATTTCTCAGTCAATACACAAATTGACTAATTCCCGAGATTCGTATCATAGATACACAGTACAATATTAACAGTCAATATTAAATATAAAAAAATTATTTGAAAGTTTTGGATTATTTAAAATCCCAGGTTATCACATGCGTACTTACTTAAGTAACAAAGGCCTCGAAACAAGACCAGCCACTGTAATTTTTCATATTTTTCTCTTTTTCTTTTCTTTTTTTTATAGCAAGCATACCCATGTGTTCCCAAAGTTTGGGTATCAGTGTTTTCATAGTCAATGTTCATTTCCTACATATTTCTATCATTAAAAATAACATTTTATTCTCAACAGCCAAACAAGTTAATCTTTTATCAACAAGTAAACATGAACACTTATGTGTTAACCGGTAGCATCTAAACAACAAGCATGAATTATATCATGTATAAAAGTATAACTAAGCTCAAGATATCAACCAAGTTCAAAAATCTATCAAATTTCTATATCATCAATGGCCATATTGGGATTCAACCGACTAAAAATATGGGAATATGCTATGTAATGCAACTAAACACATACTAAGTAAACAAGAGAAAAGAAAACTGAAAAAAAAAATCATGTAGAATTTAACTACAAAGATACTGAAATACTCCTACTAGAATTTAACTACAAAGATACTAAAATACCCCTACTATTTAACTTAAACATGCAATAAAACTATATGCAACAACTACTCATTACAACCCAATACCCCCAAACATAAAATTAACAATGCCCTCATTGTAATTAAAAGTGAAAGAATACTCCCCTAAGTGGCAATGTCATCTCTGTTCACCTCCTCGTGATCCGATGGTATATCGGGCGATGAATAAGTTTGACATATTCTACAGTTGGAAATTGAGTGTGGGAATCTAACTGTCCGAATGCTTGAGTCAGAAATTCTAAAAATTGAGCAGTGTTTATTTTTTATGACTGAGATATGGCGCGACCGTGCTGTGTTTGGCTTGTAGTTGGGCACGGCCGCACTACCCTGTACCCTGGAAGCTTCAATATTTTTGACTTCTGTTTGATCCTGAATGCTTATAGCAATTGGATTGAACCTGAGAGGAGAAACGATAAAACTATTATTAAGACTTACACCTATCAAACATCTACTAAATATGGAAAGTATGAAGAATTAAACATAGCAGATGAAGTAAATGGAAATGTAAAGAAGAATTAAACAAGGTGGGAGAAAGATTGGATGGGGTGCCTCCCATCTAACACTCAGTTTATAGTTCGTTAGCTAGACTCTTTTCTTGACACCGCTATCTGATTCCTCTACGATAAGCTAAGAACCCTCCATCCATTAGAACCGTTATGTGCTTTGGTAGGTTCCCCATCATGAGAATCTTCGGATTGAAGCCACCTAGCATATTTCATGTACATGATGTCCCCAGTTCCATTGCATCGCCAGGTGCTTCTCCCGTTATATCTGTGAATAGATTTTTGCATTGAGGCATGAAATATACAACGAGATTTTCTTCTTCTATTATCTCTTCCTCAGCCCACCATAGTTTGTAAAAGGCCTCACAATCGCAGAAATTCTTGCTTTGCATGTGACTACCAAGGGGACATGGGTGTGCAAAATTCACAGATTTTTTCAACTCTAACTGAGAAGGCACTTGGGGTATTATACAAGTCAGCTCATGTTCTTCATTTTCCATACCCCAAGTTGTCTCCTCAATGTCCACTCCTTTCAATTCATTCAGTGGCATGTACATTTCTATCTCTCCATCAGTTTCATCATCCATGTCATAGCACCAATTGTTTGGAGGGCGATTGTTCAAGGCTTCGAACATTTGATTCATCTGATTCTGAAGATTTTGAATTGACCTCTCTTGCTCAAACATCTTTTCCTCAGTTGATGCTATAAATTTTTACCAAAAACCTTCAATCTTGAATTATCTTGTTCAGTTTCGAAATCCATGTATTGAGGACCATTCATTGAGGAGTTAATGAGTTGTTCCATCTGTCTGTTAAGATTTTGGCTTAATAACTTCTGACTCATCATCATCTCTTCATGGTCCGCTATGCTTTTTGACATGAATTCATTTAACCTTGAATTTTCTTCTTGTTGCATTAGAGGTGCATATGAGAAATCTGATGGATGTGTTGGACTTAAGACACAGGATTGGTCTCGATAGTTATAACTCCATTCAAAATCTCGGTGATACCCCCAACCTTGATGATAATTGGGATAAACATAGTTGTTGAGGTAATCACCCCCAAACTGTACTTGTCAAACCCTGATGTTGCACTAATAACTCGAATGCTCGCCATCACAATATTCACATGTAACTGCTATCTCTCAAGTATGTTGGGCTGCAAGAACATCCAACCTCTCTGAAAGTATTGTAATTTGTGCTGACAATGTAGAAAATACATTGAGTCCTTCAGTTCTTGTGTTCCTTGGTTGAGTAATATTTACATAAGGCCATTGATAAGCAAAGTCACCCATGGTACCTGAAAAGAGAGAAATATAAGAAAATAATTAAGACAAAAAAAGAGTTTAAATTAAGACCAATTTGATTGAAATTAATGTTGGCAAAAATTTATTAATTTAATTCTCCGGCAAAGGCGCCAAAAATTTGTTGGTCATTTTACCGATCAATATATGCGTGCAAGTATACACGGTCAACAAGTAATAAAGAGTAAGTAAAGTATCGTTCCTACAGAGAATTAACTAATAAAGTTCACCAAGCACTAGCCCATAACCATTTCAATCTTATTTAAACGAATGATATTATATTTTATATTTAAACTATGAAATTAAATAAACCTAACTATTCCTAGAGTGAGACTAGATAATGAAAACCTGAGATCACAATTTCATTTATTGACTAATTCAAATCCACACATTTCATGTTAAGCCAAACTAATTGTACCGGATTGTTAGCCAAGAACACGAAAGTAAAGTGTAGTCATCTCTCAATGTACCATATGAAATTAGTATGCACACAAGCCAATCATGTTTGATGATAAAGCATATACTTTGTAACAATCTTATTCATTTATTAAAGGCTTTTAATTATCTACATGATGTTGTTTTATAATATGTGATAAACCCATAGTTTTAAGCAATGCTTTTAGAATGATGATGATGATCATTCTAATGAGATCTAAATTCTTAGAAAGCTTAAAACTAAAATAGTTCCATATTGTTGAATTACTAAATTGGGGATTACTGAATCCGGATAGATTGGTACATATGTTGCTTGCTAATTGGATGAGGATGATTGATCGCATGATCATTTGTGTGGAGACACTAAAGCAAGTATGTAGGTGCTTATTAGAGAATAAGTTCACTGAACATGGCTCGCTAAGGAATACCTAATGGAGTTTTACCTGCCTGTCAATAGGAATTCCTATAGTGATAGTAGTACAAGTGAGCCTTGGACTTTAGATCATCATAGTATCTTGTGTATGATGAGGTATACTTTGATTTATTCCTTCAGACCCTTAGGATATATCAAAGGGTATGCTTGGGTATAATAACTTGTACATGGAGATAATGTATGATCAATAAAGAATCTACCACTTCTAGTAAAAAAAGAGAAATGTCTTATGTGATTCGATAAATGACAACTCAGTAGTCCTTGGCCAAGGTAGAATGAAATTAGAAAGGAGTTTCTAATTTGCATTATTTGGAGTTGTGCATTTAAGAGTCGAAATATATATAATTAAATAAAATAAGACTTGACAGTAATTTCATGTCTTATATTTAATTGGGACACTGTATGGTGAAAGGATTGAATTGTACGGTAACTATTTACTCAAAGATTCTTTTATGATTAATGTTGAAATATATATTATCTAGAAAGTCGTTGATCGCTAGGGAGGTTTATCCCTATTGTAGAATAAATATTATTTATTTAAATAAATTAATGGTTTAATTTATTTATTTAAATAAGATTAGAATTGTTCTAATTGATTTATTCACAACCGGATTAATATGGAGAACCTAAAGGGTCACACCATAAAAGGAAGGATAATTATTTAAGAAGTTAATGTCATAATCATAATAATATGTTAAGTATATTTAATTTAATCTATGGTGATAGAATAAATTAAATAGCTTAATATTTATTATTTAGTATTTTAGAAATATTAAATATTAATTAATCGAGAGAGTCTTATTAATATTATTACAATTATTATTATTTTAATTTCTAAAGGAGTAAAAATTAATTTAATATTAGTACTCTCATTTATTCCTAATAAGATTAGGAGGCTAATTACTTAAAGGATTTTAATTAATTAAAATAAAACCGAATTCCTTAATTGTTAAGGAAGGTTGCCCACATCTATAAATAAGAGGAGTCTTATTATGGGTTGAGTGGTTGTTGACTTTTTCTCAACAGACGTAATTCCAATAGTTGGGAGAGTACGCTCTTTTTCTATAGAGATAGAAAACTAGGGTTTTGCCAAATAACCATCTTCTTGAATCTATCCTTCAGATCATTCTTCATTACTACGACCTATTATAGTTCAAGTACTATATCAAGTAAAATAATCATCTTTTCACTCAGTATATGAATACACTTAACTCCTTCACTTACCAAAATATAAATTCAATATCATTAACTTATATAAACAATCTATTCCTCCAACTTTGGCTGATGAATTTCCTTAATTCATCTCCTACAAACGTATCTTTAGTTTATCTCTTTATTACTGCTCTCTCCCTGATACTAAATCTCTTACTGTCTATACCATAGTCTCTAAACTCCTTGCCATATCAAACTTCAAATGTCACCCTTCAAGGTCACTTCCTAGATCCATCACCATCTCATTTCTTACAACCTTAATTATCTTCGTATATTATAAAACCTTTTTATCTCCATAATCTCCTGATTCTTACAACTTCTCTTTGTCTATCTAGACATTCCTAACATCTCCAGAATATTTCCCTACAATGAGTATCTAAACTCATTCCCTATCTCTAAGTTTATCTCCTTATTACCTTCACTACAATCTCTCAGGTCATATCCTACGGTATTCTTACCCTAGCTCTATAACATACTGCTCTAATACCAAATTGTGACACCCCCAAATTCTCTACATTCACTGTAGCCAATTTGGTTCTCACATAAATATTCTATAAGATAATAATTTCTATAAATCCAAGATTCACAGTTGTCATAACAAATAGTAGTTCTCGTCAGAACATTTATCGTAACTGAGTACCCTCACTTGAATGTATAGGTTTAATATCTTACATATATTTCTTCCATATCAATAATTCCTATCTATCTGAGCTCTATATTATTAATGGTAGGGTTCTTGGAACTGAGAAGCGCTACCTCAGTGCATTAGAGAAGCCCAATGTCTGTTAACACTATCATTTAGATGTATAGTTCATATAGATACTGTACTCTTTTCTAATTTCATTAGAATGAAAACTAAACACTGGAACTAATAATTACCTTACATAAATAATATACCATTACATTGATTCGGAATGCTGTCAAATATTACATTATAGTTCTCAAATGGATAACCATGTTTTAAGCCCTTCTATCCACAAAAACTGGAATCGCCTGAATACATTCTTTTTATCTGCAAATGAAGAAATATTTGCAGGGATGAGCTACAGAAAGCTCATCAAGTTTTGAACAATAAATGAAGTTATACATATACCAAATATGGACTAAATAAATATAAAGTTCAGAGTTTTTCCACACACACCAAATCTGGATTGAATGAACATAAAGTTTAGAGTAGTGTCACACATATATACTGAGGTTTGTCAGCCAAACCTTGCCAATTTTGAGTTACTGTTAGTCATATAGACTTAGTAACCCAGGTTAATCCGCTCAACCAAACAAAACTAGCTAGGAGTATGCATATCATCCTCTAAATATTATCTGATCATTGCTATAAATATCGGAGACAACTTACTACTGCCTAGGACAACCATAATTTCCCACCGATAATCCTTGACTGTCGGTTCTAATAGTGTCAGTATATATATCGGTACCAAACAAAATTGGTTTCTCATAAACTATGCTTTGATATCAAATCAAACACATTTTCCATAATAATAACTTCTATGACTTGGTTATGTTTGAACAAGAACTCATAACCTTTGACTAACAGAAATCATAAACACTGTATATCACCAGATCATAACTAATAATTATAAAATTTTCATTTAATAAAGTAATTTAAATGAAGCTGGCATTTGAGATATGAGATTTGCACAAAGTGCAGAAAAAACTTGCATTTGAAATACAAAGTTGCACAAAGTGCGGAAAAACTTGCATTTGAAATATAAAGTTGCACAAAGTGCGGAAAAACTTGCATGTGTCGTTGACTAATGCTACACAGTCTATTTTATCATCATCTGAAGACCTAATATTAACAATATTGATCTTCAAGTCAGAATAATATCATCACAATATAGCACAGTGAATTACTGTTATAAAATAACCTAATCTCATTATCCCATATCCATATCAGTTCACAAACAACCTAAGACTCGGTATCAAGTCAAACTAGTTCAGTCTAAGTTAAGTCTGGTACAACTCTGACATCCCGACGTCCTAGTCGGATAATAAAAGAGTCTATTTTTCTTAAGACTCTACTTAAACTGGTTCACAATTATCTTAGATAATTTATTATTTAGTCAAAATAATTTTCCATAGCTCATAATAATTTTTAAATAATTATTATTATTTATCATGCTTTTTCAATCATTAATATCATATTTATATGATTTAAATACCACATAATTCCTTTATAATTAATATTTAATTATAATATGTCAAAGTATTTTTAATACCCTAAAATCATATTTAAATAATTTTTAAACATTTAAATCCATTATCAATTAATTGACATTAAATATTAATGTATTTCATGACAAAATATTAAAAGTTATATTTTATAACTTAAAATAAGTTTATAACCCTTAAATCATTTTTATATGATTTTTAAATCATTAAAACTAATTTTCCACAATTTATTTAATACATTTATTAAAATTATCATTAATATTAATTTATTAATGAAATTTATCACAAAATATTAGAAGTCATTAAAGAATAACTTAAAATATTTTCTAACACTTTAATATAATTTCAAATAATTTTTAAAGTATTAAAATCATTTTTAAATAATTATCATTAATATTAAAATATTAATGTATTCATATCAAAATATTAAAATTTATTTATTATAACTTAAAATAATATTTTATTATATAAAAAAAAACTTTATTATGAATTTCTAATATTTATTTTCTATTTATTCCATAATTTTCGTCTAAAGTTGGGGTCCTCCACGGAAACATTTGTAGACGAAAATCTACAAGTGCGATTTGGACCCACTTAGTATCGTTAGAACTGTGACTTCTCGAGCTACGTTTTAGGCTCAAGAAATAGTCCATTTGGCCTAGTATAACACCCTGAAAACAGGCCACTACCGACTGACCATTACATGCCTTGTAAATATTTTTAGTTTTGGAGTCTTTTATAGAAATGCTTGTATTATGAGATCCACAACTCCGATTGAGAACCAATCGGACTCGCTGAATCTGTGTCTTCTTGAACTATAGTTTTCATTTATCAAACACCAAATTCCAATCTTTCTAGGTCTCGGAAAGCAGGCCCAAAGGGACTGGTTAGCAAGGTTTTTGTTTTCAAGTGGGTTCATTTTTTAGATTTGGGTTCCTTAACAGAAACGCTTATAAAACGAAATCTACAAATTACATTTAGGTCCAATAGGTATTTTTGGATTTTTACTTTCCCAAACTACAGTTTCCATGTATCAAACATCCATTTTGGTTCTGTTTTGGTCCCGAAAAATGAACAGAAGTGACTGATCAGTAGCTTGTGTTCAACAGTTTGGATAGTTTGTGATTTAATTCATAACTTGTTCATTTCTTAACATATTTGAGTGATTCAAAGGGGTTTTTCCCTTAAATCATGTATCTAGCATGCTAATATGTTTTTAAACATTTACCATAGGAACCCAAAGAATCTAACATAAAAATATATATAGCATACAAAGGAAAGCTTTTTCTAAAACCTTTTGGTACAGAACTTAATTTTCTCACTTTGGATCTAACTTTTGTTTTCAAAAATAGTTTGATACACATATAAAATACCAATACTCATGTAAATCATGAGTTTTTAAAGATCTAAAATAAAAGTTGCTTGGTTCATAAAGATCTAACAAAAGAGCACAAAAATTGAAAATTTCCAATTTCTTACCTTTTTCTTCTTGCAAGCCTTCTTGATCCTTCAAAGTAGCTTATGAGTTTAAGTTGTATGAAGATCCAAGACCCCTCCTAGATTCCCTATAAATACCGAAATCTGCAGCCCCCTTTCTCTCTCTATTGTTTTGTTTTGTTTTTCTTTTCTTAGAAACATGGAAAGTGAGAGAGAAACTGAGAGAGAAAAGTGAAGAATTTAATTTTGGTTTAGTGTAATAATGCAAGGAATGTTGTAGACACTCGATATTTTTTGCACACCTGTCACTAACATTGCATGAGGGTAGATTTCTCTTTCAGAGATGACCCTGGAAGACAGTTCACGTCAAGACCGGATACTACCGAAAGTTCAGTCTCAACCCCGGAACACACACCGAGAGTAACAATTCCAAACTCAGAAATAACCCTGAGGCATACAGTTCCAATACCAGAAATACCACCGGAGAAGATCGATCAATCTCGAAGATAACCCCGGGATATTCAGTCTCAGTCACAACATTAGGAGTAGCAGATACCAACCTCGGAGATAACCCCAAGGAATGCAGTTCCGGCGATAACCCTGGAAATGTTAGTTTCAAATGCATGCAATCAGCTTCAACCTCGACACTCACACCGAGGCACTCAGTACTAGACCTGAAGATAACACCGGGAAGACAGGTACACCTAAAAGATGACACTGAGGACCTTCAACACTTGCAGTAGTCCAATCTCAGTGATAACTCTGAGCAACGTATGCTTTATCAGCCCAAACCGGAGATAACCCTTGTGAGGGGCAAAGTCGTCATCTTGCCACCTTGACGCCACATAGCACCATCTCAACATTTCATACATACATTTCTACACAACAATGTCGCATAAGAATCAAGGAAAACCAATCCCGAGTGACTATTACACAAGGTAACGGAGAGAATTTAAAGCTTGAAGACCAGAGGGCACCGTCCCATCTTCCTGACTTCGTACAACCTGTAATCCCATGCCATTGCGTAACTTTTGACAACGGCGGTCCGAAATATGTCTTACATACCTCAGTTGGATGCCCGGATTGCAATTCTAAAAGTTCGAGTGGACATTACAGTGCCTCCTTGCACGTACAACGAGACGACGTGACCATGGGCCCGGCAATCCGGTAGCCGCCCCCAAATCTGGTACTTCGATTCCACGGGATTTGGTGTTCATCAGATAAATATCATCTATCTATCTACCCATAATAAATGCAAACCATGCAATAGATAGAAATAAAATCTTTCCCTTAAGGGTTACAACATCCGAATAATAAAATACAATCCCAGGTTAAACTAACCTTAAACATCTGTGCGGAATCATAAACAAATAAGTCTTAAACAACATCATTAACTCAAGTCTTAAACATAAATACATCATCAAATAAAATAACAAGTCTTCATCATTTGCTAACTTTGCCCTTGCCTTTACTAGTGGAAGGTTCATCGCTTCTTTTCGTTCTTAAGTCGCAATGTTATTATTAAGCAAGAGTGAGCACTATTGCCCACAAGTATAATAATGAAATAACAAAGATAATAACATGCGAGTAAATCAAAGACATCCGAATAAAAGCTCAACTTTTGAATCAAGAATGAATAACAAGAATCAAAAGAATTTCGAGGGTCATAAGACCTTGAACTATGTCCTAGGTTATCAAGGGTCATACTTGAAACCTTTTAATACCATAAGACTATGGACCTTTCTACTGCACTTAGGGGGATCACCCTTCTTAGTACCATATTGTGCATAATATCTTAACTCTAACGATAAGTAAATCCCTTTGCAGGTTGTTCATCTCAATTTGACATTCGAGTCCGCACCAAAGAAAGTTTGGTTTGATAATTCATCAAGGGTTCTCAAATTTAGAACGCTTTATCAACTATGGACTAGTTGAATCAATAAGGTTCACTAGTCTAATAAGGTTCAATAATAATGATATTCAAATTGAATAATAATCTCAAGAAGTATACAATAGAACAATTATTGTATAACTCAATCATGCTTTGAAAAGATAATCAATCTTTAATATAACATTTGAACTTGAATAATAGTAATGATAATTTACTCGAGGTAAATAATAAACTTGAACAATAATGACAAGTAGGGTTAGAAACTTGCCTCGCAAGTAGATTACACTTTAACTAAGCACACGCTTTTTTGAATTTAATCCTACATACCATTCACATTCACAATACCAATTAATTATAACTTAACTAATCATCATAAACCCATTCTTTTGTCTAAACTTTGGTTATAACTATACTTAGTCAAATTATCACATTGTCACATAATTTGTACTTCATGGATAACAAACTAATTATGTATTCAATAACTTCAATCCACATGTAATTATGTTATTTACATGTTAAACATCTAATTTACATCTCATTATACTTCTAACATGTTTACATGTTCATTACATTAATTTACTAACACATTGTTAGACTTAATCAATTTAAAATCATTTTTCGAACTTTTCTCGAGAGTGGATCATGCCATACACTTTACACTTAGTCTTCTTGTTGTGGCGACATTCACTGGCATGACCTGCAACCTCATGCTATGACGCCATGCATACATGGCTCGAGATATGGTGTCACATGATGCTATGCATGCGAAAGCAAGGCAAGAGTATGCAATAGAGCGCAAGTGATGGCAAATGGACGGATCAGAAAAATGGCGTCATTCAAAAAATCGCAAACATGCCAATTTCTTCCAATTTCTTAATTTCTACTTTCACTCAAATTAGACATACCCATATGGTGTAATTCATGCATAAACATAACCCAACATTTATATAACGACTTTAACCATTTAAAACACATAATCACAGAATTAAATTATGCAAATTGTACTGTTCTTGATGTTCTTGAAGATTTTGAACAAAAACATAAAATTTAACACTACGGATTCGTTATAACACCGAATCCGTTCGTTTAAGGCTTGGTCTCTTCGTATCAACATGCATAATAATATACGAGTGTAAAATTTAGGATATAATATACGATCAATACATAAAATATCACGATAAGGCCATAAGGCCAAAACCCATACTCAGAAATTTTTGAAATAGCAATTCATAGTATTATGAAACTGATGACATGATAATTCACATAATATATATATATAATCAAATACGATTTGATATATCTTAACCCATATATAAACTCATAATCAAACCCTTTTTCAATTACAGAGATTTTACAAAATATATGAAAGCCATTTTTATAAAAACTAATGACGTGAATTAGAAATTGGGTTTGGAGAAATTACCCAGAGCGTAGAGTGTAATGTTAAACAATGAATTGAAACTCTTCTCAAACTCTTCTTCAATCACACACTCAAAATTCTTAACTTTTCTCTCTGAATTCTCTCTGTTATAGTTTATAGACTTAGCAAATATAATAAAAGGAGAATACGTAGAATATCAACTGAGCCTTTATGCGCAGAGTTGAGGTCAGTTGCTCCATACGTGGTTTAACTGCCCTCAACTCCCCTTAAGGCCTCATTTGGCTAGCCTTAAAGGCTTATACCCAATTAATTTAATAAACTCATTTATCATATAGTTTAAATCATGTCACACCCACTTGCACAATAAATCAAATATCTTATTTAATTTACTTTAAATAAAATATAATAATTTCTCATAAATTCACATAGTCACATAATTAAATTTCTCATTAATAAATAATGTCAAATTATTAAATCTCTAATTAATAATTAAATTAATTAAATAACATCATGCTTAATTAAATATTTTATTTAATTCAATAAGCTCACATAATTATATATTTGAATAATAATTATTCTCTACATTAATTTAATAAATGTAACACATATAATTAAATTAATCTACCACAATTGCATCAATTAATTATTTAATCTAATAATTAAATCATCGAAAAATATTTATTTAATTCAATAAATATTAAAATTGATTTACAAAATCTCATTCATCACATCTTTCCCCTTAAAAGGATTTTGTCCCCGTAATCACGACTCAATAAATTCAACCTGCTACATTCTCCCCCCTACAAAGATTCTCATCCCCGTAATCGCTTACACATAATTAAGTAAATAAATGAGGGTAGTTCTTCATCATATTCTCTTCGAGTTCCCACGTAGCTTTTTCAAAGATTGTGGTTCCTCCAAATTACCTTAATGTAAGGTATAACTTTATTTCGAGAACTTGTTTTTTCTTTATCGACAATTTGGACAGAATTTCTTCGTAAGATAAGTCTTTTTCAAAATGTAGGGTTCATATTCAATTACATGCTTGTAATCGGCCTTTAGGGTCGTAATACGTAAACATGGAAGACGCTAGGACATTCTCGAGTGATGGAGGTAAGGCTACCTCGACGCGAACTTCTCCGATTCTTCTCAAGATTTCAAAGGGTCCAATAAATCTTGAGCTCAATTTTCTTTCTTTCTAACTCGATCTTCCCTTCCAGGAGAGAGACCTTCAAGAAAACATAACTACCGATTCAAACTCGATATTTTTACGATGTGGATCAACAGATTTTCTTCCGTCGATCTTGAGCCGCTACCACCGTGTTTCTCGGATCACTTTGACTATTTCGCCATCCATTGTACCAATTTCGCCCTAGCAATTGTCTTTCACCAACTTCATCCCAATAAAGTGGAGTTCTCGCACTTTCTTCGCCAGATAACGCTTCATAAGGCAAGCATGCCAATACTAGCGTGGTAATCGCTGTTGTAGCCGAACTCTACTAATGGTAGGTGATCATCCCAATTTCCTTTAAAGTCCATCACATGTGCTCTTAGCATATCTTCTAATGTCAATCATTCTTTCACTCTCCCATCTGCTTGAGGGTGGTATGTCAGACTCATTCGCAATTGTGTTCCATGCATTCCTCAAGACGCTTCCGTAAATTTGATGTAAAATGGATCTCTATCGTAAACAATTGACACCGAAACTCCGTGCCTCAAAATAATTTCTTTTACATATAACCTCGCCAACCGATCTAAGTTGAATCTTATTTTGATCGAAGGAAGTGTGCGATTTCGCTAATTCGATCATTAACGATAACCCATATCAAGCGTCAGAGCCTTTTCGAGTCGCTTTCAGGCCAACCACGAAGTCCATTGTAATATGTTCCCATTTCCATTCTCGGATTTCTAACTATTGTAGCAATCCACTTGGTCTCGATGTTCCGCTTTCACTTTCTCGACAGTGTCGACACTTGGCAACACATTCTCGCAACATCACACTTCAAATTCGCCACCGTAAATGTTGTCAAGATCTTGGTACATCTTGGTACTACCAGGTGAATCGAATATCGTGAACTATGAGCCTCGCTCAAAATTTCTTCCTTAATCTCTTGTATCGGTGGTACCCAAATTCTACTCTCAAATCTCAAAGATTCCTTCCTTATCCATCTTAAATCTCTTGCTCAGCCCTTCAGATATCTTCTTTGTCACCTTTTTACATTCTTTTCGTCCCGAAGTCGAGCCTCCTTAACTTTATCCAAGAGGGTTATACCAGATTGCATCTAAAATATTTTCTCATCAATTTCCATAGGATACTTCACTTCCAACTCCAGCTTTCTCCATTTCTGTAATTAGCTCCTCCCCGAGCAAATAACATCATCAATTTCTCACGACCCTTTCTACTTAAGGCGCCTTAAGAACTACATTTGCTTTTACCCTGATGGTATAAAATCTCACAAATGTAATCCTTAATTAATTCCAACCATCTTCTTTGACGATATTCAAATCCTTCTATGTGAAAATATATTTCACTTTTGTGGTCCGTGATATATTTCACACTTCTCCCGTAGAGATAGTGCCTCCAAATTTTCAAAGCAAAAACAACTGCAGCTAACTCCAAGTCATGGCCTGATATCCCTTCTCGTAATCTTTCAATTGTCGTGATGCATATGCAATGACTTTGCCATTTTTGCATCAAAGACACAACCAAGTCCTTTATGCGACGATCACTATAAAACAACAAAATTTCATGATCATCCTAAGGGATAACACAGTCCCAGACTCAATCTCTTCTTCAATTCTTGAAAGCTTCCTCACACTTCTCCGTCCAAAACAAATTTCACAAATTTTCGAGTTAAATTCGTTAACGGAGTTGCGATCTTGGAAAAGTCTTGTATGAATCTTCTATAATATCCTGCCAATCCAAGAAAACTTCTTACTTCTGACGGCGTTCTCGACTGATCCCAGTTAATCACGACTTCTACCTTGGATAGATCTACCGAAATTCTGTTTTTATCGATCACGTGACTAAGAAATTGTACTCGCTCGATCCAGAATTCGTATTTCAAAAATTTAGCATACAACTTCTCCCTTCTCAATACTTCTAACGTTAACCTCAAATGTTCTTCGTGTTCTTCTTTGGTTTTGGAATATACCAAAATGTCATCTATAAATACCACTACTTAATTTGTCCAAAACGGCTTGAATACACCATTCATTAGTCCCATAAATGTCAGCAGAGCATTCGTTAGACCAAACGACATTACTAAAAATTCAGAGTGACCATATCGCTGCTCAACGTTGTCTTTGGTACATCCTCCGCCTCACCTTCAATTGATGATAACCGCTTCTCAAGTCTATCTTGAAAAGTATCTTGCTCCCTTCAATTGATCAAACAGTCATCGATCCTCAAGAATGGATATCCGTTTAATCGTGACCTTATTCAGCTCTCTCAGTAGTCAATGCAGAGTCAGATCGATCCATCCTTCTTTTTCACAAACAACACCGGCGCTTCCCCTACGACGACACGCTTCTATTGAATGTACTTCTTGTCCAACAATTCTTGTAGTTGTACCATTAATTCTTTCATCTCATCGGTGCCATTCTAGATGGTGCCTTCGATATCGAGCGCTTCCGGCGCCAATCGATCACAAAATCTACTTCTCTATCATGTGGAAGTCCCGGCAAATCGTCTGAAATACGTCGACGAAAATCCTCACAATCCGTATCTCTTCTACCTTAGGATTTTCTTTTCGATCGTCGACTATGTAAGCTAAGTATCCTACACAAATTTGTCTTTAACAACTTCCCGGCTCGTGATCATCGCCGACAACTCGCTTGTCTAGGCGACTTGCTACCATAAAACACAACCTTCGACGAGTCATAAGGTTAATACGCTTTTTTGGCAATCAATTACAAACTTTCATAATTGAATAACCACCCATTCCCAAAATAACGTCAAATTCCCAAGTCAAATAGGGATAAGATCTACGCTCATGATATTACCCTTAATATCCACTCTACGCTTCTTATGTACATACTTAATGTGGATTATTTCTCTATTCGCAATTTCTATGTTCATGGGTAATCCAATTCATTCTTAGGCAAATCTAAATTCTTGGCAAAATCATCTGATATAAAGGAACAAGTAGCACCAATCAAATAATACGTAAGCATTAACTTTATTGATCTAATGATACCGACACCACATCACGGATTGAATCGCATCTTGAACCGCCATGTTGAAAGTCCGGCATTTGATTCGTTTTGTTGTCATGTTGGGTCCTATGATGGTTAAGGCATTTCCACCGTTATTTCCGCTTCTCCCTCGATCCCGACCCTCCCGATCCCTTCTTGGACAATATTTGCCAGATGGTCCTTCAACCACAAGTAAAACAAGCACCCTTCTTTGGTTTTGATAGCTTGTGCTATGTGGCCTTCCCCACCACAATTGTAGCACACACTCTTTTTCCTTTCATACAAACTCCCAGATGGGCTTTCCCGCAAGTCGGCATGCTTCGATTCTTTTCTTCCGATTACCTTGTTGATTCCCCGATGATGAGTCATCATTCCATCTTTTCTTCCGATTGAAATTTCCACCTCCTCGTGCTACTTCCAATCGGCCTTGTTATTAATTTCACCTTCATTCTTCTTCTTCTTTTTTGATCTTGATTGTACTTGGTCACCGTGATCGCTTCCTCCTTCAAATGAGGATGGCCTTTTCTAGAATCCAAAAATGTGTTTATCTCAAACATTGATACCTTGTCAGTACACCCAAGGCTTTAGTCCTTGTTCAAATCTTCTCGCTTTTCTTTCGTCTGCAGTGTACTTGATACGGGGCGAAACTCGCTAACTCGTTGAATTTAGCCACGTAGTCGTACACGCCATGTTTCCTCGCTTTAACTATAGAAATTGAACTTCCATCCGATTTCGTGAACTAGTTGGGAAATACATTTCAAAAAACATCTCTTTAAATCTCTCCCACGTAATTACACCTTCACCTCCTCGCACTTTGTTTGCTTGCCACCAAAGAGCTAGCCTCGCACTTCAAAGCATAAACGCTGCAAAAGCGGTCTTCGGTCTTCTCTAACCCTAGCAACGCCGAAAACCTTCTCCATTTCCATAACCCAAGTTTGAGCCTCGATCGGGTTCATGGAACCTTTTGAACTCAAGCGGTCCCACCGCCTTTGAAGTCCTTAAACGTTGTATTTGGTGGAGCTTGATGGTTGATTATTCATGGCTCCAAATAAGAAGTTAACCAACCACGCATGGGATTAGCGCTAGCATTATTGTTATTATTGGTTTACTCTTCCCGAGCCATTGACGTTGTTGTTTCTCCTCATGCATTTTTCTCGTTAAATAAACGCTTATTAGAACTTTATTTATTTCTCTAAATAGTTAAGGCATTACTTAACAATTTAACATATCATTAACACATCATCTCAAACAACTTGATATATTTTCATTCAAATCAAAGTTTTAACATTAAACGATAAAGATAACTCGCTATTTACATCAACTATCCTCGAATAAAGAATCCACAGGATTTAAAACATTCAAATATTCTTTCGCTCATAAACACGCCGTAATTTATATCTAAAAACTAATTAAGTTCTTCACATAATTAAATAAATCATATCACCGCTTGGCCAAGGTAATCGATTAGCCTTGCTACGCCTCTTCTTCTAAGATGCGATGCATCGTCCTCGCGATCCATCATGTACAATGGTAGTCCTTCGAATCGGATTGGGTACCTCAAAACTCAATCTTGGGTCTCATTCATTGCCTTGTTAAGTGTAGAGTACGCTTCCCCAATCTTCGCTTTCTTTGCGACTATCATCCTCTCACACGATCACTCGACGTGATTCTCTTACCCAAATTTTCCTCCTCGCTATGTTCACCTTTTTTTTGAGGTTTCTTCAGCCTTTCTTCTTCTTTCTATCTCCTCGGCCTTATCTTCGCTTTGACCTTTCTCATGGACCAAATCCCATTCTACATTTGCTACCGAGAGTGAAGAGTCGAATCTCCTCTCCTTCGCTTCTAGAGTAATATGTCAATAACCGCCGCTTCACCAAATCCTCGACCTCATCTCAGAATTCCACGCTACGGTCAGATAACGTGTCATACATCTCAAAGATCAATGGTGTACCGTGGTAACTCCTCTTCTTCCTCTTCCTCTTCCTCAACAAATTCCTCCTCGTGATCCTCCTCAGATCACCTCGTGCTCATGCTCCCGACCAACAACGGTGATCAATGGAGATGACTCCCTCTCGCATCCATCTCGCTTCCCTAACGACATGAATGTCTCTTGGCTCCTCCTCTATCTGCATTTATAGGTACACGGGTTCCTCCTCAAGAGGGTACTATAGGTACTTCGGGTTCTTCCTCCCCAACTTGACTAGCTTCTCCAACATTCACATCCCCGACAACAAAATTTTAAGTTTTAGTTACTAAGTCGTATCATCTAACGATACTTTAACACATAAACACATAAGGTCTTTTATTATCTTCAATGAATTACATAAATTCATTTCTTATAACTCGATAAGAGTTTTCCATCACTATCTTCTTTCTATAAGGCTACTACCTAAGGTTGTTCTCCCACCTAAGGTTCATAACCTATACTTTGATACTAACTTGACACCCCCCCAATCCGGGTACTTCAATTCCACTGGGATTTGGTGTTCATCGTATAAAATATCATCTATCTATCTACCCATAATAAATGCAAACCATGCAATAGATAGAAATAAAATCTTCCCTTAAGGGTTACAACATCCTAATAATAAAATACAATCCCAAAGTTAAACTAACCTTAAACATCCGTATGGAATCATAAACAAATAAGTCTTAAACAACATCATTAACTCAAGTCTTAAACATAAATACATCATCAAATAAAATAACAAGTCTTCATCATTTGCTAACTTTGCCCTTTGCCTTTACTAGTGGAAGGTTCATCATTCTTTCATTCTTAAATCGCAATGTTATTATTAAGCAAGAGTGAGCACTATTGCCCACAAGTATAATAATGAAATAACAATATAATAACATGCGAGAGAAATCAAAGACATCTAAATAAAAGCTCAACTTTTGAATCAAGAATGAATAACAAGAATCAAAAGAATTCGAGGGTCATAAGACTCGAACTATGTCCTAGGTTATCAAGGGTTATACTTGAAACCTTTAATAAATATAAGACTATGGACCTTTCTACTGTGCATTTAGGGGATCAAATTTCTTAGTACCATATCGCGTAATAATATCTTAACGCTAACGATAAGTAAATCCTTTTGCAGGTTGTTCATCTCGCTTGACATTCGAGTCCGCACTAAAGAAAGTTTGGTTTGATAATTCATCAAGGGTTCTCAAATTTAGAATGTTCATCAACTATGGACTAGTCGAATCAATAAGGGTTCACTAGTCTAATAAGGTTCAATAATAATGATATTCAAATTGAATAATAATCTCAAGAAGTATACAATAGAACAATTATTGTATAACCAATCATGCTTTGAAAAGATAATCAATCTTTAATATAACATTTGAACTTGAATAATAACAAAATGATAATTTACTCGAGGTAAATAATAAACTTGAAAAATAATGACAAGTAGGGTTAGAAAACTTGCCTCGTATGTAGATTACACTTTAACTAAGCATGTTCTTTTTGAATTTAATCCTACATACCATTCACATTCACAATACCAGCTAATTATAACTTAACTAATCATCATAAACTCATTCTTTTTGTCTAAACTTTGATTATTGACTATACTTAGTCAAATTATCACATTGTCACATAATTTGTACTTCATGAATAACAAACTAATTATGTATTTAATAACTCAATCCACATGTAATTATGTTATTTACATGTTAAACATCTAATTTACATCTCAATATACTTCTAACATGTTTACATGTTCATTACATTAATTTACTAACACATTGTTAGACTTAATCAATTTAAAATTTCATTTCTAAACTTTTCGAGAGTGGCGTCATACCTACACTCATTATACTTTTCTCATGGCTATACGGCATATGGCATCATGCTACGACTTCTTGGCGTCATGTACACAGCAATGTCATGTTTCGAGATATATGCGTTATGACATGGTGGAGAAATAGGAATAGTAGGAAAAGGTAGCAGTAAATATACAACATGTATTGCAGACACATAAAAAATAGCAGTCATGGAAACATCGCAGAACATGCCAATTTCTTCCAATTTCTTATTTTCTACTCGAAATTAGACATACCCATATGGTGTAATTCATGCATAAACATAACCCAACATTTATATAACGACTTTAACCATTTAAAACACATAATCACATAATTAAATTATGCAAATTGTACTGTTTTGATGTTCTTAAAGATTTTGAACAAAAATAAAAATTTAATACTACTTGATTTCGTTATATAACACCGAATCCGCTCGCTTAAGGCTTGGTCTCTTCAGATCAACATGCATAATAATATACGAGTGTAAAATTTAGGATAATATACGATCAATACATAAAATATCACGATAAGGCCATAAGGCCAAAACCCATACTCAGAAATTTTTGAAATAGCAATTCATAGTATTATGAAACCGATGACATGATAATTCACATAATATATATATAATCAAATACGATTTGATATATCTTAACCCATATATAAACTCATAATCAAACCCTTTTTCAATTACGTAGATTTTACAAAATATATGAAAGCCATTTTATAAAAACTAATGACGTGAATTAGAAATTGGGTTTGAGAAATTACCTAGAGAGTAGAGTGTAATGTTAAACAATGAATTGAAACTCTTCTCAAACTCTTCTTCAATCACACACTCAAAAATCTTAACTTTTCTCTCTGAATTCTCTATGTTATAATTTATAGACTTAGCAAATATAATAAAAGGAGAATACGTAGAATATCAACTGAGCCTTTATGCGCAGAGTTGAGGTCAGTTGCTCCATACATGGTTTAACTGCCCTCAACTCCCCTTAAGGCCTCATTTGGCTAGCCTTAAAGGCTTATACCCAAAAAATTTAATAAACTCATTTATCATATAGTTTAAATCATGTCACACCCACTTGCACAATAAATAAAATATCTTTTTTAATTTACTTTAAATAAAATATAATAATTTCTCATAAATTCACATAGTCACATAATTAAATTTCTCATTAATAAATAATGTCAAATTATTAAATCTCTAATTAATAATTAAATTAATTAAATAACATCATGCTTAATTAAATATTTCATTTAATTCAATAAGCTCACATAATTACATATTTGAATAATAATTATTCTCTACATTAATTTAATAAATGTAACACATATAATTAAATTAATCTACCACAATTGCATCAATTAATTATTTAATCTAATAATTAAATCATCGAAAAATATTTATTTAATTCAATAAATATTAAAAATTGATTTACAAAATCTCGTTCGTCACACGTGAGCTCACATATAGCTATATTTGTACCAGCGGGAGCCTAGTGTTCATCCATTTTAAAGATATAGAAGTCTTCTTTGGCAGCCCACTGTAAGCCTTCTCACATACTTTAAAGCATTTATCTTCATCTTTACACACCCTTCTTCAAGTTGAGAGTCGATTATTACAGTGTTTGCCCCTTACTTCGCCCGTAGTTTTATTTCAGTTTGTATATACATATATTTATATATATATATATATATATATATATATATATATATATATGGACTAACATTATCGAGTTATGCCTCGATTGGCCTGAACTTCGATCCGAGCGTTTATTTGCTTATATATATATATATATATATATATATATGAATTGTGTGTCAAACTCATTCGATGAGCCTGTACTTACGCCCTGAGCGCGCTTTCGCTTTTGTATATATATATATATATATATATATATATATATATATATATATATATATATATATATATATATATATATATATATAACTATTATTTGGACTTTGTTTGATGAGCCCGGATTTTACATCAAGAGCGCTTACTTGCTTTTATATATATATATATATATATATATATATATATATATATATATATATATATATATATATATATAGTAATTACCTGTGCACAAGGCACTTTCAGAATGAAAAAATAGATTAAAATTCAAAAAATACTATATTATCTAAAGACTCTTTTCAACTTAAAATAACTTATAATCAGACATCACTACACCAAAAATGGCCTCTAGTGAAGGACAAATCCTTCACTAAAGGCCCTATATATC
Organism: Panax ginseng; assembly: GCA_020205605.1. Classification (NCBI taxonomy): domain Eukaryota; kingdom Viridiplantae; phylum Streptophyta; class Magnoliopsida; order Apiales; family Araliaceae; genus Panax; species Panax ginseng. The sequence continues at coordinate 47,778,197 of CM035141.1, forward strand.
TCACAAGTGATTTATTGCGAAGAAATATTTCCTTCACACGAGTGCTCACATTAGACCTCCTCGCAATTGGGTATCCTTCGCTAAGTAGTAACTAAATGTTTTTTGTGAAGGATATATTGTGAATAACTTATTCCTTCACAAATTGTATTTAGTGATGGAATATTGTTATTTAGTGAAAGATTGGTTTCCTTCACAAATAATATTTTAAGAAGGACTATTTAAAATTAGTGAATAACTTGATTCCCTCACAAATAATATATTGTGAAGAACAAATGTATTTAACGAGAGAATATTTTCCTTCACTAATTATAATTTGAGAATCTTTTTTCAAATTAGTGAGAAAAATTCCTTCACAAATTATAAATTTGTAAATAAAAAATTAATTGCTAAATAATCAAAATTCATTAAAAATTATAATTAACATATTTATTATTATTACTATTATTTTTAGTAATTGCTATAATAAATATTAAATTTAATATTTCAAGTTAATATAAATATCATACATATTTCAAACAAATTGATAAACTAATGCATAAAGAGCCAATAATTAAAACTAATACTCCATATAAAAATAGATAATGCCCAAGTCACGATAAGTACAAAATTTGTTATTATGTCTTGATCTCCCAAAGATCATAGTACTTACAATATTTAATAACTAACACAAGAAAACTAAAAGAATAACAACGAACTAGATAGAATGAAGTGCACATCATGTTAGGTTCACTTCATCATCATTTTCTTCAAGGAAATCAAGGTTGGACATGTAAATTTCCTGCTGCAAAAGAAACACCAAAATTCAATTTCAATAAGATGAGGAATAAGAAAAAATGAGCCCGGTGAACTTGTGCTCTAGTGTGTTGAATGTGTACTGATCAATGTGTACGTCACCTACTTGTGAAAAAGAGTCAGCAGAATGGAACCACCACGGCGACCACCAATTGTTGACCATATCAGCTAACTCCAGATTCATGGAGTCCCAATAACTTTCTACCAAAGGTAACCTCCAAAGTTTTTCTCCAGCAACTTCTGAAGCTGCAAGTACCTCCTTTGCCAGGTCATCACTAGGTATAAAGATTCATGTTTAGGAAATGTTAAAAATGTCTTAGGAAAAATGTCTTAGGTTTCCCCAGAGATTTAGATTCTCTTTGTAATTTCTATGAAAATGAGCAGTAAAAAAAAATTGGGCACCACAGCAGTAGCCTTAATACCAATAAGAACTTCAAACTAGTGCATAAGTAACATTGTTCCATAAATACTATGAAGGAAAAACTACTCAAACTTCAAAGAATTTTCTTCACTCCAAAAAATTCAACAGCTTGACAGTCAAATTGATAAGAATCTCAAGTACTATTGTAAAGACAAATATCTCATTCCAACCAGGAACTCATCAATGAGAAGATCACATATTACCTACAATTGAGGGCCCAAGGGCAACCACACATGCTCCAGTCAATGTAGCAAGATCAACTATCTGTTGAAAAACTAAACATGCTCTTAGCACAATCTAAATCTATACTGCAGTTTAGTAAAGAGGAGCTTAAAACTCCTTAGAGCCTAACGTTGAACTCCTGAATACTCCTTGAACTTGATTTGCAGATCACCAAAAAACTTGAGTAGAGCACATAGTCTATGTGTTGACTCTACAGATGATGTGAATACAATGCACTTCTACCCGCAAGTAGTTTGCGTGCGAAGTAATCGATATATAGGGGTTTAAGGTTTGGTTCACATATCTGCATATAAAATGGGAAGATAACAATCATTGCTCATTAATCGAATAATTCATATATAAAAAATTAAGAACATACCATATTTTTAATGCAAGAATAATATTAGAAAGAATAGGAAAAAGGGTGTACAAATATTTAATGCAAGAACAATATTAGATTAACAAAAAAATATTCCCTCCACACCCATTATCAAGTGTTGCATTGCAAATTGTTACTTCAATTTCACAACAAAAGTTGAACCACAAGGTTACTAGTAACCCGGAAAAAGAATGGAAGTACATGTGATACGCTAGCTAAAAACACATTCCTGGCCCCCAAAAACATTTCAAGGGGGAGCAAAAATTCACACCATAGTTTACAGTCTCGTGATCAAAGAATTCACATTACGCAGAATTGGTTTAGGGTGTTCCATGAATAGGATCATTCACGAATCCATGTATTTGCAGCCTTTTTGTTATCCTAATTATGAATACTTCACATGGAATTGGGATTATAACTTTGGAACGAAAAAAGGGTAATAGAAAATTTAAGATGAGATAACAAAAACACAACCAAAAAAATCTAATCACCCAAATGTATATATATAAATAAATAAATTGGAAGTGTCAAAGACAACCACGAATGATTTGTGATGACAAATGATTGACTAGAATTTTTCTCAAGTATTGATCTACAGGATCAGAATTGTGTAAACGCACAACTTTACTAATATATTATTCATGCAATGAGATATCAACAATTTGTAAATCATCGTGAAAATATCTCAAAAATTCGTGATTTAATATAAAGAGAAGTATGCAAATTTCATACTATTCGGTTCATCTGTGGCAACCATCTCCGTAATACTAGGGAGGGATAATAAGGATATACCTAGAGAGCTTTGAAGGAATTGAGTGAGCTTTATATGGAACATGAGAACTCTTTTGTGCTAACGCAAAGATGAAATCTCCAAGGGCGATAAAGATTTGTATATATGTTGTGCTTCCTTAAGTTTGTCTCCAGGTTGCCTCGATCGGTCTATTCTTTCACTTCCCGCAAGAAGATCTACCAAATGAAGATCGCCTCAAAAAGAAAGAACCACTTGATCCGTCCCCACGAGCATGAATTGTTAGAACATCGCATGCATACATGCATTCACATAACTACAATGAGAAACACTGCAGCCTTGTGGTTCTCGCTTATTTGCTATAGTCTGCTAGTTTTCTCGCTTTGGTTTCAGCTTCATTAGTGGGGTGTTGTTCCGTCTGCCATCCATCCTCGAGATTTTATGATGGTGTGTGGGTTTTGTTGTTTGTTGGTCGATCTTTTGTGATCCGGTGTTTCAGATCTCATTGTGCGGTGATTCAAAGATGGCATAACAATTATCATAATTTACCACACTACCACAATAATTAATTTTCCTTTAAAATAGATATCCGTAAAAATCTAAACTTGTCTACAAAACTTACAATCATCAATAACAAGTATCATAATTATAATTATTATAATTATAGTTATTATTATTATTATAATTGTTCTTATTATTATTATTATAATAATAGTTATTATTATTATTATTGTTACTATTATTATAATTATTGTTATTGTTATTATTATTATTGTGACACCCCCAAATTCGGGTTACCTGACCCCCCAAGTTTGGTTTTTACGATCCACAATATAATACTAACTATCTACCCATTCATATAGAAATAGTAATACATATCACATTAACATATGTTGTTAATACATTAGTCCCAGGCCCGCTAACCTTAACATTACAAACATACACCTTAGATATACAAAAAGGGTTTACAAACATAACATAATAATAAGTTTATTATAACTACTCCAAAGATTTTGCCTTTGTTCTTCATAAGACCTTCCTAACTTCGTCCCCTAGCGTAAAAGTTTTATTTAGCAAGGGTGAGCAACAAATTTGCCCTGCAAGTTAGGATATACAATGAATGTATAAGTATCAGAATAATAAACTATCTATTTTGATAGAATGACACCAAAGTTCGGGGAATTTTGAATTAGCTGAAAAATGCGTTAATCAATAACAAGGCTTCTCCCTTTCTATGCAACACAATAATTTGATAATAAAATAATACAACGCTTTCAAAGTTTCTACGATATTCTATTGAATAAAAAAGAATCAATTCTATACAATAATAAAGTGGAATATTTTCCAGATTTATGCTGAGTGATCTCACCAGATCTTAGAACTTATTTTCTCGGGTATCTATAAAAGATTTACTTTGATACATACGCAGGCGTATCAGATAACCATAAAGATTAAATCATACCCTCTGCAAGTATAACAAGTGATTAGCTTTATAATACCCTATATTATGCATAATACTTAATAAAGCAGAATATAGTAATATACTCGACCTAAAATGTTCCTTTATATAAAAGGTTGTTCTTCTCTTACCTCGAAATCAAGATTTTGATTTAACAACTAAACGCAATGATTTCAATTTCTATTTACTTATCGATCTAGCCAAAATAATTGGCATCGATCTAGCAATAACAATTGAATTCTCTTTTCAAATTTATCAGGTTCTAACAAATGTTCGTCTAGCCAGAATAATTAGCTAAGACATTTCTGAACATAATTTGACAATAAACAAGAATTATCTGTACTGTCAATTCTATCTTCTACGAATATGAATATCCAACAACAGTTATTCTACGAATGTATATTTTTTGAATCAAAAATTCAATTTGAATTATTAATCATGCAGTATGTAACAACCCGGTATTTTCTATATAAATAAATAAGAAATTTTTCGTATAAATTTTTTATTATTATTATTTTAAGGATGAGGATTTGTACAAGATAATGTGTATATGTATTTATGTGGTAAATAAAAATATATTTATTGCATAAATGTTTACAAATAATTGTATTTTAGAATTATTGATTTTTGTAAAGTATATTCTTATAATAATTACTATTATATAGCGAAATGTCTTATTGATTATTTTCCATGAAAATATAATCATATATTATTTAAATAATATATGGAGTGATTTTTAGAATAATTATAATAATTATTTTATTATACGAATTTTAGTACAGATTAATAAGTTAATTATTTTACCTTAATTATTAAGGTTAAATATGAAAGAATAAATCAAATATGGAATTCAAACCCTAATTTTGGATTTTTATCAAGGAATGAGAATAATAATATAACAATATTATATTTGAATTTTCAATTACTATTAATATGTATTGTATGTGCATTATATATAGATAATGGTTGGTCAATTATGTTGTGGCATGTTAAAATAGTAGCATTAATTCGTTAAACCCTAACTTGAAACACAAACAGGAGTTTGCAATTGGTAAGAAATTATGGTACGTGATTTAAGACCATTGTTATACTATGCTAATTAGGTAAACCCTAATTATTGTCTAGAAACTCTAATTGTAAATTAGAAACCCTAATTTCCAATTTAAAACCCTAATTGCTATGATGATAACTCTAATTATTATTTTAGTAAATAATTATGTTCATTAGGAAACCCTAATTCATAATTAGAGGAACCCTAATTAGATCAAGAAACCCTAAGTATTTTTAAAAACCTAATTTTCTATTAAAAAATCCTAATTTTAATTAGTAAGTTATAATTAAAATTTTATTAAACTTTAAACTTAAATTTTTAAACCCTAGAAATTATTTGGGAAACCTTAAGGTTTAAAATCTATTGATTAAAACCTAGATTCAAGTGCCAAGGACAAGAATACCCTTAAAATGTTTTATTAGCTTACTAAAATAGCATTTTGGTATTTATTTAATAAGCTAGATTGCAAGTCACCACTCTACATTTTTAGCACATGCCTAAAACTCCTCCAATCTTATCCTCTTTGACACCGTGTAAGTTAAATTCATTGAATCTAAGTCATATAAATAGGTTAGGAGAGAGAAAAAGTTCACATTTTTGCTCATTCATGCATCTATACTCATCCAAGACCCTCTCTCTCTAAAAACCACAAAATATAGTAGTGGACCAGTCTCTAAATCAAGCCCCACGAATTCCATAACCAAATTAGTGGCCAAGAATCAAAGATTGCTCATAGAAGGTATAAACCCTAAAATGAAATCTGACTTTTGATCCTATGTTAGAGATTAGTTTTTTTGTGTTAAATATGTTGTATGTAGTGTGTAATGATGATCTGGGTTGCTAGATGTTGGATCCATAACATCTAGAGGCTCGGATTTGGTGTTTTTCAAAATCTGGAAATTTTCTTTAATGTCGACTGACAACCATATGTCAGGTCTTCTAAATCTTTGGTTGTTAATGATTTTTGTATTTTTAATGTTTGATCTGGTAGTATGATATGAGATCTTTGATCTGAAACTGGAATCAAAGTCAGATCATAAGCCAGTTGAAAGTTATTAGTGGTCAAACCACGTTGACCGGCATTGACCGAACGTTTCTGGGTAACCTAGAACGTGCCCAGAAAGTCTGACAGCATGTTCATGCATTTAGATCTTGCTTGTTTTTACGTGTTAGACTCTGTTATTGTGGTAATGTTGTTGTCTGAAGAGTAGGCTACATGACCATGCCTCTAGAATCTTTATATCCTTCTTTGACTCAAAGTAATCAGTGGTCAAAGTGGTGTGGACGAAACTGCCGGACGAAGTTTCTAGGTAACCCAAAAACCTTCATAAGTAGTTTCTGACCAATACTTTGACCGGTCCATATCTGCTTGATGTGATGTTGTTAAACTGTTTTTATGACATGGATCTATTGTCTTACATATGGTCTACACACTGAAACTTTTCAATCACTAAAACATCAACAGAATTGCAAGTTGTGGAAGCCCAAAGTGGACAGGTCAAACTGTTCTTCATTTCTGGGTAACCCAAAAAATGAAGAACAGCTCTGACAACTACTTTGTGGGCCTAGATCTCGCTGGATTTATGTTGTTTGGCCATGTTTGTTGTTGAATCGTGTAATCTGAGAATAGTACTACAACCTCTAATCATTAGCTTGCCCAAAAACAATAGGATCAGTGTTTAATGCTTGGTCAAAGTAGGTCACCCGAAACTGTGAATGTTCTTGAGGGCTCAAGAACACCTAAGGCGACGCTTTCTGTCGCTAAAGGCTATATCGACAGATTTAATAACTTTATTTAATTTATTTTCCAAAAATCATTTAAAAATAGAAATTTATTATTAAAAATTCCAAAAATAGTTTTAAAAAATTATTTTAATTTATAAAATTAACTTTTAATAATTTTACATATTTTCATAAATATTAATAATTATTTGGACATTATTTATATTTTATTTTATTTAATTAATGCATTAAATAAATTGATTAAAAATGATTTTATTATGTTAAAATCAGTTTAAATGATAAAAGGGTATTTAATAATAATTTAATTTATAAAACATAACTTTTAATATTTTAAGATAAACTTCATTAATTATTTAATATTAATGCTATTAGATTTAATTAGTAATTATAATAAATAATTAATTAAAAATGATTTTTAATTAAAAAATCATTTCAAATGAAAATAAATAGTTTAAAAATATTTTAATTTATAAAATATAACTTTTAATATTTAAAGGATAATTTCATTAATAATTTAATATTAATGATTATTAATTTATTATTAATAATATTAAATTTATTTAATTATATTAAATAAATGGTTTTAAAATGGTTTTATTAATTTAAAAATCATTTAAAAGGATATAAATGAATTAAAAATATTATTAAGTTATACTTAATGACTTTTAATATTTTGATAAATAATACATTAATACTTTAATATTAATGATAATTATTTAAAAATAATTATAAATATTTTAAAAATCATTTAAGGATAATATTAATACTTTAAAAATATTTGAAGTTATTATAAATAACTTTAATATTTTGCCAATGGTTTCATAAATGGTTAAATATTAATGATAATAGAATTGTTTAATATTTAAATCATTTAATAATGATTCCAATATTTGAAAATTCATAATAAATGTTTAAAAAATATTATAAGTCATTTAAAAATAATATGATTGATACTAAGTTACAGGACAGAGTCTTAGACTCGATAATTACCTGATAAAACTGTCGGTACACTGACATGTTTCAGAAATTGAGCTGGACTTAGATAATTTTATTAAATATGTGATTATTTCTGATTCAATGGTTGTTAAACCTATGTGCTAATGTGATTAGGTTATTTGTTGACTGCAATAAGCAGTGTTATGTGTTATAATACGTTATTCTAATCAGTAAAATGATCTGATTAATGATAGGTCATGATATAAAAGATAGAACTAAGTTACGAGTTGTAAATAGAGCATCAAGCAAGTATCTTACCTTTGCATTTCCTTTATGCAACGGACATGAGTAAGAAGTTTCATAATTATATTATTATTATACTATATTATTAACCCTATTGTGATATATTCTATATCCGATCATTGTTTATCAACATGTTAGTATATGATAATTCAGATATATATATTCTATTCGTTAATTTCTATATATGGTTATACAAGTGTCCCCACTTGGATAATTATTATATTTAATCACATGTTGATATATATATATATATATATATATATATATATATATATATATATATATATATATATATATATATAAGTCGCCTAAGCTATTTGATCAGCTAGACACAAATTTAGAATTGTCGTTGAATATGATAAAAACCTTTTTGTATCCAATCAAATTGTTTTTGTTCGGATTCCAGTCTAAGTATGAACATCCCGATCATGGAAAAACTTTTATGCGCCCAAGGCAGACAGAGTGAATGATCATATCGTTCTTGTAATGTAGTATTGATCAATACAGGGCACATTGGGCAGATCACCCTCGTGCCTGTAAGTCATGGCGGTTTGCTGATGAAGTTCTATTAAACCTTAACGAAAACTAAAATAATGTTCATAGTATGTCGACTACCCTATATATATAGTCAATACGTAGTTTCAAAAATTTGAGATAAAATTGTTATGTTATTATTATAGGTTCAGTTGACTTCATAACTATTAATTTGTTGTAGAAGTGATGTACAAAAAAAACATTTAATTCTTTCAGCTAAATATAATTATAATTGTTATTACTTGCTGGGCACTCAAATGCTCATCCTTGCTTAATTTAAATATTTTCAGCTAAGCGTGATCAACCTGAAGGTTCAGACAAGAACAAGTGAAAGGGGAAAGCAAACAAAATATGTTTAATGATATCTTTTGTAATAGTTAGACTGTATTCAGGCAATGATATATATTATATATCATGTAAGGAATTATAGTAAAAGTTACGTACTTGGGATTAGACTCTAATATATGTAAACTAAGTTTGTTATTTATATTATTATTATTATTAGTATTAGTATTATTCCGCTCATAGAAATGATATCGTGAAGCACCGAGTTTGGGTTTCAAGTATCCGGATTTGGGGGATTTACACTGCGAATAATCAACAATAAATTCCCTGGACATGGTATAATTAGCAATAACTAATCACTGTAATATCTGAATGAATATAACTCAAGGTTGAGTTAGGAAACTTGCCTTCTGCGTTGATTACTGCTACACAATATACTTATCTTCATTCGTAAGACCTATAACCAATAATATCGGTCTCACAATTAGCATAATAATGTATAAGACACATCACTGTAATTCACAGTCAATCTGTCCTAGGCACATTACCACATAGCTACATTAGTGTTTATAACCTATATAAACACTTAACAAGTCTAACTATTTCGGTCTGGTTGGACTTCGGTCCACTCTCGGTGTTCTAGTCATCTTATCCGACAATTAACACATTTATTGTCAATTAAACTTGGTCTCTAAGCTTCAATATTATTTTAGATAAGTTAAATATCGTTTATAATATTTTTTAGAAGCTTTTAATAATTTATAAACAATTTTTATAATTTATAATAATTTCTCAAACACTTAAATCATTTTTAAATGATTTAATTATTAAATAATCTTATCATCATTAATATTTAATAATATAAAAATATCAATGTCAAACTTGTCAAAATATTAAAGTTATTATTAATAACTTAAAATATTTTTAAATAATTAATATTCTACTTAAATAATTTTTGAAATAATTAAAATCATTTTTAAACCATCACCATTAATATTTAATATTTAAATATTAATGAAATTATTATCAAAATATTAAAAGTCATTAATTAAAGCTTAAAATATCTTTAAAACATTTTTCTCATTTTTAAATGATTTTAATTCAATAAAATCATTTTAATTCATTTATTTAATATAATTCTTAAATAAATCTAATGTCATTAATATTAATTTATTAATGAGAATTCTCCAAAATATTGAAAATTATATTTATAATTCGTAATATTTTTAAATACATTATTCTTATTTAAAATGATTTTCATAATATTAAATCATTTCTCTCTAATTTATTTAATATACTAATTAAATAAATTAAATATCATTTTATTCAAATAATTATAATTATTAATGAAAATGTCCCAAATAAGAAGAAATTATTTTTAGAATTTAGTAATTTTAATAATTTATTTTCTATTTTTAAGTATTTTCGGGTAAAATCAGAAAATAAATTAATTAAAACGTCGCTAATAGCCTATAGCGACACTTAGCGTCACTGTTGGTGTTTTTGAGCCTCAAGAACACTGATAGCTCGGTTAACAGGGGTCTTGGTTTGACCGAATTTAATTCGGTGTTCCTCATATTTCTGGGCTTGATAGGACCTGAATCTTGTAGTGTTTATGTAACACTACAATTAATAACTAACACCTTGGTCATACAACATCTCAACAATGAGATCTGAGCCTCTATACCTTCTGTCAGACGCCACCTGGGTTTTCTGGGTAACCCAGAAACCCAGCCAGCTCCGAGGGTCGTTTTTGAGGCACGGTTAATTTGGTGTTCTGTTAATCAACTGGTCATTATTATGGTTCAAGAATGTAGTACACATGTCAAAGAACACATGCTTCAATATATCAATCCAACTACATCATAGTTGTAATATTTAACCCGGTCAACCATGGTCAGAAAAATTACTAAAACTGTTTCTGGGTTTTTCCAGAAACGTAAGAACAGTGTGAGTGGTCTACTTTAACCACCTTCTATGATCGACCTGTGGTTTATCTGTACGATATAAAGACATGGGATCAAAGACAATATAACAGGCTACAATTATGTTACAACAAAAGCATTAAAACACTTAAACACTGACAGATCTAGGCTTCGTAAAATGTTGTCAGACACGAATTCACACTTTCTGGGTTACCCAGAATTTTACTCGGTCAAGCCCGGTTAACAGGTTTTGACCGTTAATAACTCCTAATCCCGACATCAAATGGCTCTGATTTCTTTTGCAGACTAAAGACCTCATACCAAGCTACAAAACCAAAACTTAAAACAACAAAAATCTTACACAGACACGAATCTGTGGCTCTTGACATTAGCTTGTCAGACCACAGATTCTGTTCTTGAGCAGTTTTTGAAAAACAAAAAATTTAGGCACTTTGATGCTATGGATATATGTTTGATCATCATAAATCAACATAAAACATCCTCTTGCATGAATCTAAACACATAAACACAATTTTTGTCTTAGCAACTTGGATCAAAAATAAAAATTTGCTTTATACCTTTATTGTCCAATGTTTGATCTCAACTCTCTAGATCTGACCTTGGTGTTCTAATAGTCAAGTTAATGGACCGATTCACTTATGATTTTCGGAGGTTAGGAGAGAGAAGGGGTTGGTGAGAGCTTGGTTGGCCAAATGAGCAAATTAATGATCTTTCTCTCTCTTAGATCCTATATATATTATGATATGTTTCTATGGCTGATGTTATGGACGAATTTTGCTGTAGATTTTTAGCCCCAAAGTCAACAAAGTTTTTCAACAACTAAAGCACTTGATATTTTTTACAAGTTAGCTAATTAAAAAAATATAAAAAGGGTATTTTGGTATTTAGCAAAATGAATTTATTGGCAAACTTTGAATTTGCACAAACCCTTAGGGTTTAACCCTAAGGTCCTAACCCTTAGGATTTAAATACTCCAATTCTTGAATTTTCTAATTAGGATTTAAAATAGAAAATTAAGATTTTCGAAAATGTAATTATGGTTTTAAATAGAAATTAATATTTCTAAAGTATAATTAGGGTTTCCTAATTATATTAACACATACCAATCACTTTAGGCTTGCAAATTAGGATTAGGATTTCCTAATTAGAGTTTACGATTTTTCGAATTTAAAATTAGGGTTTTAATTAGAAAAATAAAATTTCCAAATTACAATTAGGGTTTCCTAATCACATTAGTGTTTAATAAATATATTAGGCCTTCCAATTAGGATTATGGTTGTCTAATTAGGGTTTAGAATTCCCGAATATGAAATTAGGGTTTCCCGATATACGATTAGGGTTTCTAACGGTACGTTAGGGTTTCTTATTCTGAGATTAGGGTTTCTAATCCTATATTAGGGTTTACTAATTTTAAACCTTATCCGTCCAATCATTATTCAAAATCCTAAACAATACAAACACGTACTCATTAATATAATTATTTTAATTATATTTTCTACCGAATCCTTATCCGAAAATTAGGGTTAGGGTTTCTAAAGCTTGTTAAGCACAACTCTACTCTAAATTTATTAGTCAATACATAAATTGACCTTCTCGAGACTCGTATCACAGATACTTGTCACAAAATTGATAATTAATATTAATATTAATTTTAAAAAAAATATTCGTAAAATTTTGATTATTCGAAATCCCGGGTTATCACATTCACCCCTTCTTAAAAGGATTCCGTCCTCGAAATCACCGCTTTCTTATTCTCTACAATCTATTAAAGTTGTATCATCAATTCATTTTTATCAACACAATATTAATTTGTGTTTCAAATTCTAAACTGTGACTTGAATCTATACAAGAAAACAAATCACAAAAATATCTAACTCGTATTTCTTGCGTAATTTAATTTCTAACCGAACTCGTTACCTGTCGCCTCTTCATGGGCAGCTGCTGCATTTGGAACTTTCATGCTAAAAGTGAATGTTGTTGGTCTTCTTGGCTGTGCAGGTCCTCGAATAGCAAAGGTTCCGCTTATCGGGTCCCTTGTTGGCACTTCTCCTCTACATTTCTCTTGGACAATTCTCGACCGTATGATCTATCGATCCACACGCAAAATAACCTTGTGTCTTCTTTGGAATGGGACACTGGGGTGACACGTGTCCCTCTTGACCACAGTTGTAACAGACTCCTTTGTTCTTCAAACAAACTCCTTGATGATGCTTCCCGCAAACTACGCACGATGCGCCTTTCTTCTTAATCTCTACTGGATTATTTCCTGAATTAATATCAACATCCCTCTTATGTTTATTAAGATTACTACCTCCACTACCACCTATCATAATATTTCCTTCAGCCTCCTTTCTTTGTTCTTGACTATTCTTTAATACAGCTTCAATTTCTCCTTCAGCGATAATGGCTTTTTCTAATAACGTTGAAAATGAACTAATTTGCAGCACATCCAGCTTCTCGAGTACCAACGATTTCAATCCGTTCCTAAAACATCATGCTTTAAGCTCCTCAGTGTCCACTCGATGTGGAGAAAATTTTGCTAACTCGTCGAACTTGACAAAATATTCTGCCACTGACATATTCTTCTGCTTCAGATTCACAAATCGTCCTTCCATATTTCTCTTTAGACCTCCCTTCCTTGGCGGCATTATCTGATAAAAATCTTACATTAATTCTCCTTCTCTATACAGATTCTTATTAATAACACAATAATAAAAAAAAAATATTCTCATATAATCGCATATTTATTCACATAGCACACAATACATTTAGCTCTTAACACATAGCACCATACCTTTTTAAATAATATCAGGATTAACAACACAACATTAAACAAAAGTTGTAATTCTCCAACTTTATACAAAAAGTTTTAATTCCCCATTCATACATAACTATTCCCAGTTCATCTAACTTACCACACTTATGAGTTCAGGAACTTGCCACCATTATATGAGTGTATTAACTTATCCTAGTTAGACCTTCGGTGTCCATTCGCTGAGGGGTTCAAAACATTTCATATAATTATGAGTCGTGAACTTACCATAAGTATGAGTTTTAAGAACTCAAAAATTAATCTTAATCTTATATTCTTATAGAAAATAAAGATTTCATTCATACAAACATATATATTTACGTATGTTCACACATCGTTCTCGATATACTATCAAAAATACTATCGCTTAAACTTAAGTTATCTACCATCCACTCTCTTCACCAGTCTTCTTCTTACTGGGACACTTGTTGCATTCGACTTAGGACAATATAGGAAAATATGTCCTTCTTGCTTAAAATTGAAGCACACGTTCTTCTTCATCATATATTCTCCCATGGGAGTCTTTCCACACTTACTGCAGATTTGCTTCTTCTTTGGGTTTGAACTTTCAGAGTTGTCGTTGTCCCTCTTTCTCTTTTTCTTGTCTTTATGTTGCTTGATTGTTCCTTCAGACGATCCACCTCCTTCAGTCTTCATCTTTTCCACCTACGCCTTCAGCTCGTTCCGTTCTTCAGTCATCTCGCGTAACGCTCGCTCCGTCTTCCATAAATCCTCCAAGAGAAATGCTTTTCTCCGGAGTTCTTGATCTTCTGCAGATAGTTGATCTTGTTCTACAACTTTGATCTTATTCTTTTTCTCCATCTTAGCTTCTTCGGACTCTGCCTCCTCATCACAACTCAGATACATCTCGTGATAATCGTCACGATCGCTCCCTAGATTGATCATAGGTTCATCTTCTCCCACTTTCTTAACTGATTCGCTTTGCGCTGGCACCTCGGCTACTGGCACTGGTGCAACAACCGCTAGCATCTCCGCACTCATTTCATCTTCTCCAAACATCCTACAATTAGTATAAATTACTTGATTAATACTTCTCCAGTACGAACTTCTCACACTATGTGTCCACATATCTCTCTATCGATATATTTCGGCAATCTCTCACTTAGTACTCTAAATGAGTATTTTAGATTTCGCTTATGGTTATAATCCTAGTGTTTTCCCCACCCCACTTAAGGTTTATAGCCTATAGCTCTTCTACCACTTGTGACACCTTGGTCACTATAGCTTTGATACCAAGCTGTGACACCCCCAAATCCGGGTTACCTGACCCCCCAGTTTGGTCACGATCCACAATATAATACTAACTATCTACCCATTCATATAGAAATAGTAATACATATCACATTAACATATGTTGTTAATACATTAGTCACAGGTCCGCTAACCTTAACATTACAAACATACCTCTTAGATATACAAAAAGGGTTTACAAACATAACATAATAATAAGTTTATTATAACTACTCCAAAGATTTTGCCTTTGTTCTTCACAAAGACCTTCTCGCAACTTCGTCCCTAGTGAAAAAGTTTTATTTAGCAAGGGTGAGCAACAAATTTGCCCATAAGTTAGGATATACAATGAATGTATAAGTATCAGAATAATAAACTATCTATTTTGATAGAATGACACCAAAGTTCGGGGAACTTTGAATTAGCTGAACAATGCGTTAATGATTAACAAGGCTTCTCCCTTTCTATGCAACACAATAATTTGATAATGAAATAGTACAACTCTTTCAAAGTTTCTACGATATTCTATTGAATAAACAAGAATCAATTCTACGCAATAACAAAGTGGAATATTTTCCAGATTTATGCTGAGTGATCTCACCAGATCTTAGAACTTACTTTGTTGGGTATCTATCAAAGATTTACTTTGATACATACGCAGGCGTATCAGATAACCATAAAGATTAAATCATACCCCTCTGCAAGTATAACAAGTAATCAGCTTTATTATACCCTATATTATGCATAATACTTAACAATGCGCAATGGCCGAATATATGACCTAAAATGTTCCCTTTATATAAAAGGTTGTTCTTCTCAGTCTCAGGATCAAGATTTTGATTTAACAACGAAACGCTATGATTTCAATTTCTATTTACTTATCAATCTAGCCGAAATAATTGGCATCGATCTAGCAATAACAATTGAATTCTCTTTTCGAATTTATCAAGTTCTAACAAATGTTTGTCTAGCCAGAATAATTAGCTAAGATATTTCTCAACATAATTTGACAATAAACAGGAATTATATGTACTGTCAATTCTATCTTCTACGAATATGAATATCCAACAACAGTTATTCTACGAATGTATATTTTTCGAATCAGTAATTTAATTTGAATTATTAATCATGCACTAACTGTGAATAATCAACAATAAATTCCCTGGACATGGTATAATTAGCAATAATTAACCACTATAATATCTGAATGAATATAACTCAAGGTTGAGTTAGGAAACTTGTCTTCCGCGTTGATTACTGTGACGAACAAGTATTTTGTAATTTAATTCTTAATATTTATTGAATTAAATAAATATTTTCGATGATGTAATTATTAGATTAAATAATTAATTGATGAAATTGTGGTAGATTAATTTAATTATATGTGTTTTATTTATTAAATTAATGTGGAGAAATTTTATTATTCGAAGTATGTCATTATGTAAGCTTATTGTATTAAAAGAAATACTTAATAAGCCTAGTGTTATTTTAATTAATTTAATTATTAATTAGAGATTTAAGAATGTGACATTATTAATCAATGAGAAATTTAATTATGTGACTATGTGAATTTATAAAAATTATTATATTTTATTTAAAGTAAATTAAATAAGATATTGATTTATTTTATAAAGGAGTGTGACATTATTTAAACTATAGTATAAGAGGTTTTATTAAATTAATTGGGTATAAGCTTTTAAATGGTAGCCAAACATGGCCTTAGTGGGAGTTGAGGGAAGTTACCCATGACTGGGTAACTGACCACCAACGCGTCAGTTGTTCCTTATTTAGTTTACGTCTTCTTCCTTCTTCTTCATTATTTTTCCTAAGTCTAGAAATGTAGAAACAGAGAGAGTTTCAGAGAGAGATTGAGAAGTGTTGAGGGAGAATTGTGATTTAAGAAGAGTTGAGAAGGAATTCATTCCCTACTAAACTACGCTTTACGCTTTGGTAATTCTCTCCAACCCAATTTTCATTGTTACGTCATTTAGTTTTATAAAATGGTTTTCATACATTCTGTAAATCTCTGTAGTTGGAGATTGTGTTATTATATGGTTATATGTAATAATACGAGTAGCATAGCATGTTTTATATATATATTGTATATGATTCCATATCATAAGTTTCATAATATTATGACTTGTTATTTCAAAAATTTACAGAGTACGTTATATGGCCATATGGCCCTTATACGTAATTTTAATATGTCAACCATAAATTTTTCTACAAAATTTCCACTTATATGTGATTATGCATGATAAAACGAACAAAACGAAATTTGAATGGTTGGATTTGGTTTTATAACGAATTTGTGCCGTTGAATTTTAGGAATTTATGTTCAACACTTCAAGAACATCAAGAACAGTACAATTTGCATAATTTAATTATGTGATTATGTGTTTTAATGGGTTAAAATCACTCTATAAATGTTGGGTATTGATTATATATGAATTCTAACATGTGGGTATGTTTAATTTTGAGAATTTATGATTATGTAGTGTTTATTTCGCTGAATTATGTGTTCTTCGCGAATCGAATTTCGAAGTTCTGAGTGTCGTCGTCACATTACAACTCCTACTTCATTTCCTCATAATACCACCGCTACCACAAGCGCTATACTGAAGTACTGTTGAATATACCATACCAATGCAAAATACCAAGACCAAGATAAAAGTGAAATACAATACCACTTAGCATAATGTCCAAAAATGCATTTTTTTTAATGTTCAAGTATAGAAATGTGTTAGTAACCTAGTCTAATGAATATAAAAACTGGTTAGATATATAATGAGACATTAAAGTGAGTTTTTACCAAGTCAAGAAGACAATTACGTGTTGATTGAGTTGTTGATTATATACTTAACTTGTTGTTCGTATAGTGTAATATTATGTGGAAACAAGTATGGTAATATGACTAAGTATAGTCCTGAATTCGAGTTAGACAAAGAATAAACGTGTGATGTTTAGTAAGTTATAATTGACTAGTATTGTGAACATAAATGATATGTAGGATTTTAATCAAGGAACGAGTTTAGTTAAAGTGTAATCTACGCATGAGGCAAGTTTCCTAACCCTACTCGTTATCATTATATGAATTATAAGTTGTCTCTTTTCATTGAGCAAGTTCTCGTTATTTTGACTAAGCCCATGTTGTTATATCAATAGTATATTAATCTTTCAAAGCATGATGTTGTTATACAATAATTATTCTATTGTATATCTGTTGGAATTGTTATTCGATATATATATCAGTTATTGTGAACCTTATTAGACTAGCGAACCCTTATTGATTCGACTAGTCCATAGTTGATGAACGTTCTAAATTTTAGAACCCTTATTGAATTATCCAAACCAAACTTTCTTTGGTGCGGACTCGAATGTTAAACTGAGATGAACAACCCTGCAAAGGGATTTACTTATGCGTTAGCGTTAAGATATTGTGCACAGTATGGTACTTACGGCCGATCCCCTAAGTACGAGAAGAAGAGTCCATAGTCTTATGACTGTTAAAGGTTTTAAGTATCACCCTTGATAACCTAGGACATAGTTCAAGGTCTTATGACCCTCAGAAATCTTTTGATTCTTGTTATTCATTCTTGATTCAAAAGTTGAGCTTTTATTCAGAAGTCTTTGATTCACTCGCATGTTATTATACATTATTATTTCATTATTTTACTTGTGGGCAATAGTGCTCACTCTTGCGTAATAATAACATTGCAGTTAAGAACGAAAGGTCCGACGAGCCTTCTACTAGCAAAGGCAAGAGCAAGATTAACAAGTGATGAAGACTTGTTGTTTTATATGATGATGTATTCTGTTTAAGACTTAAGTTAATGATGTTGTTTAAGACTTATTTGTTTATGTTTCCGCACAGATGTTTAAGGTTAGTTTAACCTGGGATTACATTTACTATTCGGATGTTGTAACCCCATAAGGGGAGGATTTTATTTCTATCTATTGCATGATTTGTATTTATTAGGGTAGATAGATAGATGATATTTGTACAGTGAACACCAAATCCCGTGGAATTGAAGTACCCGGATTTGGAGGTGTCACAATTACTGCTACACAATATACTTATCTGCGTTCGTAAGACCTATAACCAATAATATCGGTCGAATTTGGGGGTGTCACAAGTTGGTATCAAAGCTGTAGGTTATGAACCTTAGGTGGGGGAAACAACCTTAGGTAATAGCCTTATAGAAAGAACATAGTGATGGAAAACTCTTATCGAGTTCTAGGAAATGAATTTTTGTAATTCATTGAAGATAATAAAAGACTTTATGTGCTTATGTGTTAAATTATGTGCTCAGTACTACGACTTAGTAACTAAAACTCGAAATTTTGTTGTCGGGATGTCTGACGTTGGAGGAACTAGTCGAACTGGGGAGGAGGAACCCCGAGTACCTACAGTACCTACAGAGGAGGAGCCCAGAGACATTCATGTCATTAGGGAACAGTTGGTACAGAGGGAGTCATCTCCGTTGATCACCGTTGTTGGTCAGGAGCATGAACTTGAGACTGATCCTTAGGAGGATCCTGAGGAGGAATTTGAAGAGAAAGAGGAAAAAGAAGAGTTTCCACAGCACTCCATTTAGGCTGAGATGTACGACACATTATGCGACCATAACGTGGAGTTACGAGATGAGGTGCGAGATCCGGATCGAAAGCGGCGATTATTCAAAGAGACTCTCGAAAGCGTAAGGAGAGGGAGATTTCGACTCTTCACTCACTACTGGGAAATGTAGAATGGGATTTAGTCCACGAGAAGGGTCAAATCGAAGATAAGACCGCAAAGATAGAAAAGTTGAAGAAGGAACTGAAGGAAAGCTCTGAAAAGCTGATCATAGCAGAGGAAGGCTTGGTGAGAGAGTCACGTCGTGCTGATCTTGCGGAAGAGGAAGGTCGTCCAAAGAAGGCGAAGCTTGGGGAGACATACTCTACACTTAATCATGCAATGGATGAGGCCCATGATCGAGTTTTGAGGTATCCCATCTAGTTCGAAGGACTTCCATCGTACATGCTGGATCGCAGGACGATGTCTCGTATCATGGAAGAGGAGCGTAGCAAGGCTATACAGTGCCTTGACAGATAGTGATAGAATCTTTTAATTATGTGAAAGACTTAATTAGTTTTTATATGTAAATTCTGATGTGTTTATGAACGAAGGAATATTTTAATATTTTAAATCTTGTAGATTCTTTATCTCAGGATAGATGATGTAAATAGCAGTGATGCTATCGTTTGATGTTAAAACTTTTAGTTTGAATGAATATATATCAAGTTGTTTGAGATAATGTGTTAAATGATTATATTAAAGTGTTGAGTTAAGTCTTAACTATTTAGAGAATTTAATAGAGATTTAATAAGCATATATTTTAACAGAATTATGCCGCCAAGAAGAAGGCAACAACGTCAACCAACTCAGGAAGAGTCAACGAATAACAACAATAACGCCAATGCTAATCATGTTCAGCAATTGGTTAACTTGCTAGCTGGAGCAATGAATAATCAACCTCAAGCTCCACCAAATACTACGCTTAAAGATTTCAAGGCGGTGGGACCGTCAGAGTTTAAAGGTTACATGAACCCGATCGAGGCTCAAACGTGGGTTATGGAGATGGAGAAGGTTTTCGATGTTGCTTGGGTTAGAGAAGATAAGAAGACCGCTTTTGCAACGTTTATGCTGAATTCTGAAGCTAGCTATTGGTGGCCAGCAAACAAAGTTCGTGGAGGTGAAGGTGTAATTACTTGGGAAAGATTTAAAGAGATGTTCTTCGAAATGTATTTTCTGACAAGCTCGCAGAACCAGATGGAGGTTCAATTTCTAGAATTGAAGCAGGGAAATATGAGCGTACCTGATTATGCGGCTAGATTCAACGAGTTAGCAAGGTTCGCCCCGTATCAAGTACACACGGACGAGAGAAAAGCTAGAAGATTCAGACAAGGACTAAAGCCTTGGGTATACAGTAAAGTATCAATGTTTTAGATAAACATTTTTGTTGGAGTACTGAAAAAGGCCATCCTCACTGAAGGTGGAAGCGATGCGGTGACCAAGTACAATCAAGATCAGAAGAAGAAGAAGAAGAAGAAGAAGAGTGAAGGTGAAGGAAATAACAAGGCTAGTGGAAGTGGCACATGAGGTGGTAATTTTAATCAGAAGAAAAGGTGGAATGACAATTCATCATCGGGGAATAAACAAGGAAGTCAGAAGAAAAGAATCGAAGCATGCCCGACCTGCGGGAAAGCTCATCTTGGAGTTAGTATGAAGGGAAAAGAGAGTGTGCTATAATTGTGGTCGAAGGCCACATAAAGACCTAACCGCCCCAACCCAAAGAAGGGAGCTTGTTTCACTTGTGGTTCAAGGACCATCCGGCAAGAGACCGTCCCTAGAAGGGATCGGGAGGGTCGGGATCGAGGAAACCGGGAAACAACAAAGGAAATACCTTAACTATCATCACCACCAACCGCAACAAACCGATCGACCACCGGACTTTCAACATACGACGATGCAGGATGCGATTCGGTCTCGTGATGTGGTGTCGTATCATTCCGATCAATAAAACTAATGCTTATGTATTATTTGATTCGGGTGCTACTTGTTCCTTTATATCCAATGACTTTGCTAATAGTTTAGATTTGCTTAAAGATGAGTTGGAATATCCCATGAACATAGAAATTGCGAATAGAGAGATAATCCATGTTAAGTACGTGTATAAGAACTGTAGAGTGGATATTAAGGGTAATATCATGAACGTAGATCTTATCCCTATTCGACTTGGGGAATTTGACGTTATATTTAGAATGGCCTCGTTATTCAATTATCGAGCTGTAATTGATTGCCAAAAGAAGCGTATTAACCTTACGACTCCGTCAAAGGTTGTGTTTTATGGTAGCAAGTCGCCTAGACAAGGGAGTTGTCTGACGATGATGCAGGCCAGGAAGTTATTAAGATAAGGCTGTGTAGGATACTTAGCTTACATAGTCGACAGTCGAAAAGAGAATCCGAAGGTAGAAGAAATACCGATTGTGAGGGACTTCGTCGACGTATTTCCAGACGATTTGCCAGGACTTCCACCAGATAGAGAGGTAGATTTCATGATCGATTTGGCGCCCTAAACCGCTGCAATATCGAATGCACCATACCGAATGGCACCATTAAAGATGAAAGAACTAATGGTACAACTACAAGAATTGTTGGACAAGAAGTACATTCAACCGAGCGTATCACCGTGGGGAGCGCAGGTGTTGTTTGTGAAGAAGGAAGATGGAACGATGTGGCTCTGTATTGATTACAGAGAACTGAACAAGGTCACGATTAAGAATATATATCCATTACCGAGGATCGACGACCTGTTTGATCAATTGAAGGGGGCGAGATACTTTTCCAAGATAGACTTGAGGAGTGGTTATCATCGATTGAAGGTGAGACCAGAAGAAGTACCGAAGACAGCGTTCAGAAAGCGATATGGTCAATACTAATTTTTAGTAATGTCGTTTGGTCTTACGAATGCTCCTGCAGCATTTATGGGACTAATGAATGGTGTGTTCAAGCCATTTTTGGACAAGTTCGTAGTGGTATTTATAGATGACATTTTGGTTTATTCAAAAACCAAGGAAGAACATGAAGAGCATTTGAGATTAACATTAGAAGTATTGAGAAGGGAAAAGTTGTATGCCAAGTTTTTGAAATGCGAATTTTGGATTGAACGAGTGCAATTTCTTAGGCAATTAATCGATAAAAATGGAATTTCGGTAGATCCATCCAAAGTCGAAGCCGTGATTAACTGGGATCATCCGAGGACACCGTCGGAAGTAAGAAGTTTTCTTGGATTGGCCGGATATTATAGAAGATTCATTCAAGACTTTTTCAAGACTTTAACTCGAAAAGCTGTGAAATTTGTTTGGATGGAGAAGTGTGAGGAAAGTTTTCAAGAATTAAAGAAGAAGTTGAGTACGGCACCTGTGTTATCTTTCCTAGATGATACAGGAAATTTTGTTATTTTTAGTGATGCGTCGCATAAAGGACTTGGTCGTGTCTTGATGCAAAACTAAGAAAGTCATCAAGCAGTATGCATCACGACAATTGAAGGATTACGAGAAGGGATATCTCGACCCATGACTTGGAGTTAGTCATAGCTTGTTTTTTTCTTTGAAAATTTGGAGGCCCTATCTCTACGGGGAGAAGTGTGAAATATATATGGACCACAAGAGTCTGAAATGTATTTTCACACATAAGGATTTGAATATGCGGATGATACATGAAATTTTGTTGTTTATAGTGATGCGTCGCATAAAGGGCTTGGCTGTGTGCTGATGAAAAATGGCAAAGTAATTGCATATGCATCATGACAATTGAAAGATTACGAGAAGGGATATCCTTCCCATGACTAAGAGTTAGCTGCAGTTGTCTTTGCTTTGAAAATTTGGAGGCACTATCTCTACAGGGAGAAGTGTGAAATATATACGGACCACAAGAGTCTGAAATATATTTTCACGTAGAAGGATTTGAATATGCGTCAAAGAAGATGGTTGGAATTAATTAAGGATTACGACTGTGAGATTTTATACCATCCGGGTAAAGTAAATGTGGTTGTCAACGCCTTAAGTAGAAAAGGTCGGGAGATTGATGATGTTGACTGCTCAGGAGGAGCTAATTTTAGAAATAGAGAAACTGGAGTTTGAAGTGAAGTATCCTATGGAGATTAATGAGAAGCTATTTCAGATGCAATCTGGTACAACCTTACTAGATAAAGTTACAGAGGCTCAACTTCAGGACGATGAATGCAAAAAGGTGACAAATAAGATATCTGAAGGAACTGAACCAAGATTCAAGCTGGATAAGGAAGGAATACTGAGATTCGAGATTAGAATTTGGGTACCACCAGTCACAGAGATTAAGGAAGACATTTTGAGCGAGGCTCATAGTTCACGATATTCGATTCACCCTGGTATTACCAAGATGTATCAAGATCTTCGACAATATTTCTCGTGGCCGAATTTGAAACGTGATGTTGCAGAATGTGTTGCCAAGTGTCTGACCTGTCAGAAAGTAAAAGCAGAGCATCAGAGACCGAGTGGATTGCTACAACCATTGGAGATCCCAAAATGGAAATGGGAACATATTACAATGGACTTCGTGGTTGGCCTTTCGACGACTCAGAAAGGCTACGACGCAGTATGGGTTATCGGTGACCGACTGACGAAATTTGCACACTTCCTTCTGATCAAAATCAGATTCAACTTAGATCTGTTGGATAGGTTATATGTGAAAGAGATTGTTTCAAGGCATGAAGTTCCGGTGTTAATTGTTTCTGACAGAGATCCATGTTTTATGTCAAACTTCTGGAAACGTCTATAAGAATGCATGGGTACACAGTTGCGAATGAGTACATCATATCATCCTCAAATGGATGGACAGAGTGAAAGAAAAATTCAGACATTGGAAGATATGTTAAGAGCTTGTATAATGGACTTTAAAGGAAATTGGGATGATCATCTACCGGTCGTAGAGTTTGGTTACAACAACAGTTACCACGCTAGTATTGGAATGCCACCTTATGAAGCGTTATACGGCAGAAAGTGCAGAACTCCGCTATATTAGGATGAAGTTGGCGAAAGATAATTACTAGGCCCGGAATTGGTACAACAAATTGCCGAAATAGTCAAAGTGATCCGAACAAGATTGAAAGCAGCTCAAGATAGATAGAAGAAGTACGCAGATACACACCGTAAAAAGGTTGAGTTCGAATCAGGTAGTTATGTGTTCTTAAAGGTCTCTCCCTGGAAGGGAAAGATCAGGTTTGGAAAGAAAGGGAAATTAAGCCCAAGATTCATTAGACCCTTTGAAGTTCTGAGAAGGGTCGGAGAAGTTGATTATGAGGTAGCCTTACCTCCAGCACTCGAGAATGTCCACAACGTTTTCCATGTCTCAGTCCTATGACCCTACAAACCCGATTAAGCACGTCATTGAATATGAACTTCGACAAAGACTTATCTTATGAAGAAATTCCTGTTCAAATTGTCGACAGAAAGGAAAAAGTTCTCAGAAATAAAGTAATACCTTCTGTTAAGGTAATTTGGAGGAACTACAACGCTGAAGAAGCTACATGGGAACTCGAAGAGAATATGATGAAGAATTACCCTCATTTATTTACTTAACTTATGTGTATGCGATGTAAGGGGGGGAGAATGTAACAGGTCGAAATTATTGAGTTGTGATTCTGGGGACAAAATCCTTTTAAGGGGGGAAGATGTGACGAATCGAGATTTTTGTAATTTAATTCTTAATATTTATTGAATTAAATAAATATTTTCGATGATGTAATTATTAGATTAAATAATTAATTAATGAAATTGTGGTAAATTAATTTAATTATATGTGTTATATTTATTAAATTACTGTGGAGAAATTTTGTTATTCGAAGTATGTCATTATGTGAGCTTATTGTATTAAAAGAAATACTTAATAAGCCTAGTATTATTTTAATTAATTTAATTATTAATTAGAGGTTTAAGAATGTGACATTATTAATCAATGAGAAATTTAATTATGTGACTATGTGAATTTATGAGAAATTATTATATTTTATTTAAAGTAAATTAAATAAGATATTGATTTATTTTATAAAGGAGTGTGACATTATTTAAACTATAGTATAAGAGGTTTTATTAAATTAATTAGGTATAAGCTTTTAAATGGTAGACAAACATGACCTTAGTGGAAGTTGAGGGAAGTTACCCATGACTAGGTAACTGACCACCAACGCGTCAGTTGTTCCTTATTTAGTTTACGTCTTCTTCCTTCTTTTCATTATTTTTCCTAAGTCTAGAAAAGTAGAAACAGAGAGAGTTTCAGAGAGAGATTGAGAAGCGTTGAGGGAGAATTGTGATTGAAGAAGAGTTAAGAAGGAATTCATTCCCTACTAATCTACGCTTTACGCTTGGGTAATTCTCTCCAACCCAATTTTCATTGTTACGTCATTTAGTTTTATAAAATGGCTTTCATACATTCTATAAATCTCTGTAGTTGGAGATTGTGTTGTTATATGGTTATATGTAATAATACGAGTAGCATAGCATGTTTTATATATATTGTATATGATTCCATATCATAAGTTTCATAATATTATGACTTGTTATTTCAAAAATTTACAGAGTACGTTATATGGCCATAAGACCCTTATACGTAATTTTAATATGTCAACCATAAATTTTTCTACAAAATTTCCACTTATATGTGATTATGCATGATAAAACGAAAAAAACGAAATTTGAATGGTTGGATTTGGTTTTATAACGAATCTGTGGCGTTGAATTTTAGGAATTTATGTTCAACACTTCAAGAACATCAAGAACAGTACAATTTGCATAATTTAATTTTGTAATTATGTGTTTTAATGGGTTAAAATCACTCTATAAATGTTGGGTATTGATTATATATGAATTCTAACATGTGGGTATGTTTAATTTGGAGAATTAATGATTATGTAGTGTTTATTTTGTTTGATTACGTGTTCTTCGCGAATCGGAAATTTTGAGTCTGAGTGTCAATGCATACCAACTCCTAGTTCATTTCCAAGATCATAATAATCATATAATAAGCAATACACCATCAAATATAAATGGCCAAGTACTGAAGTATTAATACCTGCAACCAGGCAATAGCAAAGACTAAGACCTGAAGATAAAAGTGAAATAAAATACCACTTAGCATAATGTCCAAAAATGCATTTTTTTTAATGTTCAAGTATAGAAATGTGTTAGTAACCTAGTCTAATGAATATAAAAAAAGCGGTTAGATATATAATGAGACATTAAAGTGAGTTTTTACCAAGTCAAGAAGACAATTACGTGTTGATTGAGTTGTTGATTATATACTTAACTTGTTGTTCGTATAGTGTAATATTATGTGGAAACAAGTATGGTAATATGACTAAGTATAGTCCTGAATTCGAGTTAGACAAAGAATAAACGTGTGATGTTTAGTAAGTTATAATTGACTAGTATTGTGAACATAAATGATATGTAGGATTTTAATCAAGGAACGAGTTTAGTTAAAGTGTAATCTACGCATGAGGCAAGTTTCCTAACCCTACTCGTTATCATTATATGAATTATAAGTTGTCTCTTTTCATTGAGCAAGTTCTCGTTATTTTGACTAAGCCCATGTTGTTATATCAATAGTATATTAATCTTTCAAAGCATGATGTTGTTATACAATAATTATTCTATTGTATATCTGTTGGAATTGTTATTCGATATATATATCAGTTATTGTGAACCTTATTGGACTAGCGAACCCTTATTGATTCGACTAGTCCATAGTTGATGAACGTTCTAAATTTTAGAACCCTTATTGAATTATCCAAACCAAACTTTCTTTGGTGCGCGACTCGAATGTTAAACCGAGATGAACAACCCCTCAAAAAGGGATTTACTTATCGTTAGCGTTAAGATATTGTGCACAAAGATGTACTTACTACCGATCCCCCTAAGTGCGAGAAGAAGAGTCCATAGTCTTATGATCGTTAAAGGTTTTAAGTATCACCCTTGATAACCTAGGACATAGTTCAAGGTCTTATGACCCTCGTAAATCTTTTGATTCTTGTTATTCATTCTTGATTCAAAAGTTGAGCTTTTATTCGTAAGTCTTTGATTCACTCGCATGTTATTATACATTATTATTTCATTATTTTACTTGTGGGGCAATAGTGCTCACTCTTGCGTAATAATAACATTGCGCTTAAGAACGAAAGGTCCGACGAGCCTTCTACTAAAGCAAAGGCAAGAGCAAGATTAACAAGTGATGAAGACTTGTTGTTTTATATGATGATGTATTCATTTAAGACTTAAGTTAATGATGTTGTTTAAGACTTATTTGTTTATGTTTCCGCACAGATGTTTAAGGTTAGGTTAACCTGGGATTACATTTACTATTCGGATGTTGTAACCCCATAAGGGGAGGATTTTATTTCTATCTATTGCATGATTTGTATTTATTAGGGTAGATAGATAGATGATATTTGTACAGTGAACACCAAATCCCGTGGAATTGAAGTACCCGGATTTGGAGGTGTCACAATTACTGCTACACAATATACTTATCTACGTTCGTAAGACCTATAACCAATAATATCGGTCTCACAATTAGCACAATAATTTATAACACACATCACTGTAATTCATAGTCAATCTGTCTTAGGCACATTACCACATAGCTACATTAGTGTTTATAACCTATATAAACACTTAACAAGTCTAACTATTTCGGTCTGGTTGGACTTCGGTCCACTCTCGGTGGTCTAGTCATCTTATCCGACAATTAACACATTTATTGTCAATTAAACTTGGTCTCTAAGCTTCAATATTATTTTAGATAAGTTAAATATCGTTTATAATATTTTTCGGATGCTTTTAATAATTTATAAATAATTTTTATAATTTATAATAATTTTTCAAACACTTCAATAATTTTTAAATGATTTAATTATTAAATAATCTTATCATCATTAATATTTAATAATATAAAAATAATAATGTCATACTTGTCAAAATATTAAAGTTATTATTAATAACTTAAAATATTTTTAAATCATTAATATTCTACTTAAATGATTTTTGAAATAATTAAAATCATTTTAAGCAATCACCATTAATATTTAAATATTAATGAAATTATTATCAAAATATTAAAAGTCATTAATTATAACTTAAAATATCTTTAAAACATTTTTCTCATTTTAAATAATTTTTAATTCAATAAAATCATTTTTAATTCATTTATTTAATATAATTCTTAAATAAATCTAATATCATTAATATTAATTTATTAATGAGAATTCTCCAAAAATATTGAAAATTATATTTTATAATTCAAAATATTTTCTTACACTTTATTCTTATTTAAAAATTATTTTTAAATCAATAAATTCATTTTTATCTTATTTATTTAATTTAATAATTAAATAAATCTAATATCATTAATATTAAATTATTAATAAAAATTCTCCAAAAATATTAAAATTATATTTTATGATTCGTAATATTTTTAAATACATTATTCTTATTTAAAATGATTTTTCATAATATTAAATCATTTCTCTCTAATTTATTTAATATACTAATTAAATAAATTAATTATCATTTTTATTCAAATAATTATAATTATTTATGAAATTATTTTTCAGAATTTAAAATGATTTTTAAAACCATTTTTAGTAATTTTTATAATTTATTTTCTATTTTTAAGTATTTTCCGTAAAAATCAGAAAATAAATTAAGTAAAACGTCGCTAATAGCCTATAGCGACACTTAGCGTCACTGTTGGTGTTTTTGGCCTCAAGAACACTGACAGCTCGGTTAACAGGGGTCTTGGTTTGACCGAATTTAATTCGGTGTTCCTCATATTTTTGGGCTTGATAGGACCTAAATCTTGTAGTGTTTATGTAACACTACAATTAATAACTAACACCTTGGTCATACAACATCTCAATAATGAGATCTGAGCCTCTAAACCTTCTGTCAGACGCCACCTAGGTTTTCTGGGTAACCTAGAAACCCAGCCAGCTCCGAGGGTCGTTTTTGAGGCTCGGTTAATTTGGTGTTCTATTAATCAACTAGTCATTATTATGGTTCAAGAATGTAGTACACGTGTCAAAGAACACATATGCTTCAAATATCAGTCCAACTACATCATAGTTGTAATATTTAACTCGGTTAACCATGGTCAGAAAAATTACTAAAACTGTTTCTGGGTTTTTCCAGAAACGTAAGAACAGTGTGAGTGGTCTACTTTGACCACCTTCTATGATCGACCTGTGGTTTATCTATACGATATAAAGACATAGGATCAAAGAAAATATAACAGGCTACAATTATGTTACAACAAAAGCATTAAAACACTTAAACACTGACAGATCTAGGCTTCGTAAAATGTTGTCAGACACGGATTCACACTTTCTGGGTTACCTGCATTTTACTTCGGCCAAGCCCTTGGCCAATCGGCGTTTTGGCCAGAATAATAACTCCTGATCCCGACATCAAATGGCTCTGATTTCTTTTGCAAACTAAAGACCTTATACCAAGCTACAAAACCAAAACTTAAAACAACAAAAATCTTACACATACACGAATCTGTGGCTCCTGACATTAGCTTGTCAGACCACAGATTCTGTTCTTGAGTAGTTTTTGAAAAACACTAAATTAAGGCACTTTGATGCTATGGATAAATGTTTGATCATCATAGATCAACATAAAACATCCTCTAGCATGAATCTAAACACATAAACATAATTTTTGTCTTAGCAACTTGGATCAAAAATAAAAATTTGCTTTATACCTTTCTTGTCCAATGTTTGATCTCAACTCTCTAGATCTGACCTTGGTGTTCTAATAGTTGTTAATGCGACTGATTCAATTATGATTTTCGGAGGTTAGGAGAGAGAAGGGGTTGGTGAGAGCTTGGTTGGCCAAATGAGTAAATTAATGATCTTTCTCTCTCTTAGATCCTATAATTTTCTCAAATTATATTTTTGAATATTATGGTGTTGATTTGATATAATGTTATAGTTGTGGGTAATATTTACAAATTTTGCAAAGTAAGCAAGTGGTTATATAATATTCGATTGGTGGGGAATATTCGCTTTTAACAGGGGAATATTCATTAAATGCAAGACACAATCATTAGTGGACCCCTATTAACGGAGTATTGTCGTAGTTAGTTAAAAACGACAAAAATACTTTATAACTTGGCGGAAGTTTTACTGCTAACAATTGAAACACCCTTGTTAAAAGTACAAGAATCTGCCGTGAGTTGCACAAAGAGCTAATACGGTATTGATTATTGATGCTTACGTGAGAAGTCACTAGTTATACTCAATTATTGCTACAGTAATTGATGCATCATATCTCTCATATTATTGATTCGATTATTGTTATAGTATCATCTGCATAATATAATATATTATTAAATCAATGATTGAGACAACAAAGTTATTCATATTATTATTTGCAATATTGACAATGTCTAGAAGTTCTGTCAAGGAGAGGTTTGGTCACCTAATTGCGCGCCAATAAGAAAAAATCCTTATCGAAAAGCCCTCTCTTTCCTGGGAACGACTTGGTTGTTAAATATTGTGAATTATAATATTAATGATGAATAAGTTCGTGTTGATTAAAGATGAATTTTATAGTTTTGGAATTATTTGTGTTAGTGGGAGATATATTGTTCAATCGGGTATTCGGGACACTTTTCGTGTCGGAGTACTATTCATAAGTTACTATTCATGAGTTAATATTCACGGAGTACTATTCACTCGTAAAATATTTTTCTTTTCAGTCCAATTTATTTTTGGGTACAATATTATTCCATGAGGAGATGTGCTAATTTTTCAGACCGTTGGTTGAAGATATAATAGTAAATCAATATAGATCGCTGGTTTAAAGTTTTAATAGTAAATCAGTATGGACCGTTTGCTTTACGTTTTAATAGTAAACCAATCTGGATCGTCCGTTTAAAGTAAATCAATCTGGACCGTTCATAAGTTAGTTACTATGCAGTCCATTCTTCTATAAATAGAAGCTCATTCCTTCATTATTTTTTACTTAATTCACCAAACTCTAGAGAGAAAAGTTATAGAGAAACTATAGAAAAGTATTCGCTACTTCCCTACTCTTATATTCGCTTTCTTTTACGGTAAGGGGTATTATTTCTTTTGTATTCATGAAGAGAACTTCATTATTCCATTATTTATTATTCATTGGAATAACCTATATACGCTGAAACCCTATACTTGGTGAAATTCTTCCATTATTTCATTCTTAATTATTACATTGGAATATCCCGTCTACATGCTTTTACGTGGGACCTAGTTCCATCTTTTATTATTCTCATTGGAATATCCTCGCTTTCATGCGTTTACACCGGACCTGGTTCCGTTATTTATTATTCTGTTGGAATAACCTGCCTGTGCATTCTATCGCATGCATGGTGATTTCTTTTGAAATAGTGTGATAATAATTGTAATGAGGACTCCTTTTGAGTTTTTATACTCTCTAGTAGACAATATTTGTATTCAAACTCACAGTTTATGTTTTGTCGTATTGTACACGACAGTTGTATTATTAAGTTGTATTTGAATTCTGTACCATGTATCTGGCGACTCAAGATGGGTGATGTATACCTAATTTTGGGGGCGTCACAGTTGGTATCAAAGCTTAGGGATATGATCCCTGGCTAAGATGTGAGAATAGAACTAGGAGGGGAGAGACGGGGAATTCCTTCGCTAGTATGACCTACCTAAGTTTTTTTGGTATTTAATTGGTCGGTCAGAATATAGGGATAATATGTTACATGTCAATTAACCTTTTGTTTTGTGGTAGTATCTAAAAATGACATCCGAGAATGTTGAGAATAGCAATGGAGCACAGGCGACCGTTGATTCACCACATATCAATAATCAGGATAATGTGCATCAGGAAGGCGACAATCCTCATGCAAACAACAACAACCTTGACCAAATGATGAATGATGGAATGTTCGGAGGCTTTATGCAATTCATGCAACAAAGAAAGTAGAGCGGCTCTTGTCCAAAATGTAGGTGGAAACACTTCGAAATTCTCGGACGGTCACCGCTAAATAGTTCAAGGAGCCGGGACCACCGGAGTTTATTGGAGAGCCAAAACCACTTAAGGCGAAAAGCATGGATAAAGCAGATCACCAAGATATTTGATGTCTTGGGATACTCCAAGGAGCAAAGGTTTCCTTTGCGCCTTTATGTTGCGAGGAGAGGCGATTCTTCGGTGGAAATCGGTAAAAGCATACTCAACTCCGCTTGATCAAGATGTCTTGGGAAAAGTTCCAAGAACTATTCAACGACAAGTACTTTCCCGAAAGTATTCGTCATATAAAAGAGGTAAAATCCATCAAGTTGGAGCAAAATAATATGACAGTGTCGCAGTACGAAGCCTGTAACGACCGAGAAATTCGGATCTTATTGTAAAATGATTTTATTAACTAAAATCATAATAAAATTGTATCCCTTGTGTTATCAAGACGGTTGTCTTTATATAACCTATTGATGTTAGAATGTCGTAGTATTTGAGCTACGTGGATGAATTAAAGTGTTTGAATTTCCAAGACGAAAATTAAAGTTTTCTGAGAAATTTTTTGAAAAACACTATTCATCGATATTTTCTCGGGATATAATTTTGAGTTTCTGAGAAATACGAAATTATGAAATAACAAGGTAAGATGGATTATGTAATAAAAATCTAGTTATGGAAAATGTAATAATTCACTTGTGGATTTAATTTATAAACATTAAGTAAAGCGAAGTGTTAAGGAATAAGTAATAATTGTATGATACTTGGTATTGTACAAAGTAATGAAAAGCAGTATAATACTGAAGTATTATACTGAAGTTTATATGAAGGATGAAATATCGTATATAAATTCTATATGAATTAGAATACTGAAAATAATATATAAACTATATGTATAGGTATTAAGAAATGTTAATGGACTTGGAAAGATTGATAAGAATTAATATAAGTCCAAGTAAATTAAAGGAAGAGGCCCAATAATTGATTAATGAACAAGCTAGTGTTTATTAATGCAAAGCCCAAGGATTTATTAATCCAAGCCCAAGCTAGAATCCATGAGTTAATAGACCTGGGAAAAACCATATTGATATGGTTATTGTGGTGACCAAGTATAGTGGTGACCAAGTAATGTGGTGACCAAGTTAGTGTGGTGACCAAGACTTTGAAGTAATGACCAAGTGTAGGATAAGTTTTGTGCCTTGCAAGAAATGAATAGTAAGGAGGTGCATGAGGAGGTGGGATGGTTTAATGACTAAACTACCCTAGCTTTGCAATTT
This sequence comes from Panax ginseng, assembly GCA_020205605.1. Classification (NCBI taxonomy): domain Eukaryota; kingdom Viridiplantae; phylum Streptophyta; class Magnoliopsida; order Apiales; family Araliaceae; genus Panax; species Panax ginseng. The sequence continues at coordinate 47,811,960 of CM035141.1, forward strand.
CTATAAATAGAGGAAGCTTACAAGCCAATTGTTGGTTGTTCAAATAATCTAGACATCACAAAGTGCTTAAGTGTTAGAGAGTTTAAGTCACAAATAAGTTACTTCCATAAGTAAGAAGAAAAAGAAAGCTACCTTACCAAGACTTCAAAAGAGTAAGATTTCTTCTCAAGTATCTTCTATCTCTACCATGATAGGATGATAAGAAAAGTTGGATTAAGAAACATGAATGAGTAAGTAGTGAACTTAAGCCAATTAAGTTGATAATAAGTCATTTAAGCTAGCATAAGTTATAAACTTATGTGAAAATAATATGAACTTGTAAGGAGTTTATTAAGAGAAATGATATGAATATAAAAGAATTTATATGATCATATATATCATGTATACCTAAGTTAAGTTATATGTTAAGAACATATAAGAAATGATGTTTAAGAAACTTTAATTGTCATAAGTCATTAACAATGAAATCTTAAGTAGTTTATAATTTGACAATTTATAAGCTCATGAAGAATAAGTCAAAATCCAACAATGAATATAAGTTGTTGTATTAAGTATGTTAGTGTGTTCACATGATGAATGAAGTTCATTTGTAATTTTGAATAAATCATAAGAAGGAAGAATTGCCAGAATTTGCACGATTGGACGATAATCGTCGAATTCGTAAAATTCTCGGAATGGAAGTCAAATTTTGTGTTTGAACTCGGAACCATTGTTTTCCAATGGAGACAACTCTTATTTGGCATTTAAGAGTTGCAGACTCAAAAATGATCGGATTCCGACTTAGAACGAAGAAACGAGCGTTGAATGTTCACGAACGTTTATCGTTTTCGTTAAAAATGAACCAATACGTGAATTTTTAGCAAAGGAACTCAAATAGATAAAATTCTTGCATAAACGCATAAAGTATGTAATTTGTGAACCGTATGCTTTTTAACGAGCCAATTCGGACTTATAACGAAGAAGTTATGCGTCCAGGAAGTTCACAAATTTCAAAACTGAAATTTTTTTCTGGTGCACAGAGTTGGCACCGCGGCGCCAACCCTAGGCAAAATGAGTCAGCCATGTACAGAACGATGTAATCAACACATTGCAAGAGTTATGCAATAAGAAACTATAGTACATATGGTGGCATATTGTACCATGAAACAGACCAAAACCTCTGGAGAGTGGCGCCGCAGTGCAACCCAATAAATAAGGACTTGCGCCGCAGCACCAAGTCCGGGACAATGACATTAAGAGCTCGCGCCGCAACGCGAGATATAGGTATAAAGCTGGTGCCGCAGTGCCAGTCTCAGAACAAAGATAGTAATGAAGGTTTCTAAGTACAAAGAGAAGAAAACCTAATTAATTTAAAAGTAAACATAACTTAAGGAAGGTAATGTAACATTGTTTAAACTTTGTTAAACCTTAAGGAATGTAATGTAAAGGTTGAGATAACCTACTCGAAAATAAATGGAAGGGTAATGATAAACCAGAATGAATAGTAACTGAATCTAATACACAATTAGATTGAAATGAAGGGTATGATATAGTCATATACATACTTGATTATATGTGACCTAATGTAAGGCATTATGTGATCATGTATTGTAGAGACTTGAACGACTTGAACATAAAGTTAATTTCACGTAGAAGCGCACGCTAAAGGCAAGTATTCTAACTCTTATCTCGATTCAATCTGAACAAGTTTTTGAGGTTCATGTATTCTTTCGCATGAATTGAGGTATGTTGAAGTTGAAGCCAATTCCTTTGGCTAGACTTGATGTATTGATAATCTATTCATGTATTATCAAATGTTGCTATCTTTTGTCAACTACTTGATATGGTTTTCAAAAGAAGACTGAAATGTTAAACAAATATTTTGTCGGTAAAACGACAGGCACGTGAGGTTGCCAAATGCTTAAACGTGTATACGTTTAATGGATGTAGTGTTGATCAATATAGAGTACAATAGACTGATCACCTAGAAGTGTTCGTAAGTGATATCGAGCTTACGGACTTGTTTTCGGGTTGTCCTTTTTCCAACAAAGAATGAATACTCGAGGTCTTTGACCGGAGTGAATATTTTACTAAATATGGTTGTTATTGTAAAACATTTTGAAAGGAAAGATGAAGTGCTATTTTGAATTATCAATAGTACTTCATAACTATTGTTCAGTTATTGAAGATATACGATTTGTATGTGTTAGGCATGTTGTTATTAAATTGTTATACTTGCTGAGCTAGTTATGCTCACTCTTGCTTGAACCATATGAATGCAGCTAAGACTGAACGTCCCGAAGGATCGAAAAAGGATAAGGGAAAAGCTAAGGCAGATTACTAAGCTATCTTGTAATAGTATAGATCTATTGTTGTAATGTAACTGATATTATGACAAAGAACCTTTGTAACGGGTATAGAACTTGGGAAATATAAATATTACTTTAAATATATAGAAGTTATGTTCGTTCTTTGAGACTTTTCAATTGAATGAATGTATGAATGTTGTACAGTATAGCACCATCTGTCGGGTTGGAAGATACCCGGATTTGGGGGCGCTACAAAGCCAAGTTTACCGAGTTGTCCCAGTTTGTGTCCCACTTGGTGGATAATGAAGAGAGAATGACGCGGATGTTTTTTAAGAGGTTTGATGCTTAGAGATACGCCAATATCTTATTTCTCATAAACCGTGTTTGTATTCGAGATGTTGTAAATAGGGCTCGCTTAGTGGAGCGCGATAACGAGTCAACGCAACCAAAATAGAGCGCAAATTAAAAAATGATAACACCCAAGAGAGCAGCGATCATCGAAGCGGTTACAACAAGCGTGGAGGAATCAATGCACTGAAATGGTAACCACTTCGTGGAAATCGTACCAAAACAATAAGAATGGACATTTCAAGAAGAGGAGATTCAACAATGATGGAAGGACGTCAAGACCAAAGACCAAGTTGTTAAGGAAGGAGAACGACCACCTTCATATGCTTCAAATGCGAGGGAGGGACACATCACCCAAACCGCATGATGCCATCCAAAGCATGTTATAATTGTGGAAGAGAAGGTCACTTAGCCCGATTTTGTCGTTCACCGAAGATAAGTTCAGCTAGGATGAAGGCTGTAAGACCCTAAATTTTATGAAATAAAAGTATTCAATTTTTCTATTTAGTAAATGGTTAAATTGATAAAAAAATTTAAAGTTAAGGGTGATATATATAATTTTTTTCCAAAATAAGGAAGTGGTTATAAAATATTCCTTTTGTCAGGGAATATTTGTTTGGTCGTGGAATATTCTTTTTGTCAGGAATATCCGTACGACGGCACAGTCATTCGTGGGCCCCATAACAGGATAATTGTCGAAGGAAGAAAACGACAAAGTATGAGTTTTTATTATTAATTACAGAATGGTTACCAAGTAACAATCGTTGGAATACTCGGTGGTTAAAACAAGAATATGTCTGCGGTTGCATTAAAGCAGAATTACAAGATTGCACAAAGATTTTTGGAATTATTGATTCTTACGTAAGAAGGCACTACTCAATAATTGTTATAATAAATACTGTTCAATATTTTATTGATTCAATAATTGCTGCGTTGTTATATATGATTATGATTATTATTCAATATTTTATGTATTATTAATGAGAAAATTAATTATATGATTATGTGAATTTATGATAAATTATTATATTTTATTTAATTTAATGAAATAAATTAATTGAGTTATTTTATAAAGGGTGTGACATTATTTAAACTATGTGATAAAAGAGTTATTAAATTAAATGGGATTAAGTCTTTTAAAGCTAGCCAAACATGACCTTAATCGGAGTTAAGGACAGTTAACCCATGACTGGGTAACTGACCACAACTGCGCCAGTTTATAAAATATATGTTTATTCTTTGAGTTCATTTTCTTAAGTCTGATAAACTAGTCAGAGAGAAATTTTAATTGTTGAGGAGAATTGTGAGTCTGTGATTGAAGAAGAATTTGAGAAGGAATTCATCTCCTATTAAAATCTACACTACGCTTTGGGTAATCTCCTTCTTCCCAAATTTTAAAGTTACGTTGTTTAAGTTTCATGAAAATGACTTTCAAAGCTTTTGTAAACTCTCTGTAAATGGGAAAGGGTATGATTATGAGTTTATATATTTGTTAAATGTTATCAAATCGTATTCAATTATATATTATGTAAGTTACCATGTCATTAGTTTCATGAAAATACGTCGTATATGTTGCTCAAAACTTACAGAGTATGGGTTTTGGCCATATGGCCCTTATACGTAATTTTAATATGTCAAACTTATAGGTATCAATGTGACGTGCTGACACAAGTTGGTGTTTAAGGTCACAGTTGGTATCAGAGCTTAGGGATATGATCTCTGGCTAAGATCGGGGAATAGAACTAGGAGGGGAGAGATGAGTAAATCCTTCGCTAGTGTGTCCTACCTAAGCTTAATTGTTGGTCAGTCATAATATCGGGATATTATGTGATATGTTAATTTATTCAATCAACCCTTGTTTTGAAGCTGTATTCTAGAATGATATCTAAAATACAGGAGATGAGCAATGGAGAAATCATGATGACATGGAAGATGGAATCTGAAATGAAAGCAAGGTATTCTCAACTCTTTGAAATACCAGGTACGTAAATTTCGGGGACGAAATTTCATAAGGAGGGGAGATGTAAGACCCCGAATTTTATGAAATAAAAGTATTCAATTTTCCTATTTAGTAAATGGTTAAATTGATAAAAAATTTAAAGTTAAGGGTGATATATATAATTTTTTTTCAAAATAAGCAAGTGGTTATAAAATATTCCTTTTGTCAGGGAATATTCGTTTGGTCGTGGAATATTCTTTTTGTCGGGAATATTCGTATTTACTGCCGCCTAGATCATTCGTAGGGCCCCATAATGAGATAATTATCGGAGGAAGAAAATGACAAAGTATGAGTTTTTATAATTAATCTTCACAGTAATGGTTACCGCTAACAACCTTTGTTGGAATACACAGTGGTTAAAATACAAAATGTACGTGGTGGTTGCACAAAGAGAACACTTGGTATTGCACAATATTTTTGGAATTATTGATTCTTACGTAAGAAGGCACTACTCAATAATTGTTACAGTAATTACTGTTCAACATTTTATTGATTCAATAATTGCTGCGTTGATATATTTTATTATTGTTGTTTCAATAATTTTCATTTCACAGTATCTCCATTATCAGATCAATAATTCATATTATTTGAATAATATTATTAGATAGCATTATTGGCAATGTCTAGAAAGTTATGTCAAGGAGAGGTTTGGTCACCTAATTGCGCGCAAGTAATGAGAAATCCTTATCGGAAAGCCCCCTCTTTCCTGGGAATTGCCTAGTTGTCATTATTGTGATTATGTAATATTATTTGTGAATAATTAATTATTGATTTATATGATAGGGAAATATTTATATGATGTGGATATAAATGATGGATTTATTTATGTGGTTATAAATGAAGGAATTAATGTTGAGGTGTTTTATCAGTATTTTGTCGAATTGGAGGTATTAAAAGATCAAATCGGTGTTTTTAAAGCTCTATTGCGTGAGTTATAATTTTAATCCGACCGTGGGATCGTTGTGATTTTTGGATATGTTAAACATATAAAAGTTGAGTATATATCCACAAATTTTGAACCGTTAAAAATTAACGCATGATTTGTTATGAATTTTAAAAGGTGTTAAAAATCGTCCGTTTGTAGATTTCAAATATTTTCTGTTTGGAATTTGGAAAAACTTAAAGCTACAAAGTTGTAGAGAATTCGATTTCGTGTGGAATGAACATAAAATTCGTATTTTTCTGATAAACGGGCTATTTTCTATGAATTATTGAAGTTTCGGAAAATAAATGATTTTTATTAAAATTGGGTGGGACCCACTTTTGGTTGTTGGGGATGGTGGCTGATTTCTGGTGGGCCCCACTGTGGTGGCTGAAGTTTTGATTCAAATAAGGCATGCGTAGTAGATGAATAAATAAATTAATATTTTATTAATTTAGTTTCCCTTGGTGTTCTAGCATTTTCCTATAAATAGGTGCTTATGTTAGAATTGAAAATCACACCAGAAACATAAGTTTTCTCTCTCAATATTGTTGAGCGTATTTTTGTGAGTATTTAGATACTTTGAGAGTTGCTTTTCAGTACAAGTGTCCTTCAGCTTTTCATCCGATATTCTAGTCAGAAGTACTGCTCTTTTGAGGTAAGAGATTGTAAAGGGTTATTATGTTTTTCAGTTTCGTAATTTTTCTGACCTTCAAAAATTCTGGAAAAATTTGAAATGATAATTTGATGAGTTTTCTAGATTATGTCCATAAATGGCGATTTTTGGATGTATAGATTAGGAGTTATGAATTTTATGGGAAAAGACTATTTTAAAAGTAAACCCTTATAACTCCTTGTGGTTAACTCCAAAATTGATGAAATGTTTATTGGGAGTACATGTATATAATAGCAGTATACTCTGTAAATTTCGGGATTTTTAGACAAAAGTTCAATTTATGATAAATGTCTAAATATTCGGCAATTTTGGTCATATGAAAAATAGTAAATGAATTTTAAAAATTCTGAGAAAAATATATGTTCAATATGGGACTATATTCTGCTAAATTCCAGAAAAGAAAATTTATTTGTAATAATTTGGTATTTTTCATAAAAATGGACTAGTTATGAATAAATGAATTAAATATGTTATGTGAAGTAAGAAAATTGGAAAAATAGGATTTTATGGCTTGAGAATCCTATATGAGGTATATACAGATTTTTGATGATGGTTTTGGTTATTGGTGATGAAATCTTATGAGTTTGGCATTTTAGGATGATTAAATACATTAATTAATAAAGTGTAAACAATTAGATTAAATTGTTTATAAGTTTAAGAAATGATTAAAGTATTGTTGTAATATTAATAATATTAGCTTATGAGATTTTATGTGATTTATAACATTTGGATTAAGGTGTTATAAATATTGATATGGATTTTATTGTGAAAGTTTATCTTTTTTGTCAGAGTTACTATTCACAAGTTACTATTCACGGGGTACTATTGACGACAAATTTGGTTTATTTTTCTGACCAAATTATCGTTGATTTATGAATCTTTCTCTTGAAATTAAATCCATGTTTTGATCATATTGTTTTTATTATCATATATAACATTTTTATAATCCTGGTGATAAAATTTCTCTCTGACTTGAGTGTAAAGATGGGTAAATTATTGGTATGATCGTGACTATGGGTTCTCTTTGCCCAGTAGTGCAAAGTTTAATCGTTGACTGGTATGATCATGACCATTGAATTTACAATTGAATATTTTTAGCTTAAGTGCAAGAATGAATTAATCAACATGTTTATAATTATGGTTTACATAAATTCTAAAATGATTATAAATTTCTTTGAGACATTAATATATTTGGTCTGTAGTGCAAATATGAACTGTTGATGAATATATTTGGCCTGTAGTGCAAATATGAACTGTTGAGGAATATCTTTGGCCTGTAGTGCAAAGATGAATTGTTGATGAATATCTTTGGCCCGTAGTGCAAAGATGACCTGTTGTTTAATATCTTTGGCCAGTAGTCCAAAGATGAACTGTTGACGAATATCTTTGGCTCGTAGTGTAAAGATGAAGTTATTAGTATGATTATGAACAGGAACTGTGATTTGGTATAACCATGATCTTTGATGTTTCAGGTAAAGACAGGTGATGTAAATTATCTTCATCCTGATTGAGAAGAGGAATTTAGAACCACAATTATGATTATGAGTTATTCATATAATTGTGGAACGGAACTGTTGATTGATGTTACAGGGATAAAACATTGTTGGTGGACTTTTAACCTAGAGAAGATAATAGACTTTATGGTCTATTTGACTCTTCTAATGGATTGCTCGTTCCGCTGCAACTATGGTTGAAAAGTTTTATCATCTACCATATGTTCTAAATCTCTGATTTATTATCGATGAAGGCTATTGATAATTTAATTATCTTTAGTCATGATATTCTTTATCGAATAGTTTTGCTCACCCTTTTGCTTAACAATTCCTTTCGTAATAAAAGTATAGTTTGAATCGAAATGGGGATAACAGGAATAGAATCATGGGTCTATAGCTATTGAGGTTCTCCTAAATAGTATGGAAATAATTTTATTGAGAACTTTAGATAAGTGTGTCGTATTGTATACGTCATTTGATATTTAATTTTGGTGAACCGAATAGGGTGAGGTGAACTCAACTTTGGAAGGGTGTTTTGCCACTATCATACAAGATGTCCAATGACATACAAACTCGTGTTACCATAAGACAGGGTTGTGCACATCCACTTGCTGAGTATATCTACGAGCACTACCTATATGATCTTGGAGTTTATTTGAAATGTAATTCTCACTTGGAGACAACGGAGATAATTATATGTCAAGAGAAGACTCACCACTAGAAAGAACATGATAGTAATCTTCTCATTTTTCTTTGGGATCTATTATGTCAACCAAGGTTAATTCTGTGAGCATATGATATCTATTATAACCTAGACGCATGGCATCCAATGTACGAAGGTTTTCTTGATTATTTTCCAAAGATTTTAATTTCTAAAATAGTTAATGACTGTACCTTTATATAAGGTGCCATTGTGACGTGCTATCCAAGTTGGTGTCCAGAGTCACAGTTGGTATATATTTGTATCAAAACTCACAACATATGTGTTGTTGTATTTTGCATGACAATTGTTGTAATAAAGTTGTAGTTGTTTTATGTACCATGTATTTGGTGACTCAGAATAGGTTGGATGGATTGGACCTATTTTGGGGGCGTCACAGAGGCACTAAAGGCCGTTCCAGAAAAGTCAAAGCCGGTAGTGCAAGGGAGAGCATTTGTTTTGACCTCCAAGAAAGCAAGGAACCCGAATGAGGTCATCATGGGTAAGCTTATCATAAACTCTAGCGAAGTCTATACTTTATTTGATACCGATTCTACCCATTCTTTTATTTCTCCTACTTGCGCTCAACGATTAAATTTGACTCCAGAGAAATTAGACTTTGACTTATCTATGGAAACTCGGTTGGGAGAAACCTTCATTACATCCACTGTTTATAAGTCTTGTTTGGTTCAAATCGGTAACCGCACATTACCTATCGATCTTGTTTCTTTAAAAATACTTGCGTTTGACGTAATTCTAGGGATTGATTGGTTAAATACTCATTATGCAAAAATTAATTGTTTTCGTAAGGTTGTTAGTTTTCATATTCCTAATCAACCTATTATGCGAATTAAAGCGACCAAACCATTAAAATCAATCACAGTCATTTCAAGCCATAAAGCCATTCATTTATTGAAAAACGGATGTCAAGCTTTCTTAGCTCATGTCACATATTTAAACAAAAATACGTCAGTTTTGAACGATATTTCTATTGTTAATAAATTTCCTGATGTATTCCCTGAAGAACTTCCTGGCCTACCCCCAGAGCGTGAATTTGAATTTTGTATCGACCTTGAACCTGGTACAAAACCCATTTCCAAAGCCCCATATCGAATAGCTCCTATGAAACTTCAGGAGTTAAAGACCCAATTACAGGAATTGTTAGACATTGGTTTCATTCGTCCTAGTACGTCTCCTTGGGGTGCTCCTGTTCTATTCATGAAGAAGAAAGATGGGAGTATGCGACTTTGTATTGATTCTCGGGAGTTGAATCATGTCACCATCAAAAATAGGTACCCATTGCCACGTATTGATAACCTATTTGACCAGTTGCAAGGAGCCAAATTCTTTTCAAAGATTGATCTTCGTTCCGGATATCACCAATTGAAGATTAGAATCGATGACATTCCAAAGACGGCTTTCAGAACTTGGTACGGGAATTATGAATTCCTAGTCATGTCCTTTAGATTGACTAATGCTCCTGCTGCCTTCATGGATATGATGAACCGAGTATTCAAGGAATATTTGGATCACTTTGTGGTCGTCTTTATTGATGGCATCCTTATTTATTCCAAAAGCCGTGAAGATCATGAGCAACACTTGAGACTGACACTCCAAAAGCTTCGTGAATACAAGCTTTATGCCAAGTTGAAGAAATGCGAGTTCTAGCATGAGGAAGTAGCATTCCTTGGGCACGTAGTATCAAGTCATGGAATATCTGTTGACCTGGCAAAGATTGAAGATAAAGTTGGGAGCAACCTAAATCAGTGACCGAAGTACATAGCTTTCTCGGTTTAGCTGGTTATTATCGGAGATTCGTGGAAGGATTTTCTCGAATCGCTACTCCATTAACTCAAATTGACTTTGAAAGATACAAAGTTCGGTTTGAGCGAAGAATGTGAGAAGAGTTTTCAAGAACTCAAGAGGAGACTCATTTCAAGACTGCTCGACAATACCATCCTGCCTCGTGAGGATTTGTCATTTATAGTGATGCTTCGGCAAAGGGTTGGGATGTGTTCTCATGCAACATGGGAAAGTCATAGCCTATGCCTTAAGACAACTCAAAGAATATGAGAGGAATTATCTTACTCATGATCTAGAGTTAGCAGCTGTTGTCTTCGCACTTAAAATTTGGAGGCATTACCTGTATGGGGAGAAAGTGGAGATCTTTACGGATCATAAAAGCCTCAAATATTTCTTCACTCAAAATGAACTCAATATCCGACAACAACGTTGGCTTGAACTGTTAAAAGATTATGATCATACCATCCAATACCATCCTGGAAAAGCGAACGTGGTAGCTAACGCATTGAGTAGAAGATCATATGCAAGTACGAGTGCGATATTGTCAACGCAAAGGCCCATTTTGTATGACTTGCAAAGGATGGAGATAGAGTTAAAGACTCCAGGGACCCATGTGATGATGGAAAATATACGAGTAGAACCGACTTTTAATTGATAAAGTTAAAGTTTGCCAAGCTATAGACACGAGTCGATGCGTATAAGGAAAGAAAGTGCAAGAAGGTGCTATGCAAAGCAAGAATCGATGAAGAAGGAATACTTTGAGTCAACTCCAGACTTTGTGTTCCTAACGACACTGATTTAAAGTATAAAATCATGATGGAGACACACAACACACCATTTGCAATCCATCCTGGGAGTACCAAAATGTATCACGATCTTCGACATAAATTTTGGTGGAGCAATATGAAGAGAGAGATAACGGAGTTTATCTCAAGGTGTTTAACTTGTCAACGAGTCAAGGAGAAGTATCAAGTACCAAAAGGTCCATTGCAACCACTTGAAATTCCAGAATGGAAGTGGGAGCACATTACCATGGATTTTGTTACTAGTCTTCCCAAGGTTTCTCAAGGCATAGATGCAATTTTGGTCATTGTTGATAGATTGACCAAGTCTGCTCACTTCTTACATATACGAGAAACTTATACACTTGAACGTCTTGCTCGTATGTACATAAATGAGATTGTAAGACTGCATGGTATGCCAGTATCCATAGTTTCTGATCGAGACCCAAGATTCACTTCACGATTTTGGGTTAGTTTGTAGAAAGCTATGGGCACGCAGTTCGATTTAGCTAGCTTCGGCATATCATCCTCATTTTGATGGCCAATCGGAGAGGACTATTCAAACTCTTGAAGATCTATTAAGACTCGTGTGTCCTCGACTTAAAAGGAAGTTGGGACAAGTTCTTACCATTTGGTGGAGTTTTCCTACAACAACAGCTTATCAAGCAAGTATTGGCATGGCTCCATTTGAGGCGTTGTATGGGAGAAAGTGTCGTTCTCTAGTATGCTGGGATGAGGTGGGTGAAGCAACGTTGTTGGGACCGGAGTTGGTACGTATGACTACAGAAAAGATTCAAACGATCCGACAATGTATAAAAACTTCACAAGATCGACAAAAGAGTTATCTTTGATCTTCATCCAAAGGACGAGAATTCGATATTGAGATCATGTGTTTGTTACGTGTTGCTCCATGGAAAGGAGTTACGAGATTTGGAAGAGAGGAAAGCTCAATCCTCGATTCATTGGCCCATTTTTAATCCTCGATCGAGTAGGAACTGTGGCCTATAGACTCGCCTTACCGCTAAGTATGTCTCGTGTTCATAATGTTTTTCACATATCTATGTTACGTAAATATGTGAAAGACCCGAACCACATTATTGAGTTAGAACCAATCGCGATAGAGGAAAATTTAAGGTATGAAGAGTTACCTGTTAAAATCTTGGATAAGAAGGATCATGTTCTACGCTCCAAGGTTATACCTCAAGTCAAAGTTTTGTGGAGAAACCACGATGTGGAGGAAATGACTTGGGAGTTAGAATCTGAGATGAAGTCAAGGTATCCTCATCTCTTCGACATACCAGGTATGTACCCTAATTTCGAGGATGAAATTTCATAAGAAGGGGAGGTTGTAAGACCCCAACTTTTATGAATAAAGAATAATTTTCTCGAATTATATTTTTGAATATTATGGTGTTGATTTGATATAATGTTATAGTTGTGGGTAATATTTACAAATTTTGCAAAGTAAGCAAGTGGTTATATTATATTCGATTGGTCGGGGAATATTCGTTTTAACAGGAAATATTCGTAAGACGGCACAATCATTAGTGGACCCTACAATGGAAGTATTGTCGTAGTTAGAAAATGACAAAAATACTTTATAACGGCGAAAGTTTTACCGTTAACTGTTGAAACACCCGGTGTTAAAAGTACAGTAATACGCGTAGTTGCACAGTAGCACACGGTATTGATTATTGATGCTTATGTGAGAAGTTACTCAGTTATATTTAATTATTGCTACAGTAATTGCTGCATCATATCTCTCATATTATTGATTCAATTATTGTTACAGTATCATCTGCATAATATGATATATTTTATTAAATCAATGATTGAGACAACAAAGTTATTCATATTATTATTTGCAATATTGACAATGTCTAGAAGTTCTGTCAAGGAGAGGTTTGGTCACCTAATTGTGCGCCAATAAGGAGAAATCCTTATCAGAAAGCCCCCTCTTTCCTGAGAACGACCTGGTTGTTAAATATTGTGAATTATAATATTAATGATGAATAAGTTCGTGTTGATTAAAGATGAATTTTATAGTGTTGGAATTATTTGTGTTAGTGGGAGATATATTGTTCAATCGGGTATTCGGAACACTTTTCATGTCGGAGTACTATTCACGAGTTACTATTCATGAGTTACTATTCATAGAATACTATTCACCCGTAAAATATATTTCTTTTCGGTCTAAATTAGTTTTTGGTACAATATTATTCCATGAGGAGATGTGCTAATTTTTCAAACCGTTGGTTGAAGATATAATAGTAAATCACTATGGATCGCTGGTTTAAAGTTTTAATAGTAAATCAGTATGGACCGTTGCTTTAAGTTTTAATAGTAAACCAATCTAGATCGTCCGTTTAAAGTAAATCAATCTGGACCGTTCATAAGTTAGTTACTATGCAGTCCATTCTTCTATAAATAGAAGCTCATTCCTTCATTATTTCTTACGAATTCACTGAAACTCTAGAGAGAAAAGTTATAGAGAAACTATAGAAAAGTATTCTGCTACTTCCCTACTCTTATATTCAGTTTCTTTTACGGTAAGGGGTATTATTTCTTTTGTATTCATAAAGAGAACTTCTGTTATTCCATTATTTATTATTCATTGGAATAACTTTTGATAATGGGAAACCCTATTCTTGGTGAAATTCTTCCATTATTTCATTCTTTATTATTATTCATTGAATATCCTCGTCTGCATGCTTTTCACGGGACCGGTTCCATATTTATTATTCATTGGAATATCATGTCCGTGTGTGTTTACTACCGACATGGTTCCATTCTTTATTATTCTGTTGGAATATCATGTCTGTGCGTTTTACGCCGGACCTAGTTCTGTTATTTATTATTACATTGGAATAACTCCTTTGCAAGCGAGGTCTATCGTATGCATTGTGATTTCTTTTGTTATTCCATTCTTTATTATACTCAAATTGGTTAAAACTTTGACTTCTATACTCCATGAAATTAGTGGAATATCCTTGATATTTGCGCTTCATCCAAAGATCTTTTCATGGAAATATTCTTCGAAGCATTCTTGAATTTTACTCTACAAAGCAGTATCATGTTGACAATTTGGACGTTATCAGTTCCTAGATAAATTTATTCTTGAACTTATTTTATTGAATTCTTATATCATTGTCATCATCCTCATGTTTATATTTTGTTGAAAGTCATCTGTGGCCTGTAGTGCATAAATGGACTTGGTATGATTATAACCAGGGATTATTCGGTGTAATCGTGACCGTAATGTTACAAATGATGTGGTAAAAGTCCTCATTGGCCCGTAGTGCATTGATGGACAGTTGTTGGCATGACATGACCATTAATGAATACACGAATGTCCTTGGCCCGTAGTGCATGGATAATTTGTGGTCGTGATACTAAAGAATATCCTTGGTCGTAGTGCAGGGGTGATTCGATGATGTGGATTATTTATTAAGCTGAGTCCCAGCGATAAAAGTGATGAAAAACCCTTTTAAATCATAAAAGATGGTAGATTTTATTCTCTACTTAACTCTTCTAATGGATTGCTTGTTCCGCTGCAGTTAAACTTGATATTTATTATATTGTATCGGTTTAACACTGTTGAAGGCTAACGATAATTTATTATGCATTATCTTAGTCATAATATTTCTTACTGGGCTAGTTGAGCTCACCCTTTTTGCTTTCATTGTTCTCTTCAGGAAATGAGAACGTAGCTGGGACTAGTCGGGGAACAGAGTGATGGTCATAGATGTTTGCATTAGTAGTCCTCACTATTCTGTGAAATAGTGTGATAAAAATTATAATGAGGACTCCTTTTGAGTTTTTATACTCTCTAGTAGACAATATTTGTATTCACACTCACAGTTTATGTTTTGTCATATTGTACACGACAGTTGTATTATTAAGTTGTATTTGAATTCTGTACCATGTATCTGGCGACTCAAGATGGGTGATGTATACCTAATTTTGGGGGCGTCACATCAACAAAGTTGTTCAACAACTAAAGCTCTTGATATTTTTTACAAGTTAGCTAATTAAAAAAATATAAAAAGGGTACTTTGGTCTTTAGCAAAATGAATGTAATGGCAAACTTGGAATTTGCACAAACCCTTAGGGTTTAACCCTAATATCCTAACCCTTAAGATTTTAATACTCCTATTCTTGAATTTTCTAATTAGGGTTTAAAATAGAAAATTAAGAATTTTGAAAATGTAATTATGGTTTTAAATAGAAATTAATATTTCTAAAGTATAATTAGGGTTTCCTACTTTAGGCTTGCTAATTAGGATTAGGGTTTCCTAATTAGAGTTTAGGATTTTCTGAATTTAAAATTAAGGTTTTAATTAAAAAAAATAAAATTTCCAAATTACAATTATGGTTTCCTAATTAAATTAGGGTTTCCTAATCACATTAGTGTTTAATAAATATATTAGGCCTTCCAATTAGGATTATGGTTGCCTAATTAGGGTTTAGAATTCCCAAATATGAAACTATGGTTTCCCGGTATACGATTAGGGTTTCTAACGGTACGTTAGGGTTTCTTGTTCTGAGATTAGGGTTTCTAATCCCATATTAGGGTTTACTAATTTTAAACCTTATCCGATCAATCATTGATCAAAATCCTAAACAATACAAACACGTATTCATTAATATAATTATTTTAATTATATTTTCTACCGAATCCCTATCCAAAAATTAAGGTTAGGGTTTTTAAAGCTTGTTAAGCACAACTCTACTCTAAATTTATTAGTCAATACATAAATTGACCTTCTCAAGACTCGTATCACAGATACTTGTCACAAAATTGATAATTAATATTAATTAAAAAAAATTATTCATAAAATTTTGATTATTCGAAATCCCGGGTTATCACATTTATTATTATTATTGTTCTTATTATTATTATTATAATAATAGTTAGTTATTATTATTATTATTATTATTATTATTGTTGTTGTTGTTGTTGTTGTTGTTGTTGTTAATGCTATTGCTATTATTATTATTATTATTATTATTATTATTATTATTATTATTATTATTATTATTATTATTATTATTATTATTATTATTATTATTATTATTATTATTATTATTATTATTATTATTATTATTATTATTATTATTATTATTATTATTATTGTTATTATTATAACTATATTATAATTATTATTATTATGAATTAAAATTAGAATAAATCTTAACTGCTTCTTGTGCTTTCCACCCAAATCAATTTGAATGAATCAATCTTTATTATATAGATTACTATTACTATTATTATTATTATAATTATTATTATTATTATTATTATTACTATAATTATTATTATTAGTAATATTATAATTAATATTAATATTAATATTTTTATTATTATTATTATTATTATTATTATTAGTAGTAGTAGTAGTAGTAGTAGTAGTAGTAGTAGTAGTAGTACTATTATTATAATAATATTAATATTAATATTAATATTAATATTAATATTAATATTAATATTAATATTAATATTAATAGTCCTGCTTGGAGTTTCCTCCGTGGCGGTTGATGGGTTTTACAGCTTTATTTATATTTTCTGATTCCCCATGGAGGTGCTTCGTGGTGGCTGATCATGTTTGTATATATATTTACAGCTTTTATATACATACATGCTTAATACTTTCATACAAATTACAGCATCATGTGAGCCTATGAATAATGTGATCACAGATTCAGTCTATTGGATCTAGATTCGGTTCCCGTGATGGACATTTTCAACTGTAAGCAGTTTGTAAATTTATTTGCGGTGTCTGAATTTCTTCAGATAGTTTTCATACCCACGAGGAAGTCGGCATTATTTTTGTATATTATTTTCTTATAGATGCTTTGCATCTCGAAAATAAAAGCAATCAAGCCGAACACTTAATAAAATGGGAGTGTAAAAGGTCTCAATTACTATTGAGCATAATGGTTTGAAAAAACCTCTTTTATTAAACATCACTGCCATATCTTGCTAAAAATTGAATTTTTACATAAATTCAAACCCTATGTATATAGGTGCGAACAAGGCCTCGCACTACTTCCAAATAAACAAAGATATCATACTTCCCACACACACACATTCATATAACAGTTTCTTGAAAAGTGGCGGTCACCGTGGTAACACGGATGTCGGGGGGTGCCTAACATCTTTCCTTCACATAATCAAGTCCCCTGACCCTAATGAATCTCGATTTCACCGAATTCGCTTAGCGATTGTGACATCATTGGGTCAATGTGCAAACTTTTTCTCGGTTGTGTTGGTACAACCATTTAAAAACCAATGGCGACTCTTAATAGGTCCATCGTCGACATTATACATGTTTGACCTTTTCACTTGTTTTTTCAAACAAATCTCACCTAATATGAGAACACCAAAGAACAAGTAACGAAAAGGGACAACTAAAAATCCCGACGTCGACAGGTGGCGACTCCGCTGGGGATTCAAGTAAGAGGACTCAAGCCGCTATTCAAAACTTTTCAAAACTGTTATCTGCTTGTATGTCAATGTTGCATTTACATTTATGATGAATGTGTACGAATGAATACCTTTATTTCACTTAGTGCTTCACACCATATCTGCTTATGATATTAGTGCTTCGCACATGTCATCATTTTCATACGGTGAGACAAGTTGTATGTGAATGTATGTTGTATGGTCCCTCCACCAGGAGGCTATCTTGTCGGTGTTTGATTACTGGACTCGTAGGAAGACTAATTCCAACGAGGCTCAGGAAAGGCACTACCCAAATTCGCTCCAGTTGAAAGACTGGATTAACTTCCCATTGAGTAAATTGCGATGATTTAGGAACCTTCATGCCAAAAAGCCATGAGAGTAACCTAAGATAGGTCAACCTCTCATAAACCCATCACGGAGGAAAGTCTCTTCATGCTTTCTCATTTTAAATTATTGGTAAAATCAATTACTTGTAATTTCATTCCATATTTATCTCCATGTAACGAGAAATATGAAGAAATGTGTATACATACATATTTAATTTAACATGCTATCATGGATTACAAACAGCTAACATCCATTTTGCAGGATAAAATTCCTAAAATGAACACATCACATAGCATGTTATTATTTACACATTCCCTAAAGACTAAACTATGCAAGTCTTTCACAGGGAAACAATCGGACCTACTACCCGGTCAAAATCCAAAAAGGCCGCAATCCTACAGTCAATTATGTCGTCATCTGACCAGACTAACCTTAATCCAGTTTTTTGTAAAGAATTCAACGGATTAAGCAAAAAAATTACAGATTTGGCTGTTTTACTTAAAGAACTACACCAGTCTAATCAGGGTCCAAAGATACCCATACATGCTGAACCCTCTACACAAGGGGGAACTCAAGCCATTACGATACCTGAACTGCAGTTGGATACGACCAACAAAATTCATGATGCCACCCATCTCACAGGAGATCCAGACACCAGTGACATCAGAAAGAAAGTCCTTCAAATTGAAGAAACCCTTCGTGCTATCAAAGGAATTGGAACACACGGGAGTGTTTCATAAGCTTACCTATGTGTATTCCCTAGTGTGCATTATCCAGAAAAGTTTAAGACTCCTGGCTTTAAAAAGTATGACGGGATAGGAGAACCTTACACATATTTGAAGGTGTTTATTGGAGAACTCGGATCATATGCAGAGGACGAGAAGCTTAGAATGCAGCTGTTCCAGAAGAGTCTAACTGGAGAAGCCCGTTCGTGGTATACCAGATTAGACAACTCAAAGATCCATAGTTGGGAGGAGCTAGCTCACGCCTTCCTCACTCAATACAGCTTCCAGTCTCAGATGGCTCCTGACCGGCATCAGATCACCAAGGTCAAGAAATAGTCCAATGAGTCTTTCAGAGAGTATGCTCAAAGGTGGAGGCGCCTGGCTGCTCAAGTTATTCCTTCCATGACAGAATCAGAAATGGTCATGACCTTCATAGACATACAAGAAGCTCCTTTCTATGAAAGAGTCTTAACCGGCATCAGTAAACCATTTTCTGAAATGGTCAAACATGGGGAAATGGCTGAGATGGGAATGAAATCCGAAAAAATTCAAGACCTAGCTGCCCTTAAAGCTGTTGCTAAGCACATCCAATCCGAAAATTATGGAAACAACCCCCGGAGGGTCCATAAGAAGAAAGAGGAAGATGTTTCCCTGAAACTACAGGGTCAAAAAGGCAATCAGAACGCCCTCCAATGACAAAAGGTGGAGAAGTCAAACGCCCTCGAGTGTTCACACCCTTAGGGGACTCACTCGAGAATATTCTCACTCTTCTGACAACGTAGAAGAAAATCATGCATCTTCTTCCACCAGCCAGCCTTAATGGAAAGGGTTTCAATGCTGATCAGAAATGTACTTATCATGTCGGGGCACCTGGACATGATACTCAGGATTGTTAGGCCTTGAAACACAAGATCCAAGACCTAATAGACAACGATGAGATCGTGGTCACCAAACCAGATCAACCTCCCATACAAGACAATCCTCTTCTTCAACACAAAGAAGAAGAGGTCAACATGATTAATTAGAGCAATGGACAAAGTTCTAATTTCAACGGCGAGTTATCTCAAACCATCAAAGACGGTGTTGATAAATGGGATTATGCCAAGTTCCAGTTCGCAATGGAACGTAAGATGAAAGCTCTATGCAAGAAAATTGAGCAATTGGCATAACTGGTGACCTATCAACATCAAATAACATGCCAGTTAGTCAGCCATGAGAATGCTAGTCTCCTTCCTCTTGTTATGAATATTCCCTCGTCACCTTCAGAAAATAAAACGCTAGAGGACAAAGTAACAAAGAGAGCGAATGCCAAAGCCCCTCGGGATTTTGCCAATAGAAGGGAATTTAAATACCTAGGCTAACCTATGGAGGAAATCATGCAGATGTTAATCAATGAAGGAAGAATCACTTCCCTTCTTCTTCCAATTAATCCCCGTTCAGGACGGTTCAATTCTAATGGGGTATGTCAATATCACTCCCACTCTCGCGGTCACAGCACATAAGAATGCTGGGCACTCCGCCACCTTATCCAGAATCTAATTGACAGTGGTGTCCTGAAACTAGCAGACGATGATACTGTTCTACGTGAGAGTGAGAATACATGTCCTACTAAGTGGAAGGGATTGGTAGCAGTTATATCAAATGAGACTGATGGGACTAGCAAATCACTCACCATACCAGCAATTCAACTAAGTAGAAGCAACAATCCTTTGAAAGTGGTCTCTCCAGAGCCAAATAACTTACCATGCAGAGCACAATATCCTATTGTTAGCTTACACAAAGTACCATGGAATTATGGAGAAGGTGAAGGATCCACCTCGCATACAACTGTTGCAGTGTCGAAGGAAAATCCACTATATCTTCCCCAACTGGTGATGAAGTCTTCCATCAAATCAAAGGGGAAAATACCCATGGAGAATATTGAAAAATTCCTCCGCACTATGGGTAAAAATGAAGCCAATGTGGTTTTAAGCTTAAAAGAAGCTCCACACCAAATTTCAATTTTGGACTTGGTCTTAACTTCTGAGGATCACCGGAAGATCTTACTGAAGGTTTTAGAAGAAGCCTATTTACCAAAATCAGTGAATGTGGAAATTTTTCAACATTTGCTTGATCACATTTTTAACAACAATGTGATATCATTCACTGATGATGATATACCGCCTGAAGGAACCGGTCATTGCAAGCCGTTACGCATTGCGGTCTTGTCCTCCGGGTATATGCTAGCTGGAGTCTTGATAGATGGAGGTTCATCTCTAAATATCTATCCATACGCTACCTTGTTGAAGATGAATGTTAATCTCAACCGAATCTGGAGCAGCCATACAGTTATCAAAGCTTTTGATGGAGCCCGCTGGAATTTGGTCAAAGTAATTGAGCTGCCAATCAAAATTGGTCACCACACATTTTGCGTGTCTTTTCATGTACTCAAGATAGATTCAGGATACAAAATGCTCTTGGGAAGACCGTGGATTCATATGGCCGGGGCAATCCCCTCCACCCTTCATCAACAACTGAAATAAATTATCAATAATAGCCTAGTCACGGTCAACGCTGAACCGAAATGTCCTCAACATGGTGACATACCATACATCAACGTTAATTCAGATGTTGAACCGGTCAGTTTTCATGCCTTGGAAGTAAGTGACACTCATTACCATGTTGTTGGAACGCCATTTCCCGTACCTAATATTTCTGCCGAAGTAATGTCGGCTACTCAAGAAATGATGTCATTGGGTCATCAGCCAGGACAAGGGCTGGGTAAAGATCACCAGGGTATCAAACACCCCATTCAAGTATCCAACAACCGGGACAAATTGGATCAAGTATTCTGCCCATTCTAGTCATAGGAATCCTCATAAGCATCAATGATTCCTTCACTTGACCACATGGAAATTATCTTCATTTGCAGTTACGAGTCCGCACAACCTCCAAGAAGGTGCCAAACCAACGCAATGGCTATGTTATTTCCCAAGCCGGTACCGGTGAAGGTGAAAGAAGTCTTTGTTCCAGATTCCACGGTGGAAGAAGAGGAACGAATAATCAAGCAAGATATCGGCAGAATGATGTCAGGCATACACATCATCGTTCATGATGAACATACAAACAGATACACCCTAGACGATGATTGCCCAGACGTAATGGCCATCATTCAGGATAAGGAGGACGATGATAGCCCCTACATCACTGCAGTCCATCCGGACTTTGCCCTTCCCAATTGGAGCATCACTCCTTGTATTGGTCGACAAGGGTAAAATGGGCAGGAACTATTTCTTCCCTGTAGATATCATAACTGCTTACTTTTCTGTAAAGTATTAGCAGTCGTTTTGCCAGTACATGCTAACACTTTGTATGATTAAACCCTTTAATATATACTAAGTGAAAGCATATTTTGTTTCAGGACCCTAAATTTAGATGTGCTTGTACTTGCTGATACGGTGCCTCTTCTCCACAAAGATTGTAACTTTGATGTAGAGATGAATTCAACCTTGATGGAAATACATGAGGACATTGAGGTGCCTCAAGAATTTCAAGAATGGGTCGAAGACAAACCTAAACCCAACCTTGATTAAACCACTTCCTTCAATCTTGGAACCTTAGAAAGCCCTTAAGTTAATCAAGATTGGTTCAGACCTTACCCCAAACCAAAGGAATGACATGGTTACGCTACTAACCCAATTCCAGGATGTGTTTTCATGGTCTCATGAAGACATGGTGGATTTGTCCATTGACATTGTTCTTCATCGCCTTCCCATTAAAGAGGGATTCAAGCCAGTAAAGCAGAAGCTCAGGCGATTGAAACCTGAGTGGAGTTTAAAGGTAAAAGAAGAATTTGTGAAACAAGTTCAAGCTGGTATCATCATGGTGTCCACATATCCTGAGTGGATATCCAACATCGTTCCATTTATCCACATTCTCATTGACAATACTTCTCAATTCTGCATGTACTCCTTTGCTAATTGCTTCGCAGGGTACCATTAGATCATGGTTGCTGAGGAAGATCGTGAAAAAACTGCTTTCATCACACCTTGGGGAACTTTTTGCTATAGACGGTTGTCGTTCGGCCTCATCAATGTCGGAGCCACCTATCAACGAGCTATGATGGCTCTCTTCCACAACTTAATGCACAAAGAGATCGAGATCTACGTGGATGACATCATTGTCAAATCTCGGAGGGAGGAAGACCACTTAGACCTTCTTAACAAGCTCTTCAACAGGTTGCGTAAGTAAAACTTGAAGTTGAATCTAGCCAAGTGCGTCTTTGGCGTTAAATTAGGCAAGTTGCTAGGATTTCTAGTCAGCCACAAAGGGATTGAGTTGGATCCCACCAAAATCCAGGCCATCACGGAAATGCCCATTCCTCAGACAGAGAATGAAATACAAGGAGTTTTTGGATGAATCAACTTCATTAGCAGGTTCATTTCTTAACTCACCGCAACCTGTGAGCCAATCTTCAAGCTGTTAAGGAAGAACTCCTCCATGAAATGGAATGATGATTGCCAGAAGGCCTTCCTTACGATCAAAGAACAGCTAGTCAAAGCTCCCATTTTGGTACCACCCAGGGATGATGTTCCCCTGTTCATGTACATGTCCATAAGTGACAACGTCATGGGCTGCATACTGGGACAGAAAGACGATAGAGGCCAAGAGTGAGCTATATATTACCTCAACAAACGATTCAGCAGCAGTGAACACAAGTACACTCTAATTGAGAAGACTTGTTGTGCTTTAGCATGGGCTTCCATGAGGTTATAACATTACCTCCATGGTCACACAACCCATCTCATATCCCACGTGGATCCTCTCAAGTATGTGTTCGATAAACCCATGTTAAATTGTCGGCTGTCCAGATGGCAGTTGATCCTACAACAATTTAACATCGTCTACGTGACTCAAAAGTTCATCACATATCAAGGAATTGCGGATCAACTGGCCGCCACACCTTCAGGGGACTTCAAACCCTTGGAGACATACTTCCTTGATGAAGGGGTAATGACAGTTCAGCAACACCATCAATACGATACACGCCAAACATGGAAGATGTATTTTGATGGAGCTGTTAATATGGAAGGTTCTGGAGCTGGAGAAGTTCTAGTATCCGGTATGGGGGAGCAGTATCCCGTCGCTATCAAATTGCAGTTTGTCAGAACCAACAACACAACTGAATAAGAAGGCTGTCTCATGGGGCTAAAACTTGCCTGTTCAATGGGCATCAGGCGGTTACTGTCTTTGGAGATTTGGAGTTAATGGTCAGACAATCCACGGGAATCTATCAAACCAAAGAGCTACATTTGTTGCCTTACCATCGACAAGTTATACATATGGTTTTGGACTTCGAAGAAATCTCCTTTCTACACATTCCTCGTAATAGAAATGACTTTGCAGACGCATTAGCAACTTTGGCCTCCTTGATTCACATACTTGACAAAGGACACTTGCCAAGCATCACAATTGCCCTGCACAAGGCACCAGCCTATGGGAACTACGTTGGAGAAGTATCAGATGAGCTACCTCCCGTCCAATATCCTTGGTATCAACATATCAAGGAGTACATACGAGATGGATCTACACCCACTGAGGCGAGACCGAATGAGAAAAGGCGGATCCATCGACTTGCTATGAAATTCTACCTAAGTTGAGATGCCCTCTATAAGAGAGATGCAAGACAAGGTCTCCTCAGATGTTTAGACAAAGACCAAGCTCAAAGGCTAATGGATGAGATCCATGGTGGAGTATGTGGCCCCTACATGAGTGGCCCCCTCCTTATTAAGAAGATCCTCAGGACAGGACATTACCGGCTCTCTCTCAAAGCTGACTGCGATGACCATGTCAGGAGATGTTATCAGTGCCAAATTCATGGGAATGCTATCAACGCCCCTCCACGGGAACTCCATAATATGAGTTTGCCTTGGCCCTTCTCAATGTAGGGAATGGACGTAATCGGGCCCATTGAGCCCAAAGCCAATAATAGGCATCGCTTTATCTTCACCATGATCGACTACTTCACTAAGTGGGTAGAAGCAGCCTCCTTCCCCAGGGTTACCAAAGAAGTCATCATTGCTTTCATCAAAAACAATGTCATTTGTCGATATGGACAACCCGAGGTGATTGTATCAGAAAATGCTAGAACCTCAATAACAAAATGATGGAGGAGTTATGCAGTAAATTCCACATCAAACCTCTTAACTCCGTCATCTACCGTCCAAAGATGAATGGTGCTGTTGAAGCGGCTAACAAAAACATCAAGAAGA
Organism: Panax ginseng; assembly: GCA_020205605.1. Lineage (NCBI taxonomy): Eukaryota > Viridiplantae > Streptophyta > Magnoliopsida > Apiales > Araliaceae > Panax > Panax ginseng. The sequence continues at coordinate 47,836,740 of CM035141.1, forward strand.
TCATGCAAAGATGTCCGCCAACCACAAAGGATGGCCTGACTTATTGCCTCTTACTCTGTTAGCCTACAGAACCTCAATGCGCACTTCCACTAGGGCGACACCCTACGCATTAACCTATGGGATGGAAGTAGTGCTCCCTATAAAAGTTGAAATAGAATCCCTCAGAGTGTTGATAGACGCTCAGCTGGATGAAGACCAATGGGTACAAGATAAGTATCACCAATTGTCTCTAATAGACGAAATACGAGCCGCGACTATCTTCCATGGTCAGTTATATCAACAAAGGATCGCCAGATCCTACAACAGAAAAGACCGGCTACGAAAGTTTAGACAACATGACTTGGTTTTGATGAAGATCATTGACAACCAAGATCAGTCCAAGGGAAAATTTGCTCCTAACTAGAAAGACCCATTTGTTGTCAAGGAAGTATTGACAGGTGGTGCTCTCAGATTGCAAGAAATGGACGACGATGAATTTCCACAACTCATCAACTCGGACACCGTGAAACGGTACTATGTCTGAAATGACCATTGTAACGACCGAGAAATTTGGATCCTTTGTAAAATATTTGAAAGAATTAATTAATAAATAAAATAATATTATTTATTATTATATGTGTTAATAAGATGTATGTCGTTCTATAACCTAGAAATGGCGGAACATTGTAGTATTTGAACCACGTGAATGAATTAAAGTGTTTGATTTTCCTAGACAAAAATAAAAGTTTTCCGAGAAAATTTACGAAAAACACTATTCACCATTTATCGTTCGGAAATTATTTTTGAACTTCTGTGAAATACGTAATGTTATAACATCAAGGTGAGATAGATTATGTAATAATAATCTAAGCATGGAAAATGTAATATTTCGTAAGCGGACCTAAATTGGGAACGTTAGGTTTATTAAGTGTTAAGGAAAGAAAGTTATAATCGTATGATGTGTATGCATTATACGAGGTAATGAGCGTAAGTATAATACGACGTATTATACTATTGTGTATGAAGAATGAAATAACGTAGATTACAAATAAATATGCAAGCTAGCATACGAAAATTATACGTGATGCATGTATGTTAAGTTGTTTAATTAAAGGTAATGGACTTGTAAGATTATTAGCTTAATGGTAGAAGTCCAATTAGTAAGTGATACTCAAGCCCAAGTGTTTGATATGTCATGAGTCCAAACTATTATAATGCAAGCTCAACAAGGAATTAGCTAGATTAATTAGCAAGCCCAATGAATTAGCCATGATCCATGGAACAAACAATGTTAATGTGGGTAGTCTTGATGGGCAAACATTTTAAGTGGTAAGAAAGTGTTGTGATGACCAAGTAATAGAAGTGGCTAGCAAGTAGACTTGGTTGTTAAGTAATGAATAGTAAGGAGGTGGGATTAAGGAGGTTAATTGAGGAGGTGCAAAGCCTAATTGACCATTCTACCCTAACTTTGGGTTGCCTATAAATAGAGAGCTCTCAATTCATTTGATTGCTTGATTAAAATTCCTCTCAACTCCTCTCAAGTTAAATAACTTATTGGTTAGAGAGAATAAGCCACATAAGTCAAGAATAAGTCAAAAGTTCTTTGCTAATTTCCAAAGAGAAGAGAAGTACAAGTGCTTCTAGGGTAAGACTCTTGTCCAATATATATTAATCTCTATCATTATAGGGTGATAAGAGAAGTATGATTGTATGCTAAGAACATATAAGAAGACATTGATGAATGAACTTAAGCCGAATAAGATGAATAAACAACTTGAACCTAAATAAGTTGATAAACTATTACAAAACTTGTCATATGATGTTAGTATGTTTAATATAGTATGAGAACATTGATTGATGGACTTAAGTTCATAATAAGTCATAAACATGAGAATTGGAGTTCAAAAGTTAAATAAGTCATTGACTTATAAGAACAAGTCAAAACCTACTTTGATAATAAGTTGGTATAATAAGTAACTTGAAATGTTTATATGTTCATTAAAATCCACTTAGAATGATTAGTAATGAGGTTTCGCCGGAATTCACACGATTGGACGATAATCGTCCAATTCATAAAATTCTCATAATAGAAGTCGTATTTTGTGTTTGAAGTCGGAAACGTTGGTTTTCGATAGAGACAAGTCATATTTGGCATTATAGAGTTGCGGACTCAAAAATGACCGGATTTCGACTTAGAACGAAGAAACGAGCGTTGAACGTTCACGAACGTTTATCATTTTTGTTAAAAATGGACTAATAGGTGAAATCTTAGCAAACAAAGTCGAATAGATAAATTCTTGCATGAACACATAGATAATGTAATTTGTGAACCGTAGGCTCTTGAACGAGCCAATTCGGACTTATAACGAAGAAGTTACGAGTCCGGGAATTTCACCATTTAAAAAATCTGTCAAAAATTTTGAGGCTCAGAGTCCAGACTGCGACGCGCGATTCAAAGCCATTTAGCCGTGTACCAGCGTTGCCAAAGTGAGCCTCATTTCCAAGAAACTCGCTGGCAATAGTGCAAGAAATAACAAAGGGACTTCGCGTCGCGTCATTACGAAGTCCGGTTTCTAGGTAATAATGGGTGACGCCGCAACGCGGAACCAAGTGTAATAGCCGATGCCGCAGCGCCAACCTTATAACCTAGACAATAAATAATGTTTACATGTTAAGCATGGATAGTAATTGATGAACACTTAATTAAGGATCTTAATGAAACATTGTTAAGACATAATTAAGCCTTAAGTATGATCACTTAGGGTTAAATAAAGTCAATTGCATGTGAACATAAGAATGAGGTAACGGAAAGCCGGAACCAATAATAACAAATCTAATACGTAATTAGATTGGGAAGAAGGGTAAGATTCTTTAGGAACCATGTATGATCATTCATGACCTAATGTACTATGTGATGTTATCATTTACTGTAGAGACCTTAAAGACGTAAAGTGCACGTGTTATATCTATAAGCAGACGCTTAAGGCAAGTACTCTAACCCTTGTTCCAGTTCGATCTGGACAAGTCTCTGTGATTCATGTATTCTTCGCATAAGTTAATGTTTGAGGAAGTCAAAGCCAATTCTTTTGGCTAGATGTATGATTTGTTATTCTATCAAGTGTTGATAAGGATTTACCAAACTAATATTGTTGTGGTTTTCAAAAGTAAACTGAGTATGCTAAATTGTTTTGTCATCAAACGACAGGCTCGTGAGGTTGCCACAACTTAAACGTATACACGTTTAATGGATGTAGTGTTAATCAATATAGAGTACTATAGGCTGATCACCTAGACGTGCTCGTAAGCTATGCCGGACTTACGGACTTAGTGTCGGGATGTCCTTTTCAAAGTACTTATGATATACTTATGGTCTTGAACCGGAATTGATGTTTTACCGAATATTGTTGTTGTAAAATGTTTTGAATGAAAAGAAGTGCTATTTTGAATTATCGATAGTACTTCATAGCTATTGTTCAGTTATTGAAGATATAATATTCCTATGTTTCAAGCATACTATTTTACTAGAATTGTTGTACTTGCTGAGCTAATTAGGCTCAGTCTTTCTTGAACCATATGAATATAGCTAAGACCGAACGGACCGATAGATCCGGCAAGGATAAAGAGAAGGCGAAGGCGAACCCGTAGATTACATATGTAATAGTATAGGTTTTGTAAGAATAATACTGATATTATGATAAAGACAAATGTATTGGTTGTAAAGAACCTGTGAATGTATATATTCTTTATATATATATAAGACATATTCGTTCTTTTGAGGCATTTCAATTGAATGTTTATGTGAACTGTAGCACCGTGTAGCACCATTTGTCGGGTTGGAAGATACCCGGATTTGGGGGCGTCACAACCATCAAGCAAACATCCTGGTGTTGGATCATCAGATCACCAGTCATTCCGGTTCTTTAACCCTTTACCACATACAACTTTTTTCCACACTTTTTCGCTCAGGGAAACATACTTTTCAAGCCAGTAGCATGACTTCACTGTGTCCCTACGACTTCGGTCATCCCACTAGGGATTGAACCTTTCGCGCTTATAGTTTCTTCCCCCAAAACATGGGATCTAACTTTTCACACCTACGTTTATTCTCAACCTAGGATCAAACTTTCTCTTCCCCGCAGTCTGACCTGCACATGTTATCACGCTTTTCAAACTCATCCTAAGGGGCGAGCTGCGTCGACCTCATCTCAACTTCAATAGGAGTACGTAGGCAACCATTTTACATGGCCTGGTCGCAATAAAACAAAAACAACAAAAAACATTTCTGCCCCCTTTTCCTTACAAAAACAAAAAAAAAAAACCTACACCATTCCTGCCACATACAGCGTTGAACCTCTTACACCAGGTTCGAACTACGTAGACTGATCTCTCTTGAGTAGAGTAATGGCGACCATTGTAATAACCCGATATTTTCTATGTAAATAAATAAGAAATTTTGCACATAAATGTTTTTTATATTTAAAGATGGGAATATATGCCAAGTAATGTGTATGTATATATGTGATAAATAAAATTTATTTATCACATGAATAATTTTAAATAATTTTTTTTTAGAATTATTGATCATTATAAAGTATATACTTATAATAATTAATAGTAGAGATGTCTTTATAATTTATTTTCTATGAAAATATGTTTTTATATTATTTAAATAATATATGAAATGATTATAGAATTATTATAACAACTATCTTATTTTATTATATGAATTTTAGTTCAGATTATTAAGTTAATTATTTTAATTTAATTAATAATGTTATATATGAAAGATAATCAGATATGGAATCCAAACCCTAATTTTGGATCTTGAGTAATGAATGAGAATAATAATATTATAGTAGTATAGTATTATTTTTCAGCGTTATAAATATATACTGTATATAGTGTTAATGGTTAGTCAATTATGGTGTATCATACCAAACCCTAATACTACTGTCATAAACCATAATTGGAAACTCAAAACTGGAATTTAAGATCGGCCAGGAATGGTGTTATATGAATTAAGTAGCGTATTATAGAATTTCTGTTAACTAGAAAAAACCCTAATTAATATTTGAAAACCCTAATTTAAATTTAGAAATCCTAATTTGCTAATTAGGAACCCTAATTTCTAAAATTAGAAACCCTAATTATTATTTTAGTAAATTGAATTGTTAATTTGGGAACCCTAATGATAATTAAGGAACCCTAATTATTTAAACCCTAAATTCTATTAAAACCCTAATTTTAATTAGTGTGTTTTAAATTAAAATGTTGTTACACTTTAATTTTAATCTTTCAAACCCTAGAAATTATTTGGGAAACTTTAAAATTTAAAATCTAGTGATTAAACCCTAGATTCAAGTGTCTTGGACAAGAATGCCCTTAAAATTAAAATATAAATTACCATTGTACTCTTTTTGTCTCATTTGGTGAATTATTGCTAGAAAATCTAGTAATATCTTGCTAGCCACCCTAGTCTACCTAGCTATTAGCTACAACACCAACATATCAGCCATTGCAATCAACCAAATTCATTGCACCAATTGATATACAAGATTCAAGAGAGAGAAAAGCAAAACAAAGTTCATTTGTGCAACAAACACTTAGCCATACTCTCTCAAGCTCAAACCCACGAAATCCAAAGGTATACCAGTCTCTAAATCAAGCCCCACGACTTCTAATAACAGATGAAATCAGAATTGGTACATAAAGAGTTAAACCCTAGCAATGAAATCTGACCTTTGATCTGTTGTTAAATGTTAAGTTTGTTGTGTTAAATATGTTTTATGGAGTCTAATTAAGAGATCTGGGTTGATAGATGTTAGATCCATAACATCTATAGACTCGGATCTAACATTTTACAAACAACTAGAAAATTTTGCTTTTGATGTCTGACAGTGAATGTCAGGCCTTGTAGATCTTTGTCTATGTTTGATTTTTGTGTTTTAAGTGTTGGATATTGTAGTCTGATATGTTGTCTTTGATCTGGATCAAGAATCAAGCTTATATCTGGTCTAGATTGCATGTTATTTATGGTCAAAATCCGTTGACCGCCATGATCGGGGTTTTGGGTAACCTGTAAACCGCATGTAAACTACCGACAACGCTTTTTAATCGACTAGATCATCGATTGTATTGATGTTTTGGTTCTGTTGTTGTAATAGAATGGTAGCTTGGTATAAGTACTACAAGATTATGCCTTAACATCTCCTTAAGATTAAACTAGTCGAAGGTAGTGGATGGTCAAAGTAGACCATCCGGTCATGCTTTCTGTTTCTGGGAATTTCGAACCGTTGGAGCTTATTTCACGATGGTTGGTCAATCACTTGTATTTGTTTGATTAGTTGTTGTTATGGTGATGTTTTTTAATAGATATCTTAACTTACATGTTGACTACAACATAAAATCATTATATCATAAAAACATTACAAGACTAGCTTGTAGTGGAGACTCAAAGTATGACCCTCGAACTTTTCTTCATTTCTGGGAAACCCAGAAATGAAGAACAACCTCTGACAATCACTTGGGAAGCCAAGATCTCATTTGTGTTATGTCGTTTGATATTGATTGTTACTGATACTTGTAGTATTACATTAATACTATAAGATCAAAGTAATATTACACCTAGAAGCTATATGATATGTCAGATATTCTTGGTCAAACTAGGCCACTCGCTCACAGATGGAGTTTCTGGGAATAACCCAGAAACCGTATGAACGTTATTTCTGACAACGTTTGACCAACAGCTATCTAGTGATTTTGATGTTGTTTAACTGATCTGATGATGAATAATTGTACCTTGACACATGGACTACAACCTTGAACCATTATAACACATTAAACATAACCAGCACCTATAGACATTTAAGCCTCCAAATGGACCTTGAAGCTGACTGGGTTTCTAAAAACCCAGAAAGCCCTGACAAATCTTTGTGCTATGTGTTTGTATGACTGATTTGGTGCTTGATTCATGTAGCATTACATAAATACTACATAATCAATGTTTAAGATTGGGCAGAACTTGTGTAGATTGAAAATTAGAGATGGTCAAAGGAGGTACCTCGAAAGATCGATCGCCGTTGTTCTTGACCTCAAGAACACCTATCGCGATAAACCTATCGCCGCTAAAGACTTTTTAGCGACGGATTTATTTATTTTTGTTTTATAATTTCAAAAAATACATTAAAAATAGAAATAAATTCCTAAAAATTATAAAATCAGCTTAAGTTATAAAATTAACTTTTGATAAATTGACATATTTTTCATTAATATTACTATTTATTTGAATATTAATGATATTAAATTTATTTAATAAATGTATTAAATAAATGGGTTAAAAATGATTTTTATATTATAAAAATTATTTTAAATGATAATAAGTGGTTTAAAAATATTTTTAAGTTATAAATCAAGACTTTTAATATTTTAAGGTAATTTTTATTAATAATTTAATATTAATGATAATGAGTTTATTTAATATTTACATTACATAAATAGTTTTAATGATTTAAAAATCATTTAAAATGATATCAAGGATTTAAAATACTTTATGTTATAATAAATGACTTTTAATATTTTCATGAATAATACATTAATATTTAAATATTAAAGGTGACCATTTAAAATTATTTAAGGGTAAATTAAATGTTTTAAAAATATTTTTTGAGTTATTGATTATAACTTAGATATTTTGTCAAGTATTTTATTAATATTTTTATAGTAGTAAATATTAATGATAATGGAAATATTCTGTATTTAAATCATTTAAAAATGATTTCAGTGTTTGAAAAATCATGAAAATTATAATAATTATTTCAAAATTATTATAATGCCTTGAAAAATAATATGATTAATACTTAAATTATCTACTATAGTATTGAAGTTACAAAATAAAGTTGAAGTAAATATAAACTCGATTATTATCCGATAAAGCCGTCGGTACACCGAAATGTTACCGAAGTTAACCCAAACTTATATAGATTGACCTAATAAGTACTTATTTATGTTAGAATGACTGTTATAACTATGTGACAATGTGTTTAAGCTATATGATGACTGTAAATTGTGATAACCCGAGATTTCAAATAATCAAAATTTTACGAATAATTTTTTTTATTAATATTAATATTAATTATCAATTTTGTGACAAGTATCTGTGATATAAGTCTCGAGAAGTTCAATTTGTATATTGACTAATAAATTTAGAGTAGAGTTGTGCTTAACCGCTTTAGAAACCCTAACCCTAATTTCTGAAACGGGAATCGATAGAAAATATAATTAAAATGATTATATTAATGAGTACGCGTGTGTATTGTTTAGAATTTTTGAATAATGATTGATCAGGATAAGGTTTAAGAATTATAAACCCTAATAAGAGATTAGAAATCCTAATCTCAAGATTAGAATCCCTAACGTACCGTTAGAAACCCTAATCGAAAGTCGGGAAACCCTAATTTCATAATCGGGGTTCCTAAAACCCTACTTAGGAAACCCTAACACTAATTGGCAAGCCTAATGTGTGTATTAAACTTTAATATGATTAGAAAACCCTAATTATATTTTAGTTATCTTAATTTCTATTTTACAAACCCTAATTGTAATTTAGAAATTTTAATTTTTCTAATTAAAACCCTAATTTCATATTTGGGATTTCTAAACCCTAATTAGGCAACCCTAATCCTAATTGGAAGGCCTAATATATTTATTAAACGTTGATATGATTAAGAAAACCTAATTTAATTAGGAAACCCTAATTTTAGTTTCAAAATTTTATTTTTCTAAATTAAAACCCTAATTTAGAAAATCTTAGAAAGTTAGTGATTTAAAACCTAAGGATTAGAACCTTAGGGTTAAACCCTAAGGGTTTGTACAAATGTCTAGTATGCCATTAAATTTATTTTACAAATGACCAAAATGCCCTTCTAAGTATATTTTATTATTTAACTTGCAAATCTAGCAAATGTTGGGGTTAGTAACCTACTACATTGACTTGGTGATAAAAAATCGAGCAAGTATGCCAGCAACATCAGATCTAGCATCAAGACAAGTAATATATATATATATATATATATATATATATATATATATAGATTAAGAGAGAGAAAGTGTACAAACTTTGCCATTTTGCTCTCTTGCTCTCACCAACTCCTTCTCCCATCCAAGCTCCAAAAATTATAAGTATATCAGTCTTAGAATCAGTCCTAGATCAACCAATATCAGATAAGAAGATCTAAGATCAAAGATTTAGCAAGAAGGTATAAACCCTAAAACCTAATTTGATCTTGTATGCTTAGATAAATTTTGTGTTTTTGTGTTTAGAATCTTGCTAATGGATGTTTTATGAAAATTTATGATGATCTATCATGAATCCATAGCATCAAAGTGCCTTAAAATGATGATTTTTCAAAACTGATCTTGAGCTCGAAAAGTGGTATGACAACCTAATGTCAGTGACCACAGATCCTTACTTGTTTATGATTTTTATTGTTTTAAAGTTGTTGTGTGTAGCTAGGTATGAGGTCTTTATTATGCAAAAGAAATAACAGTCATTTGATGTCTAGATCGAGAGTTATTAACGGTCAAAACTCGTTGACCGACGTTGACCGAAGCTTTCTGGGTAACCCAGAAAGTGTGAACAAGCGTCTGACAACTTTTTCTAATGCTTTGATTTGTCAGGTGTTATGTTGTTTGTTATTGTTGTTGTAATGAAAGTGTAGCCTGTTGTCTGGACTATAGCTAAATGCCTTTAGATGCCTTAAAACGTCAACCAATCAAACGTAACAGGTGGTCAAAGTAGTCCACCCGAACTGATTTTACCTTTCTGGAAAAACCAAGAAATTTGACGAACAAACTTTCTGACAGGTTTTGACCGAGGCATATCTTGTGGATATGATGTTGTAAAATGGTGATGTTCCTTTAGTGTTGTTCCTTGTCATGTATACTACGAGTATGAACCAAGAAACCACTTAAGATATTACTAGAACACGATATTAATCGAGCCCCAAAATAGACCCTCGAAGCTGCTGGGTTTCTGGGTTACCCAGAAAACCCAAATTTGGTCTGACAGAAGGTTTGGGAGATCAGATCTTCGTGTTGTTTGGTTGTATGATCAGGATGTAGGTTGGATATTGGAGTGTGTCATAAGAACTACACGACCACATTTCAAGCTAGCCCATAACATTATTACACTGAGAATCAAAGGCGGTCAAACTTGACCCCTTGAGCACTGACTGTCAGTGTTCTTGAGGCTCAAGAACACCAACATTGACGGTTACTGTCGCTAAAGGCCTTTAGCGACGGTTTCATTTATTTTATTTTCTGAATAATCTGGAAATTATTTAAAAATAGAAATAAATTATAAAAATTACCAATAATGGTTTTAAAAATCATTTTAAATTCTGAAAAATAATTTTTGACCAATTTGAATACTTTTCTTTAATATTTATAATTATTTAAATATTAAAGATATTTAATTTATCTAATTAGTGTATTAAATAAATTAGAGAAAAATAATTTAATATTATGAAAAATTATTTTAAATAAGAATAATGTATTTAATAATATTTTGAGTTATAAAATACAACTTTTAATATTTTAGAGAATTTTCATTAATAAATTAATATTAATGATATTAGATTTATTTAATTATTAAATTAAATAAATAAGTTAAAAATGATTTTATTAATTTAAAATCATTTTAAATAAGAATAAATTGTTAAAAAATATTTTGAATTATAAAATATAATTTTCAATGTTTTTGGAGAATTCTCATTAATAAATTAATATTAATGATATTAGATTTATTTAATTATTATATTAAATAAATAAATTAAAAGTTGTTTTATTGATTTAAAAATCATTTAAAATGAGAAAAATATTTTTAAAATATTTTAAGTTATAATTAATGACTTTAATATTTTGATAATAATTTCATTAATATTTAAATATTAATGGTGATGGTTTAAAATGATTTTAATTAATTTAAAAATCATTTAAGTAGAATATTAATGATTTAAAATATTTTTAAGTTATTAATAATAACTTTAATATTTTGACAAGTATGCTATTAATATTTTTATATTATTAAATATCAATAATAATAAGATTATTTGATAATTAAATCATTTCAAAATGATTTAAGTGTTTGAAAAATTATTATAAATTATAATAATTGTTTATAAATTATTAAAAGCTTTCAAAAAATATTATAAACGATATTTGACTTATCTAAATATAATATTGAAGCTTAGAGACCAAAATTAATTGACAAGCAATTTGTTAATTGTCGGATAGGGTGATCAAAACACCAAGATGAGACCGAAGTCCAACCACGCCGAACTTGTTAGACTTCATAAGTGTTTATATAGGTTATAAACACTAATATGGCTATGTGGTAATGTGCCTAGGAGAAGTTTGACTGTTAATTACAGTGTTACGTGTTATGAATTCTTGTGCTAATTGTGAGACCGATATTATGGGCACTACAAAAAAATGGGTCAAAGGCGACGGGGGTAATGTCGACGGGAGCATACCCATCGGTAATAACCTTAATAGCGACGGCCTAGCCATCGTGAATCACTGCCGTCGACAATGACTTATTTTCGCTTCTATGGCGCCATCTTTTTCACTACCCGCGCACGGGAAGGGTGTAGGGCGACGGGCTATACCATTGGCGATGATATTATGTCGTCGGTATTCAGGCATTAGCGACGGGTATACTAGCGACGGTTAGGCCGTCGAGAATGAGCCTTATATAACAGATCAATTTTAATTTTTCTTCTTACCCTTTTCTTTCATCCACGCGAATCGACTGCTCCCCCTTCCTCCTGTCGTCGCCCTGAGTAGCTCGTCGTCGTCCATCGCTGGATTACGTCGTCGCCCAACTTCTGATTACCACAACCTCCTCGTTGTCGAGTCCCCGTCGCCGCCTCTCCTCTGTCCTCGCCGTCGACAGTCCTCGCCTCAGTAAGTATTTCCAATTCTACTTTTTCCCCTAATTAACTTATAGAACCTAGCTTTGTTATCATCTCAATGTATAATACGATTTTATTTAAGGTTTTTATTATTTGATTGGTAAATTTCCTAATTTTTTTCGCCAAAATCCAAACTACAGTGCTAGTGCTTGTGTTTAGCTTCTTTAAATCAAAGTATGAAAGCTTTAATTTGGGCATTGTGTTATTCTTCAAATTAAAATTTTGAGATTGTCAAGTGGGTTTTGGAGCTTGAATTCCAGGTTGGTCTTGCATTCTGTTTTCAGTTTTGTAGTAGGATTTGTATAAAAAAAATCTTGCCTTTTCATTTTGCTTATTGTTTGATATAAATGTGAATAAATGCACTCATCTCTCGTTATGTTGTAAGCTATTCGCACCTTTTGTTGTTATATATTCAGTGTCATTATAATAACCCATATTTTGTTTTATTAATAATTAAATATTAATTGATTTTATCTTATACAGTTGTGTTTAAATTGAAAAAGGTAAATGATTTTGTTTCCCTCTTTTCTTCTTTGTTTTGTTTGAAAAGTTAAATTCGTTTAGTAGATAATTAAACAACTGATTAAATTAAAAATGAGAAAGATAATTCCTTTTGTTAAGTCTTGTGGTAAAATTATTCGGAGCGAGAAGCTACTTGGGAGATAGAGAAGTCTATTCGAGCGGAGTATCCGCATCTCTTTGAAAAATTTGGTGCGTTCCATTCTTTTGATTCTGGGGATGGAATCCTTTATAAGGGGTAGGTGATGTAATACCCGGTAAAAAAATAAAAATACAAATAAAATAATTAATTAATATTTAAATCCATTCTTTAATTGGGCTTTTCTTATGTCTGGGTCAAATTGTATTTAATTTGTGTGGACTATTATAAGTATGTGACTACATTAATTTGGGCTTTTATACTAATTGGGTCTAATTTATATTTGGGTAATATTAAAATCCTATTAAAATTAGGAGACACAATAAGATATATAAATAAGTAAAACCTAATCATACATGCACTACAAATCAGAAAGAAAAGAAAGAAGAGGCAACACATAATATCAGAAGGAAAAAGAGGAGAAAAATACTTTTACACTGCAATTTGGAGAAGAGGAATCTATACCTTGTGATTTTTCTTTTTCTTTTTTCGGTAAGTTTTAATAGCAGTGATGGGAGTAGGGTATATATATTAGTATATATATATAATCGCTTGTTTTGCTATGTATATGTATATTTATATATATATATATATATATATATATATATATATATATATATATAAGGTACTGTTTTGTTTATAAAAAAAAAAATTCGTTGTCATATGGTGCAGGGAAAAGCTGCTGTCATGTATTAGGAATTTCATTTTTTATATATATATATATAGAGAGAGAGAGAGTGACCACGTGATTGCAGATTGCCTGCAAGTGTGTTTTTCATTTTTTTTATTATTATATATATATATATATATATATGTATATTTATATACTATGTTAATAAAGTTTTGGCCATGAAATTTTATAACAGAAGTAGTAAATTGATTGAAGTTATGTATATTAATTTGAATTAATTAATTTTGTGGACATAATTATAAAGTTTTAATAATAAATTTAATAGTGTATTGATTTAATGATTGGATTTTAATAAAATCTTATTAAATTATTTAAATTGAACGGAGGAATTTAAAGAGTTTTTATTTTTGGAATATAAATTTTGGAGTATTAATAATTGATAAAAGACGATGATTAAAGGTATATTAAATAGATTATGAATTACTTTGGAATTATTAGTTTGATTGTTTTTAATTTGAGGTGAATATGTTTAGGTTGCGAATAACGATTTGTATTTGATGTCGCTTGGCAATTGAGGGTAAAATTTTGTGGAGTGTGCTATAAATGGCTTGGAAGTATCGTGTACGGATTTACGACTCCACCCCTTTGATCAGAAGTTGCATTCTTTGTATCTCGTGATATATCGCCATTTATTTTCTTATAATCCTATTGGAATTCTTAAATAGAAATTTGATAATTGATACTTTGGTTATATTCAAAGAATTTAAACTAATTTCCTTCTATTAAAATTGGTACATATTCCATGATTTGTTCAATGAGACTCTTGTTAAATTTGATTTGTTCGCCTTGTCCCTTGTTTCGAATTCTCATATGATTTCACATAATTGTTTCTGTGAAATTCATACATTACTTTCATTTTGGAGTTGACACATTGGACTCAGATTTGTACTCTTTGAATTAGGTTATCATGTTTAATATTTATTTTAATAATTCTAGAGCGATATATGTTGCTACCTTCTTTTTTGAGACATTGTGACTATAATTTGATTTGGTTCAACATGTACATATAAACCCTTTTTGTTGGTATTATGTCGCATGTGTTGTGACATGGTATTTTGTTAGAATATACCGTAGGGTATACCATAGCTATAACCACCGTGGGGGTACCACAGCATGTGTCGTCTTCGCACGAGAGACACGACACTTTCCGTGGCGGTGTGATTAGTCCACTGCGTCTCGCTTTTGGGCTCCGGTAGGTAGTGGGCCATTTGGTGTTTTGTTGTGGAGGCGTATGGGTTAACCCTAGTTTTCTCGCTACTGGGATGTGTGATGTTGTGCCAAACACACCTATCCGATTTGCATACATTTGATTCACTATCAATGTGTGATTGTGTGATTTGCAGTGGTGTGGCATTATTTTGGTTGTCTGTGGCATTATTTTGACTTGCACAGTGTGGCAATGTGTATTTCGAGCTCATTCGGTATAAATAACTCCAATGCATTTGTTTCACCTTTATTTTATCGGATTAGTTTTGTTGGTTTCGTTCGATTCAAGTCATTGAGTTAGTTACTTTTGGCTCGTTATTTCTTTATTCTTTACCGGGTTTCAATCAATTACGTTGATTCGTATATATTCATTACGTTGATTCGTATATATTTCATTCAAATCTTTGGATATTATATTTTCGCTCAGATTTGCACTTGAGGCTTTTGTTCAAGATTTTGTCTCGCTTATTTTCATATATCGATTGTATATATTTTGTATATCAGATCCGTCATCGGGCAATTGGCTCATGTCAGTGTTTTTCTTCCCAAGAGTTTGGGGGTGATTCAGGGCTAGTGTGATGAGATTTTTGCCTTTGACCATTTAGGTTTATTCGAATTTTAAGTTTTGATTATTTTGACTCAGTTTGAGAATTGTACTTATTACTTTATTAATGAATCACCACTATTAATATTTTGAGGTTGTTAGTGTTCTGTTTATTTATTTTGAGGTTTGGTGTGCTTTGCACGTGACCTCCCTTTCCTTTTCGGGAAGGGGGTGTTACAGAGATGGTATCAGAGCTTAGGTTCTTTCTTGTAGAAAACCTATTTAGGTTTGGCCTGTGAGTTGTGGGTAAACCATTGGGTAGACGTAGGAGTTTGATTCGATTTTGTTCTTTGTTTGGTTGGTCTCTATTTGGACCAACTGCCGATTTCTTTTCGATTTGTAGTTAATTTGAAGAAAGTGGAATAATTTGTTAAGGTGATTGAGTAATGATATTAGTTAAGAATTTTGATTCAATCATTGAAGTGAATAAAGTTTTACTTTGTACAGATAAGAAGTAATCTTATACGGGATGCGATTATAATGTGAGTGTTTGTATCGACGAGTATTTAATTTTGGAAAATTATTTGTTAGACTTATTTTTTTATGACAATTATTATGATCGTTGAATTGAGGATTTGAT
Source organism: Panax ginseng (assembly GCA_020205605.1). Taxonomy (NCBI): domain Eukaryota; kingdom Viridiplantae; phylum Streptophyta; class Magnoliopsida; order Apiales; family Araliaceae; genus Panax; species Panax ginseng. The sequence continues at coordinate 47,852,430 of CM035141.1, forward strand.
TTTAATTAGGTTTTGATTTATATTAAGCTTGTGGATAATTTGAGGTTTGTGTATTGATGGCATACTATGATAAAATGAAAATTATTAAGTATATAGGATCTTTTATAAATTTGAGCCGTTGATATTTGAGGTAATTAGATTAATCATTTGGAGTTATTGATCAAATTTGTGGCTATTTTCTAGTAGTATATTGGAGTTATGTTCTATGAACTTTCTTTGTGATAGTATGGGGAGACATTGAAATTTATTGGATTAAGGTTTGCACTAAGAGAATGATTGATTTATTGAATGATTAGATATTAAGTGATGAATCTTTAAGAGATTTTGAAAGCTATAGTTTGCTTATTCAGATAGTAGGATGTATGATTTGGAGTTGTTATGGTGATGAAGAGATCTTAGTAGTAATATATTTTTGGTATTATAATATTTGAGAACTAATTTGATTTGAGGTTTTGATATTTTGAAATTCTTGAGGACTTAGTGAGAGTTGGTGATATAATTTAAGTTGTTTTGTTTATTTGATGCCTTTAGAGCTTTGTATGAATTTATGAAAAGTAAATAAAAATAATTTGTTAGATCTTTGTCATGTGTGAAATATAAACGTTTTACAAATTAAAAATAATTTTAAATATTTTGGGTACTCGAATCGTATTTAGATGAAGAGAAATTTTGTGATTTGGAATTATGTTCAAGAGTACGACGCTTTACAAGAATGAAAATCAAGAAAATTGACAAGGGGCCGCACCAACAAAGGGATCATGTGATTTAACGCCAAGAACCTTACCAAAGCTTGACACTTGGAGTGATTTAATCTTTTACGAGTACGTGGACAATTGTGTGGACTGACTTACCCGCGTTGATCGTTACAAATAGTGGCGCTACGTTGTAACTAAATTATTTTTTTTTGCTTATTTGAATTCCGAGGACGGAATTATTTTTAAGGGGTGAAAAATATAATAACCCATATTTTTTTTATTAATAATTAAATATTAATTGATTTTATCTTATACAGTTGTGTTTAAATTGAAAAATGTAAATGATTTTGTTTCCCTCTTTTCTTCTTTGTTTTGTTTGAAAAGTTAAATTCGTTTAGTAGATAATTAAACAACTGATTAAATTAAAAATGAGAAAGATAATTCCTTTTGTTAAGTCTTGTGGTAAAATTATTCGGAGCGAGAAGCTACTTGGGAGATAGAGAAGTCTATTCGAGCGGAGTATCCGCATCTCTTTGAAAAAATTTGGTGCGCTCCATTCTTTTGATTCTCGGATGGAATCCTTTTTTAGGGGTAGGTGATGTAATACCCGGTAAAAAAATAAAAATACAAATAAAATAATTAATTAATATTTAAATCCATTCTTTAATTGGGCTTTTCTTATGTCTGGGTCAAATTGTATTTAATTTGTGTGGACTATTATAAGTATGTGACTACATTAATTTGGGCTTTTATACTAATAGGGTCTAATTTATATTTGGGTAATATTAAAATCCTATTAAAATTAGGAGACACAATAAGATATATAAATAAGTAAAACCTAATCATACATGCACTACAAATCAGAAAGAAAAGAAGAAGAGGCAGCGGCGGCTGTAAAGGAAAAAGAGGAGAAAAATACTTTTACACTACAATTTGGAGAAGAGGAATCTATACCTTGTGATTTTTCTTTTTCTTTTTTCGGTAAGTTTTAATAGCAGTGATGGGAGTAGGGTATATATATTAGTATATATATAAGCTATTTGCTTGACAGGTATATGTATATATATATATATGTAAGGTACTGTTTTGTTTATAAAAAAAAAATTCGTTGTCATATGGTGCAGGGAAAAGCTGATGTCATGTATTAGGAATTTCATTATTTATATATATATAGAGAGAGAGAGAGTGACCACGTGATTGCAGATTGCCTGCAAGTGTGTTTTTTGTTTTTTTTATTATTATATATATATGTATATTTATATACTATGTTAATAAAGTTTTGGCCATGAAATTTTATAACAGAAGTAGTAAATTAATTAAAGTTATGTATATTAATTTGAATTAATTAATTTTGTGGACATAATTATAAAGTTTTAATAATAAATTTAATAGTGTATTGATTTAATGATTGGATTGTAATAAAATCTTATTAAATTATTTAAATTGAACGGAGGGAATTTAAAGAGTTTTTTATTTTTGGAATATAAATTTTGGAGTATTAATAATTGATAAAAGACGATGATTAAAGGTATATTAAATAGATTATGAATTACTTTGGAATTATTAGTTTGGATTGTTTTTAATTTGAGGTGAATATGTTTAGGTTGCGAATAACGATTTGTATTTGATGTCGTTGGCAATTGAGGATAAAATTTTGTGGAGTGTGCTATAAATGGCTTGGAAGTATCGGTACTTTGATTCCAGTACTCCACTCCTTTGATTGTAGTTGCATTCTTTGTATCTCGTGATATATCGTCATTTATTTTCTTATAATCCTATTGGAATTCTTAAATAGAAATTTGATAAATGATACTTTGGTTATATTCAGTAATTTAAACTAATTTCCTTCTATTAAAATTGGTACATATTCCATGATTTGTTCAATGAGACTCTTGTTAAATTTGATTTGTTCGTCTTGTCCCTCCTTGTTTCGATTTCATTATGATTTCACATAATTGTTTCTGTGAAATTCATACATTACTTTCATTTTGGAGTTGACACATTGGACTCAGTGATTTGTACTCTTTGAATTAGGTTATCATGTTTAATATTTATTTTAATAATTCTAGAGCGCGTACATGTTGCTACCTTCTTTTTTGAGACATTGTGACTATAATTTGATTTGGTTCAACATGTACATATAGAACCCTTTTTGTTGGTATTATGTCGCATGTGTTGTGACATGGTATTTTGTTAGAATATACCGTAGGGTATACCATAGCTATAACCACCGTGGGGGTACCAGTGCGACATGTCGCTTAACACGAGAGACATGACACTTTTCGTGGGCGGTGTGATTAGTCCACTGCGTCCGCTTTTGGCTCCGGAGGTAGTGGGCCATTTGGTGTTTTGTTGTGGGAGGCGTATGGGTTAACCCTAGTTTTCTGTTCTCGGATTTGTGATGTTGTGCCAAACACACCTATGCGATTTGCATACATTTGGATTCGCGGTCCAATGTGTGATTTGCCTGTGTGGCATTATTTTGGTTGCCTGTGGCATTATTTTGACTTGCCTGTGTGGCAATGTGTATTCTGAGCTCATTCGGTATAAAATAACTCGACCATTTGTTTTGAAATTTATTATTTTATTGGATTAGTTTTGTTGGTTTCTACTTCGATTCAAGTCATTGAGTTAGTTACTTGATTCGTTATTTATTTATTCTTTTATTGGTTTACGTCAATTACGTTGATTCGAGATATATTTCATTCAAATCTTTGGATATTATATTTTCGTTCAGATTTGCACTTGAGGCTTTGTTCGATATTTTGTCTCGATTATTTTCATATATCGATTGTATATCTTTTGTATATATCCGTGATCCGTCTTTGGCAATTGGCTCATCTTGTGTTTTTCTTCCCGGGGTTTGCGAGGGTGATTCAGGCTAGTGTGATGAGATTTTTGCCTTTGACCATTTAGGTTTATTCAATTTTAAGTTTTGATTATTTTGACTTCGTTTGAGAATTGTACTTATTACTTTATTAATGAATCACCACTATTAATATTTTGAGGTTGTTAGTGTTCATTTATTTATTTTGAGGTTTGGTGTGCTTTGACGTGACCTCCCTTTCCTTTTCGGGAAGGGGTGTTACAGAAGATGGTATCGAGCTTAGGTTCTTTCTTGTAGAAAACCTATTTAGGTTTGGCCTGTGAGTTGTGGGTAAACCATTGGGTAGACGTAGGAGTTTGATTCGATTTTGTTCTTTGTTTGGTTGGTCTCTATTTGGACCAACTGCCGATTTCTTTTCGATTTGTAGTTAATTTGAAGAAAGTGGAATAATTTGTTAAGGTGATTGAGTAATGATATTAGTTAAGAATTTTGATTCAATCATTGAAGTGAATAAAGTTTTACTTTGTACAGATAAGAAGTAATCTTATACGGGATGCGATTATAATGTGAGTGTTTGTATCGACGAGTATTTAATTTTGGAAAATTATTTGTTAGACTTATTTTTTTGTGACAATTATTATGATCGTTGAATTGAGGATTTGATTTTAATTAGGTTTTGATTTATATTAAGCTTGTGGATAATTTGAGGTTTGTGTATTGATGGCATACTATGATAAAATGAAAATTATTAAGTATATAGGATCTTTTATAAATTTGAGCCGTTGATATTTGAGGTAATTAGATTAATCATTTGGAGTTATTGATCAAATTTGTGGCTATTTTCTAGTAGTATATTGGAGTTATGTTCTATGAACTTTCTTTGTGATATTTCAGTATTTTGTCTCAGTTATTTTCGTATATCAGTTGTATATATTTTGTATATCTGATCCCGTCTTTGGGCAATTGGCTCATCTTTGTGTTTTTCTTCCCGGGTTTGCGAGGGGTGATTCGTACTAGTGTGATGAGATTTTTGCCTTTGACCATTTAGGTTTATTCGAATTTTAAGTTTTGATTATTTTGACTCAGTTTGAGAATTGTACTTATTACTTTATTAATGAATCACCACTATTAATATTTTGAGGTTGTTAGTGTTCTGTTTATTTATTTTGAGGTTTGTTGTGCTTTGCACGTGACCTCCCTTTCCTTTTCGGGAAGGGGGTGTTACAGTCATCATGTACGTGCTCGATGTCTTATTTAAACGAATCTTTCATTTATTTCTAATTTTTAGTCTTTCGTGGTTAAGTTTTTTGTTCTCACTAGTAGCTTTTAAGCCTTAGGTTAAGCTTGAGTTCATAAAGAATAAGGTTGAGATGAAATTGGGTTGAGCTTAGACCGTGCCTTGTACATTCTAAACCCATTTTAATTTTTATACAAAATTTCAAAACTATGAGACATGTATATTATGTGTATGAGCTATTAAAATATGAGTTTTTTTTAATAATAAAGAAGGTTAACATTCATTCTAATCATATGAAGTCCAATCTCAACATGTTGTTAGACTAATTAGGTATGAATGATATTAATATCTAATCAACCATAAGGAAATTGTAAGTTTGTCTTTGCTTTTAAAGGAGGTTTGGAACCTAAGTTGCCTTAATTTACAAAAATTTACACTAAAATCATATAAAGGAGGTTTGTTACTTTTCTTGGACATGTTCTTTGGGCAAAGTTAATCAAGTATCTTACAAGAGGATGAAACTAATAACTTCTTCCAACCTTTTAGCATTATTGAATATAATTGTGTTATATATATAAATATTTGGTCAAAATATAGACAATTTATAACTTCAATTATTGGGTATGATGTTGGATGACTTTACTAGGCTTAGTTTAAAAGAGGTAATATAATTTTTTTACAATTTCAGAAATATGTGCATATTTTTATATAGTTTAGGAAGCTTAGAAACCCGTTTGAGATTCACTTAGTAGGAGTGAATTTCAAATAGTCCCCGTTTTGGGACTGTTCTTGTATGTTTCGATCTCACTTAGGTCGGTGTTAACGACTTGAGCTACGTCTTTATATTTTTTGAATTTCCGGTCAGTATATATCTCTTGATGTTCTTCGGGTGCATATTTAGACTACGATGTGTTAGTCTATTTCGTGTACTTGAAGACCATGAGGAGGTGCTGCCGAAATTTCTGAAAAATATAAAGATGTGTTCAAGTTGTTGGCATCAGTGAGGCGACACATCCGGGAATGGGATAGAAGCCTGACCCGTTAGAGTGGGAGATGAAGTTAGGAAACGCATAAGCTTGCATATACATTAACTTGGAGACTTGATTGTGTTTGTCTAACTTTCCATATATATAGCAGACAATTGTCCGAGATGTCTGTTGATCAAAGTTGGATGGAACGTAGGGTAGCCACTAATAGGAGTGGGCTTAGCTCTGAGTATCGTAGTGGGGTTGAACAGTTTCTCAACTTTGCGTTTGAGCAAGTCAGCGGCGATGAGATCAGATGTCCTTGTAAGAGGTGTATGAATGAAGTGTGGAAGGAAATGAGTGATGTCATATGCGACTTATTTGTGTATGGGTTCAAGCAGGGTTATACGACATGGATCTATCATGGGGAAACCTGGTTGGATGAACATGAATGAGAACCGGAATTCGGAGGTGACGAAACCTTTGACTGTACTAACATAATAGTCGAAGCTGCTAGTTCATACTTCAAGTGGAATACAGACAGGGATGGCAGTAGCGTCGAGCAAGAGCCGAATGATGGGGCTTGTAAGACTCCAAATTTTATGAAATAAAAGTATTAAATTTTTCTTATAATTACTATTCAGTAAATGGTTAAATTGATAAAAGTTTAAAGTTAAGGGTGATATATGTAAATTTTTTCAAAATACGCAAGTGGTTATAAAATATTCATTGTTGTCGTGGAATATTCTTCCTGTCGGAGAATATTCATACGACGGCGCAGCCTTTTATGAGCCCCATAACGGAAAGCGATTGGATGAAGAAAACGACAAAAGGGAGTTTTTATAAATAACGGCGTAGTTGTTACCGTTAACACTGTTGGAATACCCGGTGGTTAAAATACAGTAATACGTGTTGTTGCACAGTAGCACACGGTATTGCACCAATTATTGATTCTTACATAAGAAGGCACTACTCAATAATTGTTACGATAATTCTTGCTCAATATTTTATTGATTCAATAATTCTTTGCGTTGATATTTTATATTCTTGTTGTTTTAATAATTGTCACTACAGTTATTTGTGGCGCCCCAAAATAGGTCCATTCCACCCAACCCATTCTCGAGTCGCCAAATACATGGTACGAAATAACTACAACTTTATTAATACATTTGTCGTGCAAAATACGACAACATATATCTTGTGAGTTTAAATACAATTATTGTCTTCTAGACAATATACATACCCAAATAAATCCCCATCATAATTATTGATACATCATTTTACAAAAATGGTGAGGACTACTAAACAACTCTCCCTAGAACTTTCATTCCATACCCCAGACTACATACTCGCTATATTCTCGCCTCCCGAGAAGAAAAATGGAACAAAAGGAAAAGGGTGAGCTCGACTAGCCCAAGAAAAGAATATTATGACTAAGATAATATACAACAAAATTATCGTTAGTCTTCAACAGGAAAAATCTAATAGAATACAATAGACCACAAGTTTTAAATCAATATTCGCAATGAAATAATAATTCATTAGAAGAGTTAAGTAGAGAATGCAAACTACTATCTTCTATGTATGAATTTTAAAGTTCATCGCCTATTTTTATCCCTCGTAACATCAATCAATATATATCTGGGATCAAATATTCATCCTTGCACTACGAGCCAAGGACATTCACCAAATTGGTCATGTTCATCTAAACACTGCTCATCTTTGCACTACGGGCCAAAGATATTCATCGAAATCATTCATCTTTTACACTACGGCCAAAGATATTCATCGAAATCATTCATCTTTGCACTACGGGCCAAAGATATTTATCGAAAATCATTCATCTTTGCACTACAAAGCCAAAGATATTCATCATAAATCATTCATCTTTGCACTACTGGACCAAAGATATTCAATAATATCATTATTTAAGATCGAGGATGATGAAAAATATTTTAAAAGCGAATCCAAAGGAAACAAAATGACAAGGATTAAGGATTAAGGATTAGATTTTTGTTTTATCCACGTCCAAAAATACCTCAAAAATAATCATAGTGGTGTAAAATTCAAGAATGATCAAAACATGGATACAATCAAAGCTAGTATCCATAATAGATATTTTGGACAAAAAGAAGAAATTTCATTTTTCTATTGAATAGTGCCGTATTCGTGAATAATTATCGATATCGTGAATAGTGCCGTATACGTGAATAGTAACTCCAGACACCAAAAGATAGAAATTTCACAAAAAACATCTTCACGCTTCGTGAATAATACTCGTGAATAGTAACTCGTGAATAGTAACTCATGAATAGTAACTCATGAATAGTAACTTATGAATAGTAATCCCGACATGAAAAAGTTCCAAATTTGATAAAAAATTCCAACCAATATTTCAGCATAATGATATTGAAGAAATAATATCATTTGAGAAGAAAATAACATCCCTTACCTCGAAAAGACAAGACTTCTAGTTGAAACAGGATATAGGCTATGACTTGAACTTTCACCCAGTATAGCAATACTCAAAGTATACTCAAAATACTCACAAGAATACGCTCGATAATATAGAGAGAAAACTTGATTTACGGTGTGATTTTCAATTCTAACCTAAGCACTATTTATAGGAAATTGCTTAGAACACCAAAAGAAAATTTAATATAATAATATATAAATATAAATTCTTACGCCCACTCTTTGAATTCTGAAAATCTGAATTCAAACCACATGCTAGACCCACTAATAACAAAAAAAACGTTTTTCATATTTTAAATATTTTAAACTTCCAAAAATCAATTATTTCGGAGCTTTGGAACTTCAATAATTCATAATAAATAGCCCTTTTATCAGAAAATTCGAATCTCGCGAGTTTTTATAGGAAATTCAATTCTCTACAACTTTACAGAAGAAAGTTTTTCCAAATTCCAAACAGAAATTGACCGAAATCCACAAATGGGCGATTTTACGCTATAATCAAATTTCAATTCGAATAAATGGGGTCCACCGACATGTTTAACATGTTTTAAACATTTTTGGTAACAAAAATACTCCTCCTCCACATATACTCATATATCCCACATTCATCGTAAAAATATCATCGTTAATATATTATTAAAATAATATATTTAAATGAATTATTTTATCAGAAAAAGATAAAATATTAATTTTCAACAATTGTCACTATAAAAATTTTCTCCGTCTATATCCACATAAAATCAATATTTTCCTCATCATATGAATCAATAATTAATTATTCACAAATAATATTACGAATCACAATATTGACAACTGTGCGCGGTTCGAGAAAGAGGGGCTTTCAATAAGAATTTCTCCTTCTTGGTAGCCGCAATTAGGTGACCAAACCTCTCCTTAGACGTAACTTTCTAGACATTGCCAATAATGTTATCTAATAATATTATTCGGATAATATGAATTATTGGTTCGATAATGAAAAATACTTGTGTAATGACAATTATTGAAACAACAAAGAATATAAAATATCAACGCAAAGAATTATTGAATCATTAAAATAAAATACCGAATAAAGAATTACCGTAACCATTATTGAGTAGTGCCTTCTTACGTAAGAATCAATAATTGGTGCAATACCGCAGTCTTCTTGTGCAATAACGCCAGACATTCGTGTTTTTAACCAATCGGTATTCCAACAAAGGTAAAATCCAGTAATAACTACGCCGTTATTTTTAAACAACTTATTCTTGTCGCTTTCTTCCTCCAATCGCTTTTAGTTATGGGGCCCACACATGGTCATTGGCTGGTCGCATTTAAATATTCTCAAGCGAGCATTTAATATTCCACGACCAAACGAATATTCTCCTAATAATAATAAAATATTTATGATTTTACCCATAACTAACCATATTAATCAAATCCACCCTTACTATTTCAAAATAATAAATAAAGGAAATTCCTTTTTATTTAAAAAAATTTCGGGGTCTTACAGTATTTTCAATTATCGAAGCAATAATTCATATTATCTGAATAATATTATTAGATAACATTATTGGCAATGTCTAGAAAGTTCATCCTAAGGAGAGGTTTGGTCACCTAATTGCTTGGCGCAAGATGAGGAGAAATCTTTATTGAAAGCCCCTCTTTCCTCGAACCGCCTCAGTTATCAATATTGTGATTCTCAGTAATATTATTTGTTAATAATTAATTATTAATTTATATGATAAGGAAAATATTCATTTTATGTGGATATAGATGGAGAAAATTTTAAAGTGACAATTGTTGAAAATCGATATTTTATCTTTTTTTTGATAAAATAATATTTTATTATATTATTATAATATAATAATGATGATATTTTACAATGAATGTGGGATATATGAGTATATGAGGAGGAAGAGTATTTTTATTGCATTAAATGATTAACACATGTTTTGTGTGTCGGTGGACCCCATTTCTTGACTGAAATTTGATTATAGCTTATAAAATCGTCCGTATGTGGATTTCGGTCAATTTCTGTTTGGAATTTGGAAAAGCTTTCTTCTGCAAAGTTGTAGAGAATTGAATTTCCTATAAAAATACGCGAGATTCGACTTTTCTGATAAAAGAACTATTTATTATGAATTATTGAAGTTCCGAAGCTCCGAAATAATTAATTTTTGAAGTTTTAAAATATTTTTTTAATAAAAATGTTTTTTATATGTTGTGAGCCTCATTAATCACATGTTATGTTGCTAAATTCAGATCTATGAAGGTTGGCATAGAAATTATAATAATTATATTAATATTATATTAAATTTTCTACTTTGGTGTTCTAAGCAATTTCCTATAAATAGAGTGCTTAGGTTAGAATTGAAAATCACACCAGAAACTGAAGTTTTCTCTCTATTTCTCTCTCTATATTATCGAGTGTATTCTTGTCAGTATTTTGATATCTTGAGTGTTGTTATACGGTGCAAGTTCGTTCAGCGTTATTCCAGTCAGAAGTACTGCTCTTTTGAGGTAGGAGATTATAAGGGATAGTAAGTGATTGTAAGGGATAGTAAGGGATTTTAAGGGATTGAAAGGGATGTTATTTTCTTCGTAAGTGATATTATTTCTTCAATATCATTATGTTGAAATATTGGTTTGAAATTTTTATCAAATTTAGAACTTTTTCATGTCGGGGTCACTATTCATGAGTTACTATTCACGAGTTACTATTCATGAGTTACTATTCATGAGTTACTATTCACAATTTACTATTCACGAGTTACTATTTATGACAAGTTACTATTCATGAGTTACTATTCACGAGTTACTATTCACAAATTACTATTCACGGGTACAATTCACTATAAAATTGGTTTCTTTTTCTAACCAAATTATAGTTGATTTATGAATATTACTCTGGAGATTAAAACTATATATTGATTATATTGATTTTATTATCATATATAACATTTTTATAACCCTGATGTTGAAATTCTCTTTCACTGGAATGTAAAGATGGGTAGATTATTGGTATGATCATGACTAGGGTTCTCTTTGGCCAGTAGTGAAAAGTTGAATTATGACTGGTATGATCATGACCATTGAATTTATAATTGAATATCTTTAGCTTAAGTGCAAAGGTGAATTGATCAACATGGTTATAATTATGGTTTATATAAATTCTGAAATTATTATGTATTTCTTTGAGATATGAATATCTTTGGCATGTAGTGCAAAGATGAACTATTGATGAATATCTTTGGCCCGTAGTGCAAAGATGAATTTATTAGTATGATTATGAACAGGAACTGTGATTTGGTATAACCGTGATCTTTGATGTTTCAGGTGATGAAAATTATCTTCGTCCTGGATGCGAAGAGAAATTTAGAACAACAATTACGATTATGAGTTATACATGTGATTGTGGACAGAAATTGTTGATTGATATTACAGGGATAAAACATTGTTGGTGGACTTTTAACATGGAGAAGATAATAGACTTTATGGTCTATTTGACTCTTCTAATGGATTGCTAGCTCCGCTCCAACTATGGTTGAAAAATTTTAACATCTACCATATGTTCTAAATCTCTGATTTGTTACTATTGAAGGCTATTGATAATTTATTTATCTTTAGTCATGATATTCTTTACTGAGCTAGTTGTGCTCACCATTTTGCTTCACAATTCCTTTCAGGTAATAAAAGTATAGCTGAGACAAGCGGGGGATAACAGGGGAATAGAACGGTGGTCATCATTTAGTAGTTATATTTGGTGAATCAACTAGGGTGAGGCGAACCCAACGTTGGAAGGGTATTTTGCCACTATCATACAAGATGTCTAATGACATACAACCTCGTGTCATCATAAGACAGGGTTGTGTTCATCCACTTGCTAAGTATTTTTACAAGCACTACCTATATAATCTTGATTTTTGTTTGGAGTATAATACCCAATTAGAGACAGTGGAGATAATGATATGTCAAGAGAAGACTCACCATTGGGAAAAATATGATAGTAATCTTCTCGTTTTTCTTTGGGGTCTATTGGGTCAACCAAGGATAATTCTGTGGCCATATGATATCTATCATAACCTGACAGCATGGCCTCCCATGTACGAAGGTTTCCTTGAGCACTTCCCAAAGATTTTAATTTCTAAAACAGTTTTTAACTATACCTTTATGTAAGGTGTCATTGTGACGTGCTATCTAAGGCTGGGATGAGAGTCACAGTTGGTATATATTTGTATTTAAACTCACAGTTTAAGTGTTGTTGTATTTTGCACGATAATTGTTGTAATAAAGTTGTAGTTGTTTTCTGTACCATGTATTTGGCGACTCAGAATGGGTTGGATGGAATGGACCTATTTTGGGGGCGTCACAGGGCTAAGGGTTTCTATGAGTTATTGCATGAAGCAGCGACGCCACTGTATGACGGGCATGAAAAGCACAACGTCTTATCTATCGTGACTAAGTTTTTACACTTCAAGAACGAGCATGACTATAGTGAGAGAGGTTTTAATGAACTATTAAGCATTGTGAAGGAGTGCTTACCTGCAGGAAATAGGTTACCGGAGTCGTACTATGATGTGAAGAAAATGGTCAAAAGGCACAATCTAGGGTATGAGAAGATTGATGCTTGTGAGAATGACTGTATGTTGTATTACAGTGATGTCAATAAAGAGAAGAGGTCATGTGATATTTGTGGTACAAGTAGATCATGTGAACAACGCAAGAAAAGAGAAAAGACGTCTTAGAAAAGATCTTACGTTACTTTCCGTTGCCACCGAGGCTTCAGCCGGTTGTTCATGTCAACACATACCGCCGAGGATATGAGGTGGTACTCTACACGGGACATAGTCGAAGGTCAACCGCCGCATCTATATGGGCTTGAGTGGAAAAATTTTGATAACAAGCACCCTCGTTTCTTTGAAGAGGTTCGCAATGTTAGGCTTGGACTTGCTACGGGTGGGTTTAATCTGTTTAACGGGGCCTTACACAAAGCCCTACTCAAATTGGCCGGTGATTATTGTGGTGTATAACCTCTCGCCTTCGATCGTGGTGGGCGTACACCACACGACGATCGTGGTGGGCGTGCTGGTAGTTTAGGCCGTGGAGGTAGTGCTGGTGATGATCAGGCCGGATCATCAGGTATAATTACTTGTTATGTCGTTATACATCTTATTGTTTTTAATTTTATATAATATTGACATTATATTCGTTTATATAAATATTGTTGTATTTCACTACATAGGTGATCGACGTAGGCCTCCGCGGGGACTAGCACATGGATTGCTAGGGAATCCCCCCCAGGCGCCGCTTATATGTCGTGTCGGGACTACTAGGTAATTTCATATTTAACATTATGTTTGTATGAATTATTTAGTTCTTATATATTCTTTGTAATTTGCAAATTTAATAATTTCAATTTTAGTATCCTTGACGCGACGCCAAGGCACGTTGCTTGGGATCATCCGCAACCGATTCTCCAGCCCGTGGATGAGGTGGGCGGATGTGGATGACCGCACACGTGGTCTGATTATTGTTGAGTTTAGGGTAAGAAGTCATTCATTCATATGTTAGTTTTAATTTGTGTTTTAGTCATTCATTTATTTACCGCTTTGCTTTATGTTGTCTACTAAGTAACTGCTGATATTCATATGTTGTACTGCAGAGATATTATCACTTCGAGGACGGGCAAGAAGCCCACGGTAGCATTGTTCTCGAGAAGTATCTCGAGATGAACTGGCACAAGTGGGTCTACGATTGGAAGAAGAAGGCCCAGACCAAGATTGCGGATGGACAGACACTTAGAGATGTCCGACCAGATTTCATTGGTGCTGCGATGTGGGAGAAGATGTGCCTTATTTGGGAGGGCGAGGCGTTCAAGAAGATGTCGGCACAGCGTACAGCTGCCCGACAGCAGAGTCGTCTCTCACACTGCACTTGGAGTCAGTCGTAAGACCTCTACAGAGAGAGACTCGAGGTGAGTCTAAAGCACCGACCTTCCTGCCTCGAGTTTTGGTGGCACGCTCACCAGAAGAAAGGTGTTGGTGGTTATATCTCACCTGAGGCAGAGCGCATTGCGGTAAATAATTTAATTATTTTATTTAGTATACATTTGATGACTTTGAAATTCTTTTGTATTTTTTTGTGTAATACTTGTTTTTCACCCATTTCTGTGTTTTTTCAGACACGGTTCGAGGACCTTTCTGTGGTCCGGAGCAGCCAGAGAGGTGACACTCAAGTGGCTGAGGATGAGCGTGAGGACGAGGAGATGGAGGACTGGCTGCAGGCTATAAGGGGGCCGAAGAAGGGTAGAGTTGTGGGCATTCCCCGTGTCCCAGCCTAAACTATAGTTCCTGCTGCGGAGATCTCGACGTCGCCCACCCACCGGAGGTAGTGGTGCAAGTGGATCAGGCACTGGCCCTTTATTATCTGACGACTTCTTCAGGTGGATCATAGAGGGGTGCATGGCGAGCAGTGTCGTACAGTAAAGCGCACCATCACGTGAGCGAGTCTACCAGCTTGCTCAGGAGGTTGTCCATGGCTCCGTAGATCCTACAGCTGCCGCTGATGACCTCATGGGTGTAGTCCGGGAGGAGGCCATCCGTGTATGTGCAGTTGTCTTGGCCAACATCTTTCCTCCACATATTCGACAGGTAAAACTTATTATTGATGTATTTTCTTATTTGTAATTATATTGCTTATATAAACCATCAAACAGCTTATATAAATGCCTAACAACTGGACCCCCCGTCGGGGCAGGCTATTTTAGCCTTGCACCCCCCACCGGGGCGGGGATCCTTGATCTTGGGCAGACACGCTCAGTAGTTAGGCACGCTGCCTTCTAACTCCCCAATACACATTTTTTTTGGTTTCTCTCATTCTCCCTCACCCAAACCACCCAGCCTCCATTACAAGACCACCTAGCCCACTACACACCACCCACGATCGACAACTCCTAGCAACTACTCTTACCCATTACCTAAATCAATTGCATCCACTTCCCCACACCATCAAGCACACGAATTCCTCTCCTCTATATAAACCCTACCACATACCTCCCATATTCATCTCCAAAAATACGAATTCATCAAGAAATTGGCCTACACCTAGAGAAATTGAGTGTAAGTTAATTTCTATTTAGTTTTCATCTTCTCTCAACGGATTTAGCAAAGAGGCAGCCTAGTTTGGGGGAAGAACGGACTGTGCACACCAAGTGTTTATGAAATTGAGTGAACCAAGTGTAAGGGGAAGGTAGTGTGTGATAGCAAGTTCTAACATACGAAATTCAATGGCTTCTCAACCGACATCCAAACACCAAAGGGGAGAGACTTCAAGATCTGCTCAACCGACACGAACATATGATCGACAAAAATTTATGAGTGTCGCCGCCACCGACTGGTATGACTACATGCTAACCAAAGCCCTTACGCCGGAGCGGGGATTGGCCCCCGAGGGAAATGATGGGGAAATGATGTCTCAAATCTATCAAAAGGGGTGGATCAAACTCACCGAAAATCTGGAACCCGCCGTTGTCAACATTGTCAAGGAGTTTTATGCGAACGCCGAAGATAAAGCCCCATTCAATGCGTTTGTGCGGGGTCCCGTTCAGTGATGATGCCATTAATTCATATTATCAGTTGTGGGTGCCACGACAGTGTCAGTATGCACAATTGAGGAATTTTGACCCTGACTACGAGGAGGTTATCACGAACATGACAAAGTCGGGAACATCTTGGATTAAAGGTCGCAAGGGAGGTATAGTGTTCCATAGCAAGGACCTTAGCCAGTATGGCAAAATATGGTACGCCTTCTTCTGCCCTAAATTGCTTCCGTCCCAACACACTTCGGACGTCACCAAAGAGAAGGCGTTGCTGTTATACGCAATTGTGCAAGATTTCATTATTGACGTCGGGGCTATTATCAGTTTCTCCATCCGCCGGTGTTTACGTGGAAATTTTTTGGGCGACTTGCCACACCCATCACTCATATGTGCGTTGTGTCGCAATGCAAGGGTGAGATGGTCCGATGATGAGCCTACTCAAATGCCGCTAGCTTTGCTTGATTCTAGAATAATAGCGCGGTATTTTGTATGGGCAGGAGGTGAGTCACATCCACGAGGTCTGGGCTTTATTTTTCCATCGACGTCGGAAGACGAAGTTGATGCAAAAGATACCTCAGAGGATGAGGATGAAGGTATGGGAGAGCAAGGAACTGAGCAGATACCGCAGACAGAGGCAATATCCAGTTCTCAGTTCCTTGAGTGCCAAAATTAAATGAATGCGCACAATAGGGCAGCACGTCGGAAAATACGGCGATTGGCAATGCGACAAGATCACATGTTTGATGCTATGAACGTATCTTTCGCCTCACTCAACACAACACTACAAAGCTTCAACCCGGCGGCTCATTATCCATATCAACAACCCGGACCACTGCCACGATTTCCACCAAGTGATTCTGGTGATGAAGAGCACCACCCACCTCCCCAGATTTAGGAGATTACAGGGAAGTCCTCATGCACTTAATTTTATTTTTATCCAATGAGGGCATTGTGTTACTTAAGTTTGGGGGATTTAATTGCTTATTTGAATGCATTTGTTATTTTTGTTTACATTCTAGTTTGCATAGTAGATTAGGTTTTCGTACAGTAGTCTAGGTTATTTATTTTTGATTTTGCATTGTTTTCATTTCTGTTATTATCATATAAAAAAAGTTAAATATTTTGTTTGCATATGTCCAACAGTGTTGCAGTTCATGTTATTTGTGGGCCAATGATGAGATTGAGAACAAGTTAACTAATACAGTATTGATTATTAGAATTGTGATACAATTTCTGTTATGAATCGACTCTTGAACTTGTTTGAAACTGTTATAAAAAGGTTAGCACTAATAACATCTTTGTTGACCGATCAGTTCCAATTAATACATAAATAGGTTCTAAAGGATAATGCTAGGGTAAATGAGAAAACGACAAGGATAGGCAGTAAGGCTAAAATTAGGCAAGAACCTAAGTTTGGGGGAGTATATGTGGGGTACATAAGCTAAAAAAAAAAGAAGAAAAAAAAGAGAAAAGAGTATACATTGTGACTAGTCTTGTTTCGGGGCCTTTGTTACTCGAAAGTACGCCCGAGGGGATTGTCTTTACACCTAGCGCCCTAAGGTCTTTTATGGTCTGGGAGTCGTTGGTCGAAAGCTCGCTAAGGGGTAACACTGTTAGCCTAATGGGATGAGACATTGTATAGTCACTTATGTATATTTATATAAAAAAATAATAATAAAACGGGAAAAGAGCAAAAAGCCCCCGTGAAAAAAAATGAAATAAACGAAGTATCAGTACCTTGCATGAACCATTGAATTTGGTATTGCGTAGTTCTAGTTTTAGTTGTAATATGCCTATTTTTGACATTTTTAAGTTTGCACTGTATGAGTCCTTCTAAGAAATTATTTATGTGTTGAATTGGAGTCCGTGTACGTTATCATAGATGTTGAACACACACACACACACACACACACACACTATATCAGTGATAATTGTTCAAGATTTGAGAATTAACATGAAAACGTGGATTGGTTTTGGTAATTCATATTGTAGGGTTTCTTGTTTTATCTGAGGCCGATGGGAATTTAGTTTCTACGATATTGTTGGATTCTAAGGCATTTAGATTTTATTTCTTTCATCGAATTCCATTGCATAGCATGTAGTTTGTTTTGTGCTCGAGGACTAGCACAATTTAAGTTTGGGGGATTTTGATAAGTGAATTTAATATACACGAATCGATGTTCATTTCAAGTTTAAATTCGTATTTATCTTCTTGTTTTGTGCTCGTTTTCACTCGTTTCAGGTTATTTTATGTGTAGGGTGGTCATGGATGCAAGTGGTGAAAAATAGCGGACTTTTGGAGCAAAGTTGGAAAAACGCATGAAGTCGCAAAATTCCTTTAGCAGTGGGCATGCCCTCCGGGGCGGGCCTTTTTAGGCTTGTACCCCCTGCCGGGGTGGGGGTATCGATTCCTGGAGTCTCCTAGTTAGCTTTGAACTCTGTTGGGACTTGGTTTGTGGTACTTTGATGAGGCGCCTTGACTCTACAAAGGCAGATTTTCGGCCAGAACATAGGGGATTATCGTGACGGTTGCAATTCTAGGGTACGTGAAGGGTGTTCATTATTCTTCTTCTCTTTAGTCATTTATTTTTAATTGAATGGATGTTTCCATTAGATTATTCAGTTTTCAATTCATTCGTTATGAACTAATTCGCTTGTTAGACTTGTGATGGATCCTTAGGTGAAACGATGATTCTATAACTTTGATTTCCAATTCAATAAAATATTTTTAGTTTATCTATGTTAATTCGAGCGTGAATTTATGAATTACTTGATCAACAATTCCTTGTGGATTTGAATAGAATCGATAGAGGATATTCAAATCTAGACCTAGTTAATATAGCATGTGTCATGAATTTTGTGAATAGCAGATTTTTGATTATTGTTAAGGTAGAGATATGCTTGACATCACATGTAATCGGATAGAGAACTTAAGCTTAAACTTTCTTTAATTTCAGTTCACATAGAGATATAGTGAGTTGGTTGATTTAGGTGTTTAACTTGTTTCTATCTTAATTGTGGATTTAAGTTAATATGGTATTAGTGCATCGAGGGGTGGCTAGTATTGCATTCGTGTTCTTAATTAATAAACTTGGATATTAAATTGAGTTGGAATAAAGTTTTGAAAATCAGAGTGAAGCTTAGGGTGAAATCATAAGTCTAATTCTCCATTAATTGTTTGAAATTTCGGATTTTGATATTAGTGATTGTTTTGTGATAGTTTATTTATTTATTAATTTAGTTTCTATAATTTTAAACCATTGAATTGAATAGTTTAATAGAATTAGGATTAATAGGAAATTGATAATTGTGAAGTTAAAATTCTTGCTAATTTTTCCTCGTGGGAACGATACTTTATTCACTACTATATTACTTGTTGACCACGTACACTTGCGTGTTTTGCGCGTATCGATTTTACCCAACAGTATGCAATCTAAGATGGAAGTCAAATTCTTAGAACTAAAACAGGAGAACATGTCGGTATCAGAATATGCTGCCAAATTCAACGTGTTGGCTAGATTTGCACCTCATCTGGTGGACACAAAGGCGAGAAAGGCGAGAAGATTCAAGAACGGACTGAAGCCGGGAATATTCAACAAGGTAGCAGTATTGCGGATCAATACGTTCGCGACTTTGATGGAGAAAGCATTAATTGCTGAAGGAGGGAGCGAAGCTGCGTCTCGATTTCATCAAGAGAAGAAGAAGAAGACAAATGATGGTGGAAGCAGTGGTGGTAGTAATCCGAATAAGAGGAAATGGAGCGAGAATACCCAGTCGGGTAATAAGACAGAAGATAATAGGAAAGGAAGGGAGCCATGTTCGAATTGTGGGAAGAACCATGCTGGAGTTTTTCTGAAGAAGAAGGGAGTTTGCTATAACTGCGGGCAAGAGGGGCAAATGTCACCAAATTGCCCCAATCCGAAGAAAATTCAAGGTTTCTTTGAATGCGGATCGACTGATCATTTGGTTCGAAACTGTCCTAAGAGAAATACGGAGAAGGAAAGTGGCAACAAGGGACCAAGTGGCAGAACCATGGCAATTTGAGGACTTGCACAACTAGGAAGACCAACAGCCCGTACATTCAACATGACGGCGCACGATGCAGTAGCTACTTAGGAGGTGGCACCAGGTAACGATTTCACTTAATACTTAAATTACGCGAGTAAAATTGAGTTAAATAATTACTGTGAATTTTTTTTCTTTTATAGATTCAAGTCACATGTTAGAATTTGAAATACAAATGAATATTGTGTTGATAAAAATAAATTAATGATACAACTTTAAAAGATTGTAGAGAATAAGAAAGCGGTGATTCCGAGGACGGAATCCTTTTAAGGAGGGGTGAATGTGATAACCCGGGATTTCGAATAATCAAAATTTTACGAATAAATTTTTTATATATTAATATTAATATTAATTATCAATTTTGTGACAAGTATTTGTGATATGAGTCTCAAGAAGGTCAATTTGTATATTGACTAATACATTTAGAGTAGAGTTGTGCTTAACCGTTTTAGAAACCCTAACCCTAATTTCTAGAAAGGGATTCGATAGAAAATATAATTAAAATATTTATATTAATGAGTACGCGTGTGTATTGTTTAGAATTTTTGATCAATGATTGATCAGGATAAGGTTTAAAAATTATAAACCCTAATAAGGGATTAGAAACCCTAATCTCAGGATTAGAAACCCTAACGTACCGTTAGAAACCTTAATCGAAAGCCAAAAAACCCTAATTTCATATTCGGGAATCCTAAAACCCTAATTACGAAACCCTAATCCTAATTGGCAAGCCTAGTGTGTGCATTAAACTTTAATATGATTAGAAAACCCTAATTATATTTTAGTTATCTTAATTTCTATTTTACAAACCCTAATTGTAATTTAGAAATTTTAATTTTTCTAATTAAAACCCTAATTTCATATTCAAGATTTCTAAACCCTAATTAGGCAACCCTAATCCTAATTGGAAGGCATAATATATTTATTAAACGTCGATATGATTAAGAAAACCTAATTTAATTAGGAAACCCTAATTTTAGTTTCAAAATTTTAATTTTCTAAATTAAAACACTAATTTAGAAAATCCTAGAAAGTTAGTGATTTAAAACCTAAGGATTAGAACCTTAGGGTTAAACCCTAAGGGTTTATGCAAACACTACTACAAAACAGTAAATAGACAACGCAGAAAAAACGTTGTGGTTTCAGTCAAAAAAACGTCGTGGTTAAGAGTGTTATCTATTTGATACCCTTACACAACGTTTTTAAAACGTTGTAGTTAAGCACAATACACAACGTTTTTTAAGAAAAAAATGTTATAGATTTATTTTTCAAAAATTAGCAGATGCTTAAAAACATTGTAGAAAGTATGATTCCACAATATTTTTTGAATAAAAATGTTATTATTTAGTATATCAGACAACATTTAAGCACATTTACACAACGTTTTTAAAATATTGTAGATTAAAAAAAAAGAAAAAAAATTATAATTCACCTACATTACCAATGCACCTGCAATATACTAATGTCATGATATATAGCTAAAAGGTCTAAATTCTCATTTAAATTTAAAGCCAAAATGTATCAACCATTCAAAATACATCCCAATAATACCATTTGTTTACAGTTTCAAATTACTACATCCACAAAATCTATACCAAACTATCCATAAGCCTTTGAAGTCAGATATCGCAAAGAACAGAATGCAGTTATACTCAAAGTTCAAACTAAAATATAGCCACACCTAACTAATAAAGCAGAAATAGGAAAGAGAAATACTCAAAGTTCAAGCTAATTTTTGTGCCATTTTCTTTTGCTGATTTTAAGCAGTCCCAACCTGGATGCCATCAATGTATACTTCAACAGTTGCTAAATTGCCACTTCGAGTAGCTTTGTACTCCAAGCCTTCAGCTTGTTGTTGACACCTTTCTTGCAGTTCCCACACTGGATGCATAGGGAGTGTTTCTGGAGTGACCATCGGATCAAATAAAGGTTGGAAGACCTGTTATTGTAAAAAAAAAATCGATAAATGAACCTTTAAGTCAGGAAATCACAACTCGTCCCCAAAAGTATAAGATCAGTGGATTCTATAGAAACCAACCTGCCAAACAACACCAGTATCACGTCCACTATCTAAGAAAATGGAACCAGCAATTGATTCAATAATGTCACCTAGACCTTTTGGTGCTTTGTAATTCAGCACATCAGATTCCATTTGCAAGACTTGTAGTAATTAATTTTATCAATGGAGGTTAAAAAACATAAACTGTACAAGAGCATCTAGTATTGGCAAGTTTAAGAAGGGGAGTGAACAAAACCATCGTAATTAACTTCTCCATCGTAGTAACATGCTGCAACCCATCGTCTGATACATTTGAACCATACATGCTTATAGGGAGTTAGAGATTGGTGGTGTCATAGACATTCACAAGTATGGTTTGTTTGCTTGCAAGCTGTTGAAGTAATTAACTTCTCCACAAGTGATTCAATATCAAAAACCCCACCAAGGTACCTGATTGACAGCAGTTACAAACATGATATGGTTTCTTAGTCTGTTTGAACTTGCAACTAATTCAATCTGCATGCAGAAAACTTATAGTTACGGGCATCATTTAGGGGTGGCTCATTTATCATCTTATGAATAATAATTAACAGTTTTGTTCATGCACTATAAACTGAAATAACTGTACTTGCCTTACCTTGGCGCATAATAGAGCATTTTGTTTTGGTAGGATAGGTTCATACATAGGACCTTAAGCCTGGGGTTTTGGTCAGCATTTTTTTCTCATTTTAAATTGATTGCAATTTGAGAGTACCACTAGGTGCATGCAAAAAACTGCAATATATGGTCAACAACATATCAATAAGGCAAGTAACATACATTATCAATAAAACTCAACGTTATTAAGTCGTGGATTGAAAAAGCAAGTAGAGGGCATCTGTAGCAGATGACTGAACCACCAGTATAACTAAGTTTCCTATATGAAACTTGGTGGAAATTGAAGTGAGAATACAAACCTTAATTACTTCATGTGATGCAATTCCACCAATGAAGGCAGCAACAGCGTGGACCTCTGCAGCACCATATCTGCACATCTCATTGATAAGGTCCTCTATCAAAGTTGATGCATTGCAACTCAAGTCGCTGAGTAAGCTAACAGGTGAAGTAGGTGAAAGTGAGAAACATGAATACTAGGTAGAGAAAAAATTTGGCTGCGCCATTAAAAAACCGGAAATTAGTAAAAATCAATATTCATTTTTTTTTCATATGGCAGAGCATTAACATGCATAAGATTTCCTTTTCTATTTATTATCCTTCCAATTTTTTACTTTTACTATGATGGGGTATTGAAAGCTATATAGAACAGAGAAATAATTCAATAAGAACATTAAAAAATAATTATCACAAGGATTCCTAGGAGTATATAAAACATAAAATATTATCAAAAACATTCCTCATGAACATGGTAGAGAGGAAAAAAATATATATGAAATACCATATGTTAATAAATGACAAGACTGTCCGACTATAGATAATGCAAAGTGAAACAAGTCCCATGATATTTTGATTGCATATTAGTGATCAATACACCAAAGAATAATGAAACAAATTGTCATAAGATTCTGACTTTTCCAAGTGAACACTTCGTCATAAGAAGCAGACTTATGCAATCACAAGTAGACAAATTGAAGACACTGATATTTCAATCAAACACGCTATATAAAAGAAGTCTCAAGAAAAACAGAAAGGAAATAGATAAGTTTAATTGAATATTTGGTGACTTAAATCTTCTACATGATTAACAATGTGAGCATGAGTTGGCCATAAAATATTTAGAAAAAGAGAACTGACCAATCACATTAAACATCAAAAAAGTTTTATCCTTTCATATGCATTAGTATGACCAGTCTAGCCAACATCTTTTCCACAATATTGGACCCTGACATGAAATAACTGTACGAACCTTAATCAAACTAAATTATATACAAGACTAGAGTAATAGAAATCAGTGGATGTGGTAATGATATATAGACTTAAAGAATAAAAAATGTGCCTAGTGGTTTAGAGCATTCACCTGAAGCAAAAATGTGAGCTTTGAATCCCGGTAAGGAACGTGGAGTGATTTTCCATTAGATATATTCACAAGGTTCATAATCACAAGTCTACATTTCAAACCAATTTAGTTAGATGTCATTTATTGGAAAATCAAATAGAATAAGTTTAATTTTACAAAGTTACTGCAGAACTTCTTAATTTCAACTTTGCTAAATTGAGGATGCAAAGTGGAAATAACAAACCCCAAAGTCGAAAGGGACTTGTTGATGTTGGTAGCTTCGTTTAGGCGTTCACCTTCAGCACCAGAACTCTTCTGCCTGTGATAAAAAAAAATATCATAATAATAAAATATCTATGGGTATTGATTTTGGATCATTCAAAACAAAAAAAAATCAAAACTCCACATCTCTGTCAAAAATACTATTTTACCTTTCAGAGCCTGCTAAATCAACAAGATTAAGCCGAGCAAACCGATGATGAGTCACTCCTTGAGATTCCCACTAAAAACAAACACTTGGTCAGGTATAAAAAAAGTGAAGAAATAAAAGAAGAATTATTAGGGCTCATTTCACAATCATAAATGAATGGGGGACAAATTTTAGTAAACAAAGGAGATAACAGATAGCTACTCACCTTACTTTCTATGATGCATGTAAACACACTATGAGACCGACTACTAGCACGATTCATATTTGTGGCAGCTACCTTTCTATTTGCAGCACCCTGGAATATTATAAATGATGGACATTCAGCAACCAAAAAATGACAGAATGAAGGGTGGGGGAGA
Organism: Panax ginseng; assembly: GCA_020205605.1. Classification (NCBI taxonomy): domain Eukaryota; kingdom Viridiplantae; phylum Streptophyta; class Magnoliopsida; order Apiales; family Araliaceae; genus Panax; species Panax ginseng. Next base: position 47,877,051 of record CM035141.1, read on the forward strand.
TGTAACGATTATTGTAGACATTTTGATTTGTTTTGCTCATCTCTTACAGCCAAAGAACTAATGTTTGCTAATTTCTGCCTGCAATCCTATTTGACTTAAGATTTCTTCTTTTTTTAGGGGAGGGAGGGGGGGATCTAGATAGGTTTATGATGAATATGTACTGTATTAGCCTGGTTTAAATTTCAATTTACTTTCCAAATTAAAAGAAGACCAGTGACATGCAAAAAAAATATTTTTGAAAAAGAAAACAAATACTAGGATAAAGATAAATCAATAAGAAACTCACACCTAGACATGATCATTAAATGCCAAATATATTCTTACAAAACCTGTTTATCAGGATTTGCAACTGGAGCTCTGTTTTCTGCAGGAACATAGAACATGGTTTCAGCTAACACGCCACATTCCCCACCTGAATCTATAGTATCATAGAAGGATCCTGTCCCAGGCCAGTCACGCTCATGATTACCACTGCAGAAAATATGAAAGCCGAACTACTCTAATTTTCTGAGTCTTTCTCTAGATCTACACTGATTCGGACCCGAACTCAGCCTCACGCAAGCATTCATATATAAAAAATAAGCCAAATACAGATCAATGAAACCCTAACTGGAGGTAAATATACTGACTGAGATCACCGTCGCACTTGGCGGAGCTGCAATCGGAGTAACGAGATGCGACGTCCTTGAACTTAGCCTTGCCAGAAACAATGTCTTCATGAAGGGATTTGAGCTGAGAGACGGTAGTTTCTCTAGTGGTGTTGCTAATAACTCAACCTTCTGCATCCTTCCAGGAAACCTTACGTCGAGAACCTTGGTGCTTTACGAGAATGTGAGAAGCCCTAACTTTGTCCTATTCGGCTGATGATGATCATAAAAGCCCTAGATTTATCCAAATTTCTCAAACCAAAACCTCAAATTCTATGCTTGAAACCTGTGAAACAAACCGAATTCAAGCTCCTCAACGATTCTGAAGCTTCAAAAATGGCGAGATTTTGAGTAGAAATGGAAGGGAAAAAGAGAGAGGAACTACCAACACCGCAGCGAGAAAGTACAGAACCTTGTTTTAATTTCAAATTTTAGCTTCCGTGTTTTTTAGATAGACAACGTTTTAAAAAAAAAAAAACGTTATCTATTTAAAATAAAAAAAATACTCTTTTAAATAGATAACGTTTTTACATATATATCTACAATATTTTGTTTTAAAATGTTGTGGAAAAAATACCACAATATTTTTATAAAAAACGTTGTCTTTTAATTGTTGTCTATTTACTATTTTGTAGTAGTGAAATATCTAGTATGCCATAAAATTTATTTTACAAATGACCAAAATGTGCTTTTAAGTATATTTTATTATGTATCTTGCAAATCTAGCAAATGTTGGGGTTGGTAACCTACTACATTGACTTGGTGATCAAAAAATCGAGCAAGTATGCCAGCAACATCAGATCTAGCATCAAAACAAGTAATATATATATAGATTAAGAGAGAGAAATTGTACAAACTTTGCCATTTTGCTCTCTTGCTCTCACCAACTCCTTCTCCCATTCAAGTTCCGAAAATTATAAGTATATCAGTCCTAGAATCAGCCCTAGATCAACCAATATTAGATAAGGAGATCTAAGATCAAAGATTTAGTAAGAAGGTATAAACCCTAAAACCTAATTTGATCTTGTATGCTTAGATAAATTTTGTATTTTTGTGTTTAGAATCTTGCTAATGGATGTTTTATGAAGATCTATGATGATCTATCATGAATCCATAGCATCAAAGTGCCTTAAAATGATGATTTTTCAAAACTGTTCTTGAGCTCGAAAAGTGGTCTGACAACCTAATGTCAGTGACCACAGATCCTTGCTCGTTTATGATTTTTGTTGTTTTAAAGTTGTTATGTGTAGCTGGGTATGAGGTCGTTATTCTACAAAAGAAATAACAGTTATTTGATGTCTAGATCGAGAGTTATTAAAGGTCAAAACTCGTTAACTGACGTTGACCAAAGCTTTCTGGGTAACCCAGAAAGTGTGAATAAACGTCTGACAACTTTTTCTAATGCTTTGATTTGTCAGGTGTTATGTTGTTTGTTATTGTTGTTGTAATGAAACTGTAGCCTGTTGTCTGGACTATAGCTAAATGCCTTTAGATACCTTAAAACGTCAACCAATCAAACATAACAGGTGGTCAAAGTAGTCCACCCGAACTGATTTTACCTTTATGGAAAACCCTAGAAATTTGATGAACAAACTTTCTGACATGTTTTGACCGAGGCATATCTTGTGGATATGATGTTGTAAAACGGTGATGTTGCTTTAGTGTTGTTCCTTGTCATGTATACTACGAGTATGAACCAAGAAACCACTTAAGATATTACTAGAACACGATATTAATCAAGCCCCAAAATAGACCCTCGAAGCTGCTGGGTTTCTGGGTTACCTAGAAAACCCAGATTCGGTCTGATAGAAGGTTTGGGAGATTAGATCTTCGTGTTGTTTGGTTGTATGATCACGATGTAGGTTGGATATTGTAGTGTGTCATAAGAACTACACGACCACATTTCAAGCTAGCCCAGAACATTATTACACTGAGAATCAAAGGCGGTCAAACTTGACCCCTTGAGCACTGTCTGTCAGTTATCTTGAGGCTCAAGAACACCAACAGCGACGGTTACTATCGCTAAAGGCCTTTAGCGACGGTTTTATTTATTTTATTTTCTGAATATTCCAGAAATTATTTAAAAATAGAAATAAATTAAAAAATTACCAAAAATGGTTTTAAAAATCATTTTAAATTCTGAAAAATAATTTTTGACCAATTAGAATATTTTTCTTTAATATTTATAATTATTTAAATATTAAAGGTATTTAATTTATCTAATTAGTGTATTAAATAAATTAGAGAAAATTGATTTAATATTATGAAAAATCATTTTAAATAAGAATAATGTATTTAAAAATATTTTGTGTTAAAAAATACAACTTTTAATATTTTAGAGAATTTTCATTAATAAATTAATATTAATGATATTAGATTTATTTAATTATTAAATTAAATAAATTAGTTAAAAATGATTTTATTAATTTAAAATCATTTTAAATAAGAATAAAGTATTAGAAAATATTTTGAATTATAAAATATAATTTTCAATATTTTGGAGAATTCTCATTAATAAATTAATATTAATGATATTAGATTTATATAATTATTATATTAAATAAATGAATTAAAAATTGTTTTATTGATTTAAAAATTATTTAAAAAGATAAAAATATTTTAAAAACATTTTAAGTTATAATTAATGACTTTTAATATTTTGATAATAATTTCATAAATATTTAAATATTAATGGTGATGGTTTAAAATGATTTTAATTAATTTAAAAATCATTTAAGTAGAATATTAATGATTTAAAAATATTTTAAGTTATTAATAATAACTTTAATATTTTGACAAGTATGCTATTAATATTTTTATATTATTAAATATTAATAATAATAAGATTATTTGATAATTAAATCATTTAAAAATGATTTAAGTGTTTGAAAAATTATTATAAATTATAATAATTGTTTATAAATTATTAAAAGCTTCCGAAAATTATTATAAACGATATTTGACTTATCTAAATATAATATTGAAGCTTAGAGACCAAAATTAATTGACAAGCAATGTGTTAACTGTCGGATAGGGTGATCAAAACACCAAGATGAGACCGAAGTCCAACCAGGTCGAACTAGTTAGACTTGATAAGTGTTTATATAGGTTATAAACACTAATGTGGCTATGTGGTAATGTGCCTAGGAGAAGTTTGACTGTGCATTACAGTGTTACGTGTTATGAATTCTTGTGCTAATTGTGAGACCGATATTATTGGTTATAAGTCTTTCAAATGCAAATAAGTTTATTGTGTAGCTATAATCAACGCGGAAGACAAGTTTCCTTACTCAACCTTGAGTTATATTCATTCAATTATTATAGTGGTTAATTATTTCTAATTATACCACGTCCAAGAATTTATTGTTGATTATTCGCAGTTAGTGCATGTTTAATAATTCAAATTGAATACTGATTCGAAAAATATACATTTGTAGAATAACTGTTGTTTGATATTCATATTCGTAGAAGATAGAATTGACAGTACAGATAATTCCTGTTTATTGTCAAATTATGTTGAGAAATGTCTTAGCTAATTATTCTGGCTAGACAAACATTTGTTAGAACTTGATAGGTTCGAGAAGAGAAGAGAACAGAATTTAAATTATTATTGATAGATCAATGCCAGTTGTATCAGCTAGATTGAAAAAGAAAACTTGATAGGTTTAAGAAGAGAAGAGAAGATACGTGATTAGATATTGAAATCATTGAATTTCGTTGCTAAATCAAATCTTGATTCTGAGACTGAGAAGAACAACCTTTTATATAAAGGGAACATTTTTAGTCGTATATTCGACCATTGCGCGCGACTTAAGTATTATGCATAATATAGGGTACATGGAGTTGGCCGACTCTAAGTACTTGCAGAGAGGTATGATTTAATCTTTATGGTTATCTGATACACCTGCGTATATGTCAAAGTAAAACTTTAATATATACCCGAGAAGAAAAGTTCCAGATCCAACGGATCGCTCAACATAAATCTGGAAAACATTCCACTTTGCTATTTCGTAGAATTAATTCTAGATTATTCATTTGAATATCGTAGAAAACCTTGAAAGCGTTGTACTCTTTCATATTCAGATTATTGTTGTATAGAATGTGAGAAGACTTGTTATTTATGCATATACATTTACTGTATGTCTTAACTTGCGGGGCAAACTTGTTACTCACCCTTGCTAAATAAAACTTTTCAGCTAAGGACGAAGTTGCAGAAGGTGCTGCGAAGAAGAACAAAGGAAAAGGCATAGTGACAAATTAGTTATGATGAACAATATTATTATTATGTTGTATTGTATTGTAAACCCTTTTTGTATATCTAAGGGGTATTTCTGTAATGTTAAGGTTAGTGAACCTGGGACTTATGTATTAACAACATATGTTAATGAGTTATGTATTCCTATTATAATTTGAATGGGTAGTTAGATGGTATTATATTGTGGATCATGAACACCAAACTCGGGGGTCAGGTAACCCGGATTTGGGGGTGTCACATAAATAGTCGTGCTATGTGTTATGATATATTATTCTGATCAAAAGAATAATCTTGTGAATGATAGGTTTCAGTATAAAAGATTTATCTAAGTTGCATTATTGTAAGCAGCACCTCAGGAAAGTTTCTTAAACTTACTCCAATTATTATTGAGCAAGTATCTGAACTATTCTTTACATTGTGCAAGTATCCTAACTTTGCATTTCCTTTATGCAATGGACATGAGTAAGAAAGTTTCAGAATCATATTATTGTGCCAGATTATTAACTCTATTGTTATTGATTATGTATCCAATCTTTGTATTCAAACAAGTTCTTACATTATCTGATCATTGTATTATTGTATAATTAAGATATTTATTCTGTTCGTTAATTCCTATATATGGTTAGACAAGTGTCCCCTCTTAGATAACCATTGTATTTAATCACATGTTGATACATACTTATTGATTTCGAGTATGTATACATTGACTTAAAAGATGTCTAAGCTATTTGATTTGGCTAGACATAAACTTAAAAATAATGTTGAGCAAGATAGAACTTTATTGTATCCAACCAGATTGTTTTGGTTTGGATTCCCGACTAAGTATGAAAATCCCGAACATTGGAAAACTTTTGTACACCTAAGGTGGATAGTGTGAACGATAATATCGTTCTTGCATGTAGTATTGATCAATATATGGCATAACGAGCTGATCACCCCCCCCCCCCCACCCCGTGCCCGTAAGTTATGACGGTTTACAGATGAAGTTCTGTTTAACCTTTTCGAAAATAGAAAACAATGTTCATAGTCTGTTGACTGATCTCCAGTTATAGTCAGTACGTAGTTTCAAAAAATTTATATAGAAGTGATATGTTGTTATTATTGGTTCAGCTTACTTCACAACCATTGATTCGTTGTAAAAGTGTCATTCAAAGAAAACATTTAATTCTTTCAGCTAATATATATTGTTGTTATTACTTGCTAGGCAATCAAATTCTCATTCTTTCTTTAAATTTAAATGCTTTCAGCTAAATATTATCAACCAGAAGGTTCAGGCAAGAACAATGGAAAAAGGAAAGATGTTCGAATGAGTTTTATAACATTCTAGTAATAGTTAAAGTTTATTAAGACAATGATATTTATTATCTATGATGTAATGAATGTTTAAAGGTCGCGTACCTGGGATTTAGACTTTGATATATGTAAATTAGTTTGATATTTATATTATTGTTATTATTATTAGTATTAGTCGCTCATAGAAATAGTATCGTGAAACACCGAGTTCAGGTTTCAAGTACCTGAATTTGGGGGCGTCACAGGTTGGTATCAAAGCTTTAGGGTTAGAAACCTTAGGTGGGATAAGACCTTAGGCTATAACCTTAGAACAGAGGGAAACATTAAAAATACAAGTAAATCATATAGAGTTTAAAAGGAGATGAATTGAATAAATTCATCGTTAAACAAAATAAAAGAAACTTTTATAAAACTATTGTTTGTTGTGTGTATATACTATTTACTTATCAAGATAAGTTGTGTATAGATGTCAGGTGGAAAAGAATTAGGATACCCTCTGATCGTAAAGAAGGAGCCGATATCAAAGCCAAAAGCTAAAATAGAGGCTCATAGTGCAGACAACCTTGATGAGGTGGTGGTATTGGAAAACATAGTACCCGATCCAGAAATGGTGGAACTGAAAGATAGTGATTCAGGCACTAAAGTTAGAGCTGATCAAGTATCAACGGAAGTACAGAATCTGAAGAACAAGGTTTCTTCTCTAGAAAAGTTATGGGAAATAGAAAAACTACTAAATAGCCAATTGCGAAAAGCATTAATAGAAACAATGGAAGAAAAAGATAAGCTTAAAATTCAAATTGATCAAATGGGAGCCGGAAGCAACAAATTGTGTGCAGCTCCGAGCAAGAATGGGAAAAGAAAGATGAAAGACCGTGACGTAGGAAATAAGTAGGATTAGTAGTTGATTATGTATGTTTGATAATGTACGGGTGTAATGTAATATTCTCAAACTTTGTATAAGTCATTACAGTAATTCCCGACTTTTGTGGTCACAAAGGGATAGCAGTATGTGCTATATTATGTAAGGTACTTTGAATTAATGAATACGAATCTATGTTTCATTAATGGAATAAGTTTTGTATTAAACTTCGTGTTACATGTTAAACTTATATAATAAGGTTTAGAAGGTAAGTTAAATTTATGATTTTATGTAATCAGATAATGCCGCCAAGACGTCGAACATGAAATCAAAGGGCAGAAGAATCTGTCAACAACACTGAGGGACAACAGCAAGACCCAATGAAAAACTTTGCAAACATGGTAGCTTAGGCTATGCAGCAGGGAATACCATCCGCAAGGAATCGACCAGACAATCGCTTGGCAAATTTTAAGGACTTCAAGGTAGTAGGACCACCAGAATTCAGGGGAATAGCTGACCCTATAGAAGCCCAGACATGGGTTAACGAGATAGAAAATGCGTTCGTAGTTGCTAGGATAGATGAGGGCCAAAAGACCTCTTTTGCCACCTATATGATAAAAGGGGAGGCGAACTTTTGGTGGGAAGCAAATCAAGCGAGGGCAGGAGAAGGAATAGTTACTTGGATTAGGTTTAAGACTTTGTTTTTCAAAAACTACCTCTCAGCTAGCATGCAGGCTAGGATGGAGGTGAAATTTCTGGAGTTGAAGCAGGATAACATGACTGTTGCAGAGTATGCCGCAAAGTTTAATGAGTTGGCTAGGTTCGCTCCGCATGAAGTTGATACAGAGACTAGGAAGGCAAGAAGGTTCGAGCTGGGATTAAAACCCTGGCTCAACAACAAGGTGGCGGTGCTGCAGATCAATACGTTTGTGGCACTCATGGAAAGGTTATCATAGCTGAGGAGGGGAGTGAGTCCCTAAGCCTCTACAACAAGGAGAAGAGGAACATAGGCAGGGCTGTAGGAGTTGTGAAGGTGGAAAGTAATAGTGGGAATAGGGGTGGAAAAAGAAAGGAGAATTATTTTGAGAATGTTCAGGTGAAACAGGAAGGTGTGAAGAAGAATGTAGTTCAGTGTGGGAAATGTTGGAAGAATCACTCTGGTAAGTGTCTGAAGGGTAAGTTGGTATGCTACAAGTGCGGGCAGGAGGGCCATATTTCTACCAACTGCCCCAACCCAAAGATGAACAATGGGTGTTTTCTGTATGGGTCTATGGAACATAAGGTGAGGGATTGTCCAAAGAGGAAAACGGAGGCAGGGAGTGTAACCACGGGGAAAAGTAGCGGGACTATGGTAATCACAGGACCGACTTCAACCAACAAAAAAATCGCACGAGTCTTCAATATGACGGTCCAGGATACTGTGGCAGCTGGGAATGGAACTCCAGGTATTATTTGAATAACTTTAATTTTCATATATATATGATTTTCCTATATATAGCAAATTAGGAAGTTATAAAGAAATTTTGAAGGAGAAATTTGAGTTCTGTTAGAAATCAAACTTCCGTTTAATCAGATAGACAAGCTTTATATGAATATTTAAAGATTTGTTCGATCAATATATTATGATCGAGATCTATTGGCAATGATTCCATAGGCTATGTACCGTTGTATGTATGAGTTTTAAAACAGCGATTCCAGGGACGGAATCTTTATAAGAGAGGGTGAATGTAATAACCCGATATTTTCTATGTAAATAAATAAGAAATTTTGCACATAAATTTTTTTTAAAGATGGGAATATGTGCTATGAAATGTGTATGTATATATGTGATAAATAAAATTTATTTATTACATGAATAATTTCAAATAATTTTATTTTAGAATTATTGATCATTATAAAGTATATACTTATAATAATTAATAGTAGAGATGTCTTTATTATTTATTTTCTATGAAAATATGATTTTTATATTATTTAAATAATATATGAAATGATTATAGAATTATTATAATAACTATCTTATTTTATTATATGAATTTTAGTTCAGATTATTAAGTTAATAATTTTAACTTAATTAATAATGTTATATATGAAAGATAATCAGATATAGAATCCAAACCCTAATTTTGGATTTTGAGTAATGAATGAGAATAATAATATTATATTAGTATAGTATTATTTTTCAGCGTTATAAATATATACTGTATATAGTGTTAATGGTTAGTCAATTATGGTGTATCATACCAAACCCTAATACTACTGTCATAAACCATAATTGGAAACTCAAAACTGGAATTTAAGATCGGTCAGGAATAAAGTTATATGAATTAAGTAGCGTATTATAGAATTTCTGTTAATTAGGAAAACCCCTAATTAATATTTGAAAAGCCTAATTTAAAATTAGAAACCCTAATTTGCTAATTAGGAACCCTAATTGCTAAAATTAGAAACCCTAATTATTATTTTAATAAATTGAATTGTTAATTTGGGAACCCTAATGATAATTAAGGAACCCGAATTATTTAAACCCTAAATTCTATTAAAAACCCTAATTTTAATTAGTGTGTTTTAAATTAAAATTTTGTTACACTTTTATTTTAATCTTTCAAACCCTAAAAATTATTTGGGAAACTTTAAAATTTAAAATCTAGTGATTAAACCCTAGATTCAAGTACCTTGGACCAGAATGCCCTTAAAATTAAAATACAAATTACCATTGTATCCTTTTGTCCCATTTGGTAAATTATTGCTAGAAAATCTAGCAATATCTTGCTAGCCACCCTTGTCTACCTAGCTATGAACTACAACACCAGCATATCAACCATTGAAATCAACCAAATTCATTGCACCAATTGATATACAAGATTCAAGAGAGAGAAAAGCAAAACAAAGTTCATGTGTGCAACAAACACTTAGCCATACTCTCTCAAGCTCAAACCCACGAAATCCAAAGGTATACCAGTCTCTAAATCATGCCCCACGACTTCCAATAACAGATCATAAGCCAATAAATCAGAATTGGTACATAAAGAGGTAAACCCTAGCCATGAAAGCTGACCTTTTGATCTGTTGTTAAATGCCAAGTTTGTTGTGTTAAATATGTTGTATGGAGTCTAATTAAGTGATCTGGGTTGATAGTTGTTAGATCCATAACATCTATAGACTCAGATCTAGCATTTTACAAAAATTGGAAAATTTTGCTTTTGATGTCTGACAGTGAATGTCAGGCCTTCTAGATCTCTGTCTGTGTTTGATTTTTGCATTTTAAGTTTGGATATTGTATTTTGATATGTGGTCTTTGATCTGGATCAAGAATAAAGCTTATATCTGGTCTAGATTGCATGTTATTTACGGTCAAAAGTCGTTGACCGACCATGACTGGGTGTTTTTGGGTAACCCATAAACTGCCCAGAAACGGCCTGACAACGCTTTTGATCGACTAGATCTGTCAGTGTATTAATGTTTTGGTTATGTTGTTATAATAGAATGGTAGCTTGGTATAAGTACTACAAGATTATGCCTTAACATCTCCTTAAGATTAAACTAGTCGAAGGTAGTGGATGGTCAAAGTAGACCATCCGGTCATGCTTTCTGTTTGTGGGAATTTCCAAAAACTAGTTGGAGCTTATTTCTGACAGTGGCTGACCGACTTGTATTTGCTTGATTAGTTGTTGTTTTGGTGATGTTTTGTATTAGATATCTTAACTTACATGCCGAATACAACATGAAATCATTATATCATAAAAACATTACAAGACTAGCTTGTAGTGGAGACTCAAAGTATGATCCTCGAAATGTTCTTCATTTCTGGGAAACCCAGAAATGAAGAACAACCTCTGAAAATCACTTGGGAAGCCCAGATCTCATTTGTGTTACGTCGTTTGATATTGATTGTTACTGATACTTATAGTATTACATTAATACTACAAGATCAAAGTAATATTACACCTAGAAGCTATATGATATTTCAGATATTCTTGGTCAAACTAGGCCACTCGCTCACGGATGAAGTTTCTGGGAAAAACCCAGAAACCGTATAAACGTTATTTTTGACAACGTTTGACCAGCTGCGATTTAGTGATTTTGATGTTGTTTGACTGATCTGATGATGGATAATTGTACCTTGACATGTGGACTACAACCTTGAACCATTATAACACATTAAACATAACCAGAACCTATAGACATTTAAGCCTCCAATGGACCTTGAAGTTGACTGGGTTTTTGGAAAACCCAGAAAGCCCTGACAATAACTTTGAATGACCAGATCTTTGTGCTATGTGTTTGTACGATTGATTTGGTGCTTGATTCATGTAGTATTACATAAATACTACATAATCAATGCTTAAGATTGGCCAGAACTTGTGTAGATTGAAAATTAGAGATGGAAAAGGAGGTACCCTTGAGCACTGACTGTCAGTGTTCTTGAGCCTCAAGAACACCTATCGCGACAGAAACTGTCGCTAAAGTCTTTAACAACGGATTTATTTATTTTTGTTTTATAATTTCCAAAAAACACATTAAAAATAGAAATAAATTCCTATAAATTATAAAATCAGTTTTAAAAATTATTTAAAGTTATAAAAATTAACTTTTGATAAATTGACATATTTTTCATTATTATTACTATTTATTTGAATATTAATGATATTAAATTTATTTAATAAATATATTAAATAAATGGGTTAAAATGATTTTATATTATAAAAATTATTTTAAATGATAATAACTGGTTTAAAAATATTTTTAAGTTATAAATAATGACTTTTAATATTTTAAGGTAATTTTCATTAATAATTTAATATTAATGATAATGAGTTTATTTAATATTTATATTAAATAAATAGTTTAAAATGGTTTTAATGATTTAAAAATCATTTAAAAAGGATATAAAGGATTTAAAAATACTTTAAGTTATAATAAATGACTTTTAATATTTTCATGAATAATACATTAATATTTAAATATTAAAGGTGACCATTTAAAATGATTTTAAATGTTTTAAAAATTATTTAAGGGTAAATTAAATGTTTTAAAAATATTTTGAGTTATTAATAATAACTTAGATATTTTGTCAAGTATTTCATTAATATTTTATAGTAGTAAATATTAATGATAATGGAATTATTATGTATTTAAATCATTTAAAAATGATTTCAATGTTGGAAAAATCATGATAAATTATAATAATTATTTCAAAATTATTATAATACCTTGAAAAATAATATGATTAATATTTAAATTATCTACTATAGTATTGAAGTTACAGAATAAAGTTGAAGTAAATATAAACTCGATTATTAGCCGATAAAGCCGTCGGTACACCGTAATGTTACCGAAGTTGACCCAGACTTATATAGATTGACCTAATAAGTACTTATTTATGTTAGAATGACTGTTATAACTATGTGACAATGTGTTTAAGCTATATGATGACTATATATAGTCGTGCTATCTGTTATGATATATTATTCTGATTAAAAGAATAATCTTGTGAATGATAGGTTTCAGAATAAAAGATTTATCTAAGTTGCATTATTGTAAGCAGCAACTCAGGCAAGTTTCCTAAACGTACTCCAATTATTATTGAGCAAGTATCTGAACTATTCTTTACATTGTGCAAGTTTCCTAACTTTGAATTTCCTTTATGCAATGGACATGAGTAATAAAGTTTCAGAATCATATTATTGTGCCAGATTATTAACTCTATTGTTATTGATTATGTATCAAATCTTTGTATTCAAACAAGTTCTTACATTATTCGATCATTGTATTATTGTATAATTCAGATATTTATTCTGTTCGTTAATTCCTATATAGGGTAAGACAAGTGTCCCCACTTGGATAACCATTCTATTTAATCACATGTTGATACATATTTATTGATTTCGAGTATGTATATGTTGACTTAAAAGTCGTCTAAGCTATTTGATTTGGCTAGACATAAACTTAAAAATACTGTTGAGCAATATAGAATTTTATTGTATCCAACCAGATTGTTTTGGTTTGGATTCCCGACTAAGTATGAACATCCCTAACATGGGAAAACTTTTGTGCACCTAAGGTGGATAGAGTGAACGATAATATCGTTCTTGCATGTAGTATTGATTAATACAAGGCATAACGGGCTGATCACCCCCCATGCACGTAAGTTATGACGGTTTACAGATGAAGTTCTGTTTAACCTTTCCGAAAATAGAAAACAATGTTCTTAGTCTGTTAACTGATCTCTAGTTATAGTCAGTACGTAGTTTCAAAAATTTTATATAGAAGTGATATGTTGTTATTATTGGTTCAGCTTACTTCACAACGATTGATTCGTTGTAGAAGTGTCATTCAAAGAAAACATTTAATTCTTTCAGCTAATATATATTGTTATTATTACTTGTTGGGCAATCAAATGCTCATTCTTGCTTTAAATTTAAATGTTTTCAGCTTAATATGATCAACCGTAAGGTTCAAAAAGAACAAGGAAAAGGAAAGTCGCTTGAATGAGTTTTATAACATTCTATGTAATAGTTAAAGTTTATTAAGACAATGATATTTATTATCTATGATGTAATTAATGTTTAAAGGTCGCGTACCTGGGATTTAAACTTTGATATATGTAAATTAAGTTTGATATTTATATTATTGTTATTATTATTAGTATTATTTCGCTCATAGAAATAGTATCATGAAGCACCGAGTTCAGGTTTCAAGTACCTAAATTTAGGGGCGTCACAACCATTAATGGTTCGGTCTCACCCCTTACCAAAACATAAAAACTTGTCATCTGGTACTAGGATCAAACTTCAATCCATCACATTTCACTAGCTTCAAACCAAAGGGATGGAATTACCTGAACTCCTCCTAAATAGGAGATTCGGCGACCATCTAAGTTGCAGTTGTGCCTTAAAGAGCAACCCCAATCCATAAGAGATGGAATTAACTAGGCTTCTCACAAATAGAAGTACTGGCGACCATCTGTGGTGCGACCAATCTCAAAGAGGAAAGCCACACTCCTCTCCACATTTTCATACAGAAACCAATCCTAAGACACCAAAGATGGTAGGGATACACCCAGATCAAAGATAAATTCTGAACTATCCAGAGACAACTCAATGTAAATCCATCCAGGATGAATTCAGAATACATCAAGATCATAAGTCCTGAAGAAGCAGACAAAATATCAAGCAAATATCAGACCATATTTAAAAGAGAAGTGATTAAAAATATATATTTCCCTGCTATATATAATGATGTTTGATATACATAATGTAAACTATACATGACAAAATGGCTATGCTAGTCTGTGCAGGAAAATTCCAGCACATCTACAAGTCAGGGTATATGCCAGCTAACAAGCCCAACATGGCATCCCTCTCAGCAGAAGGAGGTAACACTGTGGTCTCTTGTACAAGGGTATCCACATGACCCAACAGATCTGCAGCCATCTGCATGGTGACCATATGCTCATAAATGTAAGTGCTCATCTCTGCAATCATGCCAGTGGTAAAGGACCTCACTGCTGTACTATCTGTGACGACTACATCCCGGGAAGATATGGCACTATCACGCTCAACTATCACTGCATCTTTGGCTGATCTGGCCTCATCCCACTCAACAATAGCGGCATCTCTGCGACCTAATGCATCATCTCTCTCTAATAGAGTTGTGTCTCTCCCATCAAGAGAAGTCAACATCAAGGCTTTAGCATGTTCTCTCTCGAAGGTCATTAGATGAAGACTCTACTCAAAGTACTGTGTTGAATGCTGAATCACAACAGTACTAGTACTGGGAGAATCTAAAAGAGATGATGTCAACCCGGTAACTAATTCCTCCTCGAGGTAGGAATCAACATCCTACATGGGCTCTACATCATCTGAATCACCACTCGGTAATGTGGATACTGCCACAGCTAATGAAGTCTCTACCTCCATCCACGCAAAATACTCTGGCGAACATCCCAGATGGATAATAGAGAAAGCATCTATCTCACGCTGATCCCAACAAGCATACACAAGGGATTGATCCTCTGTTAAAAGATAGCGAGAAGCTAAACGGCCCAAAACCCGAAAGGATGAAAATCTCAAATCGGGTCAAATCATACATCATGACCATCGGGTGATATATGTAGTCATGCCCCTCAAACCAAATGCGGAGGAGGTAATCCATGCCCGGAGCATGAGTAATAAAGTCGTAAAATGTGTAAGGATCACTAATCTCCGTCAAAAATACTGACCAAGACATAGCGTCCAAACACTCTGCAGGCTGAAAGGAGTATGACATGGCTATATCATGGGTGAAATAATACACATGACTTCTAAAAGTGCCAATCGGTCTCAAGTGTGACATAAACCACACGTACAACATAACCGAAGTCGCCTAGTAAACACTCCTCAGCTTGGATAAATAAAAGAAGATGTAGTCGACCTCGAGTCTCTGCTATAATCATCGATATGATGGTATGACCTTCCCTGAGAGCTTTCACTACCATGATAACTCCTATGTCCAACTCATCCATATACAATGGCATATATACATATGACAGTACGCACAATAGCAATACATCAACCCTGGCTAGACGTCAATGATCCTCCGGTGTGGTGAAATCCCCGGAATGTCATGTATAACTATCCTCATAGCCAAATATGTCAAACAGAAAACACTGGGATATAACGTGGCCAGATGTAAGCTCATCCTGTACAACCATACGCCTCAATCCAGTAAGGGTCATGAACCGTTGACTCATGTCCCCCAAAGCCATATACACGCAAGGTCTGTCCAATGGTGGCATCGTCAACCATGCATACTCCTCTAGAGTGGGAGTCAACTCCTGGGTCCCAAATCGAAAAACCTGCCTATTTGATACCCAGTGCTCCAGCATGCCATCCACAAATCCTGTGGGAACCTGAAACATCAACAGGGTCATAGTATGCTGCAACAAGTGAGCTACAGTCACCTTGTCTTATAGTGACATGTTGTCATACCACGATCGCATACCAGATGCCATGTCATAAGACCATCTGTAAAAACCCAAAACCCTAATAAGACTCGTATGTATAAATCCCGTTATATAAATAAAATTTCTCTATTCTGAATGTTTTACATGTTATTATATACTTGGTTTGACAAAATTGACCAAATAAATTTTTATCCGAAAAACGTCGTGCTTGACATCTCGTGCTTAAATTTTTTTCTTTTCGGTAAAATTATTTTGACAAGTTGCTTTGTCGTGCTTACACTAACAAAATGCTTTGTCGTGCTTTTTAGGATTAGTGAGAAATTTAGGTTAGTAAACCTAGGTTAACAAACCCTAACCCTAATTAGCAAAACCTTAAACCTAGTTTATAAATTAAACCCTAATTAGCTAATCTAAACCTAACTAGCTTATGTTAACACCTAATCATGGTTAGTAAACTTCTATTAGGTACTAATTAACATTACTTAACATTCTTAATCATTAGAAACAAAACCCTAATCAAGATTAGTGAAGATTTAAACCTAATTAAGCTACTAATTTGATCAACTAGCTCACAAGTAGGTTGAGAGTCACCATTTCAAGTTCCAAAACATCACATGACATGCTTCCAAACTCCCAAGCAAAGGAAGAAGAGTCACAAATCGATCTTTATAGAGAGGCAAAAGTAGGTGGAAAAAATGACCAAAAAGCCAAGTTGAAGAATTCTATAAATAGAACCTTAGGGTCGAAGCAAACTCATGAATTCTCAAAGCCTAGATACACTTATAATCCTACCATATCAAGCCTGGGTGTTAAGAGCAACAAGATCAGAAGATAGAATCAAGAATTTCTCAAGTTAAGGTGCAAACCCTAGTTCATAAATTTCTCTTTGATCTTATGTTAGATTTGTTGTTTAGATGTTTAGAATTATATATTAGGATGTTAAAAAGTATGCTAGAGTGGTACAACACGTTTTCATAACATCTAGATGCCTTAATTAAGCGTTTTATGAAATCTGGGAATTTTGAAAAAAATGGTCTGACAGCCGAATGTCAGGGCTTTTCGATTCATGTGTGTTTATGTTTTGGTCTGTTAATCAATTGGTATTCGTAGCCTGTTAGTAGATCTTTAATCTGGAAAAGAAAACAGGTTCAGATGAACCATAGATTCCAAGATATAAGCAGTCAAAGTGGGTTGACCGTTCACGGAAGTTGGTGTTCTGGGTTGCCCAGAAAGCTCAAGAACAAATGAACCCAATTACTTTGACCAATTCGCTTAATCATCTTCCGATTGTTAATTGTTTATGTTTTTGTTATAAATTAGTACTGGTATACATATTACATATCTATGATCTTCAATCAACAAACAACTCATAGGATTACCTAATTATTAGTCAAAAGTAGTCGATTTGAGCATGACCGAAGAAGTTTTCGGTTTTCTAGATAATCAAGAACACGAAGAATAGCTTGGTAGTCAGATTTTGACCAAAGATAAATAGAGACCTTAGATTTAAGATTTGTTCATGTTAATGTTATATATATGTACCTCGACATATAGATTACATGTTACAACAAAACAACATACATCTAATACACATAATCAAAGTTATTCAAGCCACAAAACCGCTGACCGACCATGACCACTCGCTCCGGGTTACCCGTAAACCCAAGAACAACTCGATAAAGAATCTTTGAACCTTTATAATTTCTTGTTAGATGTAGATTAAAGCCCCGATTATTGCTTGCTCTTGTCTTATATTTATGAGTACTACAACACCAATACTGATCTAACCAAAATCCATTACCAAGAATTGAGTTATTTGATGGTCAAACCGGTCACTCACCACTGACCAACCAATTACCTGTAAACTCAAGAACACCTACAACAACATTTTCTCATCCTTTGTAGAGAGCTTTATCGACGACAAAATTATTTTCTTTAAAAATAAATTATAAAAATTAGAAATAATTAATAAATACATATAAAAAACAGCTTTTAAAAATTATATTAAATCATTATAAATTATTTCCGATATTTCTACAAAAAATATAATAATTATTTTATTTTATTTAGATATTATTTATAATTAACTTATTAATAAAGTAATTAGAATAATTACTTTTAAAATACTAAATAATTATGTAAAAATATTATTATTGAAATAAAAATCATAATAAATGATTATAAATTATTTAATAATAATAAATAATGTTTTTATAAAATTTTAGTAATTATAAATTACTTATAATAGAGATAAATGATTTAAAAATCATTTAAAGGATAAATAAATACTTTAAACCTTCTAAAATATATTATAAGGATAATTAAATTATTTAAAATATAACCAAATTTTATAAATAAAATTTAGTTCATTTATCAAAGGTATTAAAAGTCAAACCCTATTAAATCTAACCCGGTATTAAATAAATATTTTATTTGAGTATTGTTATCAATACTAACGTGTTAGATTTATATTTTTGAACGTCATAGGTACTTATTAGCGTTCGAATAGTATAGCTTGACCGATCTACGCTCAGGCAAGTCTCCTATACCCAATTTATTACTTATGCAAAATTTATCAACCTCTGCTTATTCATTTAACAAGATTCTATCTTGATATATTTCGTTGATATAATACACTTACATTGAATTACCTATTATTGAAAAGTTATTGCTATAGTTCCAGCATAACTAAGAAATGAATTGTTTATTCATATGATATTGTTTATTGAGCATAAACTGTTGTACCAAACCAAATTGTTTTGGTAAGACAATCTTGTACTGAAGTTGAGTATCCTGTAAGGGAGCGAAGTTTAGTCAATGAATATATTGACAGTAAATTGTAAGTGTATTTTGAGCACTGTAGATGATATGCATACTCCTAGGATGTTGAATAGGCCGATCCCCTATCTCACATCTGAATAAAATTTCTAAGTCTTTGTGACTGACAGAAATGATAAAAATTCCAGAACTAGTTGGAATTAGAAATCCAGAAATGGTAACAACTATCGTTGAAATTTGAATTGTTGTAATTCTTCAAATCCTATATTGTTATAAATATACAACTTCACGAAGCATGTCATAGCTCACCTTGCAAATTATTCCCTTTGCGGTTTTAGATGGTAATCTCGAACATCCGGAGTAGATAAAGGGAAGCGTCCTACATATATTAGATTATATTCTTGTCTCAGATGAATACCTTGTAATAAGAACTCATATGAGAATTTTGTAATCGAATCATAATATTATGATATATATAACATCTTTTATTTCGGCAACCGTGTTTTCTTACATATATATATGTAAAGTAAGATGTCTTCTATTCTATTTGAGATCATTGGGAACTATTTATCTGAGTGAGGGTGTTAATAGCATGGACTGTTCATGTTATTATTAATACTCTGAATTTCAGATAGATGGTTACTATCGATACGATATTATATATTCGCATGACATAGACTATACATCTGGGTGAGGGGTATTAGTAATATGGACTATTCATGTTATTATCGATATCAATTTTGATAGATAGACTTCTAGTCACAGAATCAGCTTTATATATTCAAGTGAGGGTATCCAAACACGAAGAATATTTCTCTTGGGAATTACCATCTGTTATGGGATATTGTGAATCTTGAATCTATGGGAATTATATCTGATAGTCCCTCTATCTAATGCAATATTTTAATCAGATACCATGGGTGTATAGATTTAAATGCATTACATTAATTCTCTGTAAACACCATACTGGATACCACGGGAGTATAGGTATGGGGGTGGTACAATTTTGGTATCAAAGTTGTTAAGGCTATAGATATAAGGAACAGTTTTCTTAGTATATAGTCTTCGAGTCCGTAAAAATTTTAAAAAGACATATAAAATATAACATTAAAATTATTATGTGGTGTAAACCTTTATACCAGTATTTATGGAGTTTTCTTTTATAGATGGCCAACTCCAATGCTGAAGAAAGAGTGATAGTAATCAATCTACCGCAAATAGAGTCTTTTATAGCTAGTGATGTAGAAGAAGAAGAATTGCTTCATGATCAACAACTGCTTGATGCTGAAGAAGAAAAAGAAGATCCAGTGGCTGGACAATTAATGAGAATAGATAAGCATGATGAGGCAATGGCATCAGTACTGCAGACAACAGAATGTGAGAACAATAAGATGAAGTTTAGGGCAGATTTAGCTGAGTGTATGCTTATGGATGAAAGGAGTCATAGTCATCGACTGAAAGTACAACTGCACCATGCACATAGGAGCAGGAGGGAAATTCAGTCAAGGTTTCTTAAAACATCTCTGGGAGTTCGAGATACTTTTAATGATTTACAGCGTCGTGTAACTCGATATCCAGTAGAGGAGAAGAAAACTGCTTATCTCATCGATCGATCTGTGGTTTGTCACATGATCCAGGATTCCTTTAATGATATCAATGAATTCTAGAGAGTAATATAGGTGGTTGGATGCTTTATATTAGTATAATAAAGAAGCATTCAAAGTTTGTAATGAAAGTTGTACCCTGTAAGATACTAGTATGTTTAAAGTTGTTGTAAGACTGTGAGTTATAAATAAACAATATGTTTTGGTTATCTAAGAATCTTATGTGAATCTTTGTTGTTGTTTTATAGAATCATGCTACCAACCAGAAGACCCCAAAGAGAAATGAATAATAAGGATAATCCTACTCAACAGTTAATAGATATGATGTTAGGAGTAATAAACAGACATGTAAACCAAAATACATCCTTTAAAGACTTTAAATTAGTTGGACCACCTGAATTTAAAGGTACATTAGAACCTGTAGATGCACATATTTGGATTTCTGAGATAGAAAAATTCTTCCTAGTAACCAATGTTAGTAATAACCAGAAGACAACTTTTGCAACTTTCTTCTTGAAAGGTGAAGCTAATTATTGTAATAAGAACTCGTTATGAGAATTTTGTAATCGAATCATAATATTATGATATATATAACATCTTTTATTTTCGCAACCGTGTTTTCTTACATATATAGATGTAAAGTAAGATGTCTTCTATTGTAGTTGAGATCCTTGGGAACTATTTATCTGAGTGAGGGTGTTAATAACATGGACTGTTCATGTTGTTATTAATACTCTGAATTTCAGATAGATGGTTACTATCGATACGATAATATATATTCGCATGACATAGACTATACATCTAGGTGAGGGGTATTAGTAATATGGACTATTCATGTTATTACTGATACTTTGAATTTTGGATAGATAGACTCTAGTCACAGATACAGTTCATATATTCAAGTGAGGGTATCCAAACACAGTAATATTTCTCTTGGGAATTACCATATGTTATGGGATACTGTGAATCTTGAATCTATGGGAATTATATCTGATAGTCCCTCTATCTAATGCAATATTTTAATCAGATACCATGGGTGTATAGATTTAAATGCATTATGTTAATTCTCTGTAAACACCATACCGGATACCACGGGAATATAGGTATGGGGGTGTTACACCATCCAGGGGTCAATGCTGAATATCTCTGGAAATACATAAATATGCATAACATGATACATGCATTACAGGTAATAGATGGCAATATGATATAGGGAATAGAAAATTGTACATACATTCCTAAGTATATCATCATCTACATACATCATCTCTGTAAAACTAAAAATACAAGGAAATGGGGCACAGACGCCATACTACTAATAGAGGCCTATCAAAAGATATAGCGAGAATGGGTCACAGCCACCCAATATCTAACAGAGGCCTATCAAAAGAGATAACGAGAATACACATCAGAAGAAGACAATGGTGTCAATATCTACATCATCAATCCTGTCCACCTGATGTAACTCCTCCTAAGTCACTGGATCTCTATCAACAGGGATGTCATGCCTATACAGAGGAGGATCTGCACCGGCAAAGCCAAATGAGTCATCTGAGGGGCCAGCGCCTTAGTTAGAAGGATCAAACGAATATGCCTTTGCATGATCTCTGCCCAAAAGCCAGATAAAGAAATGTGCCCGATCCAGTCGCTGGGTTAAACTGTCGATCTGTGTCACATGAGTTGGATCTCGGACACAGGCTAGCCAATCCGCGATCATCACGGATCCTGGAACCATATCCCCCATGAACTAAGTGGCACGGGTCCGGGCTCCAATAGTGCGAGGGAACCACCAACGCTGGAATATATCTTGAGTGCAGGGGGCCTCTGATAATGCAAAACTGTTAACCCCGAACAATGGGATTCCAGTGACGGGTGATTATGATACAGGCCAGTGACGCCTGACAGGATGCAAGATTGGCATACGGATCTCTCCTGCAGTGCTCCTAATAGCACGCTCTGCTAAGTAGAGCTCCCATCCTCCATCTGTAAAGAGAGGAACTCTCCAGGTGGAAATCACATACTCAACGCCAGTCGGGTACCCATCCGCAAAACCGATGGCCAAGTGCTCCCCGGAATAGGGAATCCATGTAATAATATCAGTTGTCAACAACTCCAAATTTGAAGCGGAATGAGTGAAACCTCATTTCATGTGGGACCTCGCCAAGATGGAATGATGCCATCGTCGTCCTCGTGGATAGGTATCTAAACCTAACACGATCACATGGCACAAACTTGGAAGCCTCTCATAGGCCCAACACTGCCAACACAGAGGCAAACATATGCGGTCAGTAAACACTGTTAACCTATACATGGGAAACTACAAGAGAAATACTCACCAGTAGAAATGGGTAGAAACCTAACCAAGCCTCAGTCAAACCCTGCGAGCACATACACATACCCCTGAGGAAATAGGCAAAGGTATAGGAACCCTAATCATACTCTCCAATACGGTCCATATGACGCATGGCGCTGACCAAAGCGAACGACACTGTAGAAGAGTTATTTCCTATGAAGCAACCTATAATGATCATCAGGAACAATCGCCAAAGAATGTGATCACTGACTCTGACATCATCTGGCATGGGCTCACTCAAAAGCCCACTCATAGCATCCACGCTCAAAGGACCCATATGCACAATCCTACCTTTGAGCGCCTCCGCCAGAACTCCTAGCAAGGATCTGACGGCAGTAGGGGTAATATCCTCCATGCACGGCACTTGTGCCCCTCCAAACTCCATACCTGTGATAAACCGCCAATCCATCGACGTCATCATCACCTCATAGTCCAGCAAATAGAATGACTGAGTCTAGTGAAATAAGAGCTCAGATAATGCCCCGAGATAACCTCAGGGGCAACGGCGGGGAAGGAGGGAAAAGAATGCTCCAAAGCCCCAGTCATGCACACTCGCTCTATAGTCAGGATGAAGAGCCTGGTACATGGAGTGTATGTTAAACCAGTTCCCTCGAGGCTGTGTAAAGCCAGGAACCTACATGAAATGGAGATCAACATCAAAATCCTTTACTCCTCATCAATAGGAAAGAAGGAAGATCAAGATCTAACGTCATACCTTGTTGGCATGCAAATACATTGAGGGATGTCGACTCAAATCACCCAGGAGCTCTGGGTTTGCCACCTGAATACTCGGGATTTCCCTATGGGGATCATGTGCAGCAGGAGCGGGGTCCACAACTGAAACATCCTCCCCATCGTCCTCAACGTCCGGCACATCAACTCAGACTGGACGTATCACCGCCTCCACCAACCAACGAGCCTGTCTAACAGAGTGGGGTCGAGGCACTTCAGAAGCCCTCCTCCATACACCAGAAGTGGTCCTACAGGAACTACTCGGCTGATCCGGATCCTAAATGTGACGCCCCCAAAATACGTATACAATTATTGATACACATTATACAAACTCAAAAGGAGTCCTCATTACAATTATTGATACACTATTTTACAAAATAGTGAGGACTACTAAAACAACTATCTTGAATCATCACTCCATTATCCGGCTAGTTCCTACTAAATTCTCTCATCCTGAGAAGAAAAATGGAACAAAAAGGAAAAGGGTGAGCTCAACTAGCCCAATAAAGAATATTATGACAAAGATAATATACAACAAATTATCATTAGTCTTCAACAAGGAAAAATCTGATAAAATATAATAGACAACAAGTTTTTGATCAACAACTGCAGCGAAAATAGCAATCCATTAGAAGAATCAAGTAGAGAATGAATTCTACTATCTTCTAAGATTTAAAAGTCCATCATCAATATTTTATCCTTGTAACATCAATCAATATACATCTTGAATCAAATATTTATCTTTGCACTATAGGCCAAAGATATTCATTTGTATCACCAGTTAGTCGTGTTCATCTCAACACATGTTCATTTTTGCACTACGGGCCAAAGATATTCATTAGGTAATCATTCATCTTTGCACTACAGACCAAAGATATTCAGTAAGATCATCATTTAGGACTGAGGATGATGAAAAATATCTAAAAAAAAATGAATCCAGTGAGACAAAAGGACAAATATTAGGGATTCATATTATAGTTTATCCAAGTTCAATAATACTCCATAATAACCAAATGTGAAGCAAAATTCAAAAATAAAGATCAAAGCATGGATACAATCAAAGATAGTAACCATAATAGACAACTTGGACAAAGAAAAGAAAATTTCATTTTTCTGTGAATAGTGTCGTATACGTGAATAGTAACCCCAACACAAAAAGGTAGAAATTCCACAATAAAATCCATACCAATATTTTGGTATAATGATATTGAAAGAATAACATCATTATGAAGAAAATAACATCTCTTACCTCAAAAAGAGAACAAGATTTAAACCGAAATATCGTATAAAAATTTGAATGAAACTTGCAATCGATGAATAGCAACTCACAAAGTATTTAAATACTCACAAAATACGCCGATAATATAGAGAGAAGAGAGAAAACTTATTTACGGTGTGATTTTCAATTCTAACTAAGACCCTATTTATAGAAAAATGCTTAGAACGCCATAATGTATTAACCTACTACCGATGGCTTTACTCAAGAATTATTCAAGCCCACCACTTTTGAAAATAAATTCCAGCATATTTCATTTCTCACCAACCAAAAGTGGGGCCCACCATATTTTTAATAAAAATATTTATTTCTGAAACTTCAATAATTCATAATAAATAGCCCTTTTATCAGAAAATTTCAAATCTCATACATATTCCATAGGAAATTAAATTCTCTACAACTTTGTAAGTTTATGTTTTTCCAAATTCCAAACGAAAAATGACCGAAATCCACATACAAACGATTTTCAAAACCTCCATTCCGATAAAATACCTCAGCATTAATTCCTTTATTTATGTCCATATAAAATATATCCATCATTTATATCCACATAAAATAAATATTTCCTCATCATATAAATCAATAATTAATTATTCATAAATAATATTACAGAATCACAATTATGACAACCAGGTCGTTCCCAGGAAAGAGCTTTCCGATAAAGATTTCTCCTTATTGGCGCTTAATTAGGTGACCAAACCCCTTTCCTAGACAGAACTTCCTTAGACATTACCAATAATGATATCTAACAATATTATTCAAATAATATGAATTATTGATCTGATAATGGAGATCTTGCGTCTGACAGCTTATTGAAACAACAATAATATAAAATATCAACGCATCAATTATTGAACCAATAAAATAAAATATTGAACAGTAATTACTATAACAATTATTGAGTAGTGACTTCTTACGTACGAATCAATAATTCAAAAATAATGTGCAATACTGGTAATACCTTCTTTGCAACCAACCACGCCAGACATCAGTATTCTAACCAACGGTATTCCAACAAAGTGTTAATTGGTAACCATTACGCCGTTATTTATAAAAACTCAAACTTGTCATTTTTTTTCATCCAACAGTTATCCGTTATGGGGCCCACAAATGGTTGCGTCGTTGTACGAATATTCCCCGACAGAAAGAATATTCCAGAACTAAACGAATATTCCCCGATAAAATGAATACTTTATAACCACTTGCTTATTTTGCACATTTCACCCATACCAAAAGTATTATATCAAATTAACACTTTATTATTTAAAATAATAAATAGAGGAAATTTGATTTTATTTATAATATAACACTTTATTATTCAAAATAATAAATAGAGGAAATTTGATTTTATTTATAATAAGTTGGGGTCTTACAACCTCCCCTCCTTATGAAAATTTGTCCTTGAAATTGACGTACGTATCTGGTGTTTCAAAAAGGTGAGGATACCTCATTTTTATTTCTGATTCCAACTCCCAGGTCATTTCTTCAATAGCATGGTTTCTCCACAAAACCTTAACTTGTGGTATAACCTTCGTGCATAGGACATGCTCTTTCATATCCAAGATATTAACAGGTACCTCCTCGTACGTTAAATCTTCGGCTATCTCGTCTGGTTCTAACTCAATAATGTGGTTCGGGTCTTTAACATATTTACGAAGCATAAAT
This sequence comes from Panax ginseng, assembly GCA_020205605.1. Lineage (NCBI taxonomy): Eukaryota > Viridiplantae > Streptophyta > Magnoliopsida > Apiales > Araliaceae > Panax > Panax ginseng. The sequence goes on from CM035141.1 coordinate 47,903,460, forward strand.
ATATGAAAAACATTATGAACACGAGACATGCTTGGAGGTAATGCGAGTCTATAGACCACATTTCCTATTCGGTCAAGAATCTCAAATGGACCAACAAATCTTGGATTGAGCTTTCTTCTCTTCCCAAATCTTGTAACTCCCTTCCATGGAGAAATACATAACAATACATGATCCCCAATAATAAATTCCACGTCCTTTCGATGAAGATTCGCATAACTCTTTTGTCGATCCTGTGCCATTTGTATATGTTGTCGAATCGTTTGGATCTTCTCTGTAGTCATTCGTACCAACTCTGGTCCCAACAATGTTTATTCTCCCACATCATTCCAGCATATTGGAGAGGGACACTTTCGTCCATACAATGCTTCAAATGGAGCCACACCTATACTTGCCTGATAACTGTTGTTGTAGGAGAATTTCACCAATAGTAGGTACTTATCCCAACTCCCTTTGAAATCTAGGACACGTAGTCTTAATAGATCTTCAAGAGTTTGAATAGTCCTCTCTGATTGTCCGTCTGTTTGAGGATGGTATGCCGAACTGAATCGTAAATCTGTGCCCATAGCTTTCTGCAAGCTAACCCAAAATCGTGAAGTGAATCTTGGGTCACGATCCAAAACTATGGATAATGGCATGCCATGCAATCTCACAATCTCATTTACGTATATACTAGCAAGACGTTCAAGGGAATAAGTCTCTCGTATAGGCAAGAAATGAGCAGACTTGGTTAATCTATCAACAATGACCCAAATCGCATCTATGCCTTGAGAAACCTTGGGAAGACCCGTAAAGAAATCCATAGTAATATGTTCCCACTTCCATTTAGGAATCTCAAGTGGTTGCAATGGACCCTTTGGCACTTGATGCTCTACCTTTATACGTTGACAAGTTAAACACCTTGAGATAAACCCTGATATCTCTCTCTTCATATTGTTCCACCAAAATGTATGTCAAAGATCATGATACATTTTGGTACTCCCAAGATGGATTGCAAACAGTGTGTTATGTGCCTCCATCTTGATTCTATGCTTCAAGTCAGAATCGTTAGGAACACAAAGTCTGGAGTTGATTCGAAGTATTCCTTCTTCATCGATTCTTGCTTCTGTAATAGCACCTTCTTGCACTTTCTTCTTCATACGCATCGCCCATGTCCGTAGCTTGAGCAATTTTTAACTTTATCAATTAAAGTCGGTTCTACTCAGATATTTGATATCATCACGTGGGTACTTGGAGCCTTTTACCTCTATCTCCATCCTTTGCAAGTCATACAAAAATGGACCTTTGTGTTAACAACATTGCACTTGTACCAAAGATATGATCTTCTACTCAACGCCGTCGGCACCACGCTTTCTTTTCCGGATGATATTGGATGGTGTGATCGTAATCTTTCAACAAACTTTCGAGCCAACGCCGTCGTTCTTTGCGTATTCGAGTTCCTTTTGGGTGAAGAAATATTTGAGGCTTTTATGATCTGTATAGATCTCCACTTTCTCCCCATACAGGTAGTGTCTCTAGATCTTTAATGCGAAAACGACTGCTGCTAACTCCAAATCATGAGTATGATAATTCCTCTTATATTCTTTGAGTTGTCGCGATGCATAGGCTATGACTTTCCCATGTTGCTTCAGAACACATCCTAACCCTTTGCCTAAAGCATCACTGTAGATAACAAATCCATCTGAATCAAATGGTATTGTCAGAACAGGTGCCGAAATGAGTCTCCTCTTGAGCTCTTGAAAACTTTTCTCACAATCCTCGCTCCAACGGAATTTTGTATCTTTACGAGTCAGCTGAGTTAACGGAGTATAATTTCGAGAAAATCCTTCCACGGATCTCTGATAATAACCAGCTAAGCCAAGAAAGCAATATACTTCGGTCACCGACTTTGGTTTCTCCCAACTTTGTATTGCTTCAATTTTCGCCGGGTCGACAAATTCTCCATATTTTGACACCACGTGCCCAAGGAATGCTACTCTCTCAAGCCAGAACTCGCATTTCTTCAGCTTGACATATAGCTTGTTATCACGAAGCCTTTACAGTACCATCTTCAAATGGTATTCATGATCTTCACGGCTTTTAGAATAGATGAGGATGTCATCAATAAAAACAACAACGAACTGATCCAAATATTCTTCGAACACACGGTTCATCATATCCATGAAAGCAGCAGGAGCATTAGTCAATCCAAAAGACATGACTAAGAATTCATAATGCCCGTACCAAGTTCTAAAGGCAGTATTTGGAATATCCTCAGTTTTAATCTTCAGCTGATGATATCCAGAACGAAGATCGATCTTGGAAAAGAATTGTGCTCCTTGCAACTGGTCAAACAAGTCATCAATGCGAGGTAGCGGATACCTATTGTTAATGGTGACATGTTTCAATTCTCGGTAGTCAATACAAAGTCGCATACTCCCGTCTTTCTTCTTTACGAATAACACAGGAGCACCCCAAGGAGATGTACTAGGACGAATAAAACTGATGTCCAACAACTCCTATAGTTGGACCTTTAACTCCTAAAGTTCAATATGATCCATTCGATATGGGGTTTTAGAAATGGGTTTTGTACCAGGTTCAAGGTCAATAAAGAATTCAACTTCACGTTTTGGGGGTAGACTGGGAAGTTTTTCAGGAAATTCACTAACAACAGAAATATTATTCAAATCTGACGTGTTTTTGTTCAAGTCCGTGACATGGGCTAAGAAAGCTTGACATCTGTTTTTCAATAAACGAATAGCTTTATGGCTTGATATGACAATGATTGACTTTAATGGTTTGGTTATTTGAATTTGCATAATAGGTTGGTTAGGAATATGAAAACTAACAACCTTACGAAAACAATCAATTTTAGCATGATGCGTGATTAACCAATCAATCCCTAAAATCACATCAAATGCAAGAATTTTCAACGAAATAAGATCGGCAGGTAATGTGATGGTACCAATATGAATCAAGCAAGATTTATAAACAGTAGATGTAATGAAATTTTCTCAACAGATAAGTTAAGGTCTAATTTCTCCGAATTCAAGTTTAAACGTTGAGCACAAGTAGGAGAGATAAAAGAATGGGTAGAACCGGTATCTAATAAGGTATAAACTTTGCAAGAGTTTATGATTAGCTTACTCGTGATCACCTCGTTTGGGTTCCTCATATTTTGGGCAGTCACGACAAACGCCCTTCCAGGAACCACCGACTTTGACTTGTCTAGGATAGCCTTTGGAGTCACCATCCCTGTTGAACTTGGTTTCGCTACTAGACAATCTCTAGCTATATGACCTTCCTTTCCACAGTTATAACACACCTTGAATTGTTGTGGGCAGTTTGGGCTGATGTGCCCCTCTTTCCCGCATTTGTAACAAACGACCGGTGCTCGTGTTCCTCCCTTAAAAATAGTTGATGTTTCTGCTGACGTCTTCACGTTATCATTGTTGTGCCTTCTTTTCCTGAAATATCCTCTTGTCTCGCTTCTTCTATTTTCACGGCCACGATTACCACTACAGTGGTTACCGCTTTTGTCCGAATGTTTTCCTCCCTGCTGGTTTTCATTGCTCCGATGACTGCCGCCACCGGTATGACCCTGGTTGTGGTCCCTTGGTTGAACATACTCATTATCATCCTCTAATAAATGAGCCATGTTTACAACAACTGAATATAAAGAAAATTTATGAAGGATAAGATATTGCCGAATCTCAGGTTTTAGACCTCTCAGAAACATCCTCGTCATTCGTTCCTCATTCTCGACCAAATGAGGTGCTGATAAGTGGATTTTATACCTACTTATGGAGTACCAATTCATGTGAACTATGCCAATCTCAAGTATATTTTAGTATGTTTTAGCTGTATTTCATGTTAGTTTGCATTGCATATACTTAAAACTACTTTTGTTGAATAAGTGCAGGAATCGGCCTAATTTGGTGGTATTATAGAGCAAGAGGCTAATGGATGCATGAGGCGAGGCAAAACCTGGGATATGCATGGCTGAGGATTGAGTGGAGCATGGATGGACAAGCATGGATGGACATAGGACACTTCAGTAGCAGCAACAACAATGCATAACCAAACTCGTGGAAGCGTAACTGCAATTAAGCAACCGTCAGAAGCCACTGCGTCGAGATGAGCTTGAGAGGCGCTACCGCTGCCGAGTACCCAACCGCACAATGTTACCTCATCGCAAGTTGTGGCGCCCACAGAAAGACAAACAAGCTTAGGGGACGCCTTGAGCCCTACCGACATCATGAATTACTGCAAGTCTAGCGCCTGCGAGAGGAATGTCTTTGGATGAGTCTTGTGTCATTCGCCTTGAGGTCCTGTCGCTAATTTGTTTTATTTTATTTTTTAATTAAAATGGTTAAGTGATTAAAAACGATATCTGACTGGTGTTAGACACATCTTAGATATCTTTTGTCGTATTTTTCATCAGCGTAACTAGGGTTTACACTCTGGGGGAGATTCCAACTTAGAAGGAGGCCAAAACTCTACTTTTCTACTTCTTCTTGGGATTTTCTACCAGAGTAGATTATTATTAGTATTTGCTGGATTGTTATGCGGATTTGAATATTAATAGTGGATTCTATTCAGCAATTGGGTTTGATTGTTTCTACCTTTCATCTTTCAATTGTTTATTTATTAATCATGTTTAGATTTGATCCCATAATGGCTTTTGGTTCAGTCATGAACTAAACTCCATTATGGGATTCTAACGGATTTTAATATGTAGTTTGATTGCATGCTTGAATGCTGGATTGTTTTACATATCATATGGAATGTCTATCATGATTGTTTTGCATGTATGAATGCTTGATCACCAATCGTTTCAGTACTTGTATGGAATTGACAATGAATATTCAAATATGGGTTGTAATCATGATAGTATACGTATATGGGGCTGTTTTATATGACTCGTGTATTTCGTGAACCAGCAATACAAAAAAATGGGGCCTCAGCAACAACCAATTTTCGTTGCTAAAAGTGCCAAATTTCGTTGTAAAAGGGTTTTGGCAACGACTTTAATGTCATTGCGTCTTTCGTTGCGCAATGAGCGTTGCTAATTGTTTCGCAACTAACGATTTTTTTTCTTTGCCAAAAGTAATACATGCAACAAAATTTGGCTTTCGTACAGAGACATCGATCCTTTAGCAACAAAATGTATTGTTGCAGAATAATTAAACTTTCGTTGCTAAAAACCCCATTTCGTTGCAAAAGCCTGCTAATTGGCAATGAAATGAACTCTTTTTTTTTGCAACGACCATGCATTTTCGTTGTAATTGACACCATTTTGCAAACGACATTTTTCGTTCTGCGATAAATTATGAAAATTGTTGCCTAAGCTTGCTTTCGCTGAGGAATGTAAACTTTTTAAAGAACGATTTTTCGTTCTTTGATATTATTATTTGGCAACGACATTATCTTTGAATCAAAGAATGAAAATGTTTGATCTTTGGTTATTTTCAATAGCAATGAAAGTCGTCGATTAGCAACGACATTATATGTTGTCATTTCTTTATATGTGCAACGAAAGTTGATATGATTTGCAACGATAAAAAAATGTTACCTTTTATGTTACTATTAGCAACAATATCCTCTCCGTTGTTATTAGGTTAATTTTTCGTTGCCAAATATTATATTTTTAATGCCATTAGCAACAAAAATTTGTTGCTAAATGTATAAAAAATTGTTGCTATATTAAAACTTGTTCAATGCTTTGGTAACGAATTATATTGTTGCCAAATCAAAATTTAACATTATTTATGTGTACCTGGCTAGCTCAATGTCCCCATAGCAAATAATGACAAAAATACAAAAGACTAAAATATTATTAACTTAATAAAATCATCCACTACATAATCTTTCATTATCTTAACAATTAACCATCTAAAGCTATCATAGTTCTTCAATCAAAGTATATATCTACCTATATAGAAAGTACACTTCATAATTTCGTCCCTTGTCTTCCGTAAACGTTGCACGAAAATTTGATACCCAGTATTGTAAGGCAGGTCGTAGAAGCAATCTTCCTGTACATATTTAAAAATAATAGCAAGTCAGAAAAATGAAACAAATAGGTCACCAGATGCACTTAGTGCTAAAATTAATACACAAAGACAATAAAGTTGCTGTGACGCCCCCAAAATAGGTATACATCACCCATCTTGAGTCGCCAAATACATGGTACAAGATTTAAATACAAAATTAATTATACAACTGTCGTGTACAATACGACAAAACATAAACTGAGTTTGAATACAAATATTGTCTACTAGAGAGTATAAAAACTCAAAAGGAGTCCTCATTATAATTATTATCACACTATTTCACAGAATAGTGAGGACTACTAATGCAAACATCTAGGACCATCACTCTATTCCCCAACTAGTCCCAGCTACGTTCTCATTTCCTTAAGAGAACAGTAAAAAAAAAGGTGAGCTCAACTAGCCCATTAAAAAATATTATGACTAAGATAATGCAGAATAATTTATCGTTAGCCTTCAACAGTGTTAAACTGATAAAATATAATAACTATCAAGTTTAACTACTTGAACAAGCAATCCATTAGAAGAGTCAAATAGGAATAAAATCTACTATCTTCTATGATTTAAAAGGTTTTTCATCACTTTTATCGCTGGGACAGCTTAATAAATAATCCACATCATCGAATCACCCCTGCACTACGGCCAAGGATATTCTTTAGTATCACGATCACGAATTATCCATGCACTATGGCTAAAGATAATCATGTTTTCATCAACGATCTTGATCATGCCATAAAACAATTCATCTTTGCACTACGGCCAAAGAGAATCCATAGCCATAATCATACCAAAAACTGTCCATCAATGCACTACGAGCTAATGAGGACTTTTTCCACATCATTTGTAACATTACGGTTATGATTATACCGAATAATCCCTGGTCATAATCATACCAAGTCTGTAACAACCCGATATTTTCTATATAAATAAATCATAAATTTTGCGTATAATTTTTTTTTTATTTTAAGGATGAGGATTTGTACAAGATAATGTGTGTATGTAATTATGTAATACATAAAAATATATTTATTACATGAATGTTTACAAATAATTTTATTTTAGAATTATTGACTATCATAAAGTTTATTCTTATAATAATAAATTTTATAGCGAAATATTTTTATTAATTATTTTCTATGAAAATATGATTATATATTATTTACATAATATATGAAATGATTTTTACAATTATTATAATAATTATTTATTTTATCATAAGAATTTATGCAAGATTAATTAAGTTAATTATTTTAACTTAATTAATAATGTTATATATAATGAATAAATCGATATGGAATCCAAACTCTAATTTTGGGTTTTTATCAATGGATAAGAATAATAATATAATAATATTATATTTTGATTTTTCAAATCTTTATAATTATGTACTTTGTATGTTTGTGGATCCACAATGGTAGGTCAATTATGGTGTATAATATCCAAACCCTAATTTTAAGTCATTAAACCCTAATTTAAAACTCAAAGTTGTGTTCGACATAATCATTATATAAGCATGTGATATAGGTGCATACGCATGTTATGTATTATATAATTTTATATTGATTAGGTAAACCCTAATTAATATTTAGAAATATTAATTTTTAGAAACCCTAATTAAGGAGAACCTTAATTTTCAAAACCCTAATTTTCTAATTGTAAACCCTAAAATGGTCCAAACCTTAAACCCTAAGGGTCAAACCCTAAGGTTTTGTCATATTACTTAATTGCCATTAAAATTAAATAATAAATGTCTAAAATGCCCTTTTATCACATTTGCTAATATGTTGTGTAAATCTTGTTATAATTTGAGTTGGTTACCAACTCTTGACTTCTTGTGACTGAAATTCAATGTATATCAGCCTCTACAAGTTAGCCACTTCATTACATGACATCTATATATAGAATCAAGAGAGAGAAATGCCATTTGTTAGCCCTTTTGTGCAACCAATACTCCATCAATCTCTCTCTTCCAAAACCCACGAATTATGTAATATATCAGTCCCTAATGCAAGCCCCACGAATTCCTCTAACAATTCAGAAGCCCAAATTCCAGAAATCAAAGCATAAAAGGTATAAACTCTAATCTAAAATTTCGAACCTTTATCCTCTGTTAAAAGTTACGTTTGAGTGTTAAGATATGTTGTATTTATTGTTATTAAGTGAACTGGGTTGATAGATGTTGGATCCATAACATCTATAAGCTCAAATCTTGTGTTTTTGCAAAAGCTGGAAATTTTTATTTTTGTTGTCTGACAACAAATGTCAGTCCTTGTAGATATGTGCTTGTTTATTGGTTTTGTGTTTTAAAGGTTAGAAGTTGTTCTCTGTAATGTTGGTAGTATGCTGAAAGTGATGACATGATCATTGAACGTATATATCAAAAGTTATTCACGGTCAAAGTCCATTGACCGAACACAAAAAATCAATTTTCTGGGAAATCCAGAAAACTAAAGAACGTGTTCGGGTAGTGACTTTGACCGGCCTGGATCTCGCTTCTGTTAAGCCGTTATGATGTATAATGATATTGATATTATAGTTTGACATGAGGACTACAAGTCCAGAACACGCGTGAACCTTAGAAAGCAATATACCTTTAGACCGGATGTAGTGATCGGTCAAAATGCGTTGACCATTCAGCTTTTGTTTCTGGGTAACCCAGAAGTTACCAGATGGGTCTGACAGCTTGTTCATGAGTCCCAATCTATTTAGTGTTATGTGATTTGTGTGTTTTGTCGTGTCCGTGTTATAATATGTTGTATTGACTTCATTTGTAAATCTTTAGATCACCTAAAACACAAACAGAGAGGTAATTAATCGACCAATCCAAAGTAAACTTCGACCGATCGCTTATGAAGATTTCTGGAAAACCCAGAAACCTTCAAGTGCGATTTTTCTGACAACTTTTGACCGGCATGTATCTATTGATTCTGATGATTTTATATGTATTTTATGTATTAGATATCTTGTTTTGCATATCCTTTACATACTGAAAGTGTTAGATCATGTAAAGCATACTTGAAGTGAACGTTATGATGATCGTAAGAAGGCAGTATGAACTGTTCTTCATTTCTGGAAAACCCAGAAATGAAGAACAGCTCTGACAAGGGATTGGAGGGCCTATAACTCTCTGATCGTTTGTGTTATGTTCATGATATCGACTGTTAGTGGTAATATTACAGTTATACTATAATACCAACACATTAGCAAGCCCAGGATCCTGATAACCAAAGATCTATAACCGGTCAAAGTAAGTACCTTGTGTACTGCAATTGATATCTGGGTTTGCTGAAGAACACAATTAGCGACAGTTTTGTCATTAAAGCCACTTTTAGCGACAGATAATTTCTTAAATTAATTATTTTAATTAAATAATTATAGAAAATTAGTTTTTAATTATTAAAAACACAAAATAAATTATTAAAAATTATTTTAAGGTCCGAAAATTATATTTTAATTATTTTAAATATATTTCATAAATATTTAATACTTTTGGAATATTAAAAAGTATTTAATTTATTTAATTATAATATTAAATAAATTATTTAAAAATGATTTTAATACATGAAAAATCATTTAAAATTATATTATGGTATAAAAAAATAATTTCAATTGTTTTTGATAACTTTTAATATTTTGTGATGAATTTCCTTAATTAATTATTATTAATGATATTAAAGTTATTTAATAATTATATTAAATACATTAGTTTAAAAATGATTTTTTTAACATTAGGAAAATCATTTTAAATAAAGTGTTTAAAGATATTTTAAGTTATAAAATATAACTTTAAATATTTAAAGGATAATTTCATTAATAATTTAATATTAATAATATTAATTTAATAATAAATGATATTAAGTTTATTTAATAATTATATTAAATAAATAGTTTAAAAATGGTTTTATTAATTTAAAATCATTTAAAAAGGATATAAATGAATTAAAAATATTTTAAGTAATGATTAAAGACTTTTAATATTTTGATAAATAGAAAATTAATACTTTAATATTAATGATAATTATTTAAAAATGATTTTAATCATTTAAAAATAATTTAAGGTAATATTATACTTTAAAGGTATTTTGAGTTATTATAAATAACTTTAATATTTTGGCAATGGTTTCATTAATAGTTTAATATTAATTAAATATTAATGATAATAGAATTATTATTTAAATCATTTAATAATGATTCCAATGTTTGAAAATTTATGATAAATTATAATTAATAATTAAAAAATTTATAAGTCATTTAAAAATAATATGACCGATATTTATAGATATTGAGTTCTGAGAATAGAGTCTTAGACTTCGATAATTACCTCGATAAAGAGTTGCTTATTTTTTGCAAGCGTGTTTTAGAAATTGATCTGAACTTAGATATTTTGACTGTATATGTGTTTATTTGTGATTCAATGGTTGTGGAATATATGTGACAATATGATTAGGTTATGTCTGTCATTGCGCAATAAGCGATGCTTATGTGTTATAGTATGTTGTTCTAATCGAGCGAATGATCTTATTAATGATAGGTGTTATATAAGGATAGAACTAAGTACGAACCGTATGGCGGCGCATCGAAAAGTATCTAACCTTTGCATTTTCTTTATCTGATGGACATGAGTAATAATGTTTCTAAACTATATTATTCTTTATCTGATTATTAACCTTATATTATATACGCTCATTGAATATCAACATGTTAGTATATGATAATTCAGATATATAAATATATTCTGTTCGTTAATTTCTATAAATGGTTATACAAATGTCCCCACTTGGATAATCATTGTATTTAATCACATGTTGATATACCTTTGTCAATTACCCGTATACATATATGATGAATTATAGATTATTGTTGAACAAGATAAAACCTTTGATTTAGAACCCAAACAAGTATGAATATCCCTACACGGGAAAACTTTTATGCGCCCAAGGCGGACAGAGTGAACGATCTTATCGTTCTTGTAATGTAGTATTGATCAATACAGGGCCCATGGGAAGTACAACCTAACGCCCGTAAGTTATGACGGTTTACAAATGAATTTCTGTTTAACCTTTTCAAAAATGAAAACAATGTTCATAGCATGTCACCATAACCCTAGTTATAGTCAATATGTAATTTCAAAAATTTTAAAGAGAGTTGTTATGTTATTATTATCGGTTCAGAATACTTCACAACTATTGACTTGTTGTAGAAGAATAGTACAAAGAAAATATTTAAATTCTTTCAGCTTATATATATATAATTGCTATTACTTGTTGGGCACTCAAATACTCATCCTTGCTTAATTTAAATGTTTTTGACTAGGCATGAACAACTCAAGGTTCGAAAGAACAAGTGAAAAGGAAAGAAAAGCAGAACAAGTTTATTAATGGTATCTTTTGTAATAGTTAGACAATATATAGACAATGATATGTATTATATATCATGTAAAGAATTATAGTAAAGGTTGCGTAATTGGGATTAGACTCTGATACATGCAAGATAAGTTTGATATTTATATTATTGTTATTATTATTAGTATTATTCCGCTCATAGAAATGGTATCGTGAAGAACCGAGTTCGGGTTTCAAGTACCCGAGTTTGGGGGCTTCACAAGTTGATATCAGAGCTTAGGGTTAAAAACCTTAGGTAGGTTAGACCTTAGGCTATAACCTTGGAAAAGAGGGAAACGTTGAAAATATAATTAACTCATATAGAGTTTATAAGGAGATGAATTGAATAAATTCATTGTCAAACAAAATAAAAGATAACTTATATAAAACTATTATTTGTTGTGTGTATATATTAGTTAATAATCAGGATAACTTAGGTGTGTAAATGTCAGATAAAAAAAAGATTAGGATACCCTCAGATAATAAAGTAGGATCAAACCTGTACCCCGAGCCAATATCAAAGCTAATAGCTGAAATAGAGGCTCACATTGAAAGCTACCTCAAAGAGGTGGTTGTTTTGAAAAGTGTAGTACCGAACCCTGAAACGATAGTATGACTAATAGGTAAAGTATAGTTAAAAAATATGTGGTCAATGTCGAGTTCTTAAACTCATATGTTTGTGGTGAGTTCTTAAACCCATAATGTATGGTAAGTTGGACGAACTAGGTATAGTTAGGTGTGAATGGATTATTGATGATATTGGGAATAGACAGATTTCTAAGCAATTGATCCCTTAGTGGAGGCGTAAGAAATAAGTAGTACTAGTATTACTTGAATAGGTATGATTCTATGTTATGTATATGATAGGTATGTTTGTATAAGGTAATATTTTTCAAATTTTGTATAAGTTGTGTCAGCGATTCCCGACTTTTGAGTCACAAAGGGATAGCGGATGATTAAAACAATGTGTGCTATGGTGTATGTCAAGTGTTAAGAGTATGAATTTATATGGGATTAATGAAATAAGTTGGTATAAAGAAAGTAGTTAATTATATGAGTATTGGTTAATACAGAAAACCAAAATTTCAAAATCTAATATTTTGAGTACATGATTATTCGAATAGAAAGTTTTTGTGTTATATGTTAAGCGTATACGATAAGGCTTAGAATGTAAGTTAATAAGAATAAGTTATGATAATGTCGCCAAGACGAAAACGAAATACACGGGCAGAAGAACCTGTCAACAAAGTAGGAAGACAACCACACCCGATACAGAATTTTACGAATATGGACAATCAAGCTATACAGAACGGAATACCAGTCGCCAGAAGATCAGCCAGATAATCGATAGGCAAACGTCAAAGACTTCAAGGCAATCAGATCGCCGGGATTTAGAAGATCAACTGACCATGTTGATGCGTTTGTGATAGCTAGGGTAACGAAAGGGCAAAAGATAGTTTTGTCTCATATACGATAAAAGGAAAGGAGATAAAAGGCAAGTCTGCGTGATTTAAGTATGAATCAATGGAGTATAAGGTGGAAGACTGTCCAAGAAGGAGATGAGAGGCAAGGAATGCGCGAACAAGAAAAAAGCAGCAGGACATTGGCGACGACGGGACCAACATCAACAAACAAACCAACAAAATCAACCGCAAGCGTCTTCAACATGACCGTTTAAGATATCGTGGCAGCCGGGGATGCAACTCCAGGTATTATTCTAATCAATATTATTTTCTTATATATAATAACTTATTTTATAAAGATATTTTGAAAGAGGAATTTGAGTTCAGCTTTATGCTGAATAGTTAAAAATCAGTTCGATCAATTTTGATCGAGATCTACTTGGAATGATTACGTATGCTATGTACCCTGGTATGTATAGGTTTTAAAACGGTGATTCCGGGGACGGAATCTTTATAAGGGAAGGTGAATGTAACAACCCGATATTTTCTATATAAATAAATCATAAATTTTGCGTATAATTTTTTTTTTTATTTTAAGGATGAGGATTTGTACAAGATAATGTATGTATGTAATTATGTAATACATAAAAATATATTTATTACATGAATGTTTACAAATAATTTTATTTTAGAATTATTGACTATTATAAAGTTTATTCTTATAATAATAAATTTTATAATGAAATATTTTTATTAATTATTTTCTATGAAAATATGATTATATATTATTTACATAATATATGAAATGATTTTTATAATTATTATAATAATTATTTATTTTATCATAAGAATTTATGCAAGATTAATTAAGTTAATTATTTTAACTTAATTAATAATGTTATATATGATGAGATAAATCGATATGAAATCCAAACTCTAATTTTGGATTTTTATCAATGGATAAGAATAATAATATAATAATATTATATTTTGATTTTTCATCTTATAATTATATGTATGTTGTATGTTTGTGGATTAAACGATAATGTGGTAGGTAGGTCATTATTACGATTAGTATAATATCCAAACCCTAGTTTTAAGCTGTTAAACCCTAATTTCAAACTCAGGTTGAGTTCGACACTATTATATAATTGTGTGATATGGTGCATGCATGTTTTGTATTATATAATTTTATATTGATTAGGTAAACCCTAATTAATATTTAGAAATATTAATTTTTAGAAACCCTAATTAAGGAGAACCTTAATTTTTAAAACCCTAATAGCTAGAAACCATAATTTGTAAATTAGTAACCCTAATTTTCTAATTGTAAACCCTAAAATGGTCCAAACCTTAAACTTCAAATTAATTATATTTAAAACCCTAAGGGTTTGCCATATTATTATAATTGCCATTAAAATTAAATATTAAATATCCAAAATGCCCTTTTATCACATTTGCTAATATGTTGAGTGTAAATCTTGCATATAATTTGAGTTGGTTACCAACTCTTTGACTTCTTATGATCGAAATTCAATGTATATCGCCTCTACAAGTTAGCCACTTCAATACATGACATCTATATATATAATCAAGAGAGAAAATGCCATTTGTTAGCCCTTTTTTGTGCAACCAATACTCCATCAACTCTCTCTCTTCCAAACCCACGAATTATGTAATATATCAGGTCCTAATGCAAGCCCCACGAATTCCTCTAACAATTCGAAGCCCAAATTCAAATTCAATCAAAGCATAAAAGGTATAAACCCTAATCTAAAATTTCGAACCTTGATCCTCTGTTAAAAGTTATGTTTGAGTGTTAAGATATGTTGTATTTATTGTTATTAAGTGATGCGGATTGATAGATGTTAGATCCATAACATCTATAAGCTCGGATCTAGTGTTTTTGCAAAAATTTGGAAATTTTTGTTTTTGTTGTCTGACATCAAATGTCACTCCTTGTAGATCTGTGCTTGTTTATTGATTTTGTGTTTTAAAGGTTAGAAGTTGTTCTCTGTAATGTTGGTAATATGCTAAAAGTGATGTCATGATCATTGAACGTATATATCAAAAGTTATTCACGGTCAAAATCGAAGTCAGAACATTAAAAAATCGGTTTTACGAAACCCGTAAAACCGAAAACGTCATTCGGGTAGTGACTTTGATAAACTGAATCTCGCTCATTGGCCAAGCCGTTATGATGTATAATGGTATTGATATTATAGTTTGACATGAGGACTACAAGTCCAGAACACGTGTGAACCTTAGAAAGCAATAGACCGGATGTAGTGATCGGTCAAAATGCGTTGACCATTCAGCTTTTGTTTCTGGGTAACCCAGAAGTTACCAGATGGGTCTGACAGCTTGTTCATGAGTCCCAATCTATTTAGTGTTATGTGATTTGTGTGTTTTGTCGTGTCCGTGTTATAATATGTTGTATTGACTTCATTTGTAAATCTTTAGATCACCTAAAACACAAACAGGAGAAAATTAATCGACGGTCAAAGTAGGCTTGACCGACTGCTTATGAAGATTTCTGGAAAACCCAGAAACCTTCAAGAGCGATTTTAAACAACGTTTGGCCAAGCATGTATCTATTGATTCTGATGATTTTATATGTATTTTATGTATTAGATATCTTGTTTTGTATATCCTTTACATACTGAAAGTGTTAGATCATGTAAAGCATACTTAAAGTGAACGTTATGATGATCGTAAGAAGCGGATGAATCGTTCTTCATTTACGGAAAACCCATAAATGAAGAACAACTTCAACTAAGGGATTGGAGGGCCTATAACTCTCGATCGTTTGTGTTATGTTCATGATATCGACTGTTAGTGGTAATATTACAGTTATACTACAAATACCAACACATTAGCAAGCCCAGAATCCTGATAACCAAAGATCTATAACCGGTCAAAGTAGGTACCTTGTGTACTGACATTGAAGATCTGGGTTCGCTGAAGAACACAATTAGCAACAGTTTTGTCACTAAAGCCACTTTTAGCGACAGATAATTTCTTAAATTAATTATTTTAATTAAATAATTATAGAAAATTAATTTTTTAATTATTAAAAATATAAAATAAATTATTAAAAATTATTTTAAGGTCCAAAAATTATATTTTAATTATTTTAATTATATTTCATAAATATTTAATATTTTTGGAATATTAAAAGTATTTAATTTATTTAATTATAATATTAAATAAATTATTTAAAAATGATTTTAATACATGAAAAATCATTTAAAATTATATTATGGTATAAGAAAATAATTTAATTTATTTTTGATAACTTTTAATATTTTGTGATGAATTTCCTTAATTAATTATTATTAATGATATTAAAGTTATTTAATAATTATATTAAATACATTAGTTTAAAAATGATTTCAAACATTAGGAAAATCATTTAAAATAAAGTGTTTAAAGATATTTTAAGTTATAAAATATAACTTTTAATATTTAAAGATATAATTTTATTAAAAATTTAATAATAAATGATATTAAGTTTATTTAATAATTATATTAAATAAATAGTTTAAAATGGTTTTATTAATTTAAAATCATTTAAAAAGGATATAAATGAATTAAAAATATTTTAAGTAATGATTAAAGACTTTTAATATTTTGATAAATAGAACATTAAATCAGCCAAATGTTCATAATAGTTTTTAGTTACACAACCAGCCAAGCCCTCCAAAAAAATAAAGGATTATATGTGGGTTCTGAAAGTGCAAGTTCTAAAGAAGTTAGGTGAATTCTGTACCTTTCTGGATCCGACAAGTTAGGTGGAGACCAAGTATGAGATCCTCCTCCTGTTGTGAGAACATTCCTCTCTTAAGATCAGGCCTCAAGTAGTTTATCCATCTCAGTCTACAACTCTTTCCACACCTTTGCAAACCTGCATGAACAATAACAATTATACTGATATCAGTGCTACATATATACAATCATAGCTATAGCTAGCTCTAGCTATACAACTGAGAAAATGTGAAGCAAGTGAAAGTTTTACCAACTAATTTAGGAACAGAGGCCCAGTAACCGACACCAAATCTAGTAATGTAATTGAACAGTTTCTCATCCTCTTCGGGTGACCATAGACCTTTCCTCAACTTTTTCTTTATGCAACAAGAGTGGCGACCCATTAGTGATCAAAGAAGTTGTTATATATAACTTTAGTTAACAGTAATGGTGTGATAGCTCCAATGTTTTAGGTTGGGAGATTATATATATATTAGGTATGAATATCCTAATCATTTAGCTAACATTAGTATGAATAGTAGTAGAGAATACAAGCCTGACCTCTTCATGGACCCAAACCAAATCAGCAAGAAACTTCTTGTGTTCGTCAGGAACTGCCTTAATCAGATCTGTCCAAAACAATCCATAGAAATAATATAATCTTATTCATAGCAATCAGGTATAATCTTACTCATAGCAATCAGGTATAATCTTACAATAAACTAGAGCCCATAGAAATAATATTCCCTTTGTTCCACGATAAAGAGACCATGTTACAACCTTTTTTTGTTCAGAAAGGATAGTTTAATATTCTTTGATGATAGTATAAAATGACGCAATATCTTTTGGTTTACCATCATAACTCCATTATTATGTAATCAGTACTTACTAAAGTTAACTGGGACAAAAATATATCTTTGTAAATGGAAAAGAGGGAGTATAATAACAAGCCATATCCAAGAATCAATAACTAATGCTACTAAATATTAAACAATACCTAATCATGTAGCATCCACTCAATTCAACTAGTAAATATCAATAGTTCCATAAACTACATTTGGAATTCAATTTAAACTATTCCAAGGTCTTATCGTAAAATTCCAAAATTGTAGCCTAATTAAAAAATACGATATTTTGTTCCTTGAGGTCTCAAATAACAAAAACCTAATAATAATAAATAAATAACAACAAAACAAACTCAATTCAAACACTCACTCGATCAATTGGTCTTGGCATCAGGCATTGGGAAAAGCCCAGCTCCGACAGCCCCACGAGGAGGTGAAAACCCTAAAACCTTCTGGTCCAAATAGACTACTTCTGGTCCTCCATTATATCCTCAGGGCAGAAGCAATGCAATGGTCTTTTAGTCTAAAATATACTCTGCATTAAAAATAATAATACTAACACGGGGGGAAAGAGGGAGCATAGTGATTACCTTTTTCAAACAAATTGCCACACATATCAACATGAGCTGCTTCCACTGTTGTCTAGGAATGCAAAGCATAACCTGCAACCTCTCCAAGGACTTAACATCCTCCTCAGTTAGCCCTCCATCAGATACAGCTTGCTGAAGCTTTTGTCGGTAAATTTCTAGAAATATATTAAACATGACTACATCAGACCTATTCTTAATATTACAACTAGATAATATATGTAAAATTACGCACAGGTATCAAAAAAACTAAAATATGATTTCGATTCCTTTTTCTCACCATATATGACTAAAGCAGCTCAATGTCAAGATTTCATTGTGAAAAGATAGAGAAAAATTCAAATGCTTTATTTGGCAGATTTTGATCTTAAGGTACAAACGTGTCCATGGCACAAGTCCACCGACTTGACAAGAAAACCAAATCCTGGAGTATGATATGCGTACAAGTCCATGCAGTGTGTTCAAAATAGAAGATATCACATAGTTGGCAGATATTACACCACAGCTTACCATCATGGATCTCAACAGCTTTCTGTGTATCAAAGTGCAATTCTTCACATAGATTTTGAAGGAAGACTGCTTTGCTATCAGCAGCTTCTAAGTTACCACTAGTTATCAGCAGCTTCAAAGTGTAATTCTTCACAGAGATTTTGGAATTGTCCTTTCTAGCACAAAAAAAAGTACATGAAATACAGAACAATATATAATCAACATTTACTTTATATAAAAAAGCTTTTGAAGATAAAGAAAATAAAAATGCTACAGCCTACAAATATTCAGCCGTGGAATCTTAGGTACATGACAAGAATTTTTTATTCATTTTAAATCCTATCAGATATTATAAGTAAAAATAACATCTAAAAAATGAAAAAATCATCTACATAATCAAGCAACTAGATTTAACAGCACTAGAAGTGCACACGCAAGTTTCAAATTTACCAATTTTATTAGATAACCTGAAACCAAAGGTGTATAGGCCACATTTAAATATCATCATAGTTCTGTTGGTAAATAGAGTTATTCACACTCCTCAAACAAACAAGCCCCAAGACATAGGGAACAAACTGAAAATCATGATTTGAGACTCCAAAAATTTAGTAAAAAATTATTTTTAAAAATAATAATAATTTGAGAAATCGGATATGTACCAAAATTCTTAACAATAATAAGTTTGACGATTTGAAAAGGGACGAGCCAGGGAGTCGCTGAAGCAATGGCACGCCACCTAATTAAAACTTATCAGAACAAGCTTATCAGAATAATTAAAACTAGAAGCTATCTGCTGATTGAGAAGGAATAAAGTCAAAATAAAATTATGGGAAAATGAAAGTTACATGGTTTGACACTTAAACAATGTAAAATGCCAACCTGTATTGAATTATCTATAAAAGCAAGGGGGTAAGAGAGATCTAGTTAGAGTAGGCAATTTATCAAATACGTTGTAAGCTTCCCTAACTACTACCAAACAAGATATACAATAAAATACACACATGTAGGTACTAATAATATTAGGTTTCTTAACAATAAACACAAAAATTAAAAACTAACCTTTAATTTAGGGACACTAATGGAGGAGGGAACACACTGCCGCCGCCATAAACCACTTATCAACAAGTTAAAATTTAGGGCTTGTTAGAGGGAGGCGAGAAATAGAGGAAACCATAATAAAATTAGGGGTAGATGAGAGAAATACATTTTTTTTTATATTGGATTAATGTAACTATAATTTGAAAACCTAAAGACTGAAATTACCTGCTCAAATAGTTTCAATATACAGAATTGCTTTTAAGGGTTCCAATTTGAGAGGGACGGAGGGACGGATGGATGGAGTAAGATTAGAGAGATATGTATGGAGTTTGATGGGGGAGAGATGTGAAGACAGACAACAGAGCGATGAGTTGTGGGTTTCTGTAAGGAGGAGGGGTTTGCCGAAGAGGGAGAGGTTTGATTAGTTCATTCTTTTGCTTTTATTGCTCACTCATATGTCGAAGAGGACAATTGAAGGAGATAGGGCAATAGAGGGAGATAGGGCTCGACTGTATTTTCCAAACTGAGGGAGTGAAAATTGAGGGAGAGAATGGGCGTGAAAATAATGGAGGGACATTTTCGCCGCCAACTTATTTTAGGGAAAAACTTATTTTATTTATTTCATAAAAAGAATATAATTTGTAAAATCTATAAATTTTAAGAACATATATGTATTACGGTATATATAAAAATATATAATTATTTATAAAAGTCTTTATTTTAGAAATAAATTTTAAATCAAAGGGAAATTATTTTTTTATTTGACAATCTTAATAATATAATGAACAAGTTAGTCGACAATTCAGACTTTCTACGGTTGATTCAACGCAACACCAACTTAGGGACATAAACCCCTAAAAGAACTAGGGAGGGAAGATATTTTGGCCAAATATTAACCCCTATATATATATTTAATTATTTATTAATATATATATATAATTAAATACTTATCTCTATGAAATATTTCAAATTGTAGTTAGAGTGGGAAGATTTTTGGGATAATATTTTATTTTTGGTGTTTAATTTTTTATTGCTACTATTTTATTCACCTTTGTATTGAATTTTACTTTTTTTTTATGAGATAATTGATTAATTCTCTTTGTGATATAGTTTAATTTATGAGATCTTAATTTCTATATTCTATACATTCTTTTTTTGGTTGGAATAACTTGTGTTAATTGTTAATAGATTTTTTCATATTTCGGTGTGGGATAATCATAACAGTTGAAAATTTTTGTTATGTTTTTTATACAGTTTGACTTCATTAAAAATAATTAATTAATACCCTTTTTATAATATACCCAAGGATCCCATCGGAGGATATACATATCTACACTTATAAAGTTATCATTTGTCAAACATTCATATATAAAATGAGCAAAATAGGGACCAATGAAAACAAATCAGAAATCAAAAATAAATATGCCAAAACGATACAGTTTTGAAAGACTGCGCACAAATAGAATATACACGGCTATATATATAAACAAATATTTATTTATAAATTTATAAATATTTCATCTAAAATTTATAAAATTTAGATATGAATATTTTTTATAAATATTTATATGAATATTTAGAGATAAATTTATAAATATTTATATGAATATTTGTTTACATATATATATATATATATATATATATATATATATATATATATATATATTTATATATAAAAAATATTCATAGTTACTTTATATATATTTAGTTTAATGTTGAGATTTGTTTAGTTTTATTTAGTTTGACAAGAAATTTTGAAAAGAATATGTATGTATATGTATATATATGTATATTTATTATTATTATTATTATTATTATTATTATTATTATTATTATTATTTTGTAACGAATTTCTAACGAATTTTGTTTCCAAATTTTGCAACTACTTGTGAATTTCGTTGCAAAAAGTGAAAGGCTGCCACAATTTGCAACGAATGACAAGTTTCGTTGGTAAACATACACTTTTAGCACCTGAAAAATCGTTGCTAAAGTCCCATTTTTAGCAACAAAAAAACTATTGTTGCCAGCATTTGCCGAAGCAAGCAAGTGGTAGAAATTTTTACAAACAATTTATAAATGAATTTTTTCCGCCAATGAATTAGCAACGAAATTTTGCAACGACTTATGAATTTCGTTGCAAAAAGTGAAAGCTTGACACAATCTGCAATGAAGGACAAATTTCGTTGCTAAACATATACTTTTAGCAACGACTTATAAAGTCGTTGCCCGAAAAATCGTTGCTAAATGCCCATTTTTTGTAGTGCAGATAGACATATACTGTTTCATCGTATGAGTTAGAATAAGGGCTTGTACTTACATTCAATATAGTTGCAATTTCACATAGACATATAGTGATTTTGATTATATTGATGATTACATAGAGTCTATCATCATACATGGATCTTTGTGTAAGTAGAGTCTTAGTGCATTGAAAAATGGCTATGACTCTTTTAGTGCTCTTGGCTACTTTCCTGTAATATGTGAACAAGTCATGCATGATAGTGGTGATTAAATAAAATATTAAATGAAGTTAGGATCCCATTTTTCCAGATTTGATTTATTTCGTTGTTATTATTGTTTTAGTCGTTATTCGCGATTCGAGAACAAACAAATCTTATTTATTAGTTTGAGCATATAAATATAGTGATTTAGTTAATGCATAGTGATTTGAATTAAACAACTTTCTCTATGGGATCGATACTTTACTTGCTCTGTATTGCTTGTTGACACATGTATGCTTGCATGAGTTAGAGCTCTTTTGTTAAGACTAAAAAAGAGGCAACAAGTTTTTGGCGTCGTTGTCGGGGAAAGACGTTTAATTTAGTATTATTATCATTAGTTTTAAGCTATATTGTATGACTTAGACAATTCTAGTCTTATCTCATTTCAATTTTTGTTTTTGTTTCAAGAATTTGGATAAATTTTTATGCGCGCAATGATCATCCAACCCAACTTAACACCTGTTCAGGACAACATAAACGGGAGAGGTTGGAAAGCGAGTGTTCGTGAAATTTACAACCACGATTAGAAAATCTGACGACTAATATGGCGGTTGAGGCACAAGAGATAAGAGCAAAGAGAGGAGCATAGGGCTCACGAAGAAATATTCCATACCACGTATTAATGGACTATAGTCTAGCATCGTCGCGACCAAATGATAGCGCCCAATACATTCGAGATAAAAACGGGCACTATTAAGATGGTATAGAATTCGGTGCAGTTTGGGGGTGCCGCTACAGATGATCCGAATGAACACCTGTTGAGTTTCATCAAAATCTATGATACATTCATTTCTGGCGGTGTGATAGAGGATCTTTATCGACTTAGGCTATTCCCATTCTCATTGAGAGATAAAGCAAGAAGTTGACTTCATTCTTTGCCAGCAGGATCCATAACTACATGGGAGGACTTAGCACATACGTTTTTAGCTAAGTTCTTCCCAATGGCTAAGACTGCAAAGATGAGGACAACTATCTCTCAGTTTGAGCAACAACAGGGTGAGTCCTTGTATGAAGCATGTGAGAGATACAAAGAAATGATGAGGAACTGTCCACATCACGGTATGCCAGATTGGATGGTGATCAACACGTTCTATAATGGATTGGGATGGCGATGAGGCCCATTATAGATGCACGGTGCGGGAGGGCATTATGGGTAAAAAGCTATGAAGAAGCTTATAACCTTATCGAGACAATGGCATCGAACGATTTTCAAAATCCTACATCTCGGATGCCACAACCCAAAGTTGCAGGTGTGTTGGAGGTTGATGCTATTACTCAGTTGTCAGCACAGATGGCAGCCATGGCAAAGAAGATAGATACTTTGGCAGAAGGTAAAACAAAGACAATTGCCTTCGTATGTGAGATTTGTGCGGAGTCACACTCGACGGATCAATGTGCTATCAGCTCAGAGTCAGTGCAGTATGTGAACAACTACAGAAAAGACCAAGGTCAATTTCAGAACACATACCACCCCAACAACCGAAATCATCCAAACTTTAGTTGGTCAAATAACGAGGAATCAATGAGAATCAATTTCAATCAAATAATCGGTTTGATCACAACCAATTGACTGCAGTTTAATCCTAGACCACCTTTTCTGCCGGGATTTTCTCAACAACAACAACAACATCACACTCCAGCTGCACCTCAGCAAGAAAAGAAATCAAAAATGGAGGAGATGATAACGAAATACATGGCAAATACAGAGGTTATGATCAAAAGTTAAGCAGTGGCTATTAATAATCTGGAAACTCAGATGGGGCAGATGGCGAACATGCTTACAAACAGGCCCCAGGGTGTACTGCCAAGTAACACAGAGACAAATCCTAGAAGAGACGTGAGATTTGGGAAAGATTTGTCAGGTAATGCAAGTCACGCACCCGCGCATGTTGCACAAGAGGAGGTAGCGCGAGGCAGAGGAGCCAGCTACGAAGAAAGAAAATCTGGAAACGTTTGAGGTTCAGCAGGAAGAGAAAGATAAAGCATGTCCAGAGGAGACGTTTAAGAGTTCAGTACCACCAATTCACACTCAAGTTCCATATCCGCAGAGATCAAATAAGAAAAGGGAAGATAAACAGTTCAGCAAATTTTTAGAGGTATTCAAAAAGTGGCAGATCAACATACCGTTCGCCGAGGCATTGGTGTGACAACCTGGAATTTTGGGATTATCCAGAATTTAGGTTTAAAGAATTAGTTATTAATAAAATGAAATTTTATTAATACTATTATATCTTATGTGTTTATTAATAAATCCTATAACCTAGAATGATTATAAGTCGGGAGGATTACAGCTCGAGCTAGATTTAACGAGTAAGAATTTTCAAGGCGAAAATGAAAGTTTTCCTGAACAAAATATTTTTTGGGAAAAAGACGAAATAAGCACTATTCACCCGTTTACGCTTTCGGAGATTTATTTTGAAATTCGAGAAGTTATTGATTATGTAAAATCTTGAGGCGTGATGGAATATTCAATAATATTTGATTTATTGCAAAACGAAGTTTTCGCATGCGGACTCAAAACCTAAGGGTTAGGGAAAGTGAGTTTCGAGAATGTAATGAGTGCATTATAAAAACTAGGGTTATTATCGTGAGAAATACGAGTATGATCTGAGTTATTATCTGAGTATAGTACGAAGATTAATCTGACGTATAATCTGAATATCGTCACGAGCTAAATCTGAAGAGATTACGTGAATACGAGAATGGAATGTGTAGAATACGACTAGTCTTAATGGACTTTGAGTTCATGGACTTTGTAGAATCCAATTGGACTTGGATTATGTCAAGCCCAATGATTTGTGAAATCAAGCCCAAGAAAGGCCCAATAAGAATTAGGGTTAAGGGGCCCAAACCAAGAAAAGAAACCGCGGATCGAACCGATGGATAAACGGATGGGTAATAACCAATGGGGCAACCCATGGGATGACCCATGGGCATGTGGGCCGGCCACTTAGCCACCAAGTAAGGGTGGAGGCCAAGTTTACTTGGTGGCTAAGTGTTGGAGGATGTGGTAATAGTAAGGAGGTTAAGGGCGAAATGACCAAATTTCCCTAGCTTTGGTTTTCTATAAATAGAAAGCTAGATTTTCATTTTCTAGGATTTTGAAAATCCTACACTTGAGAGAGAGAGAGAGAGAGAGAGCTCGGTTGGGAGAGGAAGAGGAAGAGCGTGAGCATGAATACTCGGATCAAAAGTGATCGTGAAATAGAAAAGCTTGCAAAGCGTCGGCTTCGTATAACGGAAGAGGATTAAAGAAGAACGGTAATCCAAACCCTAATTTCTTCTAATATTTTCTTTAAGTTAAATATGTTTAAAACATAGCTTAATGAGAATAGGGAGAAGATGATGTTAGAAATGATTTCATATGGTTGAAATCATGAGAAAACGAAGAAATAAGAATTAGAAGTTTAGTTGTAAATTTCTTAAGGAAGTATAAGATTTGTGAGGATGTTGAGCGATCCGAATGAATATTATGAACAAGTAGGTGAAATAAGTAAGGAATGATGTTCTATAACATCAAATTCCAAGAAAAAATAGAATTGTAATCTAAAATATCGATTAAAATGAAGAACGAATGAAGAACGCGAAGAACATGCGAAGAACACGAAGAATGTTGTTGATGGACAAATTTAAAACCATCGTAGGATAATTGTTGTTGATGGACAAGTTTAAAACCATTATAGGATAATTGTTGTTGATGGACAAGTTTAAAACCATCGCGTATAAGTTAGTTTCTTATTGCTTGGTTAGGAACGTTAGAAACGTTCATGAAGAACGGATTAAAATTGAGCTATAAAGAAGTTATGGCAAAATTTTTGTAAAAGACGAATGAGAATTAAAAAGTTAGTAAATGAACCCGAACGTGTAGGGTTTCATAAGAAAGTAAGAGAATGTAGAAAATGTGAGTCGTGGACTCAAGAACGAACAAGTTCTGAGTTCAGATGACCGAATTACGGACGAACGAGCGAAGAACGTTAAAAACGTAAACTGAACGAAGGGTGAAGATCAAGCCAATCGAATGACATGTAACGGAGTTAGAATAAAATTCTGCTTGATGGGGGTTAAAGTACGTAAGATAATGAAGAAAATGGCTTTGGAACGACCTCGTTCCGAGTTATAACGAAGGAGTTATGAGATCGCGAAGTACACGTCTCAAACTTGACTTAACACTTGGAAAAATTTTCTAGGATTTTGGCTCGGCGTGGCAATGACAACAGAAAAAGTGCCAGCCATGTGATGAGCTCGAAGCTTCAGTCTTTATTAATTGGCACCGCAGTGCGAGAGATAACAAAGGGTTTAGTGCCGCAGCACCAAACCAAGGAAGAAGGTGGAGTAGGTCGCGCTGCAGCGTGAGAAAGAAAGGGAGGAATGGCCAAGAATACGGTGCGGAGAACAATGCCGGAAATGAGATTTTTATTTCTCAAGAAAGAAGTATGAACATATAAGTTCGCCTAAGATAACGCTTAAGAAAGCAAGTTAAACCTTTAGAAAAGGTTGAACGAAAAGATTAAACGAGACTAAAAGAATGCAAACGCAGATTACGTAACCGATATCCGGGGACCATAGTCATAATAAACGAACGTGAGAGATTGCTATGATTGTGATTCCTTAGACGTTGAGTGATGAAGGTAATGAATAACATTCCGATGTTATGTCATGGTAATGAGAGATAAGGGTAAAGCGTATAGACGCTGTGAACGCAACGTTGTTGCAATGAACGATCGGTCTTAGCATACAATGAATAGTATGGCTTCGACATTAAGAAAGAATAATGAACATGGGGCTCATGGGTTGAATAACGATGAAAATAAATAAAACCTTGAGTGAAGGTTGAATGAGAGATTAAGAGACGAGCAAAGTGAACGTCGAATACATAAACGATCCTCGTGAATCGTATTCGAGTTGGACGAATGTTCTAAGTGTACATTGGTTGTATGACTTAGACGTTGATGAAGGTAGTAAGTAAGATATTATTTATCAAGGAAAACCGCAACGAATGGTAATAAGATTAAAGAAAGTCTGAGTATGAGTCGGATAGAGAATGTTAGAATGAAGTAAGCGTTGAACACTTTAACCAACGTAAGGGTTGAGTGGAAGCGAATATTAAGCAAGCGTAACCTACACTCCGTGTATATGGTTTGGTATGAAGGTAATGAAGACTAAGATTTAACCGTGAACGGTGAAGAAACTGAGTTAAGGATAATAACGTATAACGTTAAGAAGCCGAGTTAATAAGTATAACTTGGATAAACGTTCCAAGTTGAAGGAACTGGACGTTGTAAGGTATCAATAAATTCATATGAAATGTTTAACGCTATGACCTTATAGTATTGACATTGAATGATCGTTTCGAGTATACAAAAGCATGTATGACTTAGACGATAAGAAATTAATCCTGGGGTATGACATTTAGTTGCCAGAAAGCCGTAAGGAATAAGAAGTTGACTTAACGAACATTATAGTTAAATGGTTCGTATAAGTTAAGAGAAGTTAGGTTGTGGTACAATCGTAACTTTGATAGTTGACATATGGGAGCTGGGCTAAACAATTCCTTCAGAGAGCGAAGGTATATACAAAACTGGCAACCGATCTAACTCACTGTTGTGGGGCAGTGTAGATGAGACGGGAACTTGTTTGTTGGTTGTTTGTGGGAAACCACTCAGAGTACCATATGGACTACTAGCAAAGAAGCGATGTGTGTTGAGTATATAGGAGTTATAAGAAAAAGATAAGAATGCAGATCATTAAAGATGATGAATGTTTTGAGTAAGACATCTCCGTATGTCATGAAGCCGTAAAGCGGGAATGCAAGTTAGTCGCGTAAACTTATATTGCAAGAACGCGAACCTTAAGAAGTAAAGTTAAGTAAACCAATGTGTAAGTCAAGTATATTACTAATTGGTGTACGTGTATTTCCTTATGTGTTATATAGGGATTTGGAATGAGCGATTCGGTAAAATCGGTTGTCTGTAAAGCAAGTTTTCTAACTTCATTCATGCTAGTTTTTTAAACTTCTCAAATGTTGGACTTGAGAAGTTATGTCTATATGCGAATGTGTAATATTTGTACAAGGTGGTAGATCGTATGAGGCCTTGTGCCACAATTTGAACACTTACGTGTTTCTTTGAGATGAACTGTTCTATGATTGAGTACATTCAATACAAGTATCTTTCGGTTTATACATGAACCGTTATTGTTAAATCTGTCTTAATGATTCTAGCAGGACATGATATTATGGAAAAAGGTAGAAGAATGAAAGTAGTGTAAAGAGTATGTCATGAATGCTTTAAGATGATAGAATCGAGACTATTCCTATTATTTTGATGAGTGAGTTTTATACACATGAATTGGATACATTTGGGCTTAATTTATTATTGTTCTCAAGTCTTTTAGGATGTTTTTGTGTTTGTGTCTATTCATGCATGTTTTATATTGTTTTGTAGGAATTGGGACAAAAGTTACATGGATCGGCGTTTGGGGTGGCTAGATTAGCGTTTTGACTTGCCATTTACACAATGAGTCACTTGAGAGCCAATTTGACTATAGCTCCGGACCTTATTTCGAAACTCTCAAAGAATGAAAGTTGTAGATCTACTTTTCCTCTTTCCGGAACATCTTGAATCATCAAAATCGGAGTTGAGACGAAGAAGTTATGGCCATTTTCCCAAAGGACGTCGGAGCGAAAATGTTGGAAAAAGGGGGACAGACGTTGGGGCGCTATTTTTTAGCCTATGGACATGGCAAGGGCGCTAAGGAAGCGATGTGTGGCGTCAAGCCCAGTATTTGAAGTATTTGGGGAAAGAAAGGTTGGTTGGGCTGGACAGCGCGTTTTGGGCGAATTTTGACACCTTTTAGACTCAAATTGGATTGGGTTTGTTCTAAGCTCAAAATTAGACTTGTAATCTATAAATACATGATGTAAGACATAAAATAGGAGGAGATTACATAGATTAGACTAGATTAAACACTCCTTTAGATTAGAACATAACCCTAGTTCTTATTAGTTTTGGAGATTGAAGCAACTTGGAGACCATTGAAGATTGAAAGCGAGGAAGCGAAAGAGGAGTCTCAAGGCTTCTTGACAATAGATTATATTCTCTTCTCTTCTCTTACTTTTATCTTTTAATGTCTATTCAATTGTGGATTCTTGATTTTAATTCATTAATTATGAACTAACTCTTTTATTAAGATTTCAATTGAACTTTTTATGATTATGAATTGATTATTTGATTTATTCTAATTATTTATGTTGAAGTGAATTGTTCATCTTGCTTTGTGCTTATTGATTAATTATCGATCGATAATTACCTTGTTACTCTAGAAGGAATTGAGAAAGGAATTCTAGGGTTAGAAGCTGGGCATGGTGACATGTGACTTAGTTATTTGCCTGATTGAATAATTAGGTTTGTGAATAGAATGAGAATATCTATTTGCGCATGTAACACATAAAGGAATTGGGTTTATGTGAGTTTAATTCAATTGTTTTGCATAGAGATATAGCAAAATTAATCTGGGTTAAATAGAAGGCAATTGATCGCTCGAGAGAGGCTTTTGGCACTTGAGAATTCTGTTAACAATTCGATGAGACATAATAATTGGGATAATTGGATAATTGGTTTATAGTTCATAATTGGGGATATTGGAGTCTTAGCCTTTATTTATTTGAATTTATTTATAAAGTAACCTAGTTTTAATTGATTAATTTAGTTTTATTAATTAGAAAAATCACGATTTGAGATTGTTTAAATAAAATTAGTTTGGTTAAAATTAGTACTTGGTGATTTTTATTAAATAATTCCTCGTGGGAACGATACTCTACTTTCACTTTATTACTTGTTGGCCGTGTATACTTGCGTATTCATTGATTATTGAAATCGATCAACAAGTTTTTTAGCGCGCAGATTCTTGGGGAATTAATTTAATAATTATTTACCAATATTAATTTCAATCAAATTAGTCTTAATTTAAACATTTTTATTTTATTTTTATTTTCATTCTCTTCCTATATTTCTCTCTTTTTAGGTACCATGGATGACTTTGCGTATCAATGGCCATACACGAACATTGACTCGACGAGGGAATGGAGATTAGCGGACTCATGACACTTTTATGATGTCGGCTAAATTAAAGAACTTTTGAGGAAGTTGGGCGTTATCGCATCCCAATGAGTCGAAGAATGGCGATTATGTGTGACTATTGTCTTTGCGCAATCACGAGTAATCAATGCACCATCAATCTTGGTAGAGTGCGGTATGGTGGTAACTACCTCAATCGGTATGCATATGATAATTATGAACAAGTTTGGGGTATCACGGATTTTTCATGGAGTAACAATCAAGATCAATTTTATGCTCCAAGTCCAACATACCCATTGATTCTCGTGTCCACCTCCACTAAACGGGAAGAACATTCAAATTGGGAGGAAGCCTTGGAAAAAGTTATTAAAGCTTACGAAAAGAAACACGAGGAACATGAAAAGAAACTTAATCAAATGGAGTGAGTATACAAAGTCGAATGCATCGATCGAGAATATGGAAAATCAATTGGGACGAGATAGCACATCGTTGAACAATCGTCTTCATACACTTGGCTCTATGACATGGATAATGAGGCCCGATGATGAGCTCGATGGTGAGCAGAGCCAAATCTACAAGGATGATGAGCCACGAGATGAAAAAGAGGAGACAAGTGGGGATAATGACAAAGAGGTCGGTGAAGAACTAATTGTGAGAACCAATGATGATGAGCGATGTTATTTATGCCTCAAGTGCCTTCTCCTCCCACAGTTCAAGAATCAGGTTAGATTTACAAAACCTTGTCCAGATTGGTAGTCATGTAAATCGGCAATACTCTCTGTGATGTAAAAAGCAAGTACACCTTGAAACCATGATGCGATGAAATTTGGAGAAGATAGAAGAAGAAATTGTTGTGTCGACAAGCCTCGATGCGAGAATATATTCATGAACACAATGGAGAAAAACACACTAGATCTTGGGCGTTCTTGAATGTGATCTTATCTAAAAGAAAGCATGCTAGGTGACTTTAATACAATGGCTATAAATAAATGGGAACCTACCAAAAGCTATATTATTTTTCAGATGGATGGAGGTTCCTCAACTTTGAAGAGGAATTGGATAGCGTTGACGAACAAAAATCGGTTTGAAAAGCGTAAAACAAAAGCGCTTATTGGGAAGCAACCCAAGTTTAATTTTATTTTTAATTTTATTAAGTTTTATATTAGTAGTTTGGAATTTGCATTTATTTAGGATTTAATAAAATTGCTTCTATCATGGTTTTACTGAGTTATTCAAGTCAAATACAAGAGTGGTGCCCAATTTGTTCCATGTCTTGCTTTATTCTCCAAACTTAGCGGACAAGGAGGAAGATTGCTATATTTTTTTAGGAAGTCCTCTGCTTTAATTTTTTCTATTGTAGCCATTGAGGACAATGTCTAGTTTAAGTTTGGGGGCATTTTAGTGTCGTATTGCATATAGTTAGTTATTTACATTGTAGTTAGTTATGTTTTGGGTTATTTACATTTAGTTTTTGCATTCGGTTTTTTGTTTAAAAAAAAAAAAAATTTAAAAATCATAAAAATAGTAGTTAGTTCTTATGTTTGTTGCGTTTAGTTTATATTTGCATGATTCCAAGCTGTTAGATAGTAAAAAGTCTATTTTGGCGATGATGAGGCTGGAGTTAAGTAGATAAGTATAGTATTGAATATTAAGGCTTTGATGTGATTTCTTGTTATGAATTGAATCTTTTCTGTTTTTGGCGGTATAATCAAGGTTATACGTTAATACTTGACTATATTAGCGATTAAGTTTAAATTGATACATAATGGATTTTTAAGGATAATACTAGTTTGAAGGAATGAAAAGACATGAATAGGCGGAGATGGCTAAATTTAGATAAAAACTTAAGTTTGGGGGAAAATTTGGGATATATAAGCTTATAAAAAAAAAAAAAAAAAAAAAAAAAAAAAAAAAAAAAAAAAAAAATTAAAATTACAGGTAGCTAGTTTTGTTTGGGGCCTTTGTTACTTGAGTAAAAATGCGCTAGAAGAATATCTTAAAACCTAAGCGCCTAAGGTCTTATATGGTGCAGGAGTCGTTGGTGAAAAGCTAAGCTAAGGGGTGACCTTTGTTAGCTTAATGGAATGAGACATTACTGCGATCATGGTTAAAAAAAAGTAAAAAAAAAAAAAACAATAAAAAGCGGAAAAAGAGCAAAAAGCCCCGTAATGAAAAGTAAAGCATAAGTATCCGGTTGGACTCTTGAACTTGGTGGATGTTTGAATTTTGTTGGATTTAAGCTTGTTAAGTGAATTTTGTGAGTTTACAGCATGATGCCTTTGAAGATATCTATTATGTCTTAAATTTGATTTTATATCGATTAGCATTGTTGTGAGCACACACACACACTATATCGATGATAACGATCTAAGATTTGATGATTGATTGGGAAATTATTGATTTGTTTTAATATGATGTATTATCATGTTTACTTGATTTCTCTAAAGTAGGTTGAATAGACTTGTTTACATCATTCTTTGTTGGATTAAATGAGCATATAGATTAGTTTCATTACATTGCATTGCATAACATTTTTGTGTTTTTTGCTTGAGGACAAGCAAAGTTTAAGTTTGGGGGGTATTTGATGAGTGAGTTTTATACACATGAATTGGATACATTTGGGCTTAATTTATTATTGTTCTCAAGTCTTTTAGGATGTTTTTATGTGTTTGTGTCTATTCATGCATGTTTTATATTGTTTTGTAGGAATTGGGACAAAAGTTACATGGATCGGCGTTTGGGGTGGCTAGATTAGCGTTTTTGACTTGCCATTTACATTGATCACTTGAGCCAATTTGACTATAGCTCGGGACCTTATTTCGAAAAACTCAAAAGAATGAAAGTTGTAGATCTACTTTTCTCTTTCCGGAACATCTTGAATCATCAAAATCGGAGTTCGGACGAAGAAGTTATGGCCATTTTCCCAAAGGGCGTCGGAGAAAAAAATGTTGGAAAAAGGGGCAGCGGCAAGGGCGCTATTTTTTTAACCTATGGACAGCGTAAAGCGCTAAGGAAGCGATGTGTGAGCGTCAAGCCCAGTATTTGAAAGCGGCTGAGGAAGAGGTTAGTTGGGCTGGGGCGCGTTTTGGGTGAATTTTGACACCTTTTAGACTCAAATTGGATTGGGTTTGTTCTAAGCTCAAAATTAGACTTGTAATCTATAAATACATGATGTAAGACATAAAATAGGAGGAGATTACATAGATTAGACTAGATTAAACACTCCTTTAGATTAGAACATAACCCTAGTTCTTATTAGTTTTGGAGATTGAAGCAACTTGGAGACCATTGAAGATTGAAAGCGGGGAGCGAAAGAGGAGTCTCGAGATTCTTGACAATAGATTATATTCTCTTCTCTTCTCTTACTTTTATCTTTTAATGTCTATTCAATTGTGGATTCTTGATTTTAATTCATTAATTATGAACTAACTCTTTTATTAAGATTTCAATTGAACTTTTTATGATTATGAATTGATTATTTGATTTATTCTAATTATTTATGTTGAAGTGAATTGTTCATCTTGCTTTGAGCTTATTGATTAATTATCGATCGATAATTACCTTGTTACTCTAGAAGGAATTGAAAGAGAATTCTAGGGTTAGAAGCTGGCATGGTGACATGTGACTTAGTTATTTGCAGATGAATAATTAGGTTTGTGAATAGAATGAGAATATCTATTTGCTTGCGTATAACACATAAGGAATTGGGTTTATGTGAGTTTAATTCAATTGTTTTGCATAGAGATATAGCAAAATTAATCTGGGTTAAATAGAAGGCAATTGATCTTTCGAGAGGGCTTTTGGCACTTGAGAATTCACATTAACAATTGATGAACATAATAATTGGGATAATTGGATAATTGGTTTATAGTTCATAATTGGGGATATTGGAGTCTTAGCCTTTATTTATTTGAATTTATTTATAAAGTAACCTAGTTTTAATTGATTAATTTAGTTTTATTAATTAGAAAAATCACGATTTGAGATTGTTTAAATAAAATTAGTTTGGTTAAAATTAGTACTTGGTGATTTTATTAAATAATTCCTCGTATAATTCCTCGTTAGATACTACTCTACTTTCACTTTATTACTTGTTGGCCATCTTGTGTATACTTGCGTGATTCATTGATTCATTGATTGAAACTCGAGAAATCGTCATCCATTATATAAAGTTAGAGTTCTGATTTGGGTTGCGAGAAGCTTGTATTGGGGTTATCAATTCTTCAACTTTTCTTCATTCTCAATCATATAATCTGTGCACTCTCTATCAACTACAAATGGGACCTAAGCGAGCACGTTCTATTGCATCTTCCTCGTCATCTTCCTCGGGCAGTCAAGGGGCGGATGTTGTGGATCACACCAAGTTTCTCAACTTGGAAGTCCAGCAAGAGTATTATCAAATTGTGGCAAAGACTTTCGTCAAGGAGCGCGATTTCAAGCCGGAGGGGCAGGATGGCCAGTTGGGTGCCATGATTCGAGAGAGAGGCTGGGGTGGACTGACTGCTACTCCAACGCCCATTCCTATGAGCATAGTCCGCGAGTTCTATGCCAATGCCAAGGTCACTATGAGCGGTATATCTCTGGATCGTGGTATCGAGGTAGATTACAGACCCCGTGCCATCCAATTAATTTTCAAAATTACTGATGCACCGCCAGTGGGGGCTGCTAATTGGGTCACCGGTGCTCATTTGGAGACTGACATGGAGTTGATTATTGCAGAGTTATGCGTGCCTGGTACGAAATGGACCTATAAAGTAGGCACGACTCAACCTCGTATATTCCCAGCTGCAGCCCTGAACCGCTATGCAAAGGCATGGAACCTGTTCATATGTGCCAAGCTCATGTCATCCTCTCATCAGCACGAAATCACTGCAGAGAGGGCAATTATTCTATGGGGCATAATCACCGGAAAATACATTAACATTGGCCATCTCATCCATCAGAATATGTTGCACTATCTACGAGGAGGCACCATTGGGAGCATTCCACATGCATCAGTGGTTGCCATGTTTTGTGCTAATCAAGGATGCAACTTGGGCAACGAGCAAATGCAATACCCAAGCCAGGACATAATGCATGCTACAATTGAAAAATTTGAGGACTGGGCAGGAGGTGTACCACACCCACGCGGACTAGGATTCATCATTCAGCCCACTTTTCCAGAGTCGTCACAGTAGCCCCCTCAGACAGATGAGGCAGGCCCATCCACATACGCACGTGCCACCTATGGTGATCGCCAGCTCCGAAGGTTGGAGCGAAAAGTCGATGCTATGTACGATAATTTGGGCACATTTGCGACGAGACTCACAAGGGCCTTGGCCGAAACTTTTGCGCAGCAAGGAACGACGCTAGAGTGGCATCAATTCAGAATAGCAGCGCCATATCCACCACCAGATTCACCACCCGAGGAGGGTGGCACCACCGATAATTAGGGGAGTTTTTTGTTACCCTTTACCTTCATTCAATGGGGCATTGAAATTTATAAGCTTGGGGGTATTGGGGAGTAGTGTAGTGCATGTATTGTAGTGCATGTAGTTTTGCATGATTCGTTAGTTTTGCATGATTAGTTTATTTTTTTTTTCATCATATAGTTATTGTTGCATATTTGTGTAGTCTATTCTTTAGTTTCATGTTTAGTTTGCATATCTCACAGTTCTTACCGTATAGAATTTTTTGTCTAGCCAATGATGATAGTGAAGTTTTTAAATGATTTTTGAGTATTTTGGATAATATGAGCTGAGATATAATGTTTTACACAATGCAATTCATAATGCTATTTAAATGCTTTCGGTTTGCATAAATGTGGTCACAAACACTTGTAGATATAAGAAGTATGTGTTGCATTGCTCGATAGAAAAATATAGTTTTAAAAAGGGAAATATGTGAAAAGTGAGTTTAGACTGTATAAAACATTGATTTTTAAACTTTGAGAAAACATGGGCATCTGTGTATAAAAAAAAGAGAAAAAGAAAAGAAAAATAGTAATAACGTGGCTAGTCTTATTTCGGGGCCCTGGCTACTTGAGTAAGTATGCCCAAGGGGATTGTCTCTACACCTAGCGCCCTAAGGTCTTTCATGGTCTGGGAGTCGTTGGTCGAAAGCCCGCTAAGGGGTAGCAGTGTTGCCTAATGGAGTAAGACATTGCACAGTCATGTAGAAAAAGAAAAAGAAAAAGAAAAAGAAAAATAGTAATAAACACCGCGGGAAAGTGCAAAAGTCGCCCTCGTGAGTAAAAATAAAGCAGTTAAGCCCATTGTTGAACCTTAGTTTATTTTAAGATGTTGGAATAGTCTTGGTTGCATATATATACATAAGTCTTGATTTAAGCTATAATTTTCTGTTTTGAGCGATATAGCATGAGTATTTTGTGCCTATATAAAGTTTTGGCAAACACAACACACACACACATAATCTCTATAGCATTTGTGAATTATCTGAGTGTATGACATTATGCATGCTGTTTGGTTTGACTCTGTATTCTCGAATCTAGAAAAAAATTCACTGAGGAAAATTGGACTGAATTTCTATGATAATTGGAACAATGTGAGATTAGTTACATCATAATTTAGTTGCATAGTAATATAGCTGAATTTTCCTTGTTTATTAATTTGCATTGCTTGAGGGCAAGCAACGGTTCAAGTTTGGGGGTATTTGATAAGTGGGTTTTATACCTACTTATGGAGTACCAATTCATGCGAACTATGCCCATCTCAAGTACATTTTAGTATGTTTTAGGTGCATTTCATGTTAGTTTGCATTTCATATACTTAAAACTCCTTTTGGTGAATAAGTGCAGGAATCGGCCTAATTTGGTGGTATTATAGAGCAAGAGGCTAATGGATGCATGAGGTGAGGCCAAAGCTGGGATATGCATGGCTGAGGATTGAGTGGAGCATGGATGGACATAGGACATTTCGATGAAGCAGCAGACAAATAATGCATAACCAAACTCGTGGAGCGAAACCGAAATTCATCGATTGCAAGCCGCTTGCAAGCTACCAGGCGAGGATGAGTTTCAGACGCTGCCGCTGCCATGAAAGTACCAACCGCAACAATGTTACCCACTACAAGTTCATGCTACCCGAGCATGAAAAGCTTAGGAGACGCGTGCTTTCATGAGAGCCCGACCGACATCATGACTTCTTTCGCAAGTCTTGCGCTGCAAGAGGAATATCTTGGAGGCCTTGTGCCGTA
Organism: Panax ginseng; assembly: GCA_020205605.1. Taxonomy (NCBI): domain Eukaryota; kingdom Viridiplantae; phylum Streptophyta; class Magnoliopsida; order Apiales; family Araliaceae; genus Panax; species Panax ginseng. The sequence continues at coordinate 47,940,749 of CM035141.1, forward strand.
TGCCGCCGAGGTCCTGTCAATTCTTGATTTGTTTTATTTTATTTTTTTAATTAAAATGGTTGTAATTGATTAAAAACGATATCTGACTGGTGTCAGACACATCTTGGATATCTTTTGTCGTATTTTTCATCAGCGTAACTAGGGTTTACTCTCTGGGGGAGATTCCAACGTAGAAGGAGGCCAAAACTCTACTTTTCTACTTCTTCTTGGGATTTTCTACCAGAGTAGATTATTATTAGTATTTGCTGGATTGTTATACAGATTTTAATATTAATAGTGGATTCTATTCAGCAATTGGGTTTGATTGTTTCTACCTTTCATCTTTCAATTGTTTGTTTATTAATCATGTTTAGATTTGATCCCATAATGGCTTTTGGTTCAGTCATGAACTAAACTCCATTATGGGATTCTAACGGATTTTAATATGTAGTTTGATTGCATACTTGAATGCTGGATTGTTTTTTCATATCATATGGAATGTCTATCATGATTGTTTTGCATGTATGAATGCTTGATCACTATTCGTTTCAGTACTTGTATGGAATTGACAATGAACATGCAAGTATGGGTTGTAATCATGATAGTATACGTATATGGGGCTGTTTTATATGGCTCGTGTATTTCGTGAACCAGATAGACATATACTGTTTCACCGTATGAGTTAGAATAAGGGCTTGTACTTAAATTCAATATAGTTGCAATTTCACATAGACATATGGTGATTTTGGTTATATTGATGATTACATAGAGTCTATCATATGTGGATGCTGTGTAAGTAGGTCTTAGTGCATTAAAAATGGCTATGACTCTTTTAGTGCTCTTGGCTACTTTCCTGTGATATGTGAACAAGTCATGCATGATAGTGGTGATTAAATAAAATATTAAATGAAGTTAGGATCCCATTATTTCCAGATTTGATTTATTCCATTGTTATTATTATTTTAGTCGTTATTCGCGATTCGAGAACAAACCAATCTTATTCATTAGTTTGAACATATAAATATAGTGATTTAGTTAATGCATAGTGATTTGAATTAAACAACTTTCTTTGTGGGATCGATACTTTACTTGCTCTGTATTGCTTGTTGACACATGTATGCTTGCATGAGTTAGAGCTCTTTTGTTAAGACTAAAAAAGAGGCAATAGGTGCAAACCTGGATAACTCTGCAAACTTCGCCTTGTACTGGGACACCGTCATGTTGTTTTGTTCCAGTCTGATAAACTCCACCTCCTTCATATGACGAATACTTTCAGGAAAGTACTTGTCATTAAACAGTTTCTGAAATGTTTCCCAAGACATAATGAGTGCGGCAGGCTGGGTACGCTTCACAGATTCCCACTAGTAATCTGCCTCACCGCGGAACATAAAGGTGGCGAATGGAACCTTCTGTTCCTCCGTGCATCCCAAGACATCGAATATCTTGGTAATTTGTTTGACCCACTTTTCTGCCTTGATCGGATCCGACTTTCCTGCAAATTCTGGTGGTCCCAACTCTTTGAACTACTTGGCTGTGACACGCTACGCATTGCTATCATTTCCACCCGTATTTTGTACATGAGTCTCCCTTGTCTGATTTTGCATAAACTGCAAAAAGCTTCTAAACATCCCATCATTCATCATTTGTTCGGTAGTGTTGTTTACAGGAGTAATATTGTCTTCATGTTGCACGTTCCCCTGGGTGGTGATTAAAGGTGTCTCCACGGTCTGATTCACTTCATTGTTAATATTTGCAGCTGCCATTCTCAAATATTGCCACAAAACAAGGGTTAATTGACATGTCACATATTATCCCTATATTCTAACCGACCAAATAAATACCAAATAAACTTAGTCAGGTCATACTAGCGAAGGAATTCCCCGTCTCTCCCCTCCTAGTTCTTGTCTCACATCTCAGCCAGGGATCATATCACTAAGATTTGATACCAACTGTGACGCCCCCAAAATAGGTATACATCACCCATTCTGAGTCGCCAAATACATGGTACGAAACAAATACAACTTCATGTCTACAATTGTCGTGCAAAATATGACAACACATATACTCTGAGTTTGAATACAAATATTGTCTAATAGACAATATACAAACTCAAAAGGAGTCCTCATTACAATTATTGATACATTTTTTTACAAAATAGTGAGGACTACTAAAACAACTATCTTGAATCATCACTCCATACCCCTTGGCTAGTTCTGCTAAATTCTCTCCTCCCGAGAAGAACAATGGAACAAAAGGAAAATGGTGAGCTCAACTAGCCCAAGAAAGAATATTATGACTAAGATAATATACAACAAATTATCATTAGTCTTCAACAGGGAAAAATCTGATAAAATATAATAGATAACAAGTTTTAGATCAACAATTGCAGCGGAAACAACAATCCATTAGAAGAGTCAAGTAGAGAATGAATTCTACTATTTTCTAAGATTTAAAGGTCCATCATCAATATTTTATCCCTATAACATCAATCAATATACATCTTGAATCAAATATTCATCTTTGCACTACAGGCCAAAGATATTCATTTGTATCACCAGTTGGTCATGTTCATCTCAACACTTGTTCATCTTTTCACTACAGGCCAAATATATTCAGTAAGATCATCATTTAGGGCTTCTTATCCCTCATTATGGTTAGCTAAGTTTGTACCTTATCTGGTCAATCATTAATCATTTATTTTATGTTATACAAACACATACTCATAGTTACATTTATTATTACTATATTTTCTATTGAATCCGTATCCGTATCTAGGGTTAGGGTTTTTATTCTCTGCTAAGCACAACTCTACTCATATTTCTTAGTCAATACAGAAATTGACCACTTCTCTAAACTTGTATCACAGATACTTAACACAATATTGGTAATCAATATAAATATTAAATAATAAAAATTATTCAAAAAAATCCGGACCCTCACACTGATCACCTAGATGTACTCATAAGAAATGTCAGACTTACGGACTTAGTGTCGTGTTGTCATTTTCTTGAATAAAAGCTAAAGAGAATGTTCATAGTCTAAGGACCTACTCAGAATTTCAAAAACTACTATATGTACTTCAGAATTGTTTTACGAGATGAGAAGTGCTATTCAATTTTTCATAGCACTTCGTAACTATTGTTCAGTTATTGAAGAATAATCATATGATTCACGAAGTGGTATCTATATAATATATTGTTAAACTTTCTGAGCTAGCTATGCTCACTTCTTGCTTGAATCATATGATTATAGCTTAGGTCGAGCGAACCGAGGGTTCCAGTAGAGATAAAGGCAAGGCGAAGATGAATTATTAGTTTATCTTATAATAGACTAGTAAGTGTATGTATTATATCATGATGAACAAAGAATATAACGGTTTCAGAACCTAGGAACGGGATGTAATATTATTAATATAATAAGAATGTCGTTGATTCACACATTTTGATGTTGTTTCAATAGAATGAATGTACAGTTATGAGTACCGTGTAGCACCAATTGTCAGGTTGGAAGATACCCAGATTTGGGGGCGTCATAGGGGAAAAATCATCTTTTTTCCTCCTTATTACTACATGCACGTCGTCTCAACAACATTTCAATCAACACTTCATACAAGGTGTCCCACAAGAAGCATAACTCAAATCCTGAGTGACTACTACACAAGACAGCACACTGGATACAATTTGAAGACTTGAAGATCTGGTCATGGACCCATCTTCCTAGCTTTGTACAACATCTAATCCCATGTTATTGTGTATCTCTCGACAATAGCTACCCAGAAAGGTACATCACTCCTTTATCGGATGCCCGGATTGAAAGTTACGAAGGTTCGAGAAGACAACTCATAGCCAAAGTGCACGTACTTTGAGACGATGAGACCTGCATGGTCCAGGGAAACCTGGGCAGCCGCAGGTAGACCCGCGACCATATGGTCTTTAAATTTGAGCTCTTGGCAGCTCATTTGCAAAAAAAAATAAAAAAAATGAGAGGAAACTTTATCCATTTTAGCTTGTAAACACTTCTAGAGTGCTATAAACTGAGTGATTCTTCTTTCTAAATACTTGTAAGCTCGTGTTTTGCTACATATTGAAGTTTAACCAGTAGAAACCGAGTTTTCAGTCATCAAAAGCTATATGAAGTCTTCTTGGCAACCTACTGTAAGATTTTGCATATTTTTAAGTTTTTTCATACTTTTATATACTTATATCTACTAACGTTGAGATTTCGCGTTGTGTGGGTATGCCCGGATCGTCGATCCGTGGCTTTTTATTGTTCTTATATATATAATGTAGACACTCGAAATTTTTTGCACACCTGTAACTGACATTGCAGGAGGGCAGATTCGTCTTTCAGAGATAACAATGGAAGACAGCTCACATCAAGTCCGGATACTACCGAAAGTTTAGCCTCAACCCCAGAACACACACCAGGAGTAACAGTTCCAACCTCAGAGATAACCCCAAGGCATGCAGTTCCAATACCGGAAATTCCACCGGAGAAGACCGATAAATCTCGGAGATAACCCCGAGGTATCCAGTCTCAGTCCCAACACTGAGAGCAACAGCTATCAACCTTGGTGATATACCCCAAGGAATGCAGTTCTGGCGATAACCCCGGAAATGCTTGTTTCAAGTGCATGCAATCAGCTTCAACCTCGGCACTCACACCGAGGCACTTAGTACAAAGCCCAAAAATAACACCGGGGAAAATAGGCACACCTCAGAGATGACACTGAGGACCTTCAACACTTGTAGCAAATTAATATCGGCGATAACCCCGAAAGCAACGTCTCATGACATTGACAAACCGTGATAACATCGGTGAGGGGCAAAGTCGTCATCTCACCACCTTGATGCCACATCACGTCGTCTCAACATCTCATAAATACATTTGTACACAACAATGTCCCACAAGAATCAAGGAAAACCAATCCCGAGTGACTATTGTGCAGGGTAACGGATAGAATTTGAAGCTTGAAGACCGGAGGGCACCGTCCAATCTTCATCACTTCGTATAACCTCTAATCTCATGCCATTGTATAACTCTTGACAACGGTGGTCTGAAATAGGTCCTACATACCTCAGTCGGATGCCCGGATTGCAATTCTAAAAGCTCAAACGGACATTACAGTGCCTATGTGACACCCCCAAATCCGGGTACTTCAATTTCCACATGATTTGGTGTTCATTTTTCAAACATCATATATCTATCTACCCATAATCAATGAAAGCATTAATAATTAGAAATAATTCCTCTCCTTAAGGAGTTACATCCAAAGAATACATAAATCCCAGGTCATACTAACCTTAAATCTTAACTGCGGAAACATAAATAATTAATCATCTTACACATCATTAACATAAGTCTAAAACATAAATTCAATATCACATAAAACAAAAAGTCTTCATCACTTGTTAATCTTGCCCTTGCCTTTGCTAGTAGAAGGCTCGTCGTACCTTTCCTTCTTAACTGCAATATTATTATTATGCAAGAGTGAGCATGATTGCCCATGAGTATAAAAACTGAAATAACAATATATAATAATATACGAATGAATCAAAGACTTCTGAAATAAAATTCAACTTTTGAATCAAGAATGAATAACAAGAATTCGAAATATTTCTGAGGGTCATAAGACCTTGAACTATATCCTAGGTTATCAAGGGTTATACTTGATGTGATGCCCCCAAAATTAGGTATACATCACCCATCTTGAGTCGTCAGATACATCGTAGAGAATTCAAATACAACTTAATAATACAATTGTCGTGTACAATACGACAAAACATAAACTGTGAGTTTGAATACAAATATTGTCTACTAGAGAATATACAAACTCAAAAGGAGTCCTCATTACAATTAATGTCACACTATTTAACAGAATAGTGAGGACTACTAATACTATCATCTGGTCCATCACTCCGTTTCCCGACTCGTCCCAGCTATATTCTCATTTCCTGAACAGAATAGTGAAGGAAAGGGTGAGCTCAACTAGCCCAGTAAGAAATATTATGACTAAGATAATGCAGAATAAATTATCATTAGCCTTCAACAGTGTTAAACTGATAAATATAATTAACATCAAGTTTAACTGCAGCGGAACAAGCAATCCATTAGAAGAGTCAAGTAGAGAATAAAATCTACTATCTTCTATGATTTAAAAGGTTTTTCATGACTTTTATCGGCCGAGACTCGACAATAAATAATCCACATCATCGAATCACCCCTCAGATTTATGGCCAAGGATATTCTTTAGTATCACGACCACAAATTATCCATGCACTACAGCCAAGGACATTCGTGTATTCATTAATGGTCATGATCATGCCAACAATTGTCCATCAATGCACTACGGGCCAATAATAACTTTTACCACATCATTTGTAACATTACGGTCATGATTACACCGAAAAATCCTTGGTCATAATCATACCAAGTCCATCTATGCACTTTAAAATACGATGACTTTCAACATAATATAAACATGAGGATGATGACAATGATATAAGAATTCAATAAAACAAGTTCAAGAATTAATTTATCTAGGAACTAATAACGTCCAAATTGTCAACATGATACTGCTTTGTAGAGTAAAATTCAAGAATGCTCAGAAGAATATTTCCATAAAAAGATACTAGATGAAGCGCAAATATCAAAGATATTCCACTAATTTCATGGAGTATAGAAGTCAAAGTTTAAACCAACTGAGTATAATAAAGAATGGAATAACAAAAGAAATCACCATGCATGCGATAGATCGCACAGGCAGGTTATTCCAACAAAATAATAAATAACGGAACCAGGTCCGGTGTAAAACGCACAAACAGGATATTCCAACAGAATAATAAAGAATGGAACCAGGTCCGGCTTAAAATGCATAGACAGGATATTCCAACAGAATAATAAAGACTGGAACTAGGTCATGCATAAAGCACAGACAGGATGTTCCAACAGAATAATAAAGACTGGAACCAGGTCATGCGTAAAGCCCAGACAGGATGTTCCAACAAAATAATAAGGAATAGAATAACAGAAGAATTTCACCAAGTATAGGGTAGCCCGCGTATACAGGTTATTCCAACAGAATAATAAATAATGGAATAACATAAGTTCTCTTCAAAAGAAATAACACCACTTACATTAGTAGGAGATTGAATACTGCAGTAGAGTAGTAATAGAATACTCTTCTTCTTTCTCTCTTATTCTCTCTATACTTTCTCTTTCTATATATTGAATGAATTCGTGAAAAATAATGAAGAACTAGGCCTCTATTTATAGAAGATTTCTAGCTTAGCACTTGTAATCTGAAAAGGAAAGTGGCTTGACGACTGGTGATGTGAAAGGAAAAGTGGTTTGACGCCTGTAATGTGAAACACCAAGTGGTTTGATGCCTGTAATGTGAAACAACAATTGGTTCGACGCCTGTAATATGAAATGACAAGTGGTTTGACATTTGGTAAAGGTAATTACTATTGATGAAGGTAATTACTATTGACGAAGGTAATTATTATTGATGAAGGTAATTACTATTGACGAAGGTAATTACTATTGACGAAAAGACTCTTAGATGATGACATATGGGCCCCCATAAAATAACAAAACTTACCACAAACGTCTCATAATAGACTCTTTATATACATCAAGGATTGAATAAATATTACCACATATCATTTTATTTTTAATCAATAAATATTTAATCTTTCAACAATTATTAATCATTTATAACTTGTCATCTCAATTATTGATTTAATAATATAACATATTATACAGATGATACCGTGACAATAATTGAATCAATAATATAAGAGATATGATCACGAAGAATTATCGTAGAGCAATAATTAAGTATAGCTGAGTGACTTCTCACGTAAGCATCAATAATCAATACTGTGTGCTACTATGCAACCACGTGTATTACTGTACTTTTACTACCGGGTAGTTCAACAGTTTTAACTTTAACACCTCCGCAGTTATTTTTATAGAAAGATAATTTTGTCGTTTTCTAACTACGACAATACTTCCGTTAATAGGGGTCCACCAATGATTGTCTTAGCCGCATTTAAATATTCCCCGACAAAAAGAATATTCCCCGACCAAACGAATATTTTATAACAACTTGCTTACTTTGCAAAATTTATAAATATTACCCACAACTATAACATTATATCAAATTTACTCCATAATATTCAAAAATAATATTTATAGAAAATTGATCTTTATTTATAAAAGTTGGGGTCTTACAACCTCCCCTTCTTATGAAATTTCGCCCTTGAAATTAGGGTACGTACCTGGTATGTCGAAGAGGTAAGGATACCTTGATTTCATTTCAGATTCTAACTCCCAAGTCATTTCCTCAACATCGTGGTTTCTCCACAAAACTTTGACTTGAGGTATAACCTTGGAGCGTAGAATGTTCCTTCTTATCCAAGATTTGAACAGGAACCTCTTCATACATCAAATCTTCTGCTATTTCATCCGGTTCTAACTCAATAATGTGGTTCGGGTCTTTCACATATTTACGTAACATGGATATGTGAAAAATGTTATGAACACGAGATATACTTGGCGGTAAAAGTACGCCTATAGGCCCACGCTTCTACTCGATCGAGGATTAAAAATGGGCCAATGAATAGAGGATTGAGTTTTCCTCTCTTTTCAAATCTCGTAACTCCTTTCCATGGAGCAACACGCAACAACACATGATCTCCTATATCGAATTCCACGTCCTTTCGATGAAGATCAGCATAACTCTTTTGTCGATCTTGTGAGGTTTTTATACGTTGTCGAATCATTTGAATCTTTTCTGTAGTCATACGTACCAACTCCGGTCCCAACAACGTTGCTTCACCCACCTCATCCTAGCATACTGGAGAATGACACTTTCTTCCATACAACGCTTTGCATGGAGCCATGCAAATACTTGTTTGATAACTGTTGTTGTAGGAAAACTCCACCAATGGTAAGAACTTGTCCCAACTTCTCTTAAAATCAAGGACACGGAGTCTTAATAGATCTTCAAGAGTTTGAAGAGTCCTCTCCGATTGTCCGTCCATCTGAGGATGATATGCCGAGCTAAATCGTAAGTCTGTGCCCATAGCTTTTTGCAAACTAACCCAAAATCGTGAAGTGAATCTTGGGTCTCGATCAGAAACTATGGATACCGGCATACCATGCAGTCTTACAATCTAGTTTATGTACATACGAGCAAGAGGTTCAAGTGAATAAGTTTCTCGTATCGGTAAGAAATGAGCAGACTTGGTCAATCTATCAACAATGACCCAAATTGCATCTATGCCTTGAGAAACCTTAGGAAGACCGGTAACAAAATCCATGGTAATGTGCTCCCACTTCCATTCTAGAATTTCAAGTGGTTGTAATGGACCTTTTGGTACTTGATGTCTGCTTTTACTCGTTGACAAGTTAGACACCTTGAGATAAACAAATATCTCTCTCTCTTCATATTGCTCCACCAAAATGTATAGCCGAATATCATGATACATTTTGGTACTCCTGAGATGGATTGCAAGCGATGTGTTGTGCGCCTCCATCATGATTTTATACTTTAAATCAGGGTCATTAGGAACACAAAGTCTGGAGTTGACTCGAAGTATTCCTTCTTCATCGATTCTTGCTTCCGGCATAGCATCTTCTTGCATTTTCTTCCTCATACGCATCACCTCGAATGCTGTAACTTGAAAGCGACTTTAACTTTATCGATTAAAGTCGGTTCTACTCGTATATTCGCTATCATCATATGGGTCCCTGGAGTCTTTAACTCTATCTCCATCCTTTGCAAGTCACACAAAATGGGCCTTTGCGTTGACAATATCGCACTCGTACTTGCATATGATCTTCTACTCAATGCGTCAGCTACCACGTTCGCTTTTCCAGGATGGTATTGGATGGTATGATCATAATCTTTCAATAGTTCAAGCCAACGTCATTGTCGCATGTTGAGTTCCTTTTGAGTAAAGAAATATTTGAGGCTTTTATGATCCGTAAAGATCTCCACCTTCTCCCCATACAAGTAATGCCTCCAAATTTTAAGTGCAAAGACAACAGCTGCCAACTCTAGATCATGAGTAGGATAATTCCTCTCATATTCTTTGAGTTGTCTTGAGGCATAGGCTATGACTTTCCCATGTTGCATGAGAACACATCCCAACCCTTTGCCCGAAGCATCACTGTAGATGACAAATCCCTCCGAGCCAGATGGTATTGTCAGAACAGGTGCTGAAATGAGTCTCCTCTTGAGTTCTTGAAAACTCTTCTCACATTCTTCGCTCCAACCGAACTTTGTATCTTTTTCGAGTCAGCTGAGTTAATGGAGTAGCAATTCAAGAAAATCCTTCCACGAATCTCCGATAATAACCAGCTAAGCCGAGAAAGCTACGTACTTCGGTCACTGATTTAGGTTGCTCCCAGCTTTGAATTGCTTCAATCTTTGCTGGGTCAACATATATTCCATTACTTGATACTACGTGCCCAAGGAATGCTACTTCCTCAAGCCAGAATTCACATTTCTTCAACTTGGCATAAAGCTTGTATTCACGAAGCTTTTGGAGTGTCAGCCTCAAGTGTTGCTCATGATCTTCATGGCTTTTGGAATAAATAAGGATGTCATCAATAAAGACGACCACAAAGTGATCCAAATATTCCTTGAATACTCGGTTCATCATATCCATGAAGGCAAAGGGCATTAGTCAATCCAAAGGACATGACTAGGAATTCATAATGCCCTGTCTTCGGTTCTGAAAGCCGTCTTTGGAATGTCATAAGTTCTAATCTTCAATTGGTGATATCCGGAATGAAGATCAATCTTTGAAAATAATTTGGCTCCTTGCAACTGGTCAAACAGGTCATCAATACGTGGCAATGGATACCTATTTTTGATGGTGACATGATTCAACTTCCGATAATCAATACAAAGTCGCATACTCCCATCTTTCTTCTTCACGAATAGAACAGGAGCACCCCAAGGAGAAGTACTTGGACGAATAAAGCCAATGTCTAACAATTCCTGCAGTTGGGTCTTTAACTCCTGAAGTTCAATAGGAGCCATTCGATATGGGGCTTTGGAAATAGGTTTTGTACCGGGTTCAAGGTCGATACAAAATTCAATTTCACGCTCAGGGGGTAGGCCAGGAAGTTCTTCGGAGAATATGTCAGGAAATTTATTAACAATAGAAATATTGTTCAAAATTTGACGTATTTTTGTTTAAATCTGTGACATGAGCTAAGAAAGCTTGACATCCGTTTTTCAATAAACGAATAGCTTTATGGCTTGAGATGATCGTGATTGATTTTAATGGTTTGGTCGCTTGAATTCGCATAATAGGTTGATTAGGAATATGTAAGCTAATAACCTTACGAAAATAATCAATTTTTGCATGATGAGTAGTTAACCAATCAATCCCTAGAATCACGTCAAAGGCAAGTATTTTCAATGAAATAAGATCGACAGGTAATGTGAGGGTACCAATTTGAACCAAACAAGACTTATAAACAGTGGATGTAATGAAGGTTTCTCCCAACGGAGTTTCCACAGATAAGTCAAAGTCTAATTTCTCTGGAGTCAAATTTAATCGATGAGCGCAAGTAGGAGAAATAAAAGAATGGGTAGAACCGGTATCAAATAAAGTATAGACTTCGTTAGAGTTTATGATAAGCTTACCCGTGATGACCTCATTCGGGTTCCTTATTTTTAGGAGGTTACAACAAACGCTCTCCTCACTTCTCGGGCTTTGACTTTTCCGGGACGACCTTTGGTGCCTCCATCCTAGTTTGAATTTGACTTGGTGAACGACAAAATCGGGCTAAGTGACCTTCTCTTCCACAATTATAACATGCTTTGGACTAAGATCGCGCAATTTGACTGGATGTGTCCCTCCCTCCGCATTTGAAGCATATAATAGGTGGTCTTTCTCCTTCCTTAACAACGGGTCTTTGGTCTTGACGTCTTTCCATCATTGTTGAATCTCCTCTTCTTGAAATGTCCATTTATATTGTTTTAGCCACGATTACCACCAAGTGGTTACCATTTACTGCCCGTTGATTCCTCCTCGCTTGTTGTCACCGCTTGATGATTGTTCCATTGGTATTATCATTTTGCCAATCGCTCTCTTTTTTAGTTAAGTTGACTCGTTATCGCGCTCCACTAACTGAGCCCTATTTACAACATCTGAATATAAACACAGTTTATGAGAAATAAGATGTTGACGTATCTCCGGCTTCAAACCTCTTAAAAACATCTGTGTCATTCTCTCTTCATTATCCACCAAGTGGGACGCAAACCGGGATAACTCCTCAAATTTAGCCTCGTATTGCGACACGGTCATATTGTTTTGTTCCAACTTGATAAACTCCACCTCCTTCATGTGACGAATACTTTTGGGAAAGTATTTGTCGTTGAACAGCTCTTGGAACTTCTCCCAAGACATCTTCAGTACGACAGGTTGAGTACGTTTTACCGATTCCCACCAGTAATCTGCCTCTCTGCGCAACATAAAGGCACCAAAGAGAACCTTTTGCTCATCGGAGCATCCCAAGACATCAAATATCTTGGTGATCTGCTTTATCCATGCTTTTGCCATAAGTGGTTTTGGCTCTCCCTTAAACTCCGGGGGTCCCAGCTCCTTGAACTAGTTAGCGGTGACCGCCCGAGAGTTTCGATGTTTCCACCGCATTTTTGGACGGAGCCGCTCTCGCTTTCTTTGTTGCATGAATTGCATAAAGCCCTAAACATTTGATCATTCATCATTTGGTCAGTGTTGTTGTTTGCATAAGGATTGTCGCCTTCCTGATGCACATTATCTTGATTATTGATATGTGGTGAATCAACGATGCTTTGTGCTCCATTGCTATTCTCAACATTCTCGGATGTCATTTTCAGATACTGCCACAAAACAAAGGTTAATTGACATGTAACATATTATCTCTAAATTCTGACCAACCAATTAAATACCACATAAACTTAGGTAGGTCATACTAGCGAAGGAATTCCCTGTCTCTCCCCTCCTAGTACTATTCTCACATCTTAGCCAGGGGATCATATCCTAAGCTTTAATACCAACCGTGACGCCCCTAAATTAGGTATACATCACCCATCTTGAGTCGCCAGATACATCGTATGTAATTCAAATACAACTTAATAATACAATTGTGCGTGTACAATACGACAAAACATAAACTGCGTGAGTTTGAATACAAATATTGTCTACTAGAGTATACAAACTCAAAAGGAGTCCTCATTACAATTAATGTCACACTATTTAATGTAATAGTGAGGACTACTAATACTATCATCCGGTCCATCACTCCGCTCCCCACTCGCTCGTCCCATTTATATTCTCATTTCTGAATGTAATAGTGAAAGAAAGGGTGAGCTCAACTAGCCCAATGAAATATTATGACTAAGATAATGCGAGAATAAATTATCATTAGCCTTCAACGAAGTGTTAAACCGATAAAATATAATTAACATCAAGTTTAAGCTGCGATGGAACAAGCAATCCATTAGAAGAGTCAAGTAGAGAATAAAATCTACTATCTTCTATGATTTAAAAGGTTTTCATGACTTTTATCATTGAGACTCGACTTAATAAATAATCCACATCATCGAATCACCCCCGCATTTCTTATGGCGAGGGTATTCTTTAGTATCACGACCATAAATTATGCATGCACTCTCTGACCAAGGACATTCGTGTATTCATTAATGGTCATGATCATGCCAACAATTGTCCATCAATGCACTACGGGCCAATGATAACTTTTACCACATCATTTGTAACATTACGGTCATGATTACAATCCTAAAAATCCCAGTCATAATCATACCAAGTCCATCTATGCACCACTGGCCACATATGACTTTCAACATAATATAAACATGAAGATGATGACAATGATATAAGAATTCAATAAAACAAGTTCAAGAATTAATTTATATAGGAACTAATAACGTCCAAATTGTCAACATGATACTGCTTTGTAGAGTAAAATTCAAGAATGCTCAGAAGAATATTTCCATAAAAAGATACTAGATGAAGTGCAAATATCAAAGATATTCCACTAATTTCACGGAGTATAGAAGTCAAAGTTTTAACCAACTGAGTATAATAAAGAATGGAATAACAAAAGAAATCACCGTACATGCGATAGACCGTACAGGCAGGTTATTCCAACAAAATAATAAATAACGGAACCAGGTCCGGCGTAAAATGCACAAACAGGATATTCCAACAGAATAATAAAGAATGGAACCAGGTCCGGCTTAAAATGCATAGACAGGATATTCCAACAGAATAATAAAGACTGGAACTAGGTCATGCGTAAAGCACAGACAGGATGTTCCAACAGAATAATAAAGACTGGAACCAGGTCATGCGTAAAGCCCAGATAGGATGTTCTAACAAAATAATAAGGAATAGAATAACAGAAGAATTTCACCAAGTATAGGGTAGCTCAGCATGATCTGAGTTATTCCAATGAATAATAAATAATGGAATAACATAAGTTCTCTTCAAAAGAAATAACACCACTTACATTAGTAGGAGATTGAATCTTTGCGGTAGAGTAATGAGAATACTCTTCTTCTTTCTCTCTTATTCTCTCTATACTTTCTCTTTCTATATATTGAATGAATTCGTGAAAAATAATGAAGAACTAGGCCTCTATTTATAGAAGATTTCTAGCTTAGCACTTGCAATCTGAAAAGGCAAGTGGCTTGACTTTAGTGATGTGAAAAGAAAAGTGGTTTGGCGCTTTGTAATGTGAAACACCAAGTGGTTTGGCCTTTTGTAATGTGAAACGACAATTGGTTCGATGCATAATATGAAAACGGCAAGTGGTTTGACGTCTGTAAAGGTAATTACTATTGTGAAGGTAATTACTATTGTGAAGGTAATTATTATTGTGAAGGTAATTACTATTGATGAACGTAATTACTATTGACGAAGAAACTCTTAGATGATGACATATGGCCCCCCCATAAAATAACCAAACTTACCACAAACGTCTCATAATAGACTCTTTATATACATCAAGGATTGAATAAATATTACCACAAATCATTTTATTCTTAATCAACACATATTTAATCTTTCAACAATTATTAATCTTTTATAACTTGTCATCTCAATTATTGATTTAATAATATAACATATTATATAAATGATATTGTGACAATAATTGAATCAATAATATAAGAGATATGATGCAGCAATTATTGTAGCAATAATTGAGTATAGCTGAGTGACTTCTCACGTAAGCATCAATAATCAATACCGTGTGCTACTATGCAACCACGTGTATTACTGTACTTTTACTACCGGGTAGTTCAACAATTTTAACGGTAACACCTCCGCCGTTATTTTTATAGAAAGATAATTTTGTCGTTTTCTAACTACGACAATACTTCCGTTGTGCCATCGTACGAATATTCCCGGACAAAAAGAATATTCCCCGACCAAACGAATATTTTATAACAACTTGCTTACTTTGTAAAATTTATAAATATTAACCACAACTATAACATTATATCAAATTTACTCCATAATATTCAAAAATAATATTTATAGAAAATTCATCTTTATTTATAAAAGTTGGGGTCTTACACTTGAAACCTTTAACAGTCAAAAGACTATGGACTCTTCTACTCGTACTTAGGGGGATCAACCCTTAGTACCATACTGTGCACAATATCTTAACGCTAACGCATAAGAAATCCCTATACAGGGTTGTTCATCTCAATTTGACATTAGAGTCCGCACCAAAGGAAGTTTGGTTTGGATAAATCAATAAGGGTTCTAAAATTTAGAACGTTCAATAAGGGTTCACTAGTCTAACAAGGTTCAACAATAAATGATATTTAAGTTGAATAACAATCTCAAGAGGTATACAATAGAACAAATATTGTGTAACAGAATCATACATTAAAAAGATAAATAATCTTTAGTATAACAATTGAACTTGATTAATAATAATTAGAATTTACTTGACGTAGATTATAAACTTGAATAATGATAACAAGTAGGGTTAGAAAACTTGCCTCATGCGTAGATTACACGCTAATTATACACGTTCTTCGATTTAATCCTACATATCATTTCCATTCACAACTCCAGTTAATTATAACGTAACTAGTCATCACAAGTTCATTCTTTTGTCTAAACTTTGGTTAGGACTATACTTAGTCAAATTACCACACTTATTGTCACATAATATACACTTCACGAACAATAAGTTAACGATGCGTTTAATAATTCAATTCACACGTAAATGCGTTATTGACATGTTAAGAATCTATTTCAACATCTCATTATACTTCTAACATATTTTTATGTTCATTAGATTATGTTACTATCACATTCATGGACTTTAACACTTTAAAAATTTTCATTTCTGGACATTCTAGAGAGTGGCGTTGCGCTACTTGCAATGATAGGCTTATTCTCTACAATGCGACACGACTCTTGGTAAATGCTGCAAATACAATGAAATTAGACATACCCAAACACTGTAATACACATATAACCACTACTTAACCCTTCTAGCATGATTTTAACATGTTAAAACACATAATTTGCAGAATCAACACATGTAATTTACTATTCTTGGTGTTTTTGATAGTTTTGAATACAGAATATGAAAATCAACACTACGGATTCGTTATAACACCGAATCCGTTCATTTGAAGTTTGGTCTCTTGGGTTTAATATGCATAATTATATACATGTATAAAATTTATGACACAATAAATTTTTGACGTATTAAATTTGCGAGTAAGGGCCATATGGCCATATTTCTATACTCTGTAATTTTGTAGCAACAATATACGACGTATTTTCATGAAATTGATGTTATGGAACCATAATATATAGCACAACACGTTATAAAACATCTTATCACATATATAAGCACATAATTATTACTCTTTCCCAATTACAATGGTTTTACAGAACTTGAAAGCCATTTTCTTATAAAACTTAAACAACGTAAATAAAATTGGGTTGGAGAAATTACCCAAAGCGTAGAGTGTAAGTTAGTAGGGATGACCCTTTCTCCTTTCTCGGACACTTCTTAATTCCAACAAACTCTAAATTTTCTCTCTGTGATTGCTTTGTTCCAGACTTAGAAAAATAAAGAAGAAGACAATACGAATAAAAGAAGACGTATTAATTTTATAAAAGAACTAAGCGCAGAGTGGAGGTCAGTTAACTGCTACTAACTTCCCTTAGGGCCTCGTTTGGCTGGCAATAATAGACTCCAAAACTATTTAATTTAATGATTCTCTTACACTATAGTTTAAAACATGTCACACCCAAATTACACAATAAATCAAATATCTTATTTACTTTAATTTAAATAAACTATGATAATTTCTCATTAATTTCCATAGTCATAAAATTAAATTTCTCATTTATTAAATAGGTCAAATTATTTAATATCTAATTAATTATTAAATTAATTAAAATAACATTATGCTTATTAAATATTTCATTTAATTCAATAAGCTCACATAAGTACATAATCTGAGTAATCAAATTCTCCACATTAATTTAATAAATATAACACATATAATTAAATTAATTTACCACAATTGCATCAATTAATTATTAAATCTAATAATTAAATCATCGAAAATATTTATTTTATTCAATAAATATTAAATTAAATTATAAAATCTCGTTTATCACAAACTACGTGCGTCTTCTTGAGATAACGCGACCCATGAAACCCGGGGCAACCGGGCGGCGACAGTACACTGCGGATGGCCAGCAGTACACTAAACTTCTCCAGTTATAAATAAAGGGCTTGGGGTGGCAATTTGTAAGAGAAAAAAGGCGAGGAAGCCCTGTCAAATTTGCTCCGTACTCTCTCTATACTGAGTGCTTTCTCATTTTAAACACTTGTAAGCTCACATATAGCTACTTTTGTACTGGCGGGAGCCGATTATTCATCCCTTTAAAGATATAGAAGTCTTCTTTTGCAGCCCACGAAATATATATATATATATATATATATACTTATATATATGAACTGTTGTCGAACTCTGTTTGATGAGCTTGGATTTTACATCCGGTGTGTTTATTGCTTATATATATATATATTTCGTCCCACCTGGAGTTTACTTCGTGGTGGTTGATCGCTTCTGACCTTTCTTTACGTTTAAATCCCGCTTGGAGTTTACTTAAGTGGCGCTTGATCGCTTTTACTGACTTTATTTACATTTCGTCACTTTGGAGTTTCCTCCGTGGCGGTTGATGACTTTTACCGCTTTATTTACATTTTCTGATCCCCATGGAGGTGCTTCGTGGTGGTGATCATGTCACATATATATATATTTACAACTTTATATATATATATATATATATATATATATATATATATATATATATATATATATATCGCTTCATGCTTTTCATACCAATTGCGACATCATGTGAGCCTAGGAATCATGTGATCACAGATTCAGCCTATTGGATCTAGATTCGGTTCCCGTGATGGACCTTTTTCAGCTGTAAGCAGCTTCTAAAATTATCTGCGATGTCTGGATTTCCTCAGATAGTTTTCATACCCATGAGGAATTCGATATTATTTTGTACATTATTTTCTTATAGATGCTTCGCATCTCGGAAATAAAATCAATCAAGCCGAACACTTAATAAAAATGGAAGTGTAAAAGGTCTTAATTACTATTGAGCATAAGGGTTTGAAAAATCTCTTTTATAAAACGTCATTGCCATATCTGACTAAAAATTGAATTTTTACATAAATTTAAACCTTGTGTATATAGGTGCGAACGAGGCCTCGCACTACTTCCAAATAATCAGCACATTGACCCACACAAACACACATTTAGATAACAGTTTCTTGAAAAGTAGCGGTCACCATGGTAACACGGATGTCGTGGGGTGCCTAACACCTTCCCTCCGCACAATCAAGTCCCCGGACCCTAATGAATCTCGGTTTCACCGACCCGTTTAGCAGTGTCACATCACTGGGTCAATGTGCAAACCTTTTCTCGTTTGTGTTGGTACAACCATTTAAAAAACCAACTGGTTACTCTTAACAGTCTATCGTCGACAGTATACATGTCAGACCTTTTTCACTTGTTTTTTCAAACATATCTCACCTAAAAAGAGAACACTAAAGAACAAGTAACGAAAAGGGACATCTAAAAATCCCGACGTCGACAGGTGGCGACTATGCTGGGGACTCCAGTAAGAGGACTTAAGCCGCTATTACAATCTTTTCAAAACTATTATCTGCTTGTGTGTGGATGTTGTAAGACCCCGAATTTTTTTTAAATAAAATGGAATTTCCTTTAATTATTATTTTGAAATAGTAAGGGTTGATGTGATTAATGTGGATAGTTATGGGTAAAATACGCAAATATTTTAAATAAGCAAGTGGTGATATAATATTCATTATTATTTGGGAATATTCGTTTGGTGCGTGGAATATTAAATGCGGCCAAGTATGCCGATATATGTGGGCCCCATAACGGAAAGCGATTGGAGGAAGAAAAGCGACAAAAATAAGTTGTTTAAAAATAACGGCGTAGTTATTTACCGATTTACATTTGGTGGAATACCCGTGGTTAAAACACGATGTCTGGCGTTATTGCGGTAAGACACTGTGTATTGCACCAATTATTGATTCTTACGTGAAAGGCACTACTCAATAATGGTTACGATAATTACTATTCAATATTTTATTTTATTGATTCAATAATTCTTTGCATTGATATTTTATATTACATTTGTTTCAATAATTGTCATTACACGGTATTTTTCATTATCGAGACAATAATTCATATTATCTGAATAATATTATTAGATAACATTATTGGCAATGTCTAGAAAGTTACATCTAAGGAGAGGTTTGGTCACCTAATTGCTTGCCAAGATGAGAGAAATTCTTATTGGAAAGCCCCTCTTTCCTGAACCTACTGGTTGTCAATATTGTGATTACGTAATATTATTTGTGAATAATTAATTATTGATTCATATGATGAGGAAAATATTGATTTTATGTAGATATAGAGCGGAGAAAATTTTTTATAGTGACAATTGTTGAAAATTAATATTTTATCTTTTTCTGATAAAATAATTCATTTAAATATATTATTTTAATAATATATTAACGATGATATTTTTACGATGAATGTGGGATATATGAGTATATGTGGAGGAGGAGTATTTAAAACATGTTAAACATGTCGGTGGACCCCATTTATTGACTGAAATTTGATTATAGCCTCTAAAATCATCCGTTTGTGGATTTTCACCAATTTACATTTGGAATTTGGAAAAGCTTTCTTACGCAAAGTTGTAGAGAATTGAATTTCCTATAAAAACTCTCAAGAGATTCAATTTTCCGATAAAAGGGCTATTTATTATGAATTATTGAAGTTCCGAAGCTCCGAAATAATTGATTTTTGGAAGTTTAAAATATTTAAAGTATGAAAAACGTTTTTTTTGTTATTAGTGGGTCTAGCATGTGGGTTGAATTCAGATTTTCAGAATTCAAAGAGTGGGCGTAAGAATTTATATATATATATATATATATATATATATATATATATTATTATTATAATAAATTTTCTGCTTTGGTGTTCTAAGCAATTTCCTATAAATAGGTGCTTAGGTTAGAATTGAAAATCACACCAGAAACTGAAGTTTTCTCTCTCTATATTATCGAGCGTATTCTTGTGAGTATTTTGAGTATACTTTGAGTATTGCTATACGGTGCAAGTTCAAGTCATAGCCTATATCCTGTTTTTCACTAAATCTTGTCTTTTCGAGGTAAGGGATGTTATTTTCTTCTCAAATGATATTATTTCTTCAATATCATTATGCTGAAATATTGGTTGGAACTTTTTATCAAATTTGGAACTTTTTCATGTCGGGGTTACTATTCATAAGTTACTATTCATGAGTTACTATTCACGAGTTACTATTCACGAGTACTATTCACGAAGCGTGAAGATGTTTTTTGTGAAATTTCTATCTTTTGGTGTCGGAGTTACTATTCACGTATATGGCACTATTCACGTATACGACACTATTCACGAATACGGCACTATTCACCGAAAAATGAAATTTCTTCTTTTTGTCCAAAATATCTATTCTGGATACTAGCTTTGATTGTATCCATGTTTTGATCATTCTTGAATTTTACACCACTATGATTATTTTTGAGGTATTTTTGGACGTGGATAAAACAAAGTACGAATCCTTAATCCTTAATCCTTAATCCTTGTCATTTTGTTTCACTTTGGATTCGTTTCTTTAAAAAATATTTTCATCATCCTCGGTCTTAAATGATGATATTATTGAATATCTTTGGCTGTAGTGCAAAGATGAATGATTTCGATGAATATCTTTGGCTCGTAGTGCAAAGATGAATGATTTCGATGAATATCTTTGGCCCGTAGTGCAAAGATGAACATGTGTTTAGATGAACATGACCAATCGGGTGAATGTCCTTGGCACATCAGTGCAAGGATGAATATTTGATCCCGATATATATTGATTGATGTTACAGGGATAAAATAGACGATGAACTTTAAAATTCATACATAGAAGATAGTAGTTTGCATTCTCTACTTAACTCTTCTAATGAATTATTATTTCATTGCGATTATTGATTTAAAACTTGTTGTCTATTGTATTCTATTAAATTTTTCCCTGTTGAAGACTAACGATAATTTGTTGTATATTATCTTAGTCATAATATTCTTTACTGGGCTAGTTGAGCTCACCCTTTTCCTTTTTGTTCCATTTTTCTTCTCAGGAGGCGAGAATATAGGCGAGTCCAGTCGGGGTATGGAATGAAAATTCTAGGGAGAATTGTTTAGTAGTCCTCACCATTGTTGTAAAATAATGTATCAATAAATGTGATGAGGATTTATTTGGGTATAGATATTGTCTAGAAGATAATATTTGTATCCAAACTCACAGTTTTACTGTTGTATTAATAAAGTTGTAGTTATTTCTGTACCATGTATTTGGCGACTCAGAATGGGTTGGATGGAATGGACCTATTTTGGGGGCGTCACAGATGTTACATTTACATTTATGATGAATGTGTATGAATGCATACCTTTATTGCACTTAGTGCTTCGCACCATATCTGCTTATGATATTAGTGCTTCACACATGTCATCATATCCATACGGTGAGACGCGTTGTATGTGAATGTATGTTGTGTGGTCCCTCCACCAGGAGGCTATCCTGTCGGTGTTTGATTATTGGACTCGTAGGAAGATTAATTCCCGCGAGGCTCAGGAAATGCACCACCCAAATTCGCTCCAGTTGAAAGACCGGATTAATTTCCCGTTGAGTAAATTGCGATGATTTGGGAACCTTCATGCCAAAAAGCTGCGAGAGTAACCTAAGATAGGTCAGCCTCTGATAAACCCAACACGGAGGAAAGTCTCTTCATACTCTCTTATTTTAAATTACTTGTAATTTCATTCCATATTCATCTCTATGTAATTAGAAATATGAAGAAATGTGTACAAACAGCTGACATCCATTTTGCAGGATAAAATTCCTAAAATGGACACATAACATAACATGTTATTATACACACATTCCCTAAAGACTAAACTATGCAAGTCTTTTGCAGAGAAACAATCGGACCTACTACCCGGTCAAAATCCAAAAATGTTGTAAGCCTACAGTCAATTATGTCATCATCCGATCAGACTGACCTTAATCCAGTTTCTCGTAAAGAATTCGACGGATTAAGCAAACAAATTACAGATTTGGTTGTTCTGCTTAAAGAACTACACCAGTCTACTCAGGGTCCAAAGATACCCGTACATACTGAATCCTCTACATATGGGGGAACTCAGGTCATTACAATACCTGAACTGCAGTTGGATACCACCAACAAAATTCATGATGCCACCCATCTCGCAGGAGATCTAGACACCGGTGACATAAGAAAGAAAGTCCTTCAAATGGAAGAAACCCTTCGTGCTATCAAAGGAATTGGGGCCCACGTGAGTGTTTCATATGCTAACCTGTGTATATTCCCTAGTGTTTATTATCAAGAAAAGTGTAAGACTCCTGACTTCAAAAAATATGATGGGTTAGGAGATCCTTACACACATTTGAAGGTGTTTATTGGAGAACTCAAATCTTATGTAGAGGACGAGAAGCTCAGGATGCAGCTATTCCAGAAGAGTCTGACTGGAGAAGCCCGTTCATGGTATACCATATTAGATCTATAAAGACATCCCGAATTTCGGACCCCAAAATCGCATGGATTGTTTAATCTTTCTATTATTCGGAAGATATAAACATAAATTGTTTATACATTACATTACACATTATTCCCCAAGGCCGAGTAACCTTAACTTAAACACAAATCATAAGCTATCTATCAGATAAGATATTATTCAACTATACTATTACAAAATAGTCGTACAATTTATTCCAAGCTGTACTTGGCATTAACCTTTTCCTGTATCCGAACGCCTTCGCCTTATCTGCAATGTTTTATCATGATATAGCAAGGGTGAACATGAAAGTTTCCCAGCAAGTTTAAATACAACAATATAGGAATATATCATGATTGAAGAGTATGAATAATAAGTTGGCTATAATTCATCAATATAATTGAGAACTAGCAGGAACAAACTTTTGACTGAACAAGTTTTAAACATGAACAAACATTTCTGAATCAATTGGTAATGAAGGTGATCAGCCTTTCATACCTGACTTATACATGCAAGATGTACAGAGTACAATTTTCATGGCAATCAGCAATGATTTAACCATAAGCTTGAATAAAACACTCTTAGTAGAGTTAAGTAAAAACAAACTTGCCTGAACCGTTGATTACCGCAACGCAATTTATATCACTTTACCCGAAGACCTAATATTAATAATATAGATCTCCAATATTAGAATAATATCATCACAATATAATACTGTTATATTTATATACACAGAATAACCTAAACACATAACACATAAGTCTATCAGTCTATACAACACATAAGACTTAATATCAGGTCAAACTATTTAAGTCTGAGTTGAAACCGACACAATTCTATCATCCCGACGGTCTAGTCGAACAATACTCGAGTTTAAGTTCAGTTAAACTCTGCTTAAACGCCTAACAATTATCATAGATAATTTTCTGATCAGTCAAACATTTTTCCTAGGCTCGTAATAATTTTCGGATAATTAATATCATTTATCCTGATTTTTCAATCATTAATATCGTATTTAAATAAATTAAATACCGCATAATTCCTTAATCATTAATATTCATTTAATATAAAATATTAATGAAAATCCTTACATAATATTATAATGTAATTATAATATTTCAACATATTTTAATACCTTAAAATCATAATTATTTGATTTTAAACACTTAAATCCATTATCCGATAATTAATATTAATATTAAAATATTAATATTTCCATGCCAAAATATCAAAAGTTATATTTTATAACTTAAAATATTTTTACAACACTTAAATCATTTTATATGATTTTTAAAACATTAATTCTATTTTTCCTTAATTTATTTAATATATTAATTAAATAAATTAATTACCATTAATAATAATTTATTAGTGAAATTTATCATAAAATATTAAAAGTCATCAAAAATAACTTAAAATATTTTCTTTTACCATAATATTATTTTTCATGATTTTTCATGAATTAAAACTATTTTTAAATGATTTATTTAATATTATAAATAAATAAATAAATACCTTTTTATATTCCAAAAATATTAAATATTTTAAAAATATACTCAAAATAGTTAAAAACTATTTTTCAGACTTTAAAATAATTTTTCAGAATTTATTTAGTATTTTTAATAATTAAAAACCATTTTTTTTAATTTTTTTTAATCATTTTCCGAAAAATAAAAATAAACTGTCGCTAAAGGGGCCTTAGGCGACAAAAGTGTCGCTAATTGTGTTCTTGGTGTTCTTGAGCCCAAACCCAGAATTCTTGTCAAATTGCAAGGTACATATTTTGACCAAGTCTAAAACTTTGTGGTTTATGATTCGGCTAGTTGATGTGTTACACATGTAGTATCATTGTAATACTACACTAAAAAACAAGTTTCGTCACCAAATAACAACATATCAAGAAGTTATTAAGTCCGATTTAAACGTTGTCGAGGCTCCTCTTTTGGAATTCAGGTTTCCCATTTCCGAGACAGTTCGAGTGGCCATTTTATGGCTCGATTAAATCTAGGTTCCAAATCATTTTATATGTAATATTATGGTTCAAATGTGTAGTCACTATGTCAAGGAACAATTACCTAACACGATCTGAGTTCAACATCAACAGATCAACAAGATTCAAGCCGGTCAACGTATTGGTTAAGAACTGTTCTTGAACAAATCTGGGTTTTCCAGATTGTTCTTGAATGATTTAATAATAATACTTTGACCATAATTTCCTGCCATTCCAGTTATGATCTAGGTGTTCTAATTACTTTAACATGTAGTCTATATCCCAGACTACACTAAACAATCAACAACTTAGCCTAAACAGTAAAACATAGGAAGATCTGAAGCACAGAAAAGCTTGTCAGACGATCTGAGTTTCTGGGTTTTGCCCAGAAATCCAAAAAAATGTGATCGGTCAATGACCTTTGACCGCTTGTAACTCACGATCTAGACTTGATATGGACTTGATTCAAGTCTCAGATCCAAGAGATAACATCAAAGAACAGATCTACAACATTAAACACACCTAAACATTAATGTATTAAAGATCTAGAGGCCCCGACATTCGTTGTCGGACCTCAATTTTCCACTTTTCCAGATTTTTATAAACTTTAATTTGAGCATCAGATGATATGGATCCGAGTTTTAACAACCCGCATCATCAAATGACACCCAAATAACACATATCTAGCCAACAAATTACAACAAATAACATAAAATCATAGGATTTTCGAAATTAGGGTTCATATACCTTTATGCTTGATTTTCTTGAATCTGATTCTTTGAATCTGTTCTTGCTAAGCTGAGATATGATATCATCTTAACTTATCTCTCCATTTCTCTTTCAAATTTCGAAATCTTAGAGAGAGAAAGCTTTGGTTCAAATGAAAAATAAAGTAGCATTTCTCTCTCTTTAATTTAAAAAAAAAAAATTGACATGTTGCTTAATCTGATCATTTTCTTTGGTAGTAAATTCGGATTTGTCAAAGGCTATGCTAGGTTTTGGTTCAACAACCCTCCATAGGTCTAGATTTACAAGCAATGTCCCATAAATGCAACAAAGGTAAGTTTAGTCTTTTCCATTCTAATTTTAATGGCATTTTAGTAAATGGTCCAAACCCTTAGGGTTTAGGGTTTGGTTAGGGTTTAGGGTTTTAGAAATAGTTAGGGTTTAGGGTTTGAACCCTCAAGTTTAACAATTTGATTTTCTAAAATTTTCAAATTTAGATTTTTAAAATAGAAATTTAATATTTCCAAATTATAATTAGAATTTTCTAATTATATTAAAATTTCTTAATGACACTTTAAATCTTACTAATTAGGATTAGCATTTCCTAATTACAATTGCTAATTAAGCAATTAGGGTCAAAATCGTCATTAGGGTTTTCAACCCATAAATTTAGGGTTTCTAAATAGAAAATAATTTTCTAATATAGAAATTAAATATTAAATAATTAGATTAGGGTTTTCATAATTACTTAACATTAAATTAGAATTAATATATCCTAATTAACATTAAAATATTCAATTAACACTTTCATTTTCCCCAATTATAAATTAGGGTTTCAAATCCATCATTAGGGTTTCTACGGAAAAATTTTAAGTTCGATAATTTGAAATTAGGGTTTGCTAATTAATTAAGTGTTACCCTAATTAATATTATAATAATAAAGATGAGAGCATTATAATTCTCCATTAATTTCCCGATTAGGGCTTCAATTTATCGTAATCTAAAACTAGGGTTTTCGAGATCAAGTATTAGGGTCTCGATTTGGAATTAGGGTTTTGTAATCAATTTGTTAAGATTAACCCTAGTTAATCTTATAATTATTTACATGTATGCCATTAAGTTCCCGATTTAGGTTTCATGCAATCAATTAGGATTTGGATTCTAAATCTAAACTAGGGTTTCGTAACCGATTTCTAGGGTTTCTTATCGAGGGCGTTAGGGTTTTCTAATCTAACATTGTTGTTTTTAATATATTCTTAGGGTTTGTTACGGATATATAATTTATCTCGTCAACCTTGACCATTAACCACATTCTCGCACGTAACTTAATCACAAAAAACACTTAATCTGAATAATTCACCTATAAGCCTTTCATGAAATTTTGAAATCCTCAAAATTCCATCCTAATAACATCAAATGCATACACTTATTTTCCATCTCAGTTCATTATTTGACCTTAAATCAATCATTTAAGATTTTACTAAATTATCCAAATTCTCGGGTTGTCACATTCACCCCTCCTTCTAAGAATTTCGTCCCCGAAATTCACCTTACACCTTACACCTTACACCGTATATCAAATAGCTTACACCATTCACACATATCACATGCTACCCAATACACCACTCACCGTAGTAAAAGTTTTCAAATTGTCTTTGAGGGGTCCTATAGACCATGAACACTTAGTTTTAATTCTGTAGTGATCATATCCGCAAAACAATACATTACTTGGTATGTTTACAATCACAAAGAAGGTAAACTACCATTAATAGTACTTTTTTAGGTGATTATCCTATCGTACTCTTACGCCATGCATAACGACATTATGTGTTGCGAATATTTACGCTTCTCGATTGGATTATTTATCCAAACAACATTGTTCACCTCAGTCTTATTATAGGATTCCGTACCAAAACAATTTGGTTCGAGAAATATTTTTTTTTTTCAATGAACACTTAGAGTTTTCATAACATTAGTCTAGCTGAATCAAATAGCATGGACTCATATCAATAATTCAATTCAATCGAATTAATTAGGTGTAGCCAAACCCCGTTGGCAAATTAAAATTTTTTTTTTTGAAAACATTTTTGAGAATGACGTCATGATGCCGCACTGTATTTACAGTCCGTTGAGGATTTCGTCATTTGGTATTTTGTCATTCTACATTATACCATAGTGGAATAGTGACTTTATGTCAAATTCACACTAAGTAATACTGCATTGATGACTCCATCATTTTTATCATCTCTGCACCAGGTTACATGGTACATGAGTGATAATTAAAAACAAATTTTGGATATTTCAAATCATTTGAGTCTAGCTAAAATAAGTAGCATAGACTGTACTTTAAACCGTTTCAAAAATGGTTACGAGTCTACATTTTTTTTTTTTAAAAGGCACATAGTGCGTATTTAGCTTGATGTCAAAAATTGAAGTTTAGCAAAGCTAGGGGTTTAGGAAAACCTAAATCTCCACTAATGATCATATGCTTAACAATCTATCTATTCCTATTATCCTTAACACTCCATTCACACAACTATACCCAGCCATAAAACCACACTTATGAGTTCATAACTTTGCCACAATTATATGAGTTTACTTAACTTACCCTAGTCCGACCTTTGGCGTCTGCTCACGAGGGGCTCATAAACATTTCATATAACTATAAGTCAAGAATGTCACATAAGTATGAGTTATAAGAACTCGTACTTAATCCTATATTCTCTACCTATGACCTATTTATCTCAGATATAACAACTAATAGACACAACATTTCAATTATTACTAATGCCACCAACTAAGTAGTTTTTATACCAAGTACAATTCCCCGCCCATACAAGAAATCATACAACTTCGATTCTTGACACACGAGTCCTCATTGAAATCCCCACCTAATACTTAACCCCCTTCTCAATACTGAATTTCATTTAATCCGTATTCATAATCCTTTTCTCGAATCAGTACCATTCACACAAACAATCATGCTTTTAAACTTTTCAATCATCGATTGATTCTTTCCGGTCATTATAACCTTAACAGATCACGGGGTGATCTCATCGTATATATTACGATTATTAATTCTATGACTATGATCCTTTTGTTTCACGATCTCCTATCACCGAACTTTTAGTCTTTTAGACTTTATCTATTCACCACTATTAACGAGTTAGGGAACTCAGTATCTTAACAACTTACCGAGATTCGCTTTTGAATCTTTTCGACCAACTAACTCTATGAGTTAGATCTTATCCTAATCATCATGCGGTTATTGGTCTCAAGTATTCCTACCTAAGCTTCATAACCAACAAATGTTTCGATACCAACTCGTAGCATCCCCAATTTCGGACCCCAAATCACCGCGATTTCGGTTATTAATCTTTCTATATACTAATTATGGAAGATATAAACATAAATTGTTTATACATTACATTACACATTATTCCCCAAGGTCGAGTAACCTTAACTTAAACACAAATCATAAGCTATCTATCGATAAGATATTATTCAACTATACTATTACAAAATAGTCGACAATTTATTCCAAGTCAGATTGCATTAACCTTTTCTCAGATCCTAACGCCTTCGCTTTATCTCGCAATGTTTTATCATGATATAGCAAGGTGAACATGAAAGTTTCAAAGAAGTTTAAATACAACAATATAGAATATATCATGATTGAAGAGTATGAATAATAAGTCAAGCTATAATTCATCAATATAATTGAGAACTAAGCAGGAACAAACTTTTGAATCAACAAGTTTTAAACATGAACAAACATTTCAATCAATTGGTAATGAAGGTGATCACCTTTTTCATACCGACTTATATACATGCAAGATGTACAGAGTACAATTTTCATGGCAATCAAGAATGATTTAACCATAAGCTTGAATAAAACACTCTTAGTAGAAAGTTAAGTAAAACAAACTTGCTCGAACTGCTGATTACCGCAACGCAATTTATATCACTTTACCCAAGACCTAATATTAATAATATAGATCTCCAATATTAGAATAATATCATCACAATATAATAATCGTTATATTTATATACACAGAATAACCTAAACACATAACACATAAGTCTATCAGTCTATACAACACATAAGACTTAATATCAGGTCAAACTATTTAAGTCTGAGTTGAAACCGACACAATTCTATCATCCCGACGATTACTAATTTTACAATACTCGAGTTTAAGTTCAGTTAAACTTTGCTTAAACGCCTAACAATTATCATAGATAATTTTCTGATCAGTCAAACATTTTTCCTAGGCTCGTAATAATTTTCGGATAATTAATATCATTTATCCTGATTTTTCAATCATTAATATCGTATTTAAATAAATTAAATACCGCATAATTCCTTAATCATTAATATTCATTTAATATAAAATATTAATGAAAATCCTTACATAATATTATAATGTAATTATAATATTTCAAAATATTTTTAATACCTTAAAATCATAATTATTTGATTTTTAAACACTTAAATCCATTATCCGATAATTAATATTAATATTAAAATATTAATATTTCCATGCCAAAATATCAAAAGTTATATTTTATAACTTAAAATATTTTTACAACACTTAAATCATTTTTAAATGATTTTTAAAACATTAATTCTATTTTTCCTTAATTTATTTAATATATTAATTAAATAAATTAATTACCATTAATAATAATTTATTAATGAAATTTATCATAAAATATTAAAAGTCATCAAAATAACTTAAAATATTTTCTTTTACCATAATATTATTTTTCATGATTTTTCATGAATTAAAACTATTTTTAAATAATTTATTTAATATTATAATTAAATAAATAAATACCTTTTATATTCCAAAAATATTAAATATTTTAAAATATACTCAAAATAGTTAAAAACTATTTTTCAGACTTTAAAATAATTTTTCAGAATTTATTTAGTATTTTTAATAATTAAAAACCATTTTTTCTAATTTTTTTAATCATTTTCCTAAAAAATAAAAATAAACTGTCATCAGTAAGGGGCTTAGGCGACAAAAGTGTCGCTAATTGTGTTCTTGGTGTTCTTGAGCCCAAACCTAGAATTCTTGTCAGATTGCAAGGTACATATTTTGACCAAGTCTAAAACTTTGTGGTTTATGATTCTGGGCGGTTTGATGTGTTACATGTGTAGTATCAATGTAATACTACACTAAAAAACAAGTTTCAGGACCAAATAACAACATATCAAGAAGTTATTAGTCCGATTAAAAGTCGTTGTCGAGGGCTCCTCTTTGGAATTCTGGGTTTCCAGATTTCCGAGACAGTTCGAGTGGCCATTTTACGGCTTGATTAAATCTAGGTTCCAACATTTTATATGTAATATTATGGTTCAAATGTGTAGTCACTATGTCAAGGAACAATTACCTAACACGATCCGAGTTCAACATCAACAGATCAACAAGATTCAAGCCATTAACGATTGGTTAAGAATCGTTTCTTGAACAAATGGGTTTTCCAGATTGTTCTCGAATAAGCTTGGTCAATGGTACTTTTGACCATAATTTCCTACCATTCCAGCTTATGATCTAGGTGTTCTAATTACTTTTAACATGTAGTCTATATCCCGCACTACACTAAACAATCAACAACTTAGCCTAAACAAAGAAAAACATAGGAAGATCCAAGCACGTAAAAGCTTGTCGACGATCCGAGTTTCGGGGTTTTGCCTGAAAATCCAAAAATGTGATCGGTCAACCACCTTTTCGACCGCTTGTAACTCACGATCTAGACTTGATCCGGACTTGATTCAAGTCTCGCATCCAAGAGATAACAAACAAAGAAATGGATCTACAACATTAAACACACCTAAACATTAATGACAAAGATCTAGAGGCCCCGACATTCGTTGTCGACCTCAATTTTCACTTTTCCGATTTTTATAAACTTTAATTTCGAGCATCAAAATGATATGGATCCGAGTTTTAACAACCCGCATCATCAAATGACACCCTCTAACACATATCTAGCCAACAAATTACAACAAATAACATAAAATCATAGGATTTTCAAATTAGGGTTCATATACCTTTATGCTTGATTTTCTTGAATCGATTCTTTGAATCTGCTCATTAAGTCGAGATATGATATCATCTTAACTTATCTCTCCATTTCTCTTTCAAATTTCGAAATCTTAGAGAGAGAAAGCTTTGGTTCAAATGAAAAATAAAGTAGCATTTCTCTCTCTTTAATTTAAAAAAAAAAAAATTGACATGTTGCTTAATCTGATCATTTTCGGCTGGTAGGCTGGATTTGTCAAAGGCTATGCTAGGTTTTGGTTCAACAACCCTCCATAGGTCTAGATTTACAAGCAATGTCCCATAATGCAACAAAGGGTAGTTTAGTCTTTTCCATTCTAATTTTAATGGCATTTTAGTAAATGGTCCAAACCCTTAGGGTTTAGGGTTTGAGAGGGTTTAGGGTTTGGAAATAGTTGGGGTTTAGGGTTTGAACCCTCAAGTTTAACAATTTGATTTTCTAAAATTTCCAAATTTAGATTTTTAAAAATAGAAATTTAATATTTCCAAATTATAATTAGAATTTTCTAATTATATTAAAATTTCTTAATGACACTTTAAATCTTACTAATTAGGATTAGCATTTCCTAATTACAATTGCTAATTAAGCAATTAGGGTCAAAATCGTCATTAGGGTTTTCAACCCATAAATTTAGGGTTTCTAAATAGAAAATAATTTTCTAATATAGAAATTAAATATTCGTAATTAGATTAGGGTTTTTCTAATTACTTAACATTAAATTAGAATTAATATATCCTAATTAACATTAAAATATTCAATTAACACTTTCATTTTTCCTAATTATAAATTAGGGTTTCAAATCCATCATTAGGGTTTCTGACGGAAAATTTTAAGTTCGATAATTTGAAATTAGGGTTTGCTAATTAATTAAGTGTTACCCTAATTAATATTATAATAATAGCAGTAGAGCATTATAATTCTCCATTAATTTCCCAGATTAGGGCTTCATTTATCGTAATCAAAACTAGGGTTTTCGGATCAAGTATTAGGGTCTCGATTTTTGGAATTAGGGTTTTGTAATCAATTTGTTAAGATTAACCCTAATTAATCTTATAATTATTTACACGTATGCCATTAAGTTCCGATTTAGGGTTTCATGCAATCAATTAGGATTTTGATTCTTTAATCAAACTAGGGTTTCCGTAACCGATTTCTAGGGTTTCTTATCGACGTTAGGGTTTTCTAACCGAACATTGTCGTTTTTAATATATTCTTAGGGTTTGTTACAGATATAATTTATCCGGTCAACCTCGACCATTAACCACATTCTCGCATACGTAACTTAATCACAAAAACACTTAATCCTGAATAATTCACCTATAAGCCTTTACGAAATTTTGAAATCCTCAAAATTCCATCCTAATAACATCAAATGCATACACTTATTTTCTGTCTAGGTCTATTATTTGACCTTAAATCAATCATTTAAGATTTTACTAAATTATCCAAATTCCAAATTCTCATGCCTTCCTCACTCAATCGACTTCTAGTCTCGGATGGCTCCTCGATCGGTGACAGTTACCAAGGTCAAGAAACAGTCTAACGAGTCTTTCAGAGAGTATGCTCAAAGGTGGAGGCGCCTGGCTGCTCAAGTTATTCCTTCCATGACAGAATCAGAAATGTACATGACTTTCATAGACATACAAGAAGCTCATTTCTATGAAAGAGTCTTAGCCGGCATCGGTAAACCATTTTCTAAAATGGTCAAACACGAGGAGATGGCTGAGATGGGATTGAAGTTGGGAAAGATTCACGACCTAGTTACCCTTAAAGTTGTTGTTGAGCACATCCAATCAGGAAATTATAGAAACAACCTACGGAGGGTCCATAAAAAGAAAGAGGAGGATGTTTCCCTGATACTACAGGGTCAAAAAGGCAATCAGAATATGCCTATCCAGAGGATAAATTACACTCCCTTGCAAGCAAAATCTTCAAACCCTCCAATACCAAAAGGTGGAGAAGTTAAACGCCCTCGGGTGTTCACACCCTTAGGGGATTCACTTGAGAATATTCTCACTCTTCTGACAACGCAGAAAAAAATCACGCATCTTCTTCCACCAGCCAGCCCTAATGGATGGGGTTTCAATGATACTCAGAAATGTGCTTATCATGCAGGGGCACATTGACATGATACTTAGGATTGTTGGGCCTTGAAACACAAGATCTAGGACCTGATAGACAACAGTGAGATCGTGGTCACCAAACCCAATTCACCTCACGTACAAGACAATCCTCTTCCTCAACACAAAGAAGAAGAGGTCAACATGATCAATTGGAGTAATTGACAGATTTCTAATCTCAATGGTGAGTCATCCCAGGTCATCAAAGACGATGTTGAAAAATGGGATTATGCCAAGTTCCAGTTCGCGATGGAACATAAGATGAAAGCTCTATGCAAGCAGATTGAACAATTGGCAGAACTGGTGACCTATCAGCATCAAGTAACATGCCAATTAGTCAGCCAACAGCATGCTAGTCTCCTTCCTCTTGTCATGAATATTCCCTCGTCACCTTCAGAAAATGAAATGCTGGAGGACAAAGTGACAAAGAGAGCGAATGCCAAAGTTTGTCTAGATTTTTCCAATATAAGGGAATTTACATACCTGGGCCAACCTATGGAGGAAATCCTCCAGATGCTAATCAATGAAGGAAGAATCACTTCCCTGCTTCCGCCAATTAATCCCCGTTCAGGAAGGTTCAATTCTAGTGGAGTATGTCAATATCACTCCCATTCTCGCGGTCACAGCATAGAAGAATGATGGGCACTCTGCCACCTTATCCAGAATCTAATCGATAGTGGTATTCTGTAACTAGCAGACGATGATACTGTGCTACGTGAGTGTGAGAATACCTGCCCTACTAAGTGAAAGGGCTTGGTAGCAGTTATATCCACTAAAACTGATGGGACTAGCAAACCACTTGCAATATCAGCAATTCAACTCAGAGGAAGAAACAATCCTTTGAAAGTGGCCGCTCCCGAGCCAATCAACTAGTCATGTAGAGCACAATATCCTATTGTTAGCTTACGCAAAGTTCCGTGGAGTTATGGAGAAGGTGAAGGATCCACCTCACATACAACTGCTGCAGTGTCGAAGGAAAATCCATTGTATCTTCCCCAACGGGTGATGAAGTCGACCATTAAATCAAAGGGGAAAATACATGTAAAGACCCCAAATTTTATGAAATAAAAGTATTCAATTTTCTTATAATTTTTATTTTATTTCGTAAATGGTTAAATTGATAAAAGGTTAAAGTTAAGGGTGATATATGAAAATTTTTGCAAAGTAAGCAAGTTGTTATAAAATATTCGTTTGGTCGGAAAATATTCTTTTTGTCGGGGAATATCCGTACGATGGCACAATCATTGGTGGACCCCACAACAGAAGTATAGTCTTACTAAAAAAACGACAGAATTATCTTTTTATAAAAATAACAACGAAAGTGTTACCGTTAAAACTGTTGAACTACTCGGTAGTAAAAGTACAGTAATACGCATGGTTGCATAGTAGCACACGGTATTGATTATTGATGCTTACGTGAGAAGTCACTCAGTTATACTCAATTATTGCTACAGTAATTGTTGCATCATATCTCTCGTATTATTGATTCAATTATTATCACAGTATCAATATTTTATATTATTAAATCAGTAATTAAGACGATAAAGTTATTCATATTATTATTTGCAATATTGACAATGTCTAGAAATTTCTGTCAAGGAGAGGTTTGGTCACCTAATTGCGCGCCAATATGGAGAAATCCTTATCAGAAAGCCCCCTCTTTCAAGGGAATGATCTGGTTGTTAAATATTATGAGTTATAATATTAATGATGAATAAGTTTGTGTTGATTAAAGATGAAATTGGTATTTCCATTGTGTTGGGATTATTAGTGTTAGTGGAAATCGACATCTATTCCGATAATAATTGATGTGTGGAGGTTATATTGACCAATCGGGTAATTAATCGGATAAATGAGCAATTAATTGCTACTAATTCACATGCTTATAACTATTTGTTCACATGTGTGTACTATTGAGTCAAATGAATGTACTATTAGGGGAGGTGCTGCAAGATTGATAATACTTGCATGACTAAATTAAAAATAGAGGTATAGATGAAGGTACTATACTATAATTATTTTTTTCACATGATTGTACTATTGAGTCACATGATTGTACTATTGATTCACATGATATACTATTAGAGGAGGTGGTGCAAGTTTGATAATACTTGCAGGACTAAATTAAAAATAAAGGAAAAGATGAAGATATTATATTGTAATATTTTGAGCCCCAAAACGTGCAATTATCAAAATTATATTTTCCTATAAATAGAAGCTCATTCTTCCTTCATTCTCACCAATTCACTAAGACTCACAAGATCATTTATAGAGAGAGAAACTTTAGAGAGAATGTAGAAGAGAAGTATACTACCTCACTATTCTAGTATCCAGTCTTCTTCTGAGGTAAGGGATATTATTTTGTTCAGTATTCATAGGAATAATATTTTCTGCCATACTATGTAGTATATGAGTAATATTATTTCGTCTCGTATTCCTGATTATACCATCATTTGGTTAAAGTATTGCTTCTATATTCCGTGAAATTAGTAGAATATCCTTGAAATTTACGCTTCATCTAGTATCGCTTCACAAGGATATTTTATGCACATTCTTGTTAAATTTTAAGTTTTTCATGCTGGAGTACTATCCATTTATACAGTATTATTCACAAAAATACTATTCACAGGTACTATTCATAAAGTACTATTCGCAAAGTACTATTCCCAAAGTACTATTCATGGGGTAGTAT
The DNA here is from genome assembly GCA_020205605.1 of Panax ginseng. NCBI lineage: Eukaryota > Viridiplantae > Streptophyta > Magnoliopsida > Apiales > Araliaceae > Panax > Panax ginseng. Next base: position 47,977,567 of record CM035141.1, read on the forward strand.
TAACTCGGGTACTATTCACCTGGAGTACTATTCATGACAAAAATTGATTTCTTTTTGATCCAAATCATTTTTGATACATTATCATTCTTGAATTTTACTCCATAAAGCAGTATCATGTTGACAATTTGGACAATATTCAATTCTGGATAAATTAAATTATAAATCTTTAAAAATTTATCCTTGAACTTGTTTTATTGAATTCTTATATCATTGTCATCATCCTCATGTTTATATTATGTTGAAAGTCATTCGTGGCCTGTAGTGCATTGATGGACAGTTGTTGACATGATCATGATCATTGATGACTACACGAATATCCTTGGCCCGTAGTGCATGGATAATTTATGGTCATGATACTAAAGAATATCCTTGGCCGTAGTGCAGGGGAGATGTGAGGGCCCCGAATCCGAGGTCCCGAATCACCGCGGATCCGGTTCGATCATTCTATACAACTATTACTATTTTTGCGGAAGATATAAACATAAATTGTTTATACAATAACTTTACACATTATTCCCCAAGGTCGAGTAACCTTAACTTATACATAATTCATAACTTACTTGACTTACAGTAACATTAATATACAACACTTATACAAATCTAATCGCGCACATTAACTTTAAGCTAGAACTATCTTTAACCTTTCCTTGTATCTGACGCATTCGTCTTAATCTGCAATGTTTATCATGATATAGAAAGGGTGAGCATAAAAGTTGCCTAACAAGTTTAAGTTCAATAATTTAACGATATATCATGATTGAAAGGATTCGAATAATAAGCTGGCTATAATTCAACAATATAATTATGAACTAACAGGAACAAACTTTTGACTGAACAAGTATATAACATGAACAAATATATCTGGATCGAAGGGTAATGAAGGTGATCGGCCTTTTATACCTGACTTATACATGCAATATGTACAGAGTTCAATTCTACAATGGCAATCAGTAATGATTATCCATAAGCATATCTGGATAAAACAACTCTTAGAAGAGTTAAGTAAAAACAAACTTGCCTGAATCGTTGATTACCGCTACGCAATTTATAACGCTTTATCCGATGACCTAATATTAGTAATATAGATCTCCAATATTAGAATAATATCATCACAATATAATACTATTATATATATAGATATACATAGAATAACCTAAACACATAACACATAACCCTATTAATCTATAACACATATAAGACTCGGTATCAAGTCAAACTATAGTAGTCTGAGTTGAACCCGACACAGACGGTCTAGTCAGACAAAATTTTGAGTATAAGTTCAATTAAACTCTGATTAAACACTTAACCAATAACTTAGATAATTTAATATTAGTCAAAGTATTTTTCAATAGCTCGTAATAATTTTCAAATAATTATTATCATTTATCTTGAATTTTCAATCATTAAAATCGTATTTAGATAAATTAAATACCATATAATTCTTTTATCTTTAATATTTATTTATTATCAAATATTAATGAAATACATGTTATAATATTATAATATATTTATAATATCACAAAGTATTTTAATACTTTAAAATCACCTTTATGTGATTTTTAAATAATTAATTACATTATCCGATAATTGCTATTAATATTAAAATATTAATATTTTCATGACAAAATATCAAAAGTTATATTTTATAACTTAAAATAATTTTGTAACACTTAAATCATTTTAATAAGATTTTAAATCATTAATTCTATTTTTCCATAATTTATTTAATATATTTATTAAAAAACTAATTATCATTAATATTGATTAATTAATGAAATTCATCCTAATATATTAAAAGTCACTAAAAATAACTTAAAATATTTTATTATACTATAATATTATTTTTCATGTATTAAAATTATTTTTAAATACTTTATTCAATATTATAATTAAATAAATTAAATACCATTTATATTCCAAAAATATTAAATATTTATGAAATATACTCAAAATAATTAAAAAATATTTTTCTTAGACTTTAAAATAATTTTTTAGAATTTATTTTGTATTTTAATAATTAAAACCATTTTTATCAATTTATTTAATTAAAATAATCATTTTCGGAAAATAATAATTACAAAAAGGCCTTACAGCGACAGACTCGTCGCTATAGGTGTTCTTGAGCCTGTTCTTGAGCTTCATGCCAGACTTCGAGAGGCTTGGTTTGATTAGTGATAACTCTTTGATTAACAGATTTTTGGACGGGATTAAGTGCTATAATCATAGTATAAGTGTAATACTACAACTTTCAATCAAGATCCTGGCCAATAGGCAACATATCAGAGAGATCTAAGCTCATCAATTCACTGTCAGACATGTTCTTCAATTTTTGGGTTTTCCAGAATTGAAGAACAGTCGAGGTACCCACTTTCCAATCCTTATAACTTGCAAACTGGGCTTGATTTGTACGATATAAAGGTTGAATCATGAAGTAGGGATGTCAAGGTACATGTATACAACTTTAAACCAATTTAGAATCAACACATTAAAGAGATCTAAGATGGTCAAACTCTGACAGAAAACGTGTTCTGAACTTTCTGGGTTTTCCAGAAATTTGACAAAACAGACGGTCAATGCTACTTTGACCAGCAATAGATTTAATCATGTTATGTATCAAAGTGTTATAAAGACTTGTATGTGTAATAAACATGCCAGTCTACAAGATAAACACAACAACATAAACTAAATACTAACACACAGCAAGATTTGAAGCTCACAAAATCTTGTCAGACGAAATCTGGAAATCTGGGCTGCCCAGATTTCAGTTTTCGTGGTGGGTCAACGTCTTTTGACCGCTTGTAACTTTCGATCTACACATGATCTGGACTTTATTCAAGTACCAGATCAAAGACCAGACAATATACTACAAGTATAAAAGCTTAAAACTCAAAATAAATTAATAGAGAAGAATCTAGAGGCTCTGACTTTCGGTTGTCAGACTATTTTTTTCTTCAGTTTTCCAGATTTGATAAATCTTTAATTTCGAGCATCTAAATGATATGGATCTAAGTTTTGGCAACCCAGATCATCAAGTGACACCCTCTAACACATATCTAAACAACAAACAACAACATTAACTTAAGACCACACATTTCAAAATTTTAGGGTTTTATACCTTTTAGGCCTTGATTCTTGATTTCTGACTTCATGATCTGTTATTGGAAAGCTAAGGGCTGATAAAGTCTTAACTTAATACTCATAATCACTCTCAATCTCGAAATGCTAGAGAGAGAAAGTCTTGGGAGAAATGAGAATTAAAGTTGCCACTTTCTCTCTCTTAATCTATTTATTTGATGACATGTTGCTATGATCTTGCAAAAATTCGGCTGATTGGTTATTATTTAAGTCACATGGCTGATATAGGTTGCTCAACCACTCCAATATTAGCAAGATTTGCAAGCAAACTTCAATAATGCAACAAAGGGCAAAATAGTCTTTTAGCATTTAATTTTAATGGCATTTTAGACAATTGTTCTAATCCTTAGGGTTTAGGGTTTAAACCCTTAGGATTTAGGGTTTATGGTTTGAACCCTTAGGGTTTAGGGTGTGAAAAATAATTCTAGAATTTTTAAATTAGGTTTTAAAAATAGAAAATTAATATTTCTAAATTATAATTATAATTTTCTAATTATATTAAAATTTCTTAATCATAATTTAATTCTTGCTAATTAGGGTTAGTATTTCCTAATTAAAATTGCTAATTTAGCAATTAAGGTCAAGATTGGTCATTAGAGTTTATAACTCACGAATTAGGGTTTTGAATAGAAAAATAATATTTCTAATTTAGAAATTAGATTTCGTAATTAGATTAGGGTTTTTTAATTACTACTAACTTTAAAATTAGGGTTAATATTTCCTAATTAACATTAAAATTATTAAATTAACAATTTGGTTTTCCCTAATTATAAATTAGGGTTTTTAATCCCAAAACTAGGGTTTAAAAATTTAAAATTAGGGTTTGCTAAATAATTAAACTTTACCCTAATTAATATTATAATTAATAGCACTTGAGCATAATAATTATCCTCTAAGTTCCCAGATTTGGGTTTTAAATTTCCGAATTAGGGTTTTGGATTCCCGAAAATGAAATTAGGGTTTCCAAAATCGGTTTCTAGGGTTTCTTATTAATCATAAGAATTTTCTAACTTAACGTTTACGTTCTTAATATACTATTAGGGTTGGCCACCGATATATAGGTTATCTGGTCAACCCTTGACCCTTAACCACATCATGTACACATATCATACCATATACACAGAACATAATCACGTATACCCTTAATCTTGAATAATTCACCTAAATCCTTCACAGAATTTTGAAATCCTAAAAATTCCTTCTTAAATATATCAAACACATACACTTATTTTCTGTCTAGGTTCTAATATTGAACCTTAAATCAATTAATAAAAATTTTAAAAAATTTCTAAATTCTCGGGTTGTTACATTCACCCCTTCTAAAAATTTCATCCCTGAAATTTACCTTACACCTTACACCATACACCATACACCATACACCATACACCATACACCGTTCATTATCATCATCACATGCTACCCAATACACCTCTTACAAGTGTAAAAATTTTGAAAATGTCTTTGAGGGTTTTACTGATCTATTATCATCATTTCCATGAAGGTTATATGGAAATTCATCCGCAAACCGTCTTAACTTGCAAATATAGTGGGTAATTAGCCCGATATGCCCTGTACTTATAAAGTACTTCTGGTCTGATCTGTTTCTCGTATCCGCCTTAGGCGCATAAACTCTTACCTTAGTCTTATTGGATTCCGCACCAAAACATTTTGGTTCGAGAAAGTTTTCAAAGAACTCTTTAAGTTTTCATAAACATTAGCCTAGCTGAATCAAATAACATAGCCTCATATTAATAATTCAATTCAATCGAATTATTTATGTGTAGCCAAACCCCGTTGGCAAATTAAAATTTTTGAAAATATTTTTGAGAATGATGTCATGATGTCGTACTGTATTAACAGTTCGTTTGAGGATGTCGTCATTGCATGACTTTGTCATAACACATCATACAATAGTGGAACAATGATTTTCAGATCGAATTCGCACTAAGTATTCCTGCATTTACAACTCTATCAACTTTTATCATCTCTTTTTTGAAGTTACATGGTACATGAGTGATAAATAAAAGATATTTTGATATTTCAAATCATTTGCGTCTAGCTGAAATAAGTAGCATAGACTATACTTTAAACCGTTTCAAAAATGATTACGAGTCTACATATTTTTTTTTCAAAGGCACATAGTGCGTATTTAGCTTGATGTCAAAATTCCTAAGTCTAGCATAGCTAGGAGTTTTGGAAAACTTATGTCTCCACTAATAATCATTTGTTTAACAATATATCTGTTCCTATAATCTTTAATACTCCATTTACACACAACTATACCCAGTTCGTCAAACCACACTTATGAGTTCATTTACATGCCACAATCATATGAGTTTAAGAACTTGTCTAAAGCGCACCTTTGGCGTCCATTCATTTGAGGGTTCATAAATAATTCATATAACTATGAATCAAGAATGTCACATAAGTATGAGTTTTAAGAACTCGTACTTAACCTTATAGTCTCTACCTATAACCTATATATCTGATATACACATGAGAAATGAATCACCCTCTTAACATGCATATAGCAAATAGTGCGACACAGACATCCCAATAATTATCTTAATTCCCTTCTCCATACGAATTTCATTTAATCCGTATTCATAATCATTTCCTGAATATGTACCAATTCATAGTACAACTGACACCCAGCAATCTTGTTGTAAACTGTTCAATCATTCGCTTGATCTTTCTCCATACTATAACCTTATATGATCACGGGGTGATCTCATCGTATATATTATGATTCATTTCTATGTCTTGATCGTTTTGTTTTACGATCTCTTATCACTGTACTTTCAGTCTTTTAGACTCTATCTATTCACCACTACTATTCAACTTTATTATCGAGTTGGGAACTCTCAGATCTTATAACTTCATAGAGATTCGTCTTTGAATCTTAACCAGACCAACTAACTCTATTTGAGTTAGTACTTATCCTAATCACTGCGGTTATTAGTCTCAGGTATTCCAACCTAAGGTTCATAACCTACAACTTTGATACCAACTGTGAGGGCCCCGAATTCGAGGTCCCGAATTAGCGCGGATCCGGTTCGATCATTTTATACAACTATTACTATTTTTACGGAAGATATAAACATAAATTGTTTATACAATAACTTTACACACTATTCCCCAAGGTTGAGTAACCTTAACTTATACATAATTCATGATTAACTTGATGTCGACGTCGGGATTTTTGGGTGTCCCTTTCCGTTACTTGTTCTTTGGTGTTCTCATTTTAGGTGAGATTTGTTTGAAAAAACAAGTGAAAAAGGTCCGACATGTATAATGTCGATGATGGGATCGTTAAGAGTCGCCATTGGTTTTTAAATGGTTGTACCAACACAACCGAGAAAAGGTTTGCACATTGACCCGATGATGTGACATCGATATACTGCCGGTGAAACCGAGATTCGCTTTAGGGTCCGGGGACTTGGTTATCTTTGGGGACGGTGTTATGCACCCAGACATCCGTGTTACCACTGTGGCCGCCTCTTTTCAAGAAACTATTATCCGAATGTGTGTGTGTGTGTGTGGGTCAATGTGTTGTTATATGGAAATTGTGTGAGGCCTCGTTCGAACCTATATACATTGTGGTTTGAATTTATGTAAAATTTAGTTTTAGCAAGATATGGCGGGATGTTTTATAAAAGAGGTTTTTCAAACTCCGATGCTCAATAGGAATTGAGACCTTTTATACTCCCATTTTATTAAGTGATCTACCGGATTGATTTTATTTGATTTGATCACGAGGCATCCGTATAAAAAAATAATATACAAAAATAATGCCGACTTCCTTGTGGGTATGGAAACCATCTCGAGGAAATTCGACACAAGTAGAATAATTTACAAAGTCGCTACAAATTGAAAATGTCCATCACGGAACCGAATCTAGATCCAATGGGATGAATCTGTGATCACATGATTCCTAGGCGCCTGAGAATCTTTTGCAATTTGTATGAAAGCGATGGTATATATATATATATATATATATATATAAGTCAGTAAATATATATATACGAACATGATCACCAACCACGAAGCACCTCCATGGGGATCGAAATGTAAATAAAGTCGTAAAAAGCGATCAACTCGCCACGAAGGAAACTCCGAGTAGCGGATTTATATATATATATATATATATATATATATATATATATATATATATATATATATATATATATATATATATATATATAAAAGCAATAAACGCATATAGGATGTAAAATCTAGGCTCATTGAAATGAGTTCACCAAAGTTCATATATATATATATATAAAAGCGAGTAAACGCATATCTGATGTAAAATCGAGGCTCATCGAACGTAGTCCCACCACGGTTCATATATATATATATATATATATATATATATATATATATAAGTGAGTAAACGCACTGCATCAAAGTCTCAGGCTCATCGAACAAAGTTCACACACGCTTAATATATATAAATGTAAATATATATATATATATATATATATATATATATATATATATATATTAAAAGCAAATAAACGCTCCGCATCAAGTCTAGGCTCAATCGAGGCATAACTCTATAATGTTAGTCAATATATATATAAATATATATATATATATATATATATACTGATTTGATCGAATGAAACCACTGAATCAAGTCCGGCAAAAGCAAGCAACACGACTCTCAACGTGTGTAGAAGGGTGTGTGCGAAGATGAAGAGAAAGACTCTAAAGTGTGTGAAAAGGCTTACAGCTGACTGCTAAAAAAGGCTTCTATATCTTTATAGTGGGTAAACACTGGCTTTTGTGGGTACAAAAGAGGCTATATATGAGCTCACAGGTGTTTAAAAGTGGGAAAATACACTGTATGGGCGAGTGCAGAGTAAATTGTGCAGGGTTTCCCGTCTTTTTCTTTATAAAATCAAAGACCCCAAAGCCCTCTATTTATAGGCATTTTAGCCGCAGTGTACTGCTACCGAGCCAGTCAGTGTGTGCAGAGAGCAACCCGGGTTGGCCCGGTTTGTCGGTCAGTCGTCTCAAAACGTGCACTCAGAACACTTTGAATGTCCGCTCAAATTTTTAGAAGTGCAATTCATCCGCTTGAGGTATCTGGACCTATTTCGGGATCACCGCTTGTCGAGAGTTGTATGATGGCATGGGATTAGAGTTTGTACGAAGTCATTGAAGATAGGACGATGCCCTACGGTCTTCAAGCTTCAACTTTCATCCGTTACCTCGCACAATAGTCACTCGGGATTGGTTAGCCTTGTGGGACATCGTTGTGTAGAGACGTGACGTGGCATCGTGTTTGACGAGATGACGATGTTGCCCCTCACCGCAGTTATCGCGGATTGAATGATAAAGTAGACGTTGCTCGGACTTACCGAGATTGACTTTCGCATTTGTTGAAGGTCCTCATTGTCATCTTTGAGGTGTGCTGTCTTCCCGATGTTATTACGGGTTGGTACAGTGGATCTCGCCAGTGAGAGCCGAGATTGAAGTCGGTCGATTTGAAACAAGCATTTCCGGTTATCGCCAAACGCATTCCTTGGGTTTATTGCTAAGGTTGGTGGCTATTCCCATGGTTGGGACCGAGACCGGATACCTCGGGGTTATCTCTCGAGATTAATCGGTCTTCTCCTGTTATGCTCCAAGATATTGTCTCGCAGCCTCGGGGTTACATCCGAGGTTGGAATTATTACTCGGATTGCGATCCGGGGTTGTTCTTTGAACTTCCGGTAGTATCCGATATGGATTTGGATTGTCTTTCAGGGTTCTCTCTTAAAAGACGAATCTGTCCTCCTGCAATGTTAGTAACAGTAGTACAAAAAATTTTGAGTGTCTACAGATGCCCCTCTTTATCATACTCATGCATGGTGATGCATGAGTAGGATAAAGAATCCTAGACACTTGAAACGCAACAAGATGAACTTGGTACTATGGGTAGTAAAATGATGCAAATGTATGATGCATGTGTACGGGGTAGTGGCCCAACATGCTGAGGATGATTGCTGAATCCCTTTTGCTTTAATTGGGGATTGGCAATACTAGCCAGATCTGATGTGTAAGCCGAATCTGTTAGGATGTTGATGTTGGAGTTATCACCAAATTCCTGTGTCTTTGATAACTATTTAATCCTGAAGATGTACCTCTTATGTGTAAGAGATCTGTGGGGATAAAGCTTGATCTGTTTGAGGATGTGTATAACATATTCCATCATCTATCCTCTTTGATAACATTGACCTTTTCTGGTTGGTATCGCCAGAACATGTCAAGATCCTGCTGGATTGACTGCCAATAGCAAATGTTGTCAGGGGTGCATGACCTTCGTTGATGTGTGCTTCATCGACATGTGAATCAACGGCTGAAACATCCCGTGGGATATACTATCAAGGTTACTTGACCTTCGCTGATGCGCGAATCAGAGGCTGAGGCTCTGTGAGTAGATTGTCAAGGTTGATTGACCTTCGCTGTCGTGTAGATCAATGGAGCATTGCATTGTGATCCCCGTCGGGGATCCGTTGGGGGAATATGAGTAATCGAGCATGAAATCCTCGAATAGCTCTAGAGCTCTGATAGGTTTAATCGCTATTGGCTGAGATAACGTCAAGGTTGTTTGACCTTCGTTGATATGTGTGTCAACGACTTGAATGTACGTTGTAATCCCTACACGGGGCTTCGTATGTCAGAACCCGTCGAGACCCATCGGGACCTCATGAGTACGTACGCAAATATCGAACAGTCCTCAATGCTTCGATGGGTTTACTTGCCATCGGCTTGAAATAACGTCAAGGCTGCTTGACCTTCGTTGATGGAAATGTCAATGGATGAACGTGTTGTAACCCCCACCGGGGATTTACGTTGTAACCCCCGTCGGGGACCTACGTTGTAACCCCCGTTGGGGACTCCTTTAGGGTAACGACCCGGAGTTGGCGGCATCGGACCTATACGAGGTATTTTCGGATGTGATTTGTGACAAATGAGATCATTGGCAGGGTACATCTCGTGTTCGGGTGACTACCAATGGGCGATGTACAGACTCAAAGTTTCATCTGAGAAGACCAGGATTGCATGCTGTTTTGCTCAATCGCGTGGCATTTTTATTCCCGATTTGACCTTTCTAGTCCATAAGAACTCCGTTTCAACTCAAACTGGACCGAGCTGGAGGGGTGGGACCCATGTAGGGGTTCCGCAGTGCACTCGCCGATCATGCGAGTGAGCTCAGCTGCAACGGCGCGATCATATATCCTGCAACCCGACCTTCACAAGTCATTTTCAACTCATTTCGCGATAGAGAGAACCCGCGAGCCATCTTCAGATCTCATTGAAGTTCGGGCCGCTTCTCAAAATTTCATCACCACCGCATAAGTGTTCTACACTATCCCGGTAACATATGCATGTATTTTTTTTCCAATTTATTCATTGGATTGTGAGATATCGCACGAAATGCATCTAAACACATAGTAGTGATTATGTATACAGAAATGACTTGATAAAAAATATTCAACATAGTAAATGTTAGTATTAAACCATGCTGAACAAAATGATGTGAAACAATTTAACTTTTGAGACAGTCAAATTGGCACCTTTTTCTGCTATTTTTGTCCTTTTTGAGGTCCAATGAGCAAAAGGTAGAAAGGCAAAGTACTCCTAGCATTGAGGTTGGCCTTATGCATGATGATTTTGATTTTTTATGCATATATTATGTATATGACTTTGGGGCAGGTGTGCTACTGAATGGCCACCTAGACATGCCTATGTGCATGTGGATAGTCCTATTTTCAAAGGGGACTATGGATTTTTTTTTCCAAATGTAGGCATTGGGTAGTCATGCATTCTAACTCTATTATATATTAAAGTAAATGCATGCATGCATATAGTCATAAAATGCATTTTAGAAAGCTCCAGGTAAGGAAATACAAAACCCTTTCTGAGGTAATTTGGAGACTTGTTGTCCAGATATTATGGATCCAGATCAGCCGAGCAGTTCTTACAGGACCGCTTCTGGCGTATGGCGGAGGGCTTCTGAAGTGCCTCATCCTCGTTCTGTCAGACAGCCTCGTCGGTTGGTGGAGGCCATGATACGTCCTGTCCAGGCAGATGTGCCAGACGTTGAGGACGAGGAGGCAGATATTCCGATGGAGGATCCAGCTCGTGCTGCACATGTCCCTCGCAGGGAGCTCCCGAGCATTCAGGTGGCAAACCCAGAGTTGCTGGGTGATTTGAGTAGACATCCATCGATGTATTTGCATGCTAACGAGGTATGGCGTTAGATTTTGATCTTCCTTCTTTCCTATCGATGAGGATTAAAGGGTTCTGATATTGATCTGCATTTCATGCAGGTTCCAAGTTTTACACAGCCTCGAGGGAACTGGTTCAACATTCACTCCATGTACCAGGTTCTTCATCCTGACTACAGAGCGGTAGTGCATGAGTGGGGATTTGGGGCGTTCTTCTCCATCCTTCCCTGTCGTTGTCCTTGGGGTTACCTCAGGGCATTGTCTGAGCGATGGTTTCATCGGACTCGACCACTCCACTCCTTTGGATTGCGAGGTGATGATGACGCCTATGGATTGGCGATTTATCACAGGTATGGAGTTTGGAGGGGAGCCAGTGCCTTGCATGGCGAACATCACCCCTATTGCCGTCCGATCCTTACTAGGAGTTCCAGCGGAGGCGCTCAAAGGAAGGACTATCCGTTCAGGTCCTTTGAGTGTAGATGCTATGAGTGGGCTTTTTAGTGAGCCCATGCCTGATGATGTCAGAATTAGGGATCACGTTCTGCGTTGATTATTCCTGATGATCATTCGAGGTTGCTTCATAGCAGATAACTCTTCTACGGTATCTTTCGCTTTGGTCAGCGCCACACGTGATGTGGACCGTATTGGAGAGTACGATTAGGGCTCTTACACCTTTGCCTATTTCCTCCGGGGCATGCATATGCACTCACAGGGTTTGACCGAGGCTTGGCTAGGATTTTACCCATTTCTACTGGTGAGTATTTCTCTTGTCTTTTCCCATTCATAGGTTAAGAATGTTTACTGATAGCAGATGTTTTGCCATTGTGTTGGCAGTTTTGGGCCTATGAGAGGCTCCCATGTTTGCGTCCTGTGAGTGTGTTAGGTTTAGATACCTATCCACTAGAACGACGATGGCATCATTCTATTTTGCCGAAGGTCCCTGTATCTGAGGGATTCACTCACTACCGTATGCAGCTGGAGTTGCTGACGGCGGGTACCATTACATAGATTCTATATTCAGGGGAGCATTTGACCATCGGCTTTGAGGATGGACACCCGACTGGAGTCGAGTATTTGATCTCTACCAGGAGAGTTCCACTCTTCACTGATGGAGGCTGGGAGCTCTATTTAGGAGAGCGTGCTATTAGGAGCACCACAGGGGAGATCCGTGTACCGATCTTGCCTCCTACCAGGCATCATTGGCCTGTATCACAGTCACCCGTCGCTGATATCCCATTGTTGGGGGTTGACGGCTTTGCATTATCAGAGGGTCCATGTACTCAGGAGACGTTCCAGTGGTGGTGGTCCCCTCGCACTATTGGAGCCTAGTCCCATGCCACACAGTTTATGGGGGACATGGTTCCAGGATCCTTGATGATGATGTAGCTTGTGTCCGAGCTCCGACTCATATGACCAAGATTGATAGTTTGACCCGGCAGTTGGACCAGGCACATGTATTTATTCGGCATTTGGGCAGAGATCCAGCAGAGGCGGAGTCATTTGTTCCTTCTAGCTCAGGTGCTGGCCCCTCAGACGACCCATTTGGTTTTGTCGGTGCAGATTCTCCTCTTTATAGGCCTGACATCCTTGTTGATAGAGATCCAGTGACTCAGGAGGAGTTACATCAGGTGGACAGGATTGAGGACGTGGACATCGAGACCCTGGTCTTCTTCTGATGTATATTCTCGTTATATCTTTTGATAGGCCTCTGTTAGATATTGGGTGGCTATTCCCCATTCTCGCTATATCTTTGATAGGCCTCTCATTAGTAGTAGAGGCGGTTGTGCCCCATTTCCTGCATTTAGCGATCTGGTGATGTATTAGATGATGATATATTTAGGAATGTATGCACCATTTTTCATTCCCTATATCATATTGCCATCCATTATCTGTTATGTATGTATCATGTTATGCATATGTATGTATTCCGAGATATTCTAAGATTGACCCTGAGTGGTCTTATATGACACGGCTCGCATGAGATGTCTTCTTCGACGCTTAGCCAGTATAGATCATACCCCACCGTCGCTGGTGGCATTAGGTATCGATCGTGAGTACGATAGCATGTCACCACCGAATGGTGGTGATCAGAGATCTGTTCTTTGCGAAAGATACCATGACCCTTTTGGCATTTCAGGTTCCTTCAGGATTTGTAGACGGGATGCTAAAGCATTGGCTACATAGAACGCAGGTATTCCGTTTTGGCACCAATGAGTTGACTCCTACTCTGGAGGAGTATGCACGTTTAACGATGCTGCCCTTAGACAGACCTTGCGTGCACCTAGCTTTGGGAGACATGAGTAGATGATTCATGACTCTCACAGGATTGAGACGCAGGGTATTGAAGGATGAGCTGACATCTGGCCACATGATCTCTCAGCATTTTCTGTATGACAGATTTGGCGTGGAGGATGGCTACTCATGAAATTCTGGGGATTTCACTGCGTCGAAGGATCATTGACGTTTTGCCAGAGTTGATGTACTGATGCTATGTGTACTGTCATATGTGTACATGCCGTGGTATATGGATGAGATAGATATAGGCGTTATCATGGCCGTGAGAGCTCTCAGGGAGGGTCGTACCATTGTGCCTATGATTGTAGCAGAGACTCGTGGTCGACATCCCATCACAGCATTTACCGTCAGGAGTGTTCACTGGGAGTTCGGTCATGCTGTATGTATAGTTTATGTCACACTTGCGACTGGTTGGTACCCTTAGACAGCATGGGTATTGCTTCTCCCATGATGTGGCTATGTCCTACTCCTTTCAGCCATTGGAGTGTATAGATGCTCTGTCCTGGTCCGCATTTTTGGCAGATATCAGAGATACATTTAGCATATTGTTGTGCTCGGGGCTTTGCTCACCATACAGCTTCATTACTCACGCTTCGGGCATGGATTTCCTCCCTCTGGCTGGCTTGAGGAGCATGACTACTTATCACCCATTGGCTGTGATATCACAGTTCGACCAGTTCTAGGATTTATATCCTTTCAAGGGGGCGATAGGTCAGCGTTCAGCTTCTCGATATCTCTCAGCAGAGGACCGATCCCGTGTGTATGCTTGCTGGGATCAGCGCGAGATAGTTTCTTTTTCTGTCAGTCATCCCGGTTATTCTGCAGAGTATTCCGCATGGATGGAGACAAAGATTTTATCAGCTACATCAGTATCTGCAGAATCGGATATTGAGTCAGACGTTGCAGAGCCCATGGAGGACATTGATACCTACATCGAGGAGGAGCCCGCTGCTGGGTTGCCAGAATTTCTTCCGGATTCTCCTACTACCAGTACTTTTGTGATTTAGCACTCGGCACAGTACTTAGAGCAGAGTCTTCATCTAATGACCTTTGAGAGAGACCAAATTCGATCTATGATGTCGACTGCTCTTGACGTGAGGGACGCCGCTCTATTGGAGAGAGCCGAAGCATTAGATTGCAGAGATGCCGCTGTTGTTGAGCGGGATGAGGCTATATCAGCCAGAGATGTAGTGATTATTGAGCGGGATAGTGCTATATCTGTCTGGGATGCAGCCATCATAGATAGCACTGCAGTGAGGTCCCTTACCACTGGCATGATTGCAGAGATGAGCGCATATATTGATGATCATATGGTCACCATACAGATGGCTACAGATCTTTTGGGTCGTGTGGATATTCTCATACAGGAGACCACAGCTTTGCCTCCGTCTTCTGAGAGGGATGCCATGTTGGGCTTGTTAGCTCGCATATACCCTGACTTGTAGATGAGCTTGTATTTACCTACACAGACTAGCTTAGCCATTTTGTCATATACAGTTTACATTGTATATATATCAAATAGCATTATATATGATAGGGAAATATATTTTTGGATCACTTCCCTTTTAGATATGCCTTGCTATTTGCTTGATATTTTGCCTGCTGCTTCAGCGCTTGTGGTCTTGATGTATTCTGAATTCCTCCTGGGTGGATGGACATTGAGTTGTCTCTAGATATTTCAGAGTGGATCATCGGTATATGTGTATCCTTACCATCTTTGGTGTCTTGGGACTTGTTTCTGAATAGAAATGTGGAGAGGAGTGTGGCTTTCCTCTCTGAGATTGACCGCACCACAGATGGTTGCCAATACTTCTATTTAGGAGAAGCTTAGTTAATTCCATCTCTTATGGATTGGTGTTGCTCCTTAAGGTATGACCGCAGCTTAGATGGTCGCTGAATCTCCTATTTGGGAGGAGTTCCGGTAAGTCCATCTCTTTGGTCTGAAGCCAAATGAAATGTAATGTATTGAAGAATGATCCCAGCATCAACTGACAAGGGTTTGTTGTGACGCCCCCAAAATAGGTATACATCACCTATTCTGAGTCGCCAAATACATGGTACAGAATACAAATACAATCTTTAATATACAACAAGAGAGTTGTGAGTTTTAATACAAATATTGTCATCTAGACAATATCCACACTCAATGGAGTCCTCATTACATTTATTATTATACTATTTCACAGAATAGTGAGGACTACTAATGCACCATCTAGGACCATCACTCTGTTCCCCGACTAGTCCCAGCTACGTTCTCATTTCTTGAAGAGAACAATGAAAGCAAAAGGGTGAGCTCAACTAGCCCAGTAAGAAATATTATGACTAAGATAATGCAGAATAAATTATCGTTAGCCTTCAACAGTTTTAAACTGATAAAATATAACAAACATCAAGTTTAACTGCAGTGGAATAAGCAATCCATTAGAAGAGTCAAGTAGAGAATACAATCTACTATCTTCTATGATTTAAAAGGTTTTTCATCATTTTTATCGCAGAGACTCAGCTTAATAAATAATCCACATCATTAAATCATCCCTGCACTACAGGCCAAGGATATTCTTTAGTATCACGACCACGAATTATCCATGCTCTACGGGCCAAAGATAATTGTGTTTTCATCAACGGTCCTGATCATGCCATAAAATAATTCATCTTTGCACCCTTGGCCGAAGAGAATCCATAGCTATAATCATACCAAAAACTGTCCTTCAATGCACTACGGGCCAATGAGGACCTTTTCCACATCATTTGTAACATTACTGGGTCATGATTATACCGAATAATCCTTGTCATATAATCATACCAAGTCCATCTATGCACTACAGCCACACATATGACTTTCAACATAATATAAACATGAGGATGATGACAATGATATAAGAATTCAATAAAACAAGTTCAAGAATTAATTTATTCAGAACTAATAACGTCCAAATTGTCAATGATACTTCTTTGTAGAGTAAAATTCAAGAATGCTCGGAAGAATATTTCCATGAAAATCTTACCGGATGAAGCGCAAATATAAAGGATATTCCACTAATTTCATGGAGTATAGAAGTCAAAACTTTAACCAACCGAGTATAATAAAGAATGGAGTAACAAAAGAAATCACCATGCATGCAAAGATTGCGATGTATGTGTTATTCCAATAGAATAATAAATAATCGAAACTAGGTCAAAGTAAAATTACGCGACCGCATGGGATGTTCCAACATAATAATAAAGATTTAAACCAGTCCCAAGTAAAATGCATGAGATGGATATTCCAATGTAATAATAATAAAGACGGAACCCGGTCCCACGTAAAATGCATGTAGACGGATATTCTAACGTATAATAACGAATGGAATAATGTAAGAATTTCACCAAGTATAGGGTAGCCAGCAGTATCACAGTTATTCCAATGTAATAATAAATAATGGAATAACAGAAGTTCTCTTCATGAATACAAAAGAAATAATACCCCTTACGAGTACAACAAATAATATCCCTTACCGTAAAAGAAACTGGATATAAGAGTAGGGAAGTAGCAGAATACTTTTCTTCTTTCTCTCAAAATTTTTCTCTCTCTAGAGTTTCAGTGAATTGGTAGGAAATAATGAAGGAATGAACTTCTATTTATAGGAGAATTGAAGGGGTACTGATTGATCCGTGTGCACTGAGTGATGATTTCACGGATGTATTAAGAAGAAACACGGACTGATTTTTCAATGCAACCCACTCAAACCCATCACTTTCATACACTCACACATTACTATTATCATACAAACATCTCCATATAATTCCACTCACTCAATATTATATATATATACATCCAACACACACATGTTATATATATATTTCCTCCTTAATACGTCTCCTTCCCCCACCCCATTTTTCAACTTCCACCAATATGTGGTCCCCACCTGTCATCATCATCATTTATATAACACATTCTCTTACACACACACATTATATATATATAATGCACTTCACCTTTTGAAACATACGACCGGTGGTCATTCTTCTTCCTTTGAAATGGATGCTGGTGTCGACGTCTTCACGTCATTGTTGAACCTTCTCTTCTTGAAATGTCCATTCTTATTGTTTTGACCATGATTACCACCGAAGTGGTTACCATTTATGGCATGTTGATTCCCTTCATGCTTATTGTCACCGCTTTGATGACTGTTATCACCGGTATTATCATTTTTTCGGTTGCTCTCTTTTGGTTGCATTGACTCATTATCGCGCTCCACTAACTAAGCCCTATTTACAACATCTGAATACAAACACAGTTTATGAGAAATAAGATATTGACGTATCTCTGGCTTCAAACCTCTTAGAAACATTCGCGTCATTCTTTCCTCATTATCAACCAAATGGGACGCAAATTGGGACAATTCGGCAAACTTGGCTTCGTACTGCGACACGGTCATGTTGTTTTGCTCCAACTTGATAAATTCCACCTCCTTCATGTGACGAATGCTTTTGGGAAAGTACTTGTCATTGAACAGCTCTTGGAACTTCTCCTAAGACATCTTGAGTGCGTCAGGTTGGGTACATTTTACAGATCCCCACCAGTGATCTGCCTCTTCACGCAACATAAAGGTGGCAAAGGGAACCTTTTGCTCCTCGGAGCATCCCAATACATCAAATATCTTGGTGATCTGCTTTAACCATGTCTCCGCCTTAAGTGGTTCTGGCTTTCCCAAAAACTCTGGTGGTCCCAACTCCTTGAATTGCTTAGCGGTGACCAACCGTGGGATGCCATTGTTTCCTCCTGCATTATGAACAGGAGCCACCTTCGCCTGATGTTGCATCAATTCTAAAAAGCTCCTAAACGTACCGTCATTCGTCAATTAATCAGTGTTGTTGTTTATAGGAGGATTATCGCCATCATGTTGCACATTGTCCTGATTATTGATCTGTGGAGAATCAATGGTCTCCTATGCTCCATTGTTATTCTCAACATTCTCGGATGTCATTTTCAGATACTGCCACAAAAAAAGGTTAATTGACATGTAACATATTATCCCTATATTCTGACCGACCAATTAAATACCAAATAAACTTAGGTAGGTCATACTATCGAAGGAATTCCCCGTCTCTCCCCTCCTAGTTCTATTCTCACATCCTAGCCAAGGATCATATCCTAAGCTTTGATATTAATCGTGACGCCCCAAAATAGGTATACATCACCTATTCTCGAGTCGCCAAATACATGGTACGTAATACAAATACAATCTTTAATATACAACAAGAGAGTCATGAGTTTTAATACAAATATTGTCATCTAGACAATATCCACACTCAATGGAGTCCTCATTACATTTATTAATATACTATTTCACAGAATAGTGAGGACTACTAATGCACCATCTAGGACCATCACTCTGTTCCCCGACTAGTCTCAGCTACGTTCTCATTTCCTGCAGATAACAATGAAAGCAAAAGGGTGAGCTCAACTAGCCCAGTAAGAAATATTAAGACTAAGATAATGCAGAATAAATTATCGTTAGCCTTCAACAGTTTTAAACTGATAAAATATAACAAACATCAAGTTTAACTGCAGTGGAATAAGCAATCCATTAGAAGAGTCAAGTAGAGAATACAATCTACTATCTTCTATGATTTAAAAGGTGTTTCATCATTTTTATCGCTAAGACTCAGCTTAATAAATAATCCACATCATTAAATCATCCCTGCACTACAGGCCAAGGATATTCTTTAGTATCACGACCACGAATTATCCATGCTCTACGGGCCAAAGATAATTGTGTTTTCATCAACGGTCCTGATCATGCCATAAAACAATTCATCTTTGCACCCTTGGGCGAAGAGAATCCATAGCCATAATCATACCAAACACTGTCCATCAATGCACTACGGGCCAATGAGGACTTTTTCCACATCATTTGTAACATTACTACCATGATTATACCGAATAATCCTTGTCATAATCATACCAAGTCCATCTATGCACTTAAAAGCCACATATGACTTTCAACATAATATAAACATGAGGATGATGACAATGATATAAGAATTCAATAAAACAAGTTCAAGAATTAATTTATTCAGGAACTAATAACGTCCAAATTGTCAACATATACTTCTTTGTAGAGTAAAATTCAAGAATGCTCAGAAGAATATTTCCATGAAAAGATACTGGATGAAGAGCAAATATAAAGGATATTCCACTAATTTCATGGAGTATAGATGTCAAAACTTTAACCAACTGAGTATAATAAAGAATGGAATAACAAAACAAATCACCATGCATGCGGTACTTGATAGACAAATGTGTTTTCCAACAAAATAAAAAATAATCTTAACTAGGTCAAAGTGAAATTACGCCACCGGCGGTGATGTTCCAACGTAATAATAAAGATTTTAACCAGTCCTGCGTAAAACGCATGCATGACGAGGATATTCCAAATGAATAATAATAAAGACAGAACACAGTCCGGCCAGAAAAAGCATGTATAGGATATTCTAACAATGAATAATAATAAAGATTTTAACCAGTCCGTACAGAAAACGATGTATATGATATTCCAACAAAATAATAACGAATGGAATAATGTAAGAATTTCACCCAAAGATAGGGTAGCCCAAGATATACAAAGTTATTCTAATGAATAATAAATAATGGAATAATGTGTTCTCTTCATGAATACAAAAGAAATAATACCCCTTACGAGTACAACAAATAATATCTCTTACCGTAAAAGAAACTGGATATAAGAGTAGGGAAGTAGCAGAATACTTTTCTTCTTTCTCTCAAAATTTTTCTCTCTCTAGAGTTTCAGTGAATTCGTAAGAAATAATGAAGGAATGAACTTCTATTTATAGGAGAATTGAAGGGGTACTGTTTGATCCGTGTGCACTGAGTGATGATTTCACGGATGTATTAAGAAGAAACACGGATTGATTTTTCAATGCAACCCACTCAAACCCATCATTTTCATACACTCACACATTACTATTATCATACAAACATCTCCATATAATTCCACTCACTCAATATTATATATATATACATCCAACACACATGTTATATATATATTTCCTCCTTAATACGTCTCCTTCCCCCACCCCATTTTTCAACTTCCACCAATATGTGGTCCCCACTTGTTATCATCATATATATATATACCACATTCTCTTACACACACACACATTATATATATTTAATACACCCCACCTTTTTCACCATCCTCCACTAACATTATATTATATATATATATACACACACATCACATAAATATATATATATATATAAATATATTTTACCTCACCTTGACAGAACTTCTAGACATTGTTAATATTGCAAATAATAATATTAATAACTTTGTCATCTCAATTATTGATTTAATAAAATATAAAATATCGACAATAATTGAATCAAATAACGTGAGATACTATGCAATAATTACTATATCAATAATTGAACAAAACTGAGTGACTTCTCACGTAAGCATCAATAATCAATACCGGGTGCTACTATGCAACCACGCCAGACATCGCATTTTTTTACTACCGAGTAGTTCAACAGCTTTAATAAAGAAAACTTCCGCCGTTATTTTCATAAAATATTTTTGTCGCTTTCTCAATCCGAATAATAATTACATTGTGGGGTCCACCAATGATTGTCTTACTGTCGCATGATTTTCCCCACAAAAAGAATATTCCCGACCAATCGAATATTATACAACAACTTGTATACTTTTCAAAATTTATAAATACTACCCACAACTATAACATTATCTCAAATCCACACCATAATATTAAAAAAATATTTCGAGAAAATTAAATCTTTATTCATAAAATCTGGGGTCTCACATTTGTGTTTTGGTAGGGGGTGAGACTTCACCATGAGTGGCTGCCTACGTACTCCTATTGAAGAGGAGATCAGGTCTGCGCAGTTCGAACCTGGTGTAAGAGGTTCAACGCTGTATATGGCAGAAATGGTGTAGGAAATGTTTTGTGTTGTTTTTGTTTTTGCAAGGAGAAGAGGGTAGAAATGTTTTTGTTGTTTTTGTTTTATTGAAACCGGGCCATATGAAATGGTTACCTACGTACTCCTATTAAAGAGGAGATCAGGTCAACGTAGTTCGCCCCTCAGGGCGAGATGAAAAGCGTAATCCCATGTGCAGGTCAGATTACGGGGAGGAGAAAGTTTAATCCTGGGTTGAGGATAAACTGTAGGTATGTGAAGTTTGATCCCAGGTAAGGGTAGCCAAGATGCAAATGCAAGAGGTTCAATCCGCGGTGGGATGTCCTGAATTATATGAGCGCAAAGGAGAAAGCCAGGCTGCTGGCTTGAAGAGTATGCTTCCCTGAGGGGCAAAGTGTAGATAAGTTGTATGTGGTAAAGGGTTAAAGAACCGGAATGACTTGTGACCTGATGATGATGCACCAGGGTGTTTGCTGGTTACTTCAGATGTAATACCGTTTCACGGTGTTTGAGTTGATGAGTTGCGGAAATTCATCGCCGTCCATTTCTTGCAATCTGAAAGTGCCTCCTATCAATACTTCCTTGATAATAAATGGGCCTTCCCAGTTAGGAGCAAATTTTTCATTAGCCTGATCTTGGTTGTCAAGAATCTTCTTCAAAACCAAGTTATGTTGTTTAAACTACCGTAGCCAGACTTTTTTGTTGTAGGATCTGGCAATCCTTTGTTGATATAACTGACCATGGAAGATAGTCGCGGTTCGCCTTTCGTCTATTAGAGACAACTGGTGATACATGTCTTTTACCCATTGGTCTTCATCCAGCTGAGCGTCGATCAACACTCTGAGGGATTCCATCTCAACTTCTATGGGGAGCACTACTTCCATACCATAGGTTAAAGCGTAGGGGGTTACCCCAGTTGAAGTGCGCATTGAGGTTCTGTAGGCTAACAGAATCAGAGGCAATAGGTCAGGCCAATCTTTGTGGTTGGCGAACATCTTTTGCATAATCTTCTTGATGTTTTTGTTAGCCGCTTCAATAGCACCGTTCATCTTCGGACGATAGATGACAGAGTTGAGATGCTTGATGTGGAATTTACTGCATAATTCCTCCATCATTTTGTTGGTGAGGTTTTTGGCGTTGTCTGACACAATCACCTCTGGTTGTCCATATCGACAAATAACTTTGTTTCTGATGAAAGAAATGATGACTTCTTTAGTAACACTGGGGAAGGAGGCTGCTTATACCCACTTGGTGAAGTAGTCGATCATGGTGAAGATAAATCGGTAACCATTACTGGCTTTAGGCTCAATGGGCCCGATAACGTCCATTCCCCACATTGAGAAGGGCCAAGGTGAACTCATATTGTGGATTTCCCGTGGAGGGGCGTGTATATCATTCCCATGAATCTGGCACTGATAACATCTTTTGATGTGGTCGTTACAATCAGCTTTGAGAGATAGCCAATAATGTCCCGTCCTGAGGACTTTCTTAACAAGGAGGGGGCCATTCATGTGGGGGCCACAGACTCCGCCATAGATTTCGTCCATAAGCCTTTGGGCTTGATCTTTGTCTAAACATCTGAGGAGACCTAGTCCTGCATCTCTTTTATAGAGTGCATCTCCACTCAGATAGAATTTCATAGCAAGTCGATGGATCCGCCTTTTCTCGGTTGGACTCGCCTCAGCGGGTGTAGATCTATCTCGTAGATATTCCTTGATATGCTGATACCAAGGATGATGGATGGGAGGTAGCTCATCCGATACTTCTCCAATGTAATTCCCATAGGTTGGGGCCTTGTGCAGGGAAATTGTGACGCTCGGTGAGTGTTCCTTGTCTGATATGCGAATCAAGGAGGCCAAAGTTGCTAATGCGTCTGCAAAGTCATTCCTATTACGAGGAATGTGTAGAAAGGAGATTTCTTCAAACTCCAAAGCCATCTTCAAAACCTTTCGATGGTAAGGTAGCAAATGTAGTTCCTTGGTTTGATAGATTCCGGTGGATTGTCTGATTACCAACTCCGAATCTCCAAAGACAAGTTAACACTGATGCCCATTGAACAGGCAAGTTTTAGCCCCATGAGACGACCTTCATACTCACCGTATTGTTGTTTTGGCGAAACCGTAATTTGACTGCAACGAGATATCGCTCCCCCGTATCGTATACTAGAACTGCTCCAGCTCCGAACCTTCCATGTTAATGTACTCCATCAAAATACATCTTCCATGATTGGCGTGTATCGTACTGATGGTGTTGCTTCACTGTCATTACTCCTTCATCAGGGAAATATGTTTCCAAGGGTTTGAAATCCCCTGAAGGTACGGCGGCCAGTTGATCCGCGATTCCTTGACCCTTGATGGACTTTTTGAGTCACATATACAATGTCAAATCATTGTAGGATCAATTCACCATCCGGACAAATGGTAAATTTAACATAGGTTTGCTTGAACACGTGCTTGAGAGGATCCACGGGATATGAGATAGGTTGTGTGACCATTGAGGTAATCTCAGTAACCTCATGGAAGCCCATGCTAAAGCACAACACGCCCTTTCGATCGTGTGTACTTGTGTTCACCGTCAATAACCTTTTCTTTGAGGTAATAGATAGCTCGTTCTTGGCCTCTATCGCCTTTCTATCCCAAAGATGCGACCCATGGCATTGTCACTTATGGATAGGTACATAAACAGGGGAACATCATCCCTGGGTGGCACCAAAACGGGAGCTTTGACTAGCTGTTTCTTGATTGTAAGGAAGGCCTTCTGACACTCATCATTCTATTCCATGGAGGAGTTCTTCCTTAATAATTTGAAGATTGGCTCATAGGTTGCTGTGAGTTGGGAGATAAACCTGCTAATGAAGTTGATTCTTCCCAAAAATCCTGTATTTCCTTCTCTCGTCGAG
Source organism: Panax ginseng (assembly GCA_020205605.1). Taxonomy (NCBI): domain Eukaryota; kingdom Viridiplantae; phylum Streptophyta; class Magnoliopsida; order Apiales; family Araliaceae; genus Panax; species Panax ginseng. The sequence continues at coordinate 48,002,063 of CM035141.1, forward strand.
GAATGGGCATTTCAAAGGATGGCTTGGATTTTGGCAGATCCACTCAATCCCTTTGTGGGTCGACTAGAAATCCTAGCAACTTGCCTGATTTAACGCTAAAGGCGCATTTAGCTGGATTCAACTTCAAGTTGTACTTACGCAACCTGTTGAATAACTTTCTGAGATGGTCTATATGGTCATCCTCCTTCCGGGACTTGACAATGATGTCATCCACGTAGATCTCAATCTCTTTATACATTAAGTCATGGAAAAGAGCCATCATAGCTCGTTGATAGGTAGCTCCGGCATTGATGAGGCCGAATGACAACCGTCTATAGCAAAAAGTTCCCCAAGGAGTGATGAAAGCAGTTTTCTCACGATCTCCCTCGGCAACCATGATCTGATGGTACCCCGCAAAGCAATCAGCAAAGGAGTACATGTCATATTGCGTAGTATTGTCAATGAGAATGTGGATAAATGGCACGGAAAGCTATCTTTTAAGCGGTGCTTTGTTCAAGTCCCTAGAATCCACGCAAAACTCGCACCTTCCCTCCAGGTTTAGGCATGGGTACAATGTTGGATATCCACTCAGGATATGTAGACACCATTATGATGCCAGCTTGAAATTATTTCACAATTTCTTCTTTCACCTTTAAACTCAACTCGTGTTTCAAATACTTTGAGTTTACCTTGACTGGCTTAAATCCCTCTTTAATGGGAAGGCGATGAAGGATAATGTCAGTGGACAAACCCACCATGTCTTCATGAGACCATGCAAATACATCCTGGAATTGGGTTAATAGCGTAACCATGTCATTCCGTTGGTTTGGGGTAAGGTCTGAACCAATCTGGATTAACTTAGGGCTTTCTAAGGTTCCGAGATTGAAAGAAGTGGTTTGATCAAGGTTGGGTTTGGGTTTTTCTTTGACCCATTCCTGAATTTCTGGAGGCACCTCAATGTCATCCTGTATATCCATCAAGGCTGAATTCATCTCTACATCAAAGGTACAATCCCTGTGTAGAAGAGGCACCGTATCAGCAAGTACATGCACATTTAAATTCAGAGTCCTGAAACAAAATATGTTTTCACTTAGTATATATATGAAACGTGTTTGATCATACACAGTGTTAGCATATACTGGCAAAATAAACTGCTAATAATGTACAGAAAAGTAAGCAATTATTATATCTACAGGGCAGAAAGAGTTTCTGCCCGCTTTACCCTTGACGACCAATGCAAGGAATGTTGTTCCAATTAGCAAGAGCAAATTCTGGGTGGATCGCAGTGATGGAGGGATTGTCATCATCCTCCCTGTCCCGAATGATGGCCATTACATCTGGGCAATCATCGTCTGGGGTGTATCTGTTGGTATGTTCATCATGAATGATGATGCGTATACCGGACATCATCCGTATGACGTCTTGTTTGATTCTTCGTTCCTCTTCTTCCACTGTGGGATTTGGAACAAACACTTCTTTCCCCTTCCCCGGTACCGGCTTGGGACATAACATAGCCATTACATTGGCTGACACCTTTACGGGAGGTTGTGCGGACTCAGATTTTGAAGGCGAAGCTAAACACCACATGGTTGAAGCTGCAGGAATCTGCTGATGTTTATGAGGATTCCTGTGACTAGAGCTGGCAGAATAGCCTAGTCCAGCGGTTCCAGCTTGCTTGGTTAATCGAATGGGGTACTTGATACCCTGGCAATCTTTACCCAACCCTTGTCCCGACTTATGACCTAACGACATCATTTCTTGAGTGACTGACATCACCTCGGCAGAAATCTGGGGTTCGGGCAGTGGCATTGCAATAGCATGGTATTGGATATTACTTATTTCCAAAGTATGAAAACTAATTGGCTCAACATCCTCATTGGCATTGATGAACGGCATGTCCCCGTGCTGAGGAATCTCCGGTTCAGCGTTGACTGTGACTAGGCTATTGTTGATGATGTATTTCAACTGTTGATGAAGAGTGGACTGGACTGCCCCTTCCATGTGAATCCATGGTCGTCCCTGGAGCAGGTTGTTTCCTGAGTATATCTTGAGTACATGGAAAGACACGCAGAATGTGTGAGGACCAATTTCGATTGGCAGCTCAATTACTCCGACCGAGTTACGGTGGGCTACTCCAAATTCGGTTGAGATTGATGTTCATCTTCACCAAGGTAGCATATGGATAGATATTCAGAGAGGAACCTCCATCTATTAAGACTCCAGCTACCATATATCCGGAGGACAAGACCACAATGTGCAATGGTTTGCAATGACCGATCCCTTCAGTGAAGGATACCACTTTGTTGTTGAAAATGTGATCAACCATATGTTGAAACGTTTTCGTATCCACTGATGTCGGGAGATAGGCTTCTTCCAAAACCTTTAACAAGACCTTCCGGTGATTCTCGGAAGTTAGGACCAAGTCCAAAATTGATATTTGTTGTGGAGCTTCTTTCAAGCTTAAAACCACCGTAGCTTCATTATGACCCATACGCGGGAGGAATTTTTCAATCTTCTCCATGGGTATTTTCCCCTTTGATCTGGTGGTAGACTTCATCACCCGATGAGGGAGATACAGTGGATTTTCCTTCAACACTGCAGCAGTTGTATGTGAGGTGGATCCTTCACCTTCTCCATAATTCCACGGAACCTTGCGCAAGCTAACAATAGGATATTGTGCTTTGCATGACAAATTGATTGGCTCGGGAGTGGCGACTTTCAAAGGATTGTTTCCTCCCTTGAGTTGAATTGTTGGCGTTGTGAGTAAGGTATTAATCCCATTAGTTTTAGTGGATATAACTGCTACCATGCTTTTCCACTTGGTAGGGCCTGCGTTCTCACTTGCACGTAACACAGTGTTGTCGTCTGCTAGGCGCAGGACACCATTGTCGATTAGATTTTGAATAAGGTGGCGGAGTGCCCAACATTCTTCTGTGCTGTGACCATGAGACTGGGAGTGATATTGACATACTCCATCAGAGTTGTACCATCCCGAACGGGGGTTGATTGGGGGTAGAAGGGAACTGACCCTTCCTTCATTGATTAACATATGAAGGATTTCCTCCATAGGTTGGACAAAATAGGTGAATTCCCTTTTGTTGGTGAAATCTCTATGGGCTTTGGCATTTGTTCTCTTTGTCACTTTGTCTTCCAGCATTTCATTTTTTGCAAGTGACGAAGGAATATTCATGACAATAGGTAGGAGACTGGCATGTTCCTGGCTGATTAACTGACGAGTCATTTGATGCTGATAAGTCACCAGTTCCGCCAATTGTTCAATCTGTTTGTAGAGAGCTTTGATCTTTCATTCCATTGTGAACTGGAACTTGGCATAGTCCCATCTGTCATCACCGTCTTTGATGGTCTGGGAGGAATCACAGCTGAAATTGGAACTCTGTCCATTGCTCCAATTAATCATGTTGACCTTTTCTTCTTTGTGTTGAAGAAGAGGGTTATCTTGAACATGAGGCTGATCGGGTTTGGTGACTACGATCTCTCCGTTGTCTATCAGGTCCTGGATCTTGTGTTTCAAGGCCCAACAATCCTGAGTATCATGCCCAGGTGCCCCGGCATGATAAACACATTTCCTAGCAGCATTGAAACCCCGTCCATTAGGGATGGCTGGTGGAAGAAGATGTGTAATTTTCTTTTGTGTTGTCAAAAGATTAAGAATGTTCTCGAGGGTATCCCTTAAGGGTGTAAACACTCGAGGGCGTTTGACTTCTCCACCTTTTGATATTGGAGGGTTTGTAGACTATGTTGGAAAGGGAGTGTAGTTCCTCCTTTGAATAGGCATGTTTTGATTGCCTTTTTGACCCTGTAGTATCAGGGAAACATCTTCTTATTTCTTTTTATGGACCCTCCAGGGGTTGTTCCCATAATTTCCAGATTGGATGTGATCTGCAATAGCTTTGAGTGCAGCTAGGTCTTGAATCTTTCCTGACTTCAATCCCATTTTAGCCATCTCCCCATGCTTGACCATTTCAGAAAATGGTTTGCCGATGCCGGCTAAAACTCTCTCATAGAAGGGAGCTTCTTGTATGTCTATGAAAGTCATAACCATTTCTGATTCTGTCATAGAAGGACTAACTTGGGCAGCCAGACGTCTCCACCTCTGAGCATACTCTCTGAAAGACTCGTTAGAATGTTTCTTGATCTTGGTAATTTGATACCGATCAGGAGCCATCTGAGTTTGAAAACTGTATTGAGTGAGGAAGGCATGTGCTAGCTCTTCCCAGCTATGGATTTTGGAGTTGTCTAATCTTGTGTACCATGAACGGGCTTCTCCAATTAGACTCTTTTGGAACAACTGCATTCTGAGTTTTTCATCCTCTGCATAGGATCCAAGTTCTCCAATAAATACTTTTAAATATGTATAAGGATCTCCTAACCGGTCATATTTTTCAAAGTCAGGAGTTTTAAATTTTTCTGGGTAATGAACACCAGGAAAAATACACAGATCAGCATATGAAACACTCTCGTGTGTTCCAATTCCTTTAATGGCGCAAAGGGTCTCTTCCATTTGGAGGACTTTCTTTTTGATGTCACCAGTGTCTGGATCTCCAGTGGGATGGGCAGCATCATGAATTTTGTTGGTCGTATCCAACTGTAGTTTAGGTATGGTAATGACTAGGATTCCTCCTTGTGTGGAGGATTCAGCATGTACGGGTATTTTCTAACCCTGTGTAGACTGGTGTAATTCTTTGAGTAGAACAACCAAATCTGTGATTTATTTGCTTAATCCGTCGAATTCTTTACGAGAAACTGGATTAAGTTCAGTCTGGTCGGATGACGACATGATTGACTGCAGGCCTGTTGCCTTTTTGGACTTTGACCGGGTAGTAGGTCTGATTAATTCCTTATGAAAGACATGCATAGTTTAGTCTTTAGGGAATGTATATAATAACATGCTCTGTGATGTGTCCATTTTAGGAATTTTATACTGCATAACGGATGTCAACTGTTTGTAGCATGTATATGTACACATTTCTTCATATTCCTCATTAATGGAGATAGATATGGAATGAAATTACAAGTAATTGTGTTTACAAGTAATTGAAATGAGAGCATGAAGACACTTTCCTCCGTTTTGGGTTTATCAGACGCTGACCTATCTTAGGTTACTCTAGCGGCTTTTTGGCATGAAGGTTCCCAAATCATCGCAATCTACTAGACGGGAAGTTAATCCGGTCTTTCAACTGGAGCGAATTTGGGTGGTGCCTTTCCTGAGCCTCGGAGAATTAGTCTTCTCACGAGTCTAGTAATCAAACACCGATGGGATAGCCTCCTGGTGGAGGAACCACTCAACATACATTCACATACAACGCGTCTCACCACATGAAAATGATGACATGTGCGAAGCACTAATATCACAAGCAGTTATGGTGCGAAGCACTAGCATCACAAGCATTAATGGTGCGAAGCACTAAGTGCAATAGGGAAATGCATTCGTACACATTCATCAAAATGTAAATGCAACATCCACACACAAGCAGATAAAAGTTTTGAAAAGATTGTAATAGCGGCTTAAGTCCTCTTATCGAGTCCCCAAAGAGAGTCGCCACCGTCGACGCCGGGATATTTGGGTGTCCTTTTCCGTTACTTGTTCTTTGGTGTTCTCATTTTAGGTGAGATTTGTTTGAAAAAATAAGTGAAAAAGGTCCGACATGTATAATGTCGATTTATGGAACTGATAAGAGTCGCCAGTTGGTTTTTTAAATGGTTGTACCAACACAACCGAGAAAAGGTTTGCACATTGACCCAATGATGTGACACTGATATAAGGGTCAGTGAAACTGAGATTCGTTTAGGGTCCGGGGACTTGGTTATTCGGGGGCAAGGTGTTAGGCACCCCCCAACATCCGTGTTACCACGGTGACTGCCTCTCTTCAAGAAACTATTATCTGAATGTGTGTGTGTGGGTGGGTCAATGTGCTATTATGTGGAAGTTGTGCGAGGCCTTGTTCGAACCTATATACACAGGGTTTGAATTTATGTAAAAATTCAGTTTTTAACAAGATATGGCAGTGATGTTTTATAAAAGAGGTTTTTCAAACTCGATGCTCAATAGGAATTGAGACCTTTACACTCCCATTTTTATTAATTGATTGGTTTGGATTGATTTTATTTGACGGATGCGAGGCATCCGTATTGCAAAATAATATACAAAAATAATGTCGACTTCCTCGTGGGTATGGAAACCATCCGAGGAAATTCGCACACCACAGATAATTTACAAAACGCCATACAATTTGAAAATGTCCATCACGAACCGAATCTAAATCCAATGGGATGAATCATGATCACATGATTCCTAGCGCATGTAATCTTCGCAATTTATATGAAAGCGATGGCGAGATATATATATATATATATATATATAAAAGTCAGAAATATATATATACATACACGATCACCACCCACGAAGCACCTCCATGGGGGATCAGAAATGTAAATAAAGCCATAAAAGCGATCAACTGCCACGAAGGAAACTCTCAGGCGGACGAATATATATATATATATGTGTGTGTGTGTGTGTGTGTGTATATATATATATATATATAAAAGCAATAAACGCATATGTATATGTAAAATCAGTGCTCATCGAAATGTAGTTCGACTACGCTTCATATATATAAGTATATATATATAAAAAGAAGAGTAAACGCATCAATGTAAAATCAGTGCTCATCGAACATAGTTCGACCACAGTTCATATATATATATATATATATATATATATATATATATATATATATATATATATATATATATATATAAAGTAAACGCGGGCCATCAAGTCTAGGCTCATCAAACAAGGTTCGACACAAAGTTAATATATATAAATGTAAATATATATATATATATATATATATATATATATATATATATATATATATATATATATATAAAAGCAAATAAACGCTCGCATCAAGTTCAGGCTCAATCGAGGCATAACTCGATAATGTTAGTCAATATATATATAAATATATATATACAAACCGAAATGAAACCACGGATCGAAGTCCTGGAAAAAGCAAGCAACACGACTCTCAACGTGTAGAAGAGTGTGTGCAAAGATGAAGAGAAAGACTCTAAAGTGTGTGAGAAGGCTTATAGCTGACTACTAAAAAAGGCTTCTATATCTTTATAGTGGGTAAACACTGGCTTTTGTGGGTACAAAAGAGGCTATATATGAGCTCACAGGTGTTTAAAAGTGGGAAAATACACTGTATAGGCGAGTGTGGAGCAAATTGTGCAAGGTTCCCCGTCTTTTTTCCTTAGAAAATTAGCACCCCAAGCCCTCTATGTATAGGCATTTTAGCCGCAGGTGTACCTCCTACCGAGCCAGCCAGGTAGTGTATCAGAGGCAACCCGTTGGCCTTGGTTTGTTTGCCCAAGTCTTCTCAAGTCGTGCACTCGAGCCAATCGTAATTTCCACTCGGATTTTCAGAAGTGCAATCCAGGTATCCGTTTGAGGTATACAGGACCTATTTCGGACCGCCGTTGTCGAGAGTTGTACGATGACATGGGATTAAAGTTTGTACGAAGTCATTGAAGATGGGACGATGCCCTCCGGTCTTCAAGCTTCAACTTTCATCCGTTACACCGCACAATAGTCACTCGGGATTGGTTAGCCTTGTGGGACATCGTTGCGTAGAGACGTGTTGTGGCATCGTGTTTGACGAGATGACGATGTTGCCCCTCACCGGTGTTATCACCGGATTAATGATAGCAGATGCGGTGTTGCTCGAGACTTATTTGAGATTGACCGCCTTGCATTTGTTGAAGGTCCTCATTGTCATCTTTGAGGTGTGCCTGTCTTCCCGATGTTATTGCCGGGTTGGTACAGTGGATTTCGTTGTGAGCGCCGAGATTGAAGCTGGTCGCATTTGAAACAAGCATTTCCGGGGTTATTGCCGAAACTGCATTCCTTGGGTTTATCGCCATGGTTGGTGGCTATTCCCATGGTTGGGACTGAGACTGGATACCTCGGGGTTATCTCCGAGATTAATCAGTCTTCTCCAGTGTGTGTTCCGGTATTGTATCTGCAGGCCTCGGGGTTACATCCGAGGTTGGAATTTTTACTCCCAAATTGCGATCCAGGGTTGATGCTGAACTTCCGGTAGTATCCGGTATGGATTTGGATTGTCTTTCAGGGTTCTCTTTTAAAAGACGAATCTGTCCTCCTGCAATGTCAGTAACAGTAGTACAGAAAATTTTGAGTGTCTACACTTGACTTACAATAACATTAATAACAATACTTATACAAATTTAATCGCGCACATTAACTTTAAGCTGGAACTGTCTTTAACCTTTCTTTGTATTCGACGCATTCATCTTAATCTGCAATGTTTATCATGATATAGCAAGGGTGAGCATAAAAGTTGCCCATCAAGTTTAAGTTCAATAATTTAACGATATATCATGATTGAAAGGATTCGAATAATAAGCTGGCTATAATTCAACAATATAATTGTGAACAAGCAGGAACAAACTTTTGACTGAACAAGTATATAACATGAACAAATATATCTGGACCGAAGGGTAATGAAGGTGATAAGCCTTTCATACCTGACTTATACATACAATATGTACAGAGTTCAATTCTTTAATGGCAATCAGCAATGATTATCCATAAGCATATCTGAATAAAACAACTCTTAGTAGAGTTAAGTAAAAACAAACTTGCCTGAACCGATGATTACCGCTACGTAATTTATAACGCTTTATCTGAAGACCTAATATTAGTAATATAGATCTCCAATATTAGAATAATATCATCACAATATAATACTATTATATATATAGATATACATAGAATAACATAAACACATAACACATAACCCTATCAGTCTATAACACATATACGACTCGGTATCAAGTCAAACTATAGTAGTATGAGTTGAACCCGACACAAATCTAACATCTCGACGGTCTAGTCGGACAAAATTTCGAGTTTAAGTTCAATTAAACTCTTATTAAACACTTAAACAATAACTCAGATAATTTTAATATTAGTCAAAGTATTTTTCAATGGCTCGTAATAATTTTCAAATAATTATTATCATTTATCTTGAATTTTCAATCATTAAAATCGTATTTAGATAAATTAAATACCACATAATTCTTTTATCATTAATATTTATTTATTATCAAATATTAATGAAATACATGTCATAATATTATAATATATTTATAATATCACAAAGTATTTTAATACTTTAAAATCACCTTTATATGATTTTTAAATAATTAATTTCATTATCTCGATAATTGTTATTAATATAAAAATATTAATATTTTCATGACAAAATATCAAAAGTTATATTTTATAACTTAAAATAATTTTGTAACACTTAAATCATTTTATATGATTCTTAAATAATTAATTCTATTTTTCATAATTTATTTATTAAATAAACTAATTATCATTAATATTAATTAATTAATGAAATTCATCCTAATATATTAAAAGTCACTAAAAATAACTTAAAATATTTTATTATACCATAATATTATTTTTTCATGATTTTTCATGTATTAAAATCATTTTTAAATAATTTATTTAATATTATAATTAAATAAATTAAATACCATTTATATTCCAAAATATTAAATATTTAGGAAATATACTCAAAATAATTAAAAACTATTTTTCAGACTTTAAAATATTTTTTTGGAATTTATTTTATATTTTTAATAATTAAAACCATTTTAAAAATAATAATTACAAAAGACCTATATATATGGCAGTGACATCTGCCATGCCATAGTTGTTCTTGAGCACGTTCTTCAAAGATCATGCCGCACTTGAGAGAGGCTGGTTTGACCAGTGATAACTCTTTGATCAATAGGTTTCTGGACGGGGTTAAGTGTTATAATCATAGTATAAGTGTAATACTACAACTATCAATCAAGATCCTGGCCAATAGGCAACATATCAGAGAGATCTAAGCTCATCAATTTACTGTCAGACATGTTCTTCAATTTTTGGGTTTTCCAGAATTGAAGAACAGTCGAGGTACCCACTTTCCAATCCTTATAACTTGCAAACTGGGCTTGATTTGTACGATATAAAGGTTGAATCATGAAGTAGGGATGTTAAGGTACATATATACAACTTTAAACCAGTTTAGAATCAACACATTAAAGAGATCTAAGACGGTCAAACTCTGATAGAAAACGTGTTCTTGAACTTTCTGGGTTTTCCAGGAATTTGACAAAATAGACGGTCAATGCTACTTTGACCAGCAATAGATTTAATCCTGTTATGTATCAAAGTGTTATAAAGACTTGTATGTGTAGTAAACATACTAGTCTACAAGATAAACACAACAACATAAACTAAATACTAACACACATCAAGATTTGAAGCTCACAAAATCTTGTCAGACGAAATCTGGAAATCAGGTCACGCTGCCCGATTTCGCTTTTAATATGGTCAACGTCAACGTCTTTTGACCGCTTGTAACTTTCGATCTACACATGATCTGGACTTTATTCAAGTACCAGATCAAAGACCATACAACATACTACTAGTATAAAAGCTTAAAACACAAAACAAATTAACATAGAAGAATCTAGAGGCTCTGACTTTCGGTTGTCAGACTACTTTTTTTTCCAGTTTTCCAGATTTAATAAATCTTTAATTTCAAGCATCTAAATAATATGGATCTAAGTTTTGGCAACCCAGATCATCAAGTGACACCCTCTAATACATATCTAAATAACAAACAACAACATTAACTTATGATCACAAATTTTGAAATTTTAGGGTTTTATACCTTTTAGGCCTTGATTCTTGATTTCTGACTTCATGATCTGTTATTGGAAAGCTAAGGACTGATAAAGTCTTAACTTAATACTCATAATCACTCTCAATCTCAAAATGCTAGAGAGAGAAAGTCTTAGGACAAATGAGAATTAAAGTAGCCACTTTCTCTCTCTTAATCTATTTATTTGATGACATGTTGCTATGATCTTGCAAAAATTCGACTGATTGGTTATTATTTAAGTCACATGGATGATATAGGTTGCTCAACCACTCCAATATTAGCAAGATTTGCAAGCAATCTTCAATAATGCAACAAAGGGCAAAGTAGTCTTTTAGCATTTAATTTTAATGGCATTTTAGACAATTGCTCTAACCCTTAGGGTTTAGGGTTTGAAAAATAATTCTAGAATTTCCAAATTAGGTTTTAAAAATAGAAAATTAATATTTCTAAATTAGAATTAGAATTTTCTAATTATATTAAAATTTATTAATCATAATTTAATTCTTGCTAATTAGGATTAGTATTTTCTAATTAAAATTGCTAATTTAGCGATTAGGGTCAAAATTGGTCATTAGGGTTTATAACCCACGAATTAGGATTTTAAATAGAAAAATAATATTTCTAATTTAGAAATTAGATATCGTAATTAGATTAGGGTTTTCTAATTACTACTAACTTTAAAATTAGGATTAATGTTTCCTAATTATCATTAAAATTATTAAATTAACAATTTGGTTTTCCCTAATTATAAATTAGGGTTTCTAATCCCGAAACTAAGGTTTAAAATTTGAAATTAGGGTTTGCTAAATAATTAAACTTTACCCTAATTAATATAATAATTAATAGCACTTGAGCATAATAATTATCCTCTAAGTTACCAGAGTAGGGTTTTAAATTTCCAAATTAGGGTTTCGGATTCCCGGAAATGAAATAAGGGTTTCCAGAACCGGTTTCCAGGGTTTCTTGTTAATCGTAACAATTTTCTAACTGAATGTTTAGGTTCTTAATATACCATTAGGGTTGACCACCGATATATAGGTAATCTGGTCAACCCTTGACCCTTAACCACATCATGTACACATATCATACCATATACATATAACATAATCACGTATACCCTTAGTCTTGAATAATTCACCTAAATCCTTCATAGAATTTTGAAATCCTCAAAATTCCTTCTTAAAAATATCAAACGCATACACTTATTTTCTGTCTAAGTTCTAATATTGAACCTTAAATCAATTAATAAAATTTTTAAAAATTTTCTAAATTCTCGGGTTGTCACATTCACCCCTTCTTCTAAAAATTTCGTCCCCGAAATTTACCTTACACCATATACCATACACCATACACCGTTCATTATCATCGTCACATGCTACCCAATACACCTCTTACAAGAGTAAAAATTTTGAAAATGTGCTTAGGGGTTTTACAGACTATTGTATGTCATTTTCGCAAAGGTTATATGGAAATTCATCCGCAAACCATCTTAACTTACAGACATAGTGGGTAATTAGCCCGATATGCCCTGTACTTATAAAGTACTTTTGGTCTGATATGTTTCTCGTATCCGCCTTGGGCGCATAAACTCTTACCTCAGTCTTATTGGATTTCGCACCAAAACAATTTGGTTCGAGAAAGTTTTCAAAGAACTCTTACAGTTTTCATAAACATTAGTCTAGCTGAATCGAATAGCATAGACTCATATCAATAATTCAATTCAATCGAATTATTTACGTGTTGCCAAACCCTGTTGGCAAATTAAAAGTTTTGAAAATATTTTTGAGAATGACGTCATGATGTCGTACTGTATTAACAATCTGTTTGAGGATGTTGTCATTGCATGACTTTTTCATAACACATCATACAATAGTGGAACAATGATTTTCAGATCGAATTCGCACTAAGTATTCCTGCATTTACAACTCTATCAACTTTTATCATCTCTGCACTAGGTTACATTGTACATGAGTGATAAATAAAAGATATTTTGATATTTCAAATCATTTGCGTCTAGCTGAAATAAGTAGCATAGACTATACTTTAAACCGTTTCAAAAATGATTACGAGTCTACATATATTTTTTTTCCAAAGGCACATAGTACGTATTTAGCTTGATGTCAAAATTCTGAAGTCTAGCATAGCTAGGAGTTTTGGAAAACTTATGTCTCCACTAATAATCATTTGCTTAACAATCTATTTGTTCATATAATCTTTAATACTCCATTTACACACAATTATACCCAGTTCGTCAAACCATACTTATGAGTTCATTTACTTGCCACAATCATATGAGTTTAAGAACTTGTCCTAGTTAGACCTTTGGTGTCCATTCGCTGAGGGGTTCATAAACATTACATATAACTATGAATCAAGAATGTCACATAAGTATGAGTTTTAAGAACTCGTACTTAACCTTATAGTCTATACTTATAGCCTATATATCTGATATACACATGAGAAATGAATCACCCTTTTAACATGCATATAGCAAATAGCGCGACACAGACATCCCAATAATTATCTTAATTCCCTTCTCCATACGAATTTCGTTTAATCTGTATTCATAATCCTTTCCTGAATATGTACCAATTCATAGTAGAACTGACACCCATCAATCTTGCTGTAAACTATCCAATCATTCGCTTGATCATTCTCCATACTATAACCTTATCTGATCACGGGGTGATCTCATCGTATATATTACGATTCATTTCTATGCCTTGATTGTTTTGTTTTACGATCTCTTATCTATGAACTTTCAGTCTTTTAGACTCTATCTATTCACCACTACTGTTCAACTTTATTATCAGAGTTAGGGAACTCTGTATCTTATAACTCGCCGAGATTCGTCTTTGAATCTTACCGACCAACTAACTCTATTTGAGTTAGTACTTATCCTAATCACTGCGTTTATTAGTCTCATGTATTCCTACCTAAGGTTCATAATCTACATCTTTGATACCAACTGTGAGGTCCCCGAATTCGAGGTCCCGAATCACCGCAGATCCGGTTCGATCATTCTATACAACTATTACTATTTTTGCGAAAGATATAAACAGAAATTGTTTATACAATAACTTTACACACTATTCCCCAAGTTCGAGTAACCTTAACTTATACATAATTCATAATTTACTTGACTTACAATAACATTAATATACAATACTTATAAAAATCTAATCGCGCACATTAACTTTAAGCTGGAGTCTTTAACCTTTCCTTGTATCCGACGCATTCATCTTAATCTACAATGTTTATCATGATATATCAAGGGTGAGCATAAAAGTTGCCCATCAAGTTTAAGTTCAATAATTTAACGATATATCATGATTGAAAGAGTCAGAATAATAAGCTGGCTATAATTCAACAATATAATTATGAACTAGCAGGAACAAATTTATGACTGAACAAGTATTATACATGAAACAAATATATCTGAACCAACTGGTAATGAAGGTGATCAGCCTTTCATACCTGACTTATACATGCAATATGTACAGAGTTCAATTCTATAATGGCAATCAGCAATGATTATCCATAAGCATATCTGAATAAAATAACTCTTAGTAGAGTTAAGTAAAAACAAATGTGCCTGAACTGTTGATTACCGCTACGCAATTTATAACGCTTTATCCGAAGACCTAATATTAGTAATATAGATCTCCAATATTAGAATAATATCATCACAATATAATACAATTATATATAGATATACATATAATAACCTAAACACATAACACATAACCCTATCAGTCTATAACACATATAAGACCCGATATCAAGTCAAACTATAGTAGTCTGAGTTGAACCCGACACAAATCTAACATCCCGACAGTCTAGTCGGAAAAAATTTCGAGTTTAGGTTCAATTAAACTCTGATTAAACACTTAAACAATAACTCAGATAATTTTAATATTAGTCAAAGTATTTTTCAATAGCTCGTAATAATTTTCAAATGATTATTATCATTTATCTTGAATTTTCAATCATTAAAATCGTATTTAGATAAATTAAATTTCACATAATTCTTTTATCATTAATATTTATTTATTATCAAATATTAATGAAATACATGTCATAATATTATAATATATTTATAATATCACAAAGTATTTTAATACTTTAAAATCACCTTTATATGATTTTTAAATAATTAATTTCATATTTCGATAATTGCTATTAATATGAAAATATTAATATTTTCATAACAAAATATCAAAAGTTATATTTTATAACTTAAAATAATTTTTTTAACACTTCAATCATTTTATATGATTTTTAAATCATTAATTCTATTTTTTTATAATTTATTTATTAAATAAACTAATATCATTAATATTGATTAATTAATGAAATTCATCCTAAAATATTAAAAGTCACTAAAAATAACTTAAAATATTTTATTATGCCATAATATTATTTTTCATGTTTTTTCATGTATTAAAATCATTTTTAAATAATTTATTTAATTTTATAATTAAATAAATTAAATACCATTTATACTCCAAAAATATTAAATATTTATGAAATATACTTAAAATAATTTTTTGGAATTTATTTTGTATTTTAAATAATTAAAAACCATTTTTAAAAATAATAATTATAAAAAGGCCCTATAGCAAAAGATCCGTCGCTATAGGTGTTCTTGAGCCTGTTCTTGAGCTTCATGCTAGACTTCGAGAGGCTTGGTTTGACCAGTGATAACTCTTTGATCAATAGGTTTCTGGACGGGGTCACTACAAAAAAAGGGCCTTTAGCAACGATGTTTCGGGCAACGACTTTATAAGTCGTTGCTAAAAGTATATGTTTAGCAACCAAATTTCTCATTCGTTGCAGATTGTGTCAGGATTTCACTTTCTGCAACGAAATGCATAAAGTCGTTGCAAAATTTCGTTGCTAATTCATTGGCGAAAAAAATTTCGTTAGAAATTCGTTGCAAAATTTTAGGCCACTTGATTTCCCGTCATCGTGGGCAACAAAAGTTTTTTTGTTGCTAAAAATGGGGCTTTAGCAACAATTTTTCAAGCAACAACTTTATAAGTCGTTGCTAAAAGTGTATGTTTAGCAACGAAACTTGTCCTTCGTTGCAGATTGTGTCAGGCTTTCACTTTTTACAACGAAATTCATAAGTCGTTGCAAAATTTAGAAACAAAATTCGTTAGAAATTCGTTGTAAAATTTCTAACCACTTAATTTCTCCTCATCGTGGGCAACAAAAAAATTTTTGTTGCTATATTTCGTTGGCTAATATGGACCACATTCATTGGCAACAATTTTTATTTTCGTTGCATATCTTATACAACTTTTTGCAACGACTATTAAAATGTTGCCTTAAATTAAGATAATCCCAATAAGCATGTTTTTATAAGACCATATTCGGTATTCGGAGAATTGTGAAAAAATATTCATATTTAGTATTTAAAATTATATCCAAATGCAAAACATATTCGAACCTATGACCCATCATTTGGAACTTTGGTCATTTAACCGCTGGAGCAACATAAGTTATCTGTTAATATCTTGCAAGGATTAATATTTATATCAAAACATGAGATTTGGCCCATATATTCCTTTCTTCTCCTTCACTACATACCATTAATATAATCTCAAGAAGTTATATACTACAATAATAATAATAATAATAATAATAATAATAATAATAATAATAATAATAATAATAATAATAATAATAATAATAATAATAATAATAATAATAATAATAATAATAATAATAATAATAAAGTTGCACCAATAGTGTGTAAGTTTTTTTTAACTCCCATTTTTCAAATTCTCCTTTTTCTTGACTTGTATTTTTTTTTTTATAATCAAATATTAATTTCTCTTTATATGTTGTATTAGAGGGTGTTTGGCAATGACATATAAGTTGGTTAAACTAAGTTATAAGTCATTTGTTATTATTTAGTGTTTGACAATAACTTAAATTTAACTTTTTTTTACTTGTAAGTCATTATTAAATTTTTTCTTGCTTCATGTGCTATATTTTTTTATTATTATTACTATTACTATTACTATTATTATAATTATTATTATATTTACTATTATTATTATTATTATTATTATTATTACTATTATTATTATTACTATTATTATTAATTTTTTTATTATTATTAGAATAATTATTACTAATCTTATAATTATTATTTTATTATTATAATAATTATAATTATTACTTATTATTATAATTTCTATTATTATTATTATTATTATTATTATTATTATTATTATTATTATTATTATTATTATTGTTGTTGTTGTTGTTGTTATTGTTATTATTGGTATTATTATTATTATTATTATTGTTATTATTATTATTATATTAATAATTATTATAATTATAATTATAATTATAATTATAATTATTATAATTATAATTGTTAGTATTAATTATAATTATTATTACTATTACTATTACTATTATTACAACAACTACTACTATTATTATTGTTATTATTAATCATTATTATAATTACTATTATTATTCCTATTACTATTATTATTATTATTAATTATTATTATTATTATTATTATAATTATAATAATAATTATTACAATAATTATAATATTACTAATAATAAAAAACTGGTCCAATTCGTGGGCTTTTTAAAAATAAAATAAAATAATGCTCTCCTTGAGAATTGAACTCTAGACCTCCAACTCTCCTTAAACAAATCTTTGAAACCAACTAAGCTATATAAGGATTTTTTATTATAAAGTCAATCGAACATTCTTATTAATAAAATACTAAAAATACTAATTACATATTTACATCAAATACTAAAATACTAATTAAAAAATATACTAAAATACTAAAAAAAAATCAAATCAAATATTTATATATATATATATATATATATGTAAACAAATATTCATATAAATATTTATAAATTTATCTCTAAATATTCATACAAATATTTATAAAAAATAATAATAGTCATAATAATAATATAGTATATAATAATAATAGTACAATAATAATAATAATAAATAACAAAGAATAATAATAATAATAATAATAATAATAATAATAATAATAATAATAATAATAATAATAATAATAATAATAATAATAATAATAATAATAATAATAATAATAACATACGTTTGGATAAACGTGTTAAGTTAAACACAATTAAAATTTCAAATAAATTGCAACTCAGACATGACTTAACATCGAAAAATTGAAACCTTAGAAACCAAGGAATTCTATAACATCAAATAATAATAATAATAATAATCATTATTATTTAAATTATTATTATTATTATTATTATTATTATTATTGTAATAATACAGTGTATTATCCCCTTTTTGGTCACTGTATTATTAAAATAATAATAATTATTATTATTATTTAAAAATTTAATTATTATTATTATTTTAATTATTTAAAATTAATTATTATTATTACAATTATTATTATTATTACAATTCCTAATCATGTATGTCCAAAAAGTGTGTATATATATATATATATATATATTTTTTCAAAATTTCTTGTCAAACTAAATAAAATACTAAACAAATCTCAACATTAAACTAAATATATATAAAGTAACTATGAGTATTTATATATATATATATATATATATATATATGTAAACAAATATTCATATAAATATTTATAAATTTATCTCTAAATATTCTTTCTATTTTTTTCCAAAAATTTATCTCTCCAATGGTTTGAACTCACAACCTCAAGTTTTAAACTTTAGTAATGTAACCACTAGAGCACAACGGGTCAACTGTTAACATTTTTCAAGGATTAATATTTATATCAAAACATTTCATTTCCCCCCAAAAATTAAAATACTACATAGAATATAATCGTGCCAAACATTAGAAAATTGTTTGTTTGACCTTTTTCCTATAAATAAATTCGAGACATGAAAATTAAATATAAACATTTTACGATTTTACCAAATTATGAAAGTTTTGTACCAAATTATAAGTGCAATACAAAATTTTTTGTGTACAAAAACTTTTGTATTAAATTATAATTTGAACGAGAGAAGAAGTTAATCCACAATATTACACAATATATAATATTTGTTTAAAAAATTATCAATAATATATATTTATTCACTTAATTTGACAATGATATGAATATTTTTAGTACTATTATTATAATAATAATTATAATAATACTAATAATAAAAATAAAAAAATAAAAATAATAAATAATAATAATAATAATAATAATAATAGTACTAAAAATACTAGTATCAAACTACCGCCATAACTAGTAGCGCTAGACAGTGTAGCACATGAGCAAATGAGGGGCAAATGAGTAATTTCTGATGTCGTTACAGCCTATAGCGGTAGGGGGAATCTATTTCAATCCGTGTCATCCAATGTTGTGATCAACGATATAGATTATGGTTGTTAAAATAGTACCCGTGACAACCGATTGCCAAGAATGGGGGTGCATATATATATATAGTCGTGTATATTCTATTTGTGCGCAATCTTTCAAAACTGCGTCGTTTTGGCATATTTATTTTTGATTTTTGATTTATTTTCATTGGTCCCTATTTTGCTCATTTTATATATGAATGCTTGACAAATGATGACTTTATAAGTGTAAATATGTATATCCTCCGATGGGATCCTTGCGTATATTGTAAAAAGGGTATTAATTAATTATTTTTAATAAAGTCAAACTGTATAAAAAACATA
Organism: Panax ginseng; assembly: GCA_020205605.1. Classification (NCBI taxonomy): domain Eukaryota; kingdom Viridiplantae; phylum Streptophyta; class Magnoliopsida; order Apiales; family Araliaceae; genus Panax; species Panax ginseng. Next base: position 48,021,519 of record CM035141.1, read on the forward strand.
ACAAAAAATTTCAACTGTTACGATTATCCCACACCGAAAATTAAAAAAATCTATTAACAATTAACACAAGTTATTCCAACCAAAAAAAGAATGTATAGAATATAGAAATTAAGATCTTATAAATTAAACTATATCACAAAGAGAATTAATCAATTATCTCATAAAAAAGTAAATTTCAATACAAAAAGTGAATAAAATACTAGCAATAAAAAATTAAATACCAAAAATGAAAATGTTTTTTTATATAATTAATAACAAATATAATTGATAAAATTTAAAATCTTTTCAAATTCGATTAAAATTATAATTGAGTCAATAGGTGATAATATCACTCGAGATCTCCCTTCATTCCCAAATCGTCCCTCGCCTCTAACTCTCCCACTCATTTCAAAGCAATTAGATACTAAGAAAAAAGGAAATACCATGGCGGCTCAAGATCATATGAACTCAATCGCTCCACCACTTCTCCACCAACCGCATTTGTCATGGGTTGTTTGTGGAGCCACCTACTACCGATTTACGGATGGATTACCTGGCTGAGTCGAGGAGCGTGGTTTGGGAGCCGTCGACTTCCAAAATTAGGTATACATCACCCATCTTGAGTCGCCAGATACATGGTACAAATTCAAATACAACTTAAAAATACAACTAGCGTGTACAATACGACAAAACATAAACTGTGAGTTTGAATACAAATATTGTCTACTAGAGATTATACAAACTCAAAAGGAGTCCTCATTACAATTATTATCATACTATTTCACGTAATAGTGAGGACTACTAATGCACCATCTAGGACCATCACTGTTCCCCGACTAGTCCCAAATTACGTTCTCATTTCCTCAAGAGAACGAAGGAAAGAAAGGGTGAGCTCAACTAGCCCAAGAAGAAATATTATGACTAAGATAATGCGTAATAATTTATCGTTAGCATTCAACGATGTTAAACTGATAAAATATAACAACTATCAAGTTTAACTGTAGCGGAACAAGCAATCCATTAGAAGAGTCAAGTAGGGAATAAAATCTATTATCTTCTATGATTTAAAAGGTTTTTCATCATCAAGTATCATTTGAGACTCGACAATAAATATTTCACATCATCGAATCACCCCTGCACTACGGCCAAGGATATTCTTTAGTATCACGACCACGAATTATCCATGCTCTACGGGCCAAAGATAATTGTGTTTTCATCAACGGTCTTGATCATGCCATAAAACAATTCATCTTTGCACCCTTGGCCGAAGAGAATCCATAGCCATAATCATACCAAAAACTGTCCATCAATGCACTATGGGCCAATGAGGACTTTTTCCACATCATTTGTAATATTACGGTCATGATTATACCGAATAATCCCTGGTCATAATCATACCAAGTCCATCTATCCATTACAGGCCACAGATGACTTTCAACATAATATAAACATGAGGATGATGACAATGATATAAGAATTCAATAAAACAAGTTCAAGAATTAATTTATTCAGGAACTAATAACGTACAAATTATCAACATGATACTTCTTTGTAGAGTAAAATTCAAGAATGCTCAGAAGAATATTTTCATGAAAAGATACTGGATGAAGCGCAAATATCAAGGATATTCCACTAATTTCATGGAGTATAGAAGTCAAAGTTTTAACCAACTGAGTATAATAAAGAATGAAATTACAAAAGAAATCACCATGCATGCGGTTTCTCGATGTATGTGTTATTCCAACAGAATAATAAATAACGGAACTAGGTCAGGGGAAATTCGCAGCGACAGGATGTTCCAACAGAATAATAAAGACAAAACCAGGTCCGACGTAAAACGCACAGACATGATATTCCAACAGAATAATAACGAATGGAATAACAGAAGAATTTCACCAAGTATAGGGTAGCCCACGTATACAGGTAATTCCAACAGAATAATAAATAATGGAATAACAGAAGTTCTCTTCATGAATACAAAAGAAATAATACCCCTTACGAGTACAATAAATAATATCTCTTACGAGTACAACAAATAATATTCCCTACCGTAAAAGAAACTGAATATAAGAGTAGGGAAGTAGCAGGATACTTTTCTATAGGTTCTCTTGTAATTCTCTCTCTAGAGTTTTAGTGAATTCGTAAGAAATAATGAAGGAATGAACTTCTATTGATAGGAGAATTGAAGGGGTACTGTGTGATCCGTGTGCACTGAGTGATGATTTCACGGATGTATTAAAAAGAAACATGGACTGATTTTTCAATGCAACCCACTCAAACCCATCACTTTCATACACTCACACATTACTATTATCATACAAACATCTCCATATAATTCCACTCACTCAATATTATATATATATACATCCAACACACACATGTTATATATATATTTCCTCCTTAATACGTCTCCTTCCCCCACTCCATTTTTCAACTTCCACCAATATGTGGTCCCCACTTGTCATCATATATATATATATATATATATATATATATATATATATATATATATATATATATATATATATATATATATATACCACTTTTCTTACACACACACATTATATATATAATAATACACCCCACCTTTTCACCATCCTCCACTAACATTATATTATATATATATACACACATCACATAAATATATATATAAATATATTTTACCTCACCTTGATGTAACTTCTAGACATTTTAATATTGCAAATAATAATATTAATAACTTTGTCATCTCAATTATTGATTTAATAAAATATAAAATATCAACAATAATTGAATCAAATAACGTGAGATACTATGCAATAATTACTATATCAATAATTGAACAAAATTGAGTGACTTCTCACGTAAGCATCAATAATCAATACTGTGTGCTACTATGCAACCACGCCAGATTCTTCGTACTTTTTACTACCGAAAGTAGTTCAACAGCTTTAACGGTAAAACTTCCGCCAATTATTTTCATAAAATATTTTTGTCATTTTCTCAATCCGACAATAATTCCGTTATGGGTCCACTAATGATTATACCGGTAGTCGATTTGGATATTCCCCGACAAAAAGAATATTCCCCGACCAATCGAATATTATACAACAACTTGCATACTTTTCAAAATTTATAAATACTACCCACAACTATAACATTATCTCAAATCCACACCATAATATTAAAAAAATATTTCAAAAAAATTAAATCTTTATTCATAAAATCTGGGGTCTCACAATCTCCCCTCCTTATGAAATTTCGCCCTCGAAATTTACGTACGTATCTGGTATGTCGAAGAGGTGAGGATACCTTGACTTCATTTCAGATTCCAACTCTTGAGGTATAACCTTTGAGTGTTGAATACGATCCTTCTTATCCAAGATTTTAACACGTATTTCCTCATACGTTAAATCTTCTGCTATATCGTTTAGTTCTAATTTAATAATGTGGTTTGGGTCGTCCACATATTTACGTAACCTCGATACGAAAAAAAACACGTTCTGAACACGCGACATACTTGGCGGTAAAACGAGTCTATAAGCCACAGTTCCTATTCGATCAAGGATTTCAAATGGGCCAATAAAATCGATGGTTGAGATTTCCTCTCTTCATCGATTCTTGCTTCTAGAATAACGCCCTCTTGAACCTTCTTCTTCACATTCATCAGCTCTGAGTATGTAGCTTGAGCAACTTTAACTTTATCGATTCAAGTCTATTCTAATCGTATATTTGTGATCTTCACGTGGGTCCCTAGAGTCTTTAACTCTATCTCAATCATTTGTAAGTTATACGAAATATGTCTTTGTGTTAACAACATCACACTCGTAAACGCATACGATCTTCTACTCAACGCGTTAGCTACCACGTTCATTTTTTCCCACGATGATATTGAATGGTACGATCGTAATCTTCAACAGTTCGAGCCAAAGTCTTTGGCACATTACACGTTCGTTTTAGGTGAAGAAAATATTTAAAGGTTTTAGAAATGGGTTTTGTACTGGGGTCAATACAAAATTCGATTTCACGCTCTAGGGGTAGGCTAAGAAGTCTTCAAGAATACGTTAGGAAATTTATTAACAATAGAAATATCATTAAAAACTGTGACTCTCATCCAAGATTGGATAGTACGTCACATTGATACCTATTAACTTGCCATCGTCATTCACGACGTCGCCTACAGAAAGTCTGGCTTCGGTGCATTTCACACAAGGAAGTCAACAACGAAAGGACCGGGGCTCTTTACTTATGGCTTAATATAACAGTGATTGACTTTAGTGGTTTGGTTGCTTGAATTCGCATAACAGGTTGGTTAGGAATATGAAAGCTGACAACCTTACGAAAAGCATGATGAGTAGTTAACCAATCGATTTCTAAAAATTGCATCAAAGGCATGTATTTTCAAAGAGATAAGATTGACAGGTAACGTTAAAGTGTCGATTTGAATTAACAAGATTTATAAATAGTGGAGGTAACGAAGGTTTCTACTAACGAAGTTTCAACTAATAAGTCAAAGTCTAACTTCTCCGGAGTTAAATTTAAACGTTGAGCGCAAGCAAGAGAGATAAAAGAATAGGTAGAACCGGTATCGAATAAGGTATAGACTTCGCAAGAATTTATAATTAACTAACCCGTTGATAAATTCATTCGCTTTCCTCGTTACAAAAAAAAAATGCTCTCTTTTAAACTATCGATTTTGACTTGTTTGGGACATCCTTTGGTACCTCCATCCTAGCTGAACTTGTCTTCGGTGAACGGGAAAATCGGGCTAAGTGACCTTCTCTTCCATAATTATAGCATGCTTTGGACGGCATCGCGCAGTTTGGACTGATGTGTCCCTCCCCTCCGCATAGCATATGATAGGTGGTCGTTCTCCTTCCTTAACAATGGGTGTTGGTGCTGACGTCTTTCCATCATTGTTGAATCTCCTCTTCTTGAAATGTCCATTCTTATTGTTTTAACCATGATTACCACCGAAGTGGTTACCATTTCTGGCATGTTGATTCCCTCCATGCTTATTGTCATCGCTTTGATGACTGTTATCATCGGTATTATCATTTTTTCAGCTGCCCTCTTTTGGTTGCATTGACTCATTATCGCGCTCCACTAACTGAGCCCTATTGACAACATCTGAATACAAACACAGTTTATGAGAAATAAGATATTGACGTATCTCCGACTTCAAACCTCTTAATAACATCCGCGTCATTCTCTTTTCATTATCAACCAAGTGGGACGCAAATCGGGACAACTCGGCAAACTTGGCTTCGTACTGCGACACGGTCATGTTGTTTTGCTCTAACTTTAAAAATTCCACCTCCTTCATGTGATGAATGCTTTCGGGAAAGTACTTGTCATTGAATAACTCTTGGAACTTCTCCCAAGACATCTTGAGTGCGTCAGGTTGGGTACGTTTTACAGATTCCCACCAGTGATCTGCCTTTTCATGTAACATAAAGGTGGCAAAGGGAACCTTTTGCTCCTCGGAGCATCCCAAGACATCAAATATCTTGGTGATCTGCTTTAACCACGTCTCCGCCTTAAGTGGTTCTGGCTTTCCCAAAAACTCCGGTGGTCCCAGCTCCTTGAATTGCTTAGCGGTGACCAACCGTGGGTTGCCATTTTTTCCTCCTGCATTATGAATAGGAGCCGCCTTCGCCTGATGTTGCATGAATTCTAAAAACTCCTAAACGTACCATCATTCGTCAATTGATCAGTGTTGTTGTTTATAGGAGGATTATCGCCATCGTGTTGTACATTGTCCTGATTATTGATCTGTGGAGAATCAACAGTCTCCTGTGCTCCATTGCTATTCTCAACATTCTCGGATGTCATTTTTAGATATTTCCACAAAACAAAGGTTAATTGACATGTAACATATTATCCTTATATTATGACCGACCAATTAAATACCAAATAAACTTAGGTAGGTCATACTAGTGAAGGAATTCCCCGTCTCTCCCCTCCTAGTTCTATTCTCACATCCTAGCCAGGGATCAAATAATATTCCCTACCGTAAAAGAAACTGAATATAAGAGTAGGGAAGTAGCAGAATACTTTTCTATAGGTTCTCTTGTAATTCTCTCTCTAGAGTTTAAGTGAATTCGTAAGAAATAATGAAGGAATGAACTTCTATTGATAGGAGAATTGAAGGGGTACTGTGTGATTCGTGTGCACTGAGTGATGATTTCACGGATGTATTAAAAAGAAACACGGACTGATTTTTCAATGCAACCCACTCAAACCCATCACTTTCATACACTCACACATTACTATTATCATACAAACATCTCCATATAATTCCACTCACTCAATATTATATATATATACATCCAACACACACATGTTATATATATATTTCCTCCTTAATACGTCTCCTTCCCCCACCCCATTTTTCAACTTCCACCAATATGTGGTCCCCACTTGTCATCATCATATATATATATATATACCACATTCTCTTACACACACACACACTATATATATTTAATACACCCCACCTTTTCCACCATCCTCCACTAACATTATATGATATATATATACACACATCACATACATATATATATAAATATATTTTACCTCACCTTGACAGAACTTCTAGACATCGTTAATATTGCAAATAATAATATTAATAACTTTGTCGTCTCAATTATTGATTTAATAAAATATAAAATATCGACAATAATTGAATCAAATAACGTGAGATACTATGCAATAATTACTATATCAATAATTGAACAAAACTGAGTGACTTCTCACGTAAGAATCAATAATCAATACCGTGTGCTACTATGCAACCATGCGTATTACTGTACTTTTACTACCGAGTTGTTCAATAGTTTTAACGGTAAAACTTTCGTCGTTATTTTCATAAAATATTTTTGTCGTTTTCTCAATCCGACAATAATTCCGTTGCGGGGTCCACCAATGAGTGTACCGTCGTACGGATATTCCCCGACAAAAAGAATATTCCCCGACCAATCGAATATTATACAACAACTTGCATACTTTTCAAAATTTATAAATACTACCCACAACTATAACATTATCTCAAATCCACACCATAAAATTAAAAAAATATTTCGAGAAAATTAAATCTTTATTAATAAAATTTGGGGTCTCACAAGCCGTTGGGTAGAACACATTGGGATTCGAGCCTCTTTACTTGTCTCTCAAGAACGATGAGTTACAGAGCAATGATCTTGAAGTTTGTAAGTTTCTTTGTACCTAATGTATAAATATACCTAATATCGTATATTATTTTTCAGACGGCTGCTTATTTGTTGATGCATATCTCTTCTTTATTGCTTAAATAGATCTGATGTGTGTAATTAGGACTGGTAATAATTACTACTTTTTTATGTTTGTTGAGTCCTGAAATTGGTTATATTGAAATTGAAATTGTTCGTTTTTTGGTATTTGAGTTTGATATCTTATGTGAATTTGATTTTGAAGAAATGATGGATGTGAGTTCGGGTTGCAAAGATGATAAAATGGGGATGGAAAATGGGAAATATGTAAGATACGCACCTGAGCAGGTCGAAGCATTGGAAATATTGTACCATGATTGTCTGAAACCGAGTTCAATTTGCAGGAAACAACTTATTCGGGAGTGCCCAATTCTCTCTAACATTGACCCGAAGCAGATCAAAGTTTGGTTTCAAAATTGAAGGTTCTATTTTTTATGAAAATTTTAATTTATGATATGATTACTGATAAATTTTGGGTCTTGCTTGGTTTTTTAATTCTTCTAGTGTTTGATTATGGAGTACTATGCATTTTTTAATTGTGTTTATATGTGTATGTTTTGTTTACACAAATGTAGAGAGAAGCGTGAAAAGAGGCATCACGTCTCCAAGTCGTGAATAGGAAGTTGTCGTGATGAATACATGTGAGGTCCCGAATCAGGGTCCCGAATCACCATGGATCCTGGTTCGATTATTCTAACACTATTACTATATTTGTGGAAGATATAAACATAAATTGTTTATACATTAAACTTATATACTTTTTCCCAAGGTCGAGTAACCTTAACTTATACACCATTCATAAACTATCTAACATAATACATTATTATCAAACTATACTATTACAAATTAGCTGCACATTTTATCCTAAACTGAACTTGGCATTATTCTTTTCCTGTATCCAAAAGCATTCGCCTTATCTGCAATGTTTTATCATGATATAGCAAGGGTGAGCATAAGGATTGCCCAGTAAGTTTAAGTTCAATAATATAAAGATATATCATGATTGAAAGAATCAGAATAATAAGCTGGCTATAATTCAACAATATAATTATGAACTACCAGGAACAAATTTATGACTGAACAAGTATCATACATGAAACAAATATATCTAAACCAACTGGTAATGAAAGTGATCAGCCTTTCATACCTGAATTATACATGCAATATGTACAGAGTACAATTCATGGCAACCAGCAATGATTAACCATAAGCTTATCCGAATGAAACAACTCTTATTAGAGTTAAGTAAAATCAAACTTGCCTGAACCATTGATTACCGCTACGTAATTTATAACACTTTATCCGAAGACCTAATATTAGAAATATAGATCTCCAATATTAGAATAATATCATCACAGTATAATACTACTATATATATAAATATAGAATAACCTAAACACATAACACATAATCCTATTAGTTTATAACACACATAAGACTCAGTATCAGGTCAAACTATTTCAGTCTGACTTGAGTTCGACAAAGTTCTAACATCCCGACGGTCTAGTCGGACAAAATTTCGAGTTTAAGTTCAATTAAACTCTGCCTAACACTTAACTGTCGACATGAATCACCCTCTTAAATATTTCATATAACTATGAGTCAAGCATGTCACATAATATAAGTTTTAAGAACTCGTACTTTACCTTATATCCTCTACCTATAACCTATCTATCTGTTCTACATATGAGAAATGAATCACCCTCTTAACATGCATATAACAAATAGCGCAACAGAGACATTTCAATGATTATCATTGTCAGAACTAAGTAGTTGTTACACCAAGTATAATTCCCCGCCCACACAAGGAATCATACAACTCAGTTGTCGACATGAATCCTCAATTGATTCTCCACCTAACACTAACACCCTTCTCAATACGAATTTCATTTAACTCATATTCATAATCCTTTCCTGAATCTGTACCAATTCACATAGCAATCTTGCTGTAAACTTTTCAATCATCAGATTGATTCTTCTCCTTGTTATCAACTTATCAGATCACGGGGTGATCTTATCGTATATATTACGATTTATTTCTATGTCTTGATCATTTTGTTTTACGATCTCCTATCACTATACTTTTAGTCTTTTAGACTCTATCTATTCACAAGTACTGTTCAACTTTATTATCAGAGTTAGGGAACTCTGTATCTTATAACTCGCCGAGATTCGTCTTTTAATCTTACCGACCAACTAACTTTATTTGAGTAGGTACTTATCCTAATCACTGCGGTTATTAGTCTCAGGTATTCCTACCTAAGGTTCATAACCTACAACTTTGATACCAACTGTGAGGTCCCCGAATCCGAGGTCCCGAATCACCGCGGATCCGGTTCGATCATTCTAACACTATTACTATATTTGCCGAAGATATAAACATAAATTATTTATACATTAAACTTACATACTTTTCTCCAAGGTCGAGTAACCTTAACTTATACACCATTCATAAACTATCTAACATAATACATTATTATCAAACTATATTATTTACAAATTAGCTGCACATTTTATCCCAAACTGAACTTGGCATTATTCTTTTCCTGTATCCAAACGCATTCACCTTATCTGCAATATTTTATTATGATATAGCAAGGGTGAGCATAAGGATTGCCCAGCAAAGTTTAAGTTCAATAATATAACGATATATCATGATTGAAAGAGTCAGAATAATAAGCTGGCTATAATTCAACAATATAATTGTGAACTAGCAGGAACAAATTTATGACTGAACAAGTATGATACATGAAACAAATATATCTGAACCAACTGGTAATGAAGGTGATCAACCTTTCATACCTGAATTATACATGAAATATGTATAGAGTACAATTCATGGCAACCAGCAATGATTAACCATAAGCTTATCCGAATGAAACAACTCTTATTAGAGTTAAGTAAAAACAAACTTGCCTGAACCGTTGATTACCGCTACACAATTTATAACACTTTATCCGAAGACCTAATATTAGTAATATAGATCTCCAATATTAGAATAATATCATCACAGTATAATACTACTATATATATAAATATAGAATAACCTAAACACATAACACATAATCCTATTAGTTTATAACACACATAAGACTCAGTATCAGGTCAAACTATTTTAGTTTGACTTGAGTTCGACAAAGTTCTAACGTCCCGACGGTCTAGTCGGACAAAATTTTGAGTTTAAGTTCAATTAAACTCTGCCTAACACTTCACAATTATCTCAGATAATTTTAATATCAGTCAAAATATTTTTCTAAGTCTCATAATAATTTTCACATAATTATTACTATTTATTGTGATTTTTCTATCATTAAACACGTATTTAAATGAATTAAACAACATAATTCCTTTATCATTAATATTTATTTAATATCAAATATTAATGAAAATCATCACTTAATATTATAATATATTTATAATATATCAAAGTATTTTTAATACCTTTAAATCATAATTATATGATTTTTAAACACTTAAATCCATTATCCGATAATTGATATTAATATTAAAATATAAATATTTTCATGACAAAATATCAAAACTTATATTTTATAACTTAAAATATTTTATAACACTTAAATCATTTTATATGATTTATAAATCATAAATTCTATTTTCCCACAATTTATTTAATATAGTTATTAAATAAACTAATTACCATTAATATTAATTAATTAATGAAATTCATCCTAAAATATTAAAAGTCACTAAAATAACTTAAAATATTTTCTTATACCATAATATTTTTTTTCATGATTTTCATGTATTTAAATCATTTTAAATAATTTATTTAATATTATAATTAAATTAATTAAATACCATTTATATTCCAAAAATATTAAATATTTATGAAATATACTCTAAATAATTAAAACTATTTTTTAGACTTTAAAATAATTTTTCGGAATTTATTTAGTATTTTTAATAATTAAAAACCATTTATTTCTATTTATTTAATTAATTAATCTATTTTCCAAAACTAATTGTCACTAAAGAGCCCTATAGCGACAGACCCGTCGCTATGTGTGTTCTTGGCCTATTCTTGAGTGTTCTTAAGCTTCATAGTCAGAGTGCAGTGTACTACGTTTGACCGGTTGTAACTTTTTGATCCTTAAGTTTCTGGGACATCCAAGACCGTGATATTGTAGCAGAGATGTATCACTACAATATTAAACCATCAGCTTGGTTATATCATTCCACAACACGAAGATCTGTCCATCTAAACTAGATGTCAGAACGTCCTGGGTTTTCTGGGTAACCCAGAAACCCAAGCAGTCTTGAGTGCCTACTTTCAAGCTCGATTGTATATAAGGTCTGGGCATTAAATAAGTGTTCTTATGATCTAAACGTATAGCACTAATGTCCGTGTACAATATAATAACATTATATCATCCTAACAACAACAGATCTACAAGATTCATGTCGGTTAAAGTATGGTTCAGAAGTTGTTCTTGAACTTTCTGGGTTTTCCAGAAAAGTTCATCCGGCTGATGGTCAACGGTTGTTTCAACGGCCACATATTCAATTATGTTATGGATCTAAGTTAGATAGTGACTTTAACATTCAGTCTAAATGTCAGACTACAATATAAAAACAACAACATGGCCAAAAGATAAAAAGAATGCAAGATCAGAGACGTTGAAAATCTTGTCAGACCACTGGAAAACATTCTGGGTTGCCCAAATTCAACTTCCCGTGAACGGTCAACGACCTTTGACTGCTAATAAGTTACGATCTAGACATGATATAACTTTGTTTCATGTTTCAGAACAAAGACCACATAACATACAACAAGTTTAAAACTTAAAACAACACAAATCATTAACATAGAAATATCTAAGGCCTCTGACATTTGACTGTCAGGTCATATTTCTCCATTTTTCCAGACTTCTAAAAATGCTTGATTCGTGCATCTAAGTGTTATAGATCCATGGTCTATCAACCCAGATCACTTATAGACACCCTAATACACAAATTTAAACAACAAATCATAACATCTAATATCAAATCTAAGAATTTCTAAAATTAGGGTATATTCTTTCTTGAAGCTTGATTTTTGATTTTGACTTTTGAATCTGTTCTTAGTAAGTTGGGATATGGTCATGGCTCATCTTATCCCTCTCTCTCACTCCCCATTCCCGAAATATATAGTGAGAAGTGTTTGGAGAAAATGAAAATGCAAGTAGCCCTTTTCTCTCTCTTTAATCTTATATAAATGATATAATGTTGCTAGGATCTGATCATTTTCGCCTGGTTGGCTGGATTTTATGTCACATGGGGTTGGTAGGGTTTGCTCACCAACTCAATTATTGTTAGATTTGCAAGATATGTACAATAATGCAATAAGGGCATAAATGTAATTTTGATATAATTTTTAATGGCATTTTTGTCAATTAGCCAAACCCTTAGGGTTTAGGATTTGACTTAGGGTTTAGGGTTTAAAAACCTTTAGGGTTTAGGGTTTGGAAAATCCTAGGGTTTAGAAAAATAAAATCTAGAATTTCAAAATTAGGTTTTCAAAATAGAAAATTAATATTTCTAAATTATAATTAACTAACCCGTTGATAACTTCATTCGTGTTCCTCGTTACAAAAAAATGCTCTCTTTTAAACTATCGATTTTGACTTGTCTGGGACATCCTTTGGTGCCTCCATCCTAGTTGAACTTGTCTTCGGTGAATGACAAAATCGGGCTAAGTGACCTTCTCTTCCACAATTATAGCATGCTTTGGGCGACATCGCTGGCTTTGAATTGGTGATGTGTCCCTCCCCTCCACATTTGAAGCATATGATAGGTGGTTGTTCTCCTTCCTTAACAACGGGTGCTGGTGCTGACGTCTTTCCATCATTGTTGAATCTCCTCTTCTTGAAATGTCCATTCTTATTGTTTTGACCATGATTACCACCGGCGGTTACTATTTCAGCATGTTGATTCCTCCATGCTTATTGTCACCGCTTTGATGACTATTATCATCGGTATTATCATTTTTTTGGCTGCTCTCTTTTGGTTGCGTTGACTCGTTATCGCGCTCCACTAACTGAGCCCTATTGACAACATCTGAATACAAACACAGTTTATGAGAAATAAGATATTGACGTATCTCCGACTTCAAACCTCTTAAAAACATCCGCGTCATTCTCTTTTCATTATCAACCAAGTGGGATGCAAATCGGGACAACTCGACAAACTTGGCTTCGTACTGCGACATGGTCATGTTGTTTTGCTCTAACTTGATAAATTCCACCTCCTTCATGTGACGAATGCTTTCGGGAAAGTACTTGTTATTGAACAACTCTTGGAACTTCTCCCAAGACATCTTGAGTGCATCAGGTTGGGTACGTTTTACAAATTCCCACCAGCGATCTACCTCTTCACACAACATAAAGGTGGCGAAGGGAACCTTTTGCTCCTCGGAGCATCCCAAGACATCAAATATCTTGGTGATCTACTTTATCCACGTCTCCGCCTTAAGTGGTTCTGGCTTTCCCAAAAACTCCAGTGGTCCCAGCTCCTTGAATTGTTTAGCAGTGACCAACCGCGGGTTGCCATTATTTCCTCCTGCATTATGAACAGGAGCCGCCTTCGCCTGATGTTGCATGGATTCTAAAAAGCTCCTAAACGTACCGTCATTCGTCAACTGATCAGTGTTGTTTTTTATAGGAGGATTATCGCCATCCTGTTGCACATTGTCCTGGTTATTGATCTGTGGAGAATCAACGGTCTCCTGTGCTCCATTGCTATTCTCAACATTCTCGGATGTCATTTTCAGATACTGCCACAAAACAAAGGTTAATTGACATGTAACATATTATCCTTATATTCTGACCGACCAATTAAATACCAAATAAACTTAGGTAGGTCATACTAGCGAAGGAATTCCCCGTCTCTCCCCTCCTAGTTCTATTCTCACATCCTAGCCAGGGATCATATCCCTAAGATTTGATACCAACTGTGACGCCCCAAAAATGAGGTATACATCATCCATCTTGATTTTCCAGATACATGGTACAGAATTCAAATATAACTTAAAAATACAACTGGCGTGTACAATACGACAAAACATAAACTGTGAGTTTGAATACAAATATTGTCTACTAGAGATTATACAAACTCAAAAGGAGTCCTCATTACAATTATTATCACACTATTTCACCGAATAATAGTGAGGACTACTAATGCACCATCTAGGACCATCACTCATTCTCGAATAGTCCTAGCTACGCTCTCATTTCACGAAGAGAACGTTGAAAGAAAGGTGAGCTCAACTAGTCCAAGAAGAAATATTATGACTAAGATAATGCGAGAATAATTTATCGTTAGCCTTCAACGATGTTAAACCCGATAAAATATAACAACTATCAAGTTTAATCTGCGGTGAACAAGCAATCCATTAGAAGAGTCAAGTAGGGAGTAAAATCTATTATCTTCTATGATTTAAAAGGTTTTTCATCACTGTTATCGCTGAGACTCAGCTTAATAAATATTCCACATCATCGAATCACCCCTGCACTACGGCCAAGGATATTCTTTAGTATCACGACCACAAATTATCCATGCTCTACTGGCCAAAGATAATTGTGCTTTCATCAACGGTCCTGATCATGCCATAAAATAATTCATCTTTGCACCATTGGCCGAAGAGAATCCATAGCCATAATCATACCAAAAACTGTCCATTAATGCACTACGGGCCAATGAGAACTTTTTCCACATCATTTGTAACATTACGATCATGATTATACCGAATAATTCCTTGTCATAATCATACCAAGTCCATCTATGCACTACAGGCCACAGATGACTTTCAACATAATATAAACATGAGGATGATGACAATGATATAAGAATTCAATAAAACAAGTTCAAGAATTAATTTATTCAGGAACTAATAACGTCCAAATTATCAACATGATACTTCTTTGTAGAGTAAAATTCAAGAATGCTCAGAAGAATATTTCCATGAAAAGATACTGGATGAAGCGCAAATATCAAGGATATTCCACTAATTTCATGGAGTATAGAAGTCAAAGTTTTAACCAACTGAGTATAATAAAGAATGGAATAACAAAGGAAATCATCATGCATGCGGTACTTCGCATAGACAGGTTATTCCAACATAATAATAAATAACGGAACTAGGTCAGGCAAAATTCGCACCGACAAGATGTTCTAACAGAATAATAAAGATTTTAAACAGTCCCAAAGTAAAACGCCTGACGAGGATATTCCAATGAATAATAAGGAATGGAATAACGAAGAATTTCACCAAGTATAGGGTAGCACAGATATCAAAGTTATTCCAATGAATAATAAATAATGGAATAATAGAAGTTCTCTTCATGAATACAAAAGAAATAATACTCCTTACGAGTACAACAAATAATATCCCCTACCGTAAAAGAAACTGAATATAAGAGTAGGGAAGTAGCAGAATACTTTTCTATAGGTTCTCTTGTAATTCTCTCTCTAGAGTTTCAGTTAATTCGTAAGAAATAATGAAGGAATGAACTTCTATTTATAGGAGAATTGAAGGGGTACTGTTTGATCCGTGTGCACTGAGTGATGATTTCACGAATGTATTAAGAAGAAACACAGACTGATTTTTCAATGCAACACACTCAAACCCATCACTTTCATACACTCACACATTACTTTTATCATACAAATATCTCCATATAATTTCACTCACTCAATATTATATATATATACATCCAACACACACATGTTATATATATATTTTCTCGTTAATATGTCTCCTTCCCCCACCCCATTTTTCAACTTCCACCAATTTGTGGTCCCCACCTGTCATCATCATATATATATAACACATTCTCTTACACACACACATTATATATATATATATATATATATATATATATATATATATATATATATATATATATATATACACTCCACCTTTTCCACCATCCTCCATTAAAATTATATTATATATATATATACACACATCACATACATATATATATATATAAATATATTTTACCTCACCTTGACAGAACTTCTAGACATCGTTAATATTGTAAATAATAATATTGATAACTTTGTCGTCTCAATTATTGATTTAATAAAATATAAAATATCGACAATAATTGAATCAAATAACGTGAGATACTATGCAATAATTACTATATCAATAATTGAACAAAACTGAGTGACTTCTCACGTAAGCATCAATAATCAATACCGTGTGCTACTATGCAACCACGCGTATTACTGTACTTTTACTACCGAGTAGTTCAACAGTTTTAACGGTAAAACTTCCGTCGTTATTTTCATAAAATATTTTTGTCGTTTTCTCAATCCGACAATAATTCCGTTGCGGGGTCCACCAATGATTGTACCGTTGTACGGATATTCCCCGACAAAAAGAATATTCTCCGACCAATCGAATATTATACAACAACTTGCATACTTTTCAAAATTTATAAATACTACCCACAACTATAACATTATCTCAAATCCACACCATAATATTAAAAAAATATTTCGAGAAAATTAAATCTTTATTCATAAAATCTGGGGTCTCACAAGCCGTTGGGTAAAACACATTGGGATTCAAGCCTCTTTACTTGTCTCTGCCGCAACGATGAGTTCTGTAGCAGCGATCTTGAAGTTTGTAAGTTTCTTTGTACATAATGTAAAAATATACCTAATATCGTATATTATTTTTCAGATGGATGCTTATTTGTTGATGCGATCTCTTCTTTATTGCTTTAATAGATCTGATGTGTGTAATTAGGACTGGTAATAATTTCTACTTTTTTATGTTTGTTGAGTCCTGAAATTGGTTAAATTGAAATTGAAATTGTTCGTTTTTTGGTGTTTGAGTTTGATCTCTTATGAGAATTTGATTTTGAAGAAATGATGGATGTGAGTATGGGTTGCAAAGATGATAAAATGGTGATGGAAAATGGGAAATATGTAAGATACGCACTTGAGCAGGTCGAAGCATTGGAAAGATTGTACCATGATTGTTTGAAACCGAGTTCAATTTGCAGGCAACAACTTATTCGGGAGTGCCCAATTCTCTCCAACATTGAGCCGGAGCAGATCAAAGTTTGGTTTCAAAATCGAAGGTTCTATTTTTTATGAAACTTTTAATTTATGATATGATTACTGATAAATTTTAGGTCTTTCTTGGTTTTATAATTCTTCTAGTGTTTGATTATGGAGTACTATGTATTTTTTAATTGTGTTTGTATGTGTATGTTTTGTTTACAGATGTAGAGAGAAGCAGCGAAAAGAGGCATCACGTCTCCAAGCTGTGAATAGGAAGTTGTCGGCGATGAATACTGTGAGGTCCCCGAATCCGAGGTCCCGAATCACCGCGGATCCGGTTCGATCATTCTAACACTATTACTATATTTGGGGAAGATATAAACATAAATTATTTATACATTAAACTTATATACTTTTTCCCAAGGTCGAGTAACCTTAACTTATACACCATTCATAAACTATCTAACATAATACATTATTATCAAACTATATTATTACAAATTAGCTGCACATTTTATCTCAAACTGAACTTGGCATTATTCTTTTCCTGTATCCAAACGCATTCGCCTTATTTGCAATGTTTTATCATGATATAGCAAGGGTTAGCATAAGGATTGCCCAGCAAAGTTTAAGTTCAATAATATAACGATATATCATGATTGAAAGAGTCAGAATAATAAGTTGGCTATAATTCAACAATATAATTGTGAACTAGCAGGAACAAATTTATGACTGAACAAGTATTATACATGAAACAAATATATCTGAACCAACTGGTAATGAAGGTGATCAGCCTTTCATACCTGAATTATACATGCAATATGTATAGAGTACAATTCATGGCAACCAACAATGATTAACCATAAGCTTATCCAAATGAAACAACTCTTATTAGAGTTAAGTAAAAACAAACTTGCACAGAGCAATTTGATTACTAGCTTACATGAATTTATAACACTTTATCCGAAGACCAAATATTAGTAATATAGATCTCCAATATTAGAATAATATCATCACAGTATAATACTACTATATATATAAATATAGAATAACCTAAACACATAACACATAATCCTATTAGTTTATAACACACATAAGACTCGATGATCGGTCAAACTATTTCAGGTTTGACTTTAGTTCGACAAAGTTCTAACGTCCCCATTGATTACAATCGGGACAAAATTTCGAGTTTAAGTTCAATTAAACTCTTGCTTTAACACTTAACAATTAACTTTCGATAATTTTAATATCGATTGAAATATTTTCTAAGTCTCATAATAATTTTCACATAATTATTACTATTTATCGTGAATTTTCAATCATTAAACACATATTTAAATGAATTAAACACCACGTAATTCCTTTATCATTAATATTTATTTAATATCAAATATTAATGAAAATCATCACTAATATTATAATTTATTTATAATATATCAAAGTATTTTAATACCTTTAAATCATAATTATATGATTTTTAAACACTTAAATCCATTATCGATAATTGATATTAATATTAAAATATTAATATTTTTATGACAAAATATCAAAAGTTATATTTTATAACTTAAAATATTTTAATAACACTTAAATCATTTTATATGATTTATAAATCATAAATTCTATTTTTCCACAATTTATTTAATATAGTTATTAAATAAACTAATTACCATTAATATTAATTAATTAATGAAATTCATCCTAAAATATTAAAAGTCACTAAAATAACTTAAAATATTTTCTTATACCATAATATTATTTTTCATGATTTTAAATCATTTTCAAATAATTTATTTAATATTATAATTAAATAAATTAAATACCATTTATATTCCAAAAATATTAAATATATATGAAATATACTCTAAATAATTAAAAACTATTTTTCAGGCTTTAAAATATTTTTTCGGAATTTATTTAGTATTTTTAATAATTAAAAACCATTTATTTCTATTTATTTATTTAATTAATCTATTTTCCAAAAATAATTGTCACTAAAGAGCCTATAGCTGAGCAGACCCTGCCATTATAGGTGTTCTTAACTTTGTTCTTGAGTGTTCTTGAGCTTCATAGTCAGAGTGCAGTGTACTACGTTTGACCGGTTGTAACTTTTTGATCCTTAAGTTTCTAGGACATCCAACACCGTGATAGTGTAGTAGAGATGTATCACTACAATATTAAACCATCAACTTGGTTATATCATTCCACAACACGAAGATCTGTCCATCCAAACTAGATGTCAGAACGTCTTGGGTTTTCTGGGTAACCCAGAAACCCAAGCAGTCTCGAGTGCCTACTTTCAAGCTCGATTGTATATAAGGTCTGGGCATTAAATAAGTGTTCTTAAGATCTAAACATGTAGCACTAATGTCCGTGTACAATATAATAACATTATATCATCCTAACAACAACAGATCTACAAGATTCATGTCGGTCAAAGTATGGGTCAGAAGTTGTTCTGGAACTTTCTGGGTTTTCCAGAAAAGTTCATCCGGTCGATGGTCAACAGTTGTTTGAACGACCACAAATTCAATTATGTTATGGATCTAAGTTAGATAGTGACTTTAACATTCAGTCTACATGTCAGGCTACAATATAAAAACAACAACATGGCCAAAAGATAAAAAGAATGCAAGATCAGAGACGTTGAAAATCTTGTCAGACCACTGGAAAACATTCTGGGTTGCCCAAATTCAACTTCCCGTGAACGGTCAACGACCTTTGACTGCTAATAAGTTACGATCTAGACATGATATGACTTTGTTTCATGTTTCAGAACAAAGACCACATAACATACTACAAGTTTAAAACTTAAAACAACACAAATCATTAACATAGAAAGATCTAAGGCCTCTGACATTCGACTGTCAGGCCATATTTCACCATTTTTCCAGACTTCTAAAAATGCTTGATTCGTGCATCTAAGTGTTATAGATCCATGGTCTATCAACCCAGATCACTTATAGACACCCTAATACACAAATTTAAACAACAAATCATAACATCTAATATCAAATCTAAGAATTTCTAAAATTAGGGTTTATTCTTTCTTGAAGCTTGATTTTGATTCGACTTTTGAATCTGTTCTTAGTAAGTTGGGATATGGTCATGGCTCATCTTATCCCTCTCTCTCCCCCATTCTAAAATATATAGAGAGAAGTGTTTGGAGAAAATGAAAATGCAAGTAGCCCTTTTCTCTCTCTTTAATCTTGTATAAATGATATCATGTTGCTAGGATCTGATCATTTTCGGCTGGTTGGCTGGATTTTATGTCACATGGGGTTGGTAGGGTTTGCTCACCAACTCAATTATTGTTAGATTTGCAAGATATGTACAATAATGCAATAAGGGCATAAATGTAATTTTGATATAATTTTTAATTGCATTTTTGTCAATTAGCCAAATCCTTAGGGTTTAGGGTTTGAGTTAGGGTTTAGGGTTTGAAAACCTTTAGGATTTAGGGTTTGGAAAATCCTAGGGTTTAGAAAAATAAAATCTAGAATTTCAAAATTAGGGTTTCAAAATAGAAAATTAATATTTCTAAATTATAATTAGAATTTTCTAATTATATTAAAATTTCTTAATCATACTTTAAATTTTGCTAATTAAGATTAGTATTTCCTAATTAAAATTGCTAATTTAGCAATTAACGACAAAATTGGGCATTAGGGTTTTTAACCCAAAATTAGGGTTTCTAATAGAAAATTAATTTTCTAAAATAGAAATTAGATTTTGTAATTAGATTAGGGTTTTCTAATTACTTATATCTTAAAAATTAGGATTAATATTTCCTAATTAACATTAAAATTATTAAATCAACAAATAAGTTTTCCCTAATTATAAATTAGGGTTTCAAATCCCGAAATTAGGGTTTTCTAAATTTGAAATTAGGGTTTACTAAATAATTAAGCTTTACCCTAATTAATATTATAATATATAGCACTTAAGCAATATAATAATCATTTAAGTTCCCAAATTAGGGTTTTATACACTGAATTAGGATTTCGAATTCCCAGAACTGAAATTAGGGTTTCCAAAACCGGTTTCTAGGGTTTCTTATTAATCGCTAGGGTTTTCTAACCGAACGTTGAAGTTCTTAATATATACTTAGGGTTTGTTATAGATATCGTTTATCTGGTCAACCCTTGACCCTTAACCACATTCTGAATACATAAAAGACCATATACACTGTGACACCCCCAAAATAGGTCTACATCCCCCATTCTGAGTTGTCAATACACTGTACAGAAACAACTACAACTTTATTATTACAATAGTAAAACTGTGAGTTTAAATACAGATATTGCCATCTAGACAATATCCACATACAAATAAATCCTCATCATAATTATTGGTATATTATTTTACAACAATGGTGAGGACTACTAAACAACTCTCCCTAGAACTTTCATTCCATACCCCAGGCTACGTACTTTCGCTATATTCTCGCCTCCTGAGAAGAAAAATGGAACAAAAAGGAAAAGGGTGAGCTCGACTAGCCCAGTAAAGAATATTATGACTAAGATAATATACAACAAAATTATCGTTAGTCTTCAACAGGGAAAAAATATAATAGAATACAATAGACAACAAGTTTTAAATCAATATTCGCAGCGGAAATAATAATTCATTAGAAGAGTTAAGTAGAGAATGCAAACTACTATCTTCTATGTATGAATTTTAAAGTTCATCGTCTATTTTTATCCCTGTAACATCAATCAATATATATCTGAGATCAAATATTCATCCTTGCACTTCTGAGCCAAGGACATTCACCATTAATCATGTTCATCTAAACACTGTTCATCTTTGCACTACGGGCCAAAGATATTCATCAGAAATCATTCATCTTTGCACTACAGGCCAAAGATATTCATCAGAAATCATTCATCTTTGCACTACAGGCCAAAGATATTCATCAGAAATCATTCATCTTTGCACTACAGGCCAAAGATATTCAATAATATCATCATTTAAGGTAGGATGATGAAAATATTTTTTTTAAAGAAACGAATCCAGTGAAACAAAATGACAAGGATTAAGGATTAAGGATTCGTACTTTGTTTTATCCACGTCCGAAAATACCTCAAAAATAATCATAGTGGTGTAAAATTCAAGAATGATCAAAACATGGATACAATCAAAGCTAGTATCCACAATAGATATTTTGGACGAAAAGAAAAATTTTCATTTTTCGATGAATAGTGCCGTATTCGTGAATAGTGCCGTATACGTGAATAGTAACTCCGACACCAAATGTTCCAAATTTGATAAAAAAACTTCAGATCAATATTTCAGCATAATGATATTGAAGAAATAATATCATTACGAAAAAATAATATCCCTTACCTCGAAAGATCAGTACTTCTAACTGGAATACTGGATATAGACTATATCTTGAACTTTCACCGTATAGCAATACTCAAAGTATACTCAAAATACTCACAAGAATACCGATTCGATAATATAGAGAGAAAACTTGATTTAAATGTGATTTTCAATTCTAACCTAAGCACTTATTTATAGGAAATTGCTTAGAACACCAAAGCAGAAAAATTTAATAAAATATTAATATTTATAAAAATATTATCGTATTCTTTGAAATCTGAATCTCAACAATTCACACATGCCAACCTTCTAGAAGAAAATAAAAAAACGTTTTCTAATTTAAAATAATTTAAACTTCCAAAATTAATTATTTGAGCTTTGAACTTCAATAATTCACAATAAATAGCCCTTTTATCATAAAATTCGAATCTCGCGAATTTTTATAGGAAATCAATTCTCTACAACTTTGCGTAAGAAAGTTTTCTAAATTCCCAATGAGAAATTGACCAAGAAATCCATAAGCGGGTGATTTTAGAGGCTATAATCAAATTTCGATCAATAAATGGGGTCCACAAGACATGTTTAACATGTTTTAAACATTTATTGCAACAAAAATACTCTTCCTCCTCGTATACTCATATATCCCACATTACGTTGTAAAAATATCACCATTATTATATTATTAAAATATAATAATATATATTTAAATGAATTATTTTATCGAGAAAAGATAAAATTTTAATTTTTAACAATTGTCACATTAAAAATTTTCTCCATCTATATCCACATAAAATCAATATTTTCCTCATCATATGAATCAATAATTAATTATTCACAAATAATATTACGAATCACAATATTGATGACCGTGCGCCTCCTGTGAAAGAGGGCTTTCCAATAAGAATTTCTCTTTCTTGGTAGCGCAATTAGGTGACCAAACCTCTCCTTAGATGTAAACTTTCTAGACATTGCCAATAATGTTATCTAATAATATTATTCAGATAATATGAATTATTGTTTCGACAATGAAAAATACTGTGTAATGACAATTATTAAAACAACAGCAATATAAAATATCAACGCAGTAATTATTGAATCAATAAAATAAAACACTGAACAGTAATTACTGTAACCATTATTGAGTAGTGCCTTCTTACGTAAGAGTCAATAATTGGTGCAATACCGTGTGCTACCATTCAACAACGCCAGATTCTTCGTGTTTTAACCAATTTGGGTATTCCAACAAAGGTAAACTGGTAATAACTACTGCCAGTTATTTTTAAACAACTTATATTTGTCATTTTCTTCCTCCAATCGTTTTTTTTTAGTTATGGGGCCCACACATGGCCGCATTGTCATTTAATATTCCCAACGATCTGAATATTCCACGACCAAACGAATATTCCCAAACAACAATGAATATTTTATAACCACTTGCATATTTTGAAATATTTATGTATTTTACCCGTAACTTCATCCACATTAATCACATCAACCCTTACTATTTCAAAATAATAATTAGAGGAAATTAAATTTCATTTATTAATTATTTGGGATCTTACAACCTCCCTCCTTATGAAATTTAGTCCTCGAAATTGACGTGCGATACTGGTGTTTTCGAAAAGATGAGGATACCTCGCTTTCATTTCCGTTTCCAACTCCCGTGTCATTTCCTATATAGCATGGTTTCTCCACAAGACTTTAACTTGTGGTATGACCTTCGTCGTGTGGACACATGCTCCTTCCTATCCAAGATCTTGACAGTACTTCCTCATACGTTAAGTCTTGACTATCTCGTCCTGGTTCTAACTCAATAACGTGATTCGGGTCTTTCACATATTTACTGAAATGCGGATATGTGAAACACATTATGAACACGAGACATACTTGGAGGTAACGCGAGTCTATAGGCTACATTTCCTACTTCTTTGGTCAAGAATTTGAAATGGACCAATAAATCGTGGATTGAGCTTTCCTCTCTTCCCGAATCTTGTAACTCCCTTCCATGGGGCAACACGCAACAATACATGATCCCCTATACTAAATTCCACATCCTTTCGATGAAGATCCGCATAACTCTTTTGTCGATCTTGTGCCGCTTTGTATACGTTATTCGAATCATTTGGATCTTTTCGGTGAGTCATATCGTATTTCAACTCGGGTCCCAACAATGTTGCTTCACCCACCTCATCCCAACATATTGGAGAGCGACACTTTCGTCCATATAATGCTTGAATGGGGCCACACCTATACTTGCTGATAAGCTAACCGCTGTTGTGAGGAGAATTCCACCAATGGTAAATACTTATCCCAACCGCCCTTGAAGTCTAGGACCACGAGTCTTAATAAATCTTCAAGAGTTTGAATAGTCCTCTCGATTGTCCGTCTGCTTTGAGGATGGTATGCCGGCCCCTGAATCTTAAATCCGTACCCATAGCTTTTTTGCAAGCTAACCCAAAATCTTGAAGTGAATCTTGGGTCACGATCCGAAACTATGGATCTTGGCATGCCATGCAATCTCACAATCTCATTTACGTACATTTGAGCAAGACGCGTTCAAGGAATAAGTCTCTCGTATCGGCAAGAAATGAGCGGAGACTTGGTTAATCTATCAACAATAACCCAAATAGCATTTATGCCTTGAGAAACCGTGGGAAGTCCCGTAATCGAAATCCATGGTAATGTGTTCCCACTTCCATTTCGGAATCTCAAGTGGTTGCAATGGTCCCTTAGGCACTTGATGCTCGCCTTTACACGTTGACAAGTTAAACATGTTGAGATAAACTTTGCAATCTCTCTCTTATATTGTTCCACCAAAATGTATGTCGAAGATCACGATACATTTTAGTACTTCCTTGATGGATTGCAAATGGTGTATTGTGTGCCTCCATCATAATCTTGTACTTCAAATCGAGAATCATTAGGAACACAAAAGTGCAGGTGGACTCAAGTATTCCTTCTTCATCAATTCTCGCCTTAAATAGCTCCGGTCTTGTACTTTCTTCTTCATATGCATCATTTCTGAATTGGGTGGCTTGAGCAACCTTAACTTTTTCTATTAAAGTTGGCTCTGTCGTATATTTGACATCATCGCACTCATTCCTGCATATGATCTTCTACTCAACGCATCGCCTACCACGTTAAGCTTTTCGGGATGGTATTGAATAGTGTGGTCGTAGTCTTTCAATAGTTTCGAGCCAACGTCATTTGCCAGCATGTTAAGTTCTTTTTGAGTGAAGAAATATTTAAAGCTTTTATGGTCTTAATATATCTCCACTTTCTCTCCATATAGATAGTGCCTCCGGATCTTTAGCGGCTTAACGATCACGCTGAACTCTAGATCATGAGTAGGATAATTCCTCTCATATTCTTTAAGTTGTCATGAGGCATAGGCTATGACTTTCCCACGTTGCATGAGAACACATCCTAACCCTTTGCTAGAAGCATCATTGTAGATAACAAATCCATCCGAACCAGATGGTATTGTTAGAAACAGTCTTGAAATAAGTCTCCTTTTAAGCTCTTGGAAACTCTTCTCGCACTCTTCGCTCCAAACGAATTTTGTATCCTTCCGAAGTTAGATGAGTTAGCGGAGTAGCGATTCGAGAAAACCCTTCCACGAATCTCAGATAATAACCAAATAAGCCCAAAAAGCTCGTACTTGATCCTGGACTTTGATTGCTCCCAACTTTGTATTGCTTCAATCTTGGCACGGGTCAATAGATACTCCATGTTTTGACACCACATGCCCAAGAAATGCTACTTCCTCAAGCGAACTCGCATTTCTTTAACTTGGCATAAAGCTTGTTTTCCACGAAGCCTTTGGAGTACCGAACTTCAAATGGTGCTCATGATCTTCACTTTTTTGAATATATGAGAATGTCATCAATAAAGACAACAACGAACTGATCCAAATACTCTTTGAATACTCGGTTCATCATATCCATGAAAGCCGCAGGAGCATTAGTCAATCCGAAAGACATAACTAAGAATTCATAATGCCGTCATCGGAGTTCTAAAGCGCGTCTTTGGAATATCCTCGGTTCTAATCTTCACCGATGATATCCGAGCGAAGATCGATTTTGAAAAGAATTGTGCTCCTTGCAATTGGTCAAACAAGTCATCAATACGAGGTAGAGGATACCTATTCTTGATAGTGACATGGTTCAATTCCCGATAGTCGATACAAAGTCGCATACTCCGTCTTTCTTCTTTACAAATAAAGCAGGAGCACCCCAAGGAGATGTACTAGGGGCCAATGAAACCAATGTCCAACAACTCCACGTAGTTGGACCTTTAACTCTGAAGTTCAATAGGAGCCATTCGATATGGGGTTTTAGAAATGGGCTTTGTACCGGGTTCAAGGTCAATAAAGAATTCAACTTCACGTTTTGGGGGTGGTAGGGAAGTTCTTCTTGAAATCGTCGGAAAGTTAATAACAACAGAATATTATTCAATTTTGACGTGTCTTTATTCAAATCCATAACATGGGCTAAGAAAGCTTGACATCCGTTTTTTAATAAGCGAATAGCTTTATGATTAGATATGAGCGGTGATTGATTTTAATGGTTTAGTTGCTTGAATTGAACAACGGGTTGTTTAGGAATATGAAAGCTAACACCCTTACGAAAACAATCAATTTTGGCATGATGAGTAGTTAACCAATCAATCCCTAAAATCACATCAAAAGCAAGTATCTTTAAAGAGATAAGGTCAACAATTAAGATAAGGGTGCCAACATGGATTAGACAAGATTTATAAACAATGGATGTGATGAAAGTTTCTCTAGCTGGAGTTTCCACGAGATAGGTCAAAGTCTAATTTCTCCTGAGTCAAGTTTAAGCGTTGAGCACAAGCGGAGAGATAAATGAATGGGTAGCACCCAAATTATCAGTAAAGTATAAACTTCACAAGAATTTATAAATAGCTTACCCGTGATCACCTCGTTTGGGTTCCTCACATTTTGACCCGGTCACAATACAAACGCTCTTCCGGAAATCGTTGACTTTGACTTTTACGGGGCGATCTTTTGAGTCACCGTCCCCATTGAACTAGGTTTCTCTTCCGTGCAATCTCGGCGATATGTCCTTCCTTTCCACAATTATAGCATACCAGGCTACTGTGGGCAATTTGGTGATATGTCCCTCTTTTCCGCATTTATAGCATATAATGCCCGGTGGTCGTTCTCCTCCCCTTGGAACCGATTCTTCTTTGTACTCGCTGTCTTTCACATGGTTGTTGTTGAATCTCCTCTTTTAAAATCTCCTCACTTCGTTTCTTCTATTTTCATGGCCATGATTACCACCTTTCAGTGGTTACCATTTTTGTCGCCTTTTTCTTTCTCCACCGATTATTGTTGTTTTGTTGTTTGCTATCTCCTAAGTATGATCCTGATTGTGGTACCTCGGTTGGCCGTACTTTCGTTATCTCGCTTCTAACAATTGAGCCTGTTAACAACATCTGAATAGAGAAAAATTTATGAGAGATGAGATCTTGGCGACGATCTTAGGGTTTCAAACCTCTCGAAACATCCGCGTCATCGTTCCTCATTCTCCACCAAATGAGGTGCAAACACAGATAACTCTACAAACTTCGCCTCGTCTTGAGACACTTAGTCATGTTGTTCTCGCTCGATCTAATAAACTCCACTTCCTTCATATAGCGAACACTTTCGGAAAGTATTTGTCATTAAATAGTTTCTGAAATGTCTCCCAAGACATCTTTGAGTCTTGTTTGGATGGATGTCGCTTCACGACTCCCACCAAGATGATCTCACCTTCGCCACCGGAACATAAAGGTGGCGAATGGAACCTTTCGTGTTCCTCTGTGCATCCCAAGACATAGAATATCTTGGTAATTTGCTTGACCCATGTTTACGCCATGATCGGATATGGCTTTCCCTTAAATTCGGTGGTCCCAACTCTTTGAATCTGCTTGCAAATGACACAACCCGTGAATTGCTATCATTTCCTCCTATGTTTTGAACACGAGTCTCCCTCGTGCGATTTTGCATGAGCTGCAAAAGCTTCTAAATATCCCTCGTTCATCATCGCTTTCGTTAATTGTTGTTCACATGAGGAACATTTCCATTTGTTGCGTTCTCCTCGTTGGTGAGTACAGAGCGTCTCCACGTTCTCATTTCCATTGTTAATATTCTCGATCGACATTCTCAAATACATCACATAAAACAAGGGTTAATTAAGGAAATCAATATATCACATAATATCCCTATATCTTGACCAACTATCAAATAAGCTTAGGTAGGACACACTAGCGAAGGATTTACTCGCCTCTCCTCTAGTTCAATTCCCCGATCTCCGCGCAGATCATCATATCCTAAGCTACGATACCAACCGCGGACACCCCAAAATAGGTCTACATCCCCCATTACGAGTTGTCAATACCCAGTGCGAAACAACTACAACTTTATTATTACAATAGTAAAAGCTGTGAGTTTAAATACGAGATATTGCCATCTGAACAATATCCACATACAAATAAATCCTCATCATAATTATTGGTATATTATTTTACAACAATGGTGAGGACTACTAAACAACTCTCCCTAGAACTTTCATTCCATACCCCAGACTAATTACTCACTATATTCTAGCCTCACGAGAAGAAAAATGGAACAAAAAGGAAAAGGGTGAGCTCGACTAGCCCAAGAAGAATATTATGACTAAGATAATATACAACAAAATTATCGTTAGTCTTCAACAGGAAAAATATAATAGAATACAATAGACAACAAGTTTTAAATCAATATTACGCGGCGAAATAATAATTCATTAGAAGAGTTAAGTAGAGAATGCAAACTACTATCTTCTATGTATGAATTTTAAAGTTCATCGTCTATTTTTATCCTGTAACATCAATCAATATATATCGAGATCAAATATTCATCCTTGCACTACGGGCCAAGGACATTCACCAAATTAATCATGTTCATCTAAACACTGTTCATCTTTGCACTACGGGCCAAAGATATTCATCGAAATCATTCATCTTTTGCACTACGGGCCAAAAGATATTCATCGAAATCATTCATCTTTTGCACTTCTGGGCCAAAGATATTCATCATAAATCATTCATCTTTTGCACTACAGGCCAAAGATATTCAATAATATCATCATTTAAGACCGCGAGGATGATGAAAAATATTTTTTTAAAAGCGAATCCATGAAACAAAATGACAAGGATTAAGGATTAAGGATTCGTACTTTGTTTTATCCACGTCCAAAAATACCTCAAAAATAATCATAGTGGTGTAAAATTCAAGAATGATCAAAACATGGATACAATCAAAGCTAGTATCCACAATAGATATTTTGACGAAAAGAAAAATTTTCATTTTTCGATGAATAGTCTGCTTGATTAAGTGAATAGTCTTGGTATCGTGAATAGTCCAGAGTATCGTGAATAGTAACTCCGACACCAAATGTTCCAAATTTGATAAAAAAACTTGAGATCAATATTTCAGCAATAATGATATTGAAGAAATAATATCATTACGAAAAAATAATATCCCTTACCTCGAAGATCGATTACTTTAACTGGAATCTTTGGATATAGACTATATCTTGAACTTTCACCGTATAGCAATACTCAAAGTATACTCAAAATACTCACAAGAATACGCTCGATAATATAGAGAGAAAAAAACTTCGATTTAAATGTGATTTTCAATTCTAACCTAAGCACTATTTATAGGAAATTGCTTAGAACACCAAAGCGAAAAATTTAATAAAATATTAATATTTATAAAAATATTATACGTATTCTTTGAAATCTGAATCTCGAGCAATTCACATATGCCAACCTTCTAGAAGAAAATAAAAAACGTTTTTCTAATTTAAAATAATTTAAACTTCCAAAATTAATTATTTGAACTTGAACTTCAATAATTCATAATAAATAGCCCTTTTATCATAAAATTCGAATCTCGCGAGTTTTTATAGAAATCCAATTCTCTACAACTTTGCGAGAAGAAAGTGTTTCTAAATTCCCAACAGAAATTGACCGAAATCCATAAACGGGTGATTTTAGAGGCTATAATCAAATTTCGATCGATAAATGGGGTCCACCGACATGTTTAACATGTTTTAAACATTTATTGCAACAAAATACTCTTCCTCCTCGTATACTCATATATCCCACATTCGTTGTAAAATATCACCATTATTATATTATTAAAATATAATAATATATATTTAAATGAATTATTTTATCGTAAAAAGATAAAATTTCAATTTTTAACAATTGTCACATTAAAAATTTTCTCCATCTATATCCACATAAAATCAATATTTTCCTCATCATATGAATCAATAATTAATTATTCATAAATAATATTACGAGAATCATAATATTGACAACCGAGCGGTTCCGGAAAGAGGTGCTTTCCAATAAGAATTTCTCCTTCTTGGTGGCAAGCAATTAGGTGACCAAACCTCTCCTTAGAGCGAACTTTCTAGACATTGCCAATAATGTTATCTAATAATATTATTCAGATAATATGAATTATTGTTTCGACAATGAAAAATCTTGTGTAATGACAATTATTAAAACAATGACAATATAAAATATCAACGCAGCAATTATTGAATCAATAAAATAAAACACTTTGAGCGATTAATTCTTTGTAACCATTATTGAGTAGTGCCTTCTTACGTAAGAGTCAATAATTGGTGCAATCTGGTGTCTTCTGGATTCAACAACGCGTATTATTGTGTTTTAACCACCGGGTATTCCAACGATTAAACTTAACAACTTCTGTGAGTTATTTTTAAACAACTTATATTTGTCATTTTCTTCCTCCAATCGCTTTTTCGTTATGGGGCCCCACATGGTCAAGGCACGTCGTCTGAATATTCCCAAAAGATCTAATATTCCACGACCAAACGAATATTCCCAAACAACAATGAATATTTTATAACCACTTGCATATTTTGAAATATTTGCGTATTTTACCCGTAACTATCCACATTAATCACATCAACCCTTACTATTTCAAAATAATAATTAGAGGAAATTAAATTTCATTTATTAATTATTTGGGATCTTACATACACAAAACATAAACACGTATACACTTAATCCTGAATAATTCACCTAAATCCTTCACAGAATTTTGAAATCCTCAAAATTCTATCTTAAAAATATCAAACGCATACACTAATTTTCTGTCTAGGTTCTAATTTTGAACCTTAAATAAATTAATAAAAATTTTAAAATTTTTCTAAATTCTCCGGTTGTCACATTCACCCCTTCTTCTAAAAATTTCGTCCCTGAAATTTACCTTACACCATACACCATACACCATACACCATACACCATACACCATACACCATACACCATACACCATACATACTTACACCGTTCACATATATTATCACATGCTACCCAATACACCACTCACAAGAGTAAAAGTTTTCAAATTGTTCTGAGGGGTCATATAGACCATGAACACATAGTTTTAACGGTATTGATCATCTTGGCAAAATAATACATTACTTGGTATGTTTACAATCACAAAGAAGGTAAAGCTCCGTTGTTAGTACTTTGAGGTGATAAGCTTTCGTACTCTTCGTCATGCATAAAGTATTAATCATGTATAGCGAATATTTACGCTACTTGATTGGATTATTTATCCAAACAACATAGTCCACCTCCGTCTTATCATAGGATTCCGAACCAAAACAATTTGGGTCGGGAAATTTCTTTCAATGAACACTTAGAGTTTTCATAACATTAGTCTAGCTTAATCGAATAGCATTGACTCATATCAATAATTCAATTCAATCGAATTATTTAGGTGTAGCCAAACCCCGTTGGCAAATTAAAATTTTTGAAAATATTTTCGAGAATGACGTCATGATGCCGTACTATATTAACAGTCCGTTTGAGGATGTCGTCATTATATGACTTTGTCATAACACATCATATAATAGTGGAACAACGACTTTAGATCAAATTCACACTAAGTATTCCTGTATTTACAACTCCATCAACTGTTATCATCTCTGCACCAGGTTACATGGTACATGAGTGATAAATAAAAGATATTTTGATATTTCAAATCATGCGTCTAGCTGAAATAAGTAGCATATACTATACTTTAAACCGTTTCAAAAATGATTACGAGTCTACTTTTTTTTTAAAGGCACATAGTGCGTATTTAGCTTGATGTCAAACTTTCGAAGTCTAGCATAGCTAGGAGTTTTGGAAAACTTATGTCTTTACTAATAATCATTTTCTTAACAATCTATCTGTTCCTATAATCTTCAATATTCCATTTACACACAACTATATCCAGTTCGTAAAACCACACTTATGAGTCCATAAATTACCACAATCATATGAGTTTAAGAACTTTTCCTAGCCAGACCTTTGGCATCCATTCGTTGAGGGGTTCATAAATATTTCATATAACTATGAGTCAAGCATGTCACATAATATAAGTTTTAAGAACTCGTACTTTACCTTATATCCTCTACCTATAACCTATCTATCTGTTCTACATATGAGAAATGAATCACCCTCTTAACATGCATATAACAAATAGCGCAACAGAGACATTTCAATGATTATCATTGTCAGAACTAAGTAGTTGTTACACCAAGTATAATTCCCCGCCCACACAAGGAATCATACAACTCAGCTGTCGACATGAATCCTCAATTGATTCCCCACCTAACACTAACACCCTTCTCAATATGAATTTCATTTAACTCGTATTCATAATCCTTTCCTGAATCTGTACCAATTCACATAGCAATCTTGCTGTAAACTTTTCAATCATCAGATTGATTCTTCTCCCTGTTATCAACTTATCAGATCACGGGGTGATCTTATCGTATATATTACGATTTATTTGTATGTCTTGATCATTTTGTTTTACGATCTCCTATCACTATACTTTTAGTCTTTTAGACTCTATCTATTCACAAATACTGTTCAACTTTATTATCAGAGTTAGGGAACTCTGTATCTTATAACTCGCCGAGATTCGTCTTTTAATCTTACCGACCAACTAACTTTATTTGAGTTGGTACTTATCCTAATCACTGCGGTTATTAGTCTCACGTATTCCTACCTAAGGTTCATAACCTACAACTTTGATACCAACTGTGAGGTCCCCGAATCCGAGGTCCCGAATCACCGCGGATCCGGTTCGATCATTCTAACACTATTACTATATTTGCCGAAGATATAAACATAAATTATTTATACATTAAACTTACATACTTTTCTCCAAGGTCGAGTAACCTTAACTTATACACCATTCATAAACTATCTAACATAATACATTATTATCAAACTATATTATTTACAAATTAGTTTATTTTTATCCCAAACCCGAACTTGGCATTATTCTTTTCACATATCCAAACGCATTCACCTTATCTCGCATATTTTATCATGATATAGCAAGGTGAGCATAAGGATTACTTGACAAAGTTTAAGTTCAATAATATAACGATATATCATGATTGAAAGAGTCAGAATAATAAGCTGGGTATAATTCAACAATATAATTGTGAACTAGCAGGAACAAATTTATGACTGAACAAGTATGATACATGAAACAAATATATCTGAACCAACTGGTAATGAAGGTGATCAACCTTTCATACCTGAATTATACATGCAATATGTATAGAGTACAATTCATGGCAACCAACAATGATTAACCATATGCTTATCCGAATGAAACAACTCTTATTAGAGTTAAGTAAAAACAAACTTGCCTGAACCGTTGATTACCGCTACGCAATTTATAACGCTTTATCCGAAGACCTAATATTAGTAATATAGATCTCCAATATTAGAATAATATCATCACAGTATAATACTACTATATATATAAATATAGAATAACCTAAACACATAGCACATAATCCTATTAGTTTATAACACACATAAGACTCAGTATCAGGTCAAACTATTTCAGTCTGACTTGAGTTCGACAAAGTTCTAACGTCCCGACGGTCTAGTCGGACAAAATTTTGAGTTTAAGTTCAATTAAACTCTGCCTAACACTTCACAATTATCTCAGATAATTTTAATATCAGTCAAAATATTTTTCTAAGTCTCATAATAATTTTCACATAATTATTACTATTTATCGTGAATTTTCAATCATTAAACACGTATTTAAATGAATTAAATACCACATAATTTCTTTATCATTAATATTTATTTAATATCAAATATTAATGAAAATCATCACTAATATTATAATATATTTATAATATATCAAAGTATTTTAATACCTTCAAATCATAATTATATAATTTTAAACACTTCAATCCATTATCCGATAATTGATATTAATATTAATATATTAATATTTTTATGACAAAATATCAAAAGTTATATTTTATAACACTTAAATCATTTTTATATGATTTATAAATCATAAATTCTATTTTTTCACAATTTATTTAATATAGTTATTAAATAAACTAATTACCATTAATATTAATTAATGAAATTCATCCTAAAATATTAAAAGTCACTAAAAATAACTTAAAATATTTTCTTATACCATAATATTATTTTTCATGATTTTTCATGTATTTAAATCATTTTTAAATAATTTATTTAATAATATAATTAAATAAATTAAATACCATTTATATTCCAAAAATATTAAATATTTATAAAATATACTCTAAATAATTAAAAACTATTTTTCAGACTTTAAAATAATTTTTCGGAATTTATTTAGTATTTTTAATAATTTAAAACCATTTATTTCTATTTATTTAATTAATTAATCCATTTTCCAAAAATAATTATTACTAAAGAGCCCTATAGCGACAGACCTGTCGCTATAGGTGTTCTTGGCCTGTTCTTGAGTGTTCTTGAGCTTCATAGTCAGAGTGCAGTGTACTACGTTTGACCATTTGTAACTTTTTGATCCTTAAGTTTCTGGGACATCCAAGACCGTTATATTGTAGTAGAGATGTATCACTACAATATTAAACCATCAACTTGGTTATATCATTCCACAACATGAAGATCTGTCCATCCAAACTAGTTGTCAGAACGTCCTGGGTTTTCTGGGTAACCTAGAAACCCAGGCAGTCTCGAGTGCCTACTTTCAAGCTCGATTGTATATAAGGTCTGGGCATTAAATAAGTGTTCTTAAGATCTAAACATGTAGCACTAATGTTCGTGTACAATATAATAACATTATATCATCCAAACAACAACAGATGTATAAGATTCATGCCAGTTAAAGTATGGGTCAGAAGTTGTTCTTGAACTTTCTGGGTTTTCCAGAAAAATTCATCCGGCTGATGGTCAACGGTTGTTTGACCGGCCACAGATTCAATTATGTTATGGATCTAAGTTAGATAGTGACTTTAACATTCAGTCTACATGTCAGGCTACAATATAAAAACAATAACATGGCCAAAAGATAAAAAGAATGCAAGATCGGAGACGTTGAAAATCTTGTCAGACTACTGGAAAACATTCTGGGTTGCCCAAATTCAACTTCCCTTGAACGGTCAACGACCTTTGACTGCTCATAAGTTACGATCTAGACATGATATGACTCTGTTTCAAGTTTCAGAACAAAAGACCACATAACATACTACAAGTTTAAAACTTAAAACAATACAAATCATTAACATAGAAAGATCTAAGGCCTCTGACATTCAACTGTCAAGCCATATTTCTCCATTTTTCCAGACTTCTAAAAATGCTTGATTCGTGCATCTAAGTGTATAAAGATCCATGATATATCAACCCAGATCACTTATAAACACCATAATACACAAATTTAAACAACAAATCATAACATCTAATATCAAATCTAAGAATTTGTAAAATTAGGGTTTATACCTTCTTGAAGCTTGATTTTTGATTCTGACTTTTGAATCTGTTCTTAGTAAGTTGGGATATGGTCATGGCTCATCTTATCCCTCTCTCTCACTCCCCATTCCCGAAATATAGAGAGAGGAGTGTTTGGAGAAAATGAAAATGCAAGTAGCCCTTTTCTCTCTCTTTAATCTTATATAACTGATATCATGTTGCTAGGATCTGATCATTTTCGGCTGGTTGGCTGGATTTTATGTCACATGGGGTTGGTAGGGTTTGCTCACCAGCCGAAAATGATTGTTAGATTTGCAAGATATGTACAATAATGCAATAAGGTCTTAAATGTCATTTTGATATAATTTTTAATGGCATTTTTGTCAATTAGCCAAACCCTTAGGGTTTAGGGTTTGAGTTATAGAGTTTAGGGTTTGAAAACCTTTAGGGTTTGGAAAATCCTAGGGTTTAGAAAAATAAATCTAGAATTTCCAAATCAGGTTTTCAAAACAGAAAATTAATATTTCTAAATTATAATTAGAATTTTCTAATTATATTAAAAATTTTAATCATATTTTAAATTTTGCTAATTAAGACTAGTATTTCCTAATTAAAATTGCTAATTTAGCAATTAACGACAAAATTGGTCAGTAGGGTTTTTAACCCAGAATTAGGTTTCTAATAGAAAATTAATTTTCTAAAATAGAAATTAGATTTTGTAATTAGATTAGGGTTTTCTAATTACTCATATATTGAAAATTAGGATTAATATTTTCTAATTAACATTAAAATTATTAAATCAACAATTAAGTTTTCCCTAGTTATAAATTAGGGTTTCAAATCTCAAAATTAGGGTTTTCTAAATTTGAAATTAGGGTTTGCTAAATAATTAAGGTTTACCCTAATTAATATTGTAATATATAGCACTAAAGAAATATAATAATCATTTAAGTTCCATGATTAGGGATTCATACACCGAATTAGGGTTTCGGATTCCCGAAACTAAAATTAGGGTTTTCAGAACCGGTTTCTAGGGTTTCTTATTAATCGCTAGGGTTTTCTAACCGAACGTTGACGTTCTTAATATATATTTTAGGGTTTGTTACAGATATCGTTTA
Organism: Panax ginseng; assembly: GCA_020205605.1. Taxonomy (NCBI): domain Eukaryota; kingdom Viridiplantae; phylum Streptophyta; class Magnoliopsida; order Apiales; family Araliaceae; genus Panax; species Panax ginseng. The sequence goes on from CM035141.1 coordinate 48,059,020, forward strand.
TCTGGTCAACCCTTGACCCTTAACCACATTCTGAATACATAAAAGACCATATACACAGAACATAAACACGTATACACTTAATCATGAATAATTCACCTAAATCCTTCACAGAATTTTGAAATCCTCAAAATTCTATCTTAAAAATATCAAACGCATATATTAATTTTCTGTCTAGGTTCTAATTTTGAACCTTAAATAAATTAATAAAAATTTTAAAAATTTTCTAAATTCTCGGGTTGTCACAAATAAGCTGTTGATGGAGGAAAATGATAGATTGCAGAAGCAAGTTTCACATTTGGTGTATGAGAACAACTTTTTCCGCCAAAAGAAGCAGAATGTAAATAACTAATCCCTCTATTTCCCTTCTAATTGCACCAAGTTCTCTGATTTGATTTCCTAGAATGAGAAACAAATATGTTTACCAACTTGAACCACTACAATTATTTTGTTTCATCATGGTAACGCATGATTACACAGATTTATGTGTTTTAAGGTCAATTATCTGCGACCAACCTGATTAGTATCATATGAACTCTACATGCATATTATGCAATTATTTTATATCACTATTATTTTTTAGTTTGAAAAATTACTTCTTGTTACTATTAAGGCAACCCTTGCCACCACAGATAATAGTTGTGAGTCGGTGGTGACAAGTGCTTTCAAAGAACACTTGACTCCATTGCATCCACCAAGGGATGCAAGCCTACGAGGTTAGTGTACAATGCCTCTTGTTCTTTGGGTCAATTGCTTTTGTGTTCTTTAATCTTCTTTTGCATAGCTTATGATCTGTGCTTTGTATTTTTCTAGACTTTTGTCCATCACATAGGAGACTTAGCGAGTTTCTATCAAAGGCCACTAGAATTACCGTGTGAGTGGGTCCAACTTCACGGGATGAAGGTTCTTGCCTTCTTTAGTGTCAATTTTTAATGCATTAATCCTCTCTCCATTCCCTCAATTATTATTAACATAAACTAATAAATATTATAACATAAACCGATAAACAATATAAAGGTACTTTACTTAATCTTTTACGCAATACAAGAAGGTCATCATTTCGGTCACCATCTTGCATTCCAAGTGTTTTATTTAAGAAGTTTTTTCCCACATTTTTTTTTGAAGGGGTTGGAATTTTTATTTTATTTTTACTTTTAGCAATACTTTTTTTCCTTTCTTAAAATGTTTTTTTTATCCTCAACTCTGGAAATTGGGTAAGATTAAGTGAGAACTCAATGATTATTAATAAAATTAGAATTCTTCTCCTATAGTGTAAATTGTTTTCTTCCCATGTAGCATATCTATGTACATTCCTTATCCTCTATCTTAATTTAATTTATGTAACTTAAAAAATTTCCCCATTTTCTTCTTATTTTTACTTTCTTGGTAAGTGAGTTGAGTATATAAGTGAATTAACTAAGTACAACTTTCAAAAGGGTTCTTTTAACAGGTAGTATATGACGATCAATATGGAAGCATTAAATATATTCAATATCATCCATTTCTTCTATGACAACCCGAAAATTTATAAAATCTTGAATGATTAGAATAAAGGTTAAAGAATAAAACCTAGAAGAGAATTTGAGGATTTATTTAAATTTTTTAAGAAGAACCTATATGGTTTGTTATTCGAACGAGAATAAAGAAATATGGGTTACAAAATTCCAAAACCCTAGAAATGAATTTATATGTATTTGAATGAATATCATGAATAAGGTATAATGATACCTGTAAAAATTGATGTGATTTGAATAAGTATAAAGTCGTTAGTTAATACGGTTAGTAATAAGAAAGGAGTAATTTAAAACTCAAAATTTGAGTTAAGGATAGAATTTTGAAACATGGACTGCTCGGTTGCGTCCGGAACGTCAAGTTTAGTTAAAATGGACAGTAACACAAAATGTGTAAAGATTGACTTTTAGTCAAAGTCAACAGTTGACTTTTTATGGATAAAAGTCAAAATTAGTGTGAGAAGTGAATTATGTTATGACTATGTGAATTATTTGTGTGATTAACTAAATATACATTATATAATATGAATACATTTATTTTGTATATAAAAGTGAATTAAGAATTAGGTTATGTAACCTAATATATATTAGGTGTAATAATTAAATAACCTAAGAGGTTATAATATGAGAGAGTATTAGTATATAAATATATATATTAACATTAAGTGATTTATTTTATATATCTCAAATAATTAATTTTATAATCAAGTCTAATTGGGTTATGAAATTAAAATGGCATAAGTAAGGTATTTAATTTCTAGTGTGAGAAATAAAAACCCTAATTAAATGATTAGGGTAGAATAGAATTAAAAGTAATGGACTATAATGAGGTCATAGCCCAAGAATTTAAATAGAGTCCAAGAGAAATAAATTTAATGGACTAAAGAAAGTTATATAATTTAAACAAGCACAATTAATTAATTAAGCATGTGACTTGTAGATAAAGTGACTAAGGCGATTAAATTATTTAATCTAGCCCAATATATTATGTATGTGACAAGTATTATAATGACCCAATTTAATTAGGGTTGGAAGCCCAAGTTAGTTTTTGTTAGTAAGTAAAACAAGTAAATTTGTTAGCTCAATGTGATTAATTAAGGACCCAAACTAAGTCCACTTGTGGGAGAATAATAATATTAAAAATTTTATTAAGTTAAGAGATATATTTTTATTATCTCAAGTTATTAATTTTATAACTTAATTAAAACAAGTTTAATTGGGTTATAGAATTTAATGTACAAGAGTGATGATTTAAAATTAAATATTTGGGGCGTGATAAGATGAAAAGAATTGGATTATGTTAATATTGCATTGCCCAAAGGATTAATTAAAAAGCCCAAAAGAGTTAAGAGAGTGGCCCAATTTTTTTAAAAACCCAAATGAATGAGGACATGTTGGGTATTAGCTAAAGCAATTAAAAAAAGAAGAAGAAATGAACGGATAAGAAGATAAGAAATGGAAGAAGAAAGAGAATAAGAAAGAGAGAGAAAGAGAAAAGTAAGAAGGAAAAGTAGAGAACGGGAAAAGGAAAGAAGAAACCGTGAGGGAGAGAGAAAGAAGGAGATCGGCAGCTAGAAGTAGAAAGAAGGAGGAGAAAATCCTCCATGGATGGAGAAGAAGAAGAAGAAAAATGAGAAGAAAGGTATAAATCCTAAGCTTTATTTCCTTTATTCTTGTAATTTGATGAAAGGTGGGGTTTTTGATTTTGAAGCTCAAACCCCTATAATCTATGTGTTTTTCATGGATTCAAGTATGGATCTACCCATGATGGGTGTTGTTTTGTTTTGAATCAAAAAGAAAAGAAAAATTAATTTTTCTAGTTTTGAAAACTCTAACTTTTAGGTGCTTTGAAAATCCACTGTTTTTGATCTGTGCATTCTTTTCTCGATCCGTCGAAGAGAGGTGCTAGATATATGTGTTGCCTAGTAAACCCAAGTGGTAGAACTCAAAAATCATGTTTCTAAAAGTCGTGGTGTAGATTTTGGTGAAAATAGTCCCATTTTTTGTGTACTATTTTGGACCAGTCAGCAACGGGGGCATTTTTGTCCATTTTTTGTGCTTTAAAAATTCTGAAAATATTTGGAGTGGTAATATCAGAAGTTATGCAGGTTTTGTAAAAAGTTAAGAATTTTTGGTCATACTTTTTGAGAGTTATGGATTTTACGGTGAAGGGCTATTTTTATGAAGCCACCCGAATAACTCTCTGTGTATAAGTCCAAAAATTACAAACTATTTACTGAAAGTACATGTGTATAACAGGAACCCACTGTATAAATTTCAGAAGTTTTGGAGTTCATCTCGATTTATGAAAAATCAGAGAATATTTGGCTATTATGGACTATTTAAATATAGTAAATGAATTTTAAAAATTCCGGGAAAAATATATGTTCAATATAGAACTATATTCTGTCAAATCCCAAAAAAGAAATATTGTTAGGATGAATTTGGTATTTTTCATCTAAAAGATGATAAATGGATAAATGGATTTAAGTAAATATATGATGTCCAAAAATATGAAAAATACGATTTATGACTTGAGACCCTTGAGCATGGCTTATGCATATTTTTGATGAAGTTTTGGGTCGGGTGTGAATTGTTGTGATGTTTATGGCATTTTAGAATGTTTAATGAGTTAATTAAGGAAATGAAAACAATTGAACTAAATTATTTATTAATGTGATTAATGACTTAAATTATTGTTATATGGCTAATAATATTGGATTAAGATATTATTAGTAGTATTTGACTGGAATGTTATTAAAAGGTTAATAACCTTGGCATAAAATATTATCACATATTTAATAATATTCGACGGGAGATTAAAATAAGTGATTTATGTTATTTTTCAATATAATTGTTGAATTAGGTATTCAATGAACTATATTATGCTTGTAATAGACTAAAATGAGAATTCAGGGTGCTGAATTGTATTTTGGATTGCTGAAATGGTTTCAGTCTAATGAAATATTTTATGGTATGTCGAAATAGTAATTTCAGGATGCTTAAATGTAATTCGGTTTACTGAAATGATATTCAGTTTACTGAAAGGTTATCTAGCTTACTAAGATAACATATAAAGGGTAAACTTATAAGTCTAACTTATAAGTGATGAAAAGATTATAAAAGTATAATGATAATATTAAGACTAAGGTGTAATGTCTAATACTTAACTTTGTGAGTGAAGGTTAGACAAGTTAATATAAGATGATGAGATTATAAGTAAGTAAATGAATATGGTGTTAAGATTATCTAATATGTGTCTATGTGATTACGTGTTAGATAGTATTATGAAATAGAGAATGATATGCTAATTGAAAGATCAATCTTATACCTGATAGGTCTTTTCAATAAAGAGAATATATTAAATTGCGTAGCTGTAATCGACTATGCATGCAAGTTTCCTTAACTCAAACTCAGGTTATATTTCAAAGTATGTTAGTGAATGATTATTGATGATTATTCATGTCTAAAATGATTATTGATTCGCACTTAGTGCATGTTGCATATGTTCATTAGGTATGAAAGGCTGATCACCTTCATTACCATAAGGTTCAGTTAAATTGTTCATGGTCATTGTTGACCTTCAAACATTATTGATTCACTCATTCAATTATTGACATCTTGATTCATGTTTCTTCATAATTATTAAATTGTTGAAAACTTGAAAGCTTATTATTCTTTCAATCATGATATATCTTTATTGAATTTAAACTTGCTGGGCAAAGTAGTTGCTCACCCTTGCTATATCATGATAATAAATTTTAGACAACAACGAAGGCTTAAAGAATGATAGAGACAAAAAAAAATTTCAGTAATAGATTGTTATAAGGATAACTATTTAGTTATCTTATTGTAAACCTTTGTAATTTTGAAGGTATGTATTCAGTTAAGGTTAATAAACCTGGGAAAATGTTATAGAATTATGTAAAATAAACAATATATGTTTATTTGTTACGCATTAGATGATAAAATATGTATGATGATGAAGTATCGTAATGTACCAAGTCTGAGGTTCATGGGACCCAGATTTGGGGACGTCACAGTTTGTATCAGAGTCGTAGGTTATAAACCATAGGTAGGGGTACCTTAGGGTATAACCGCAGAGATGATAAGGAATAAACTCTGATCGAGTTTAAGTGATAAGAAATGAATTTAGGAAATTCATTATTAAGTAAAGAAGAAGATAAAGAAAATTCAAAGAAGAATCTTGAAGAGATATAAGGATAAGAATTTGGAGTTACCTGACTCCAATAATAAAGATGAAAAGTGAAAATAAATAGACTATGTCTATAAGATGAAATCATAATATTATATGATTATAGGAATAAGAAGATCATAAAATAAAATGATCGTAAGTATAAGGAGAAATGATTACGAAATAAGATCACTACGTGATCAGATTAAATCGTTGAATAACATATGATATGTTAAGTGATTGGTATGATATAACTTGATGCTATAAAGATAAGGTACTATGAGATGGTACGATGTAAACTCAGAAAAGATTGGTAAATGTTAAGATACGGATTAAAGAAAATTTGTATTAAGAAAAAAAAAGAAAGTTAGAATTGTGTAGGATTTCAATTGAGGACTCAAGTCAGCAGCTGAGTTGTATGATTCCTTATATGGGCGGGAAATTTGTACTTGGTTTTAGAATCACTTAGCTTCTTGGTCGATATAGTGGTTAGGTTGACCAATTCTTTGTATGGGCTGGGAATTGTCCGCTTAGCTTCATATATTGATTAGTGGCCGAGTTTGGTTTGACAACCACTTAGTTTCTTATATTGATAATCATTGGAACCTGATGTCGAGCTATTTTCTATATGCATGTTGATAAGGTGATTATTTTCTTATGTGTATAATGAATAAGTAGAGAATATAAGGTTAGTTGCGAGTTCTTAAAACTCATACTTATGGTAAGTTCATGACTCATAATCATATGGTATGTTTTGAACCCCTCAGCGAATGGACGCCTATGGTCTGACTAGGATAAGTTCTTAAACCCATATGATTGTGGCAAGTTACTGAACTCATAATGTGTGGTAAGTTCGATGAACTAGGTATGGGAAAGTTATGGATTAAGAATTGAGGATTTTTAATAGATAGATTGATTAAGCAAATGATCATTAGAGAAATTAAAGTTGATGATGGAAGCATAGGTATTCCAAATCTTCTAACTGTGCTAGATTTCAAATTTTTGACATCAAGCTAAATTCACACTGATGTGCCTTTTGAAATAAAATGAATTTTTGTTATCAGCAACACATGGTGACAAGTGTGTATTGGTGAACTTTGGGACACTGACACATCATTACCAGTTGAGGCATGATAGCATTAAAAATGATTTTTGATGATTTTGAGCTTTTTAAAGAAGAGTCTATGCTAATTTGTTTCGGCTAGACAAAAATGATTTGAGATGTCAAAATATATTTTATATATCATCAATGTATCATGGAACGTGATGCAGAATGATAAAAATGATGGAGTTATCAATACAGAATTACCTAGTGTGGGATGTGATCTAAAGATCGTCAGCCCACTATAGAATGATGTAGTATGACAAAATCACACAATGACGAAATCCTCAAACGGACTGTAAATATAGTGCGGTATCATAATATCATAAAATGATTTTAAGAATTTTAAAGATAATTTATTGCCAACTGAATTTGGCTAGCAATGTTTCAATTGAAATTCGAATTATTGATATACGTCTAAGCTATTTGATTCAACTAGACAAATGTTTATGAAATTCAAAGTATTCTTTGAAAGCTTATGCCGAACCAAATTGCTTTGGTGCGGAATCTTATGATGAGTCTGAGGTGAATAACCCTAAAAATGAGGATATACTAATTGGATAAAATATTCCAATCTAAGAACGCATATAGTCATTCCGATTACTAAGGTACAATAGATTGATCATCTAAAGTACCCGCATCGGTAGTTTACCTTCTTCGTGATTGTAAACATGCCTATTAAAGAAATGTTTCAGAGGTAGAGTGCCTTTCTTGCGTAATTCAAAGAGGTAACATGTAGAAATACCCCTAAACCTCAAAGTTCATAGTTTTCATGATCCCTCAAACAGATATGAAAAGTTTTTTTTAAACTCTTCAGAGTAATGTCGTGGTAGTATGTGATTATGGATATGAAATAGTGTGAACTCATTGTGTACGAGTAGAATCTGATATGATTGAATAAAGGTTAAGATGAAAACCTAGTTTTGATCAATAGAATATATCCTCATGGAAGGAGACAGCATGTCCTCATAATTTGAGAATGAAATCTTATGTGATTAAATAAAGGTTAGTAAGACAACCTAGTTTTGATGAATAAAGGAGTGGTGATTAGTAGACTAAAATTTCGAGGACGAAATTCTTAGAAAAAGGGGTGAATGTGACAACCCAAAAATTTATAAAATCTTGAATGATTAGAATAAAGGTTAAAGAATAAAACCTAGAAGAGACTTTGAGGATTTGTTTAAATTTTTTAAGAAGAACCTATATGGTTTGTTATTCGAATGAGAATAAAGAAATATGGGTTACAGAATTCCAAAACCCTATAAATGAATTGATATGTATTTGAATGAATATCATGAATAAGGTATTATGATACCTGTAAAAATTGTTGTGATTTGAATAAGTATAAAGTCGTTAGTTAATACGGTTGGCAATAAGAAGGGAGTAATTTAAAACTCAAAATTTGAGTTAAGGATAGAATTTTGAAGCACGGATTGCTCGGTTGCGTCCGGAACGTCAAGTTTAGTCAAAATGGACAGTAAACACAAAATGTGTAAAGGTTGACTTTTAGTCAAAGTCAACAGTTGACTTTTTATGGATAAAAGTCAAAACTAGTGTGAGAAGTGAATAATGTTATGATTATGTGAATTATTTGTGTGATTAACTAAATATACATTATATAATCTGAATATATTTATTTTGTATATAAAAGTGAATTAAGAATTAGGTTATGTAACCTAATATATATATTAGGTGTAATAATTAAATAACCTAAGAGGTTATAATATGGGAGAATATTAGTATATAAATATATATACTAACATTAAGAGATTTATTTTATATATCTCAAATAATTAATTTTATAACCAAGTCTAATTGGGTTATGAAATTAAAATGGCATAAGTAAGGAATTTAATTTCTAGTGTGAAAAATAAAAACCCTAATTAAATGATTAGGGTAGAATAGAATTAAAAGTAATGGACTATAACGAGGTCATAGCCCAAGAATTGAAATAGAGTCCAAGAGAATTAAATTTAATGGACTAAAGAAAGTTATATTATTTAAACAAGCCCAATTAATTAATTAAGCACGGGACTTGTAGATAGAGTGACTAAGGGCGATTAAATTATTTAATCTAGCCCAATATATTATGTATGTGACAAGTATTATAATGACTCAATTTAATTAGGGTTGAAAGCACAAGTTAGTTTTTGTTAGTAAGTAAAACAAGTAAATTTGTTAGCTCAATGTGATTAATTAAGGACCCAAACTAAGCCCACTTGTGGGAGAATAATAATATTAAAAATTTTATTAAGTTAAGAGATATATTTTTATTATCTCAAGTTATTACTTTTATAACTTAATTAAAACAAGTTTAATTGGGTTATAGAATTTAATGTACAAGAGTGATGATTTAAAATTAAATATTTGGGGTGTGATAAGATGAAAAGAATTGGATTATGTTAATATTGCATAGCCCAAAGGATTAATTAAAAAGCCCGAAAGAGTTAAGAGAGTGGCCCAATTTTTTTAAAAACCCATATGAATGAGAACATGTTGGGTATTAGCTAAAAAAATTAAAAAAGAAGAAGAAACGAACAGATAAGAAGATAAGAAATGGAAGAAGAAAGGGAAGAAGAAAGAGAATAAGAAAGAGAGAGAAAGAGAAAAGTAAGAAGGAAAAGAAGAGAACGGGAAAAGGAAAGAAGAAACCGTGAGGGAGAGAGAAAGAAGGAGATCGGCAGCTAGAAGAAGAAAGAAGGAGGAGAAAATCCTCCATGGATGGAGAAGAAGAAGAAGAAGGAGAAGAAAGGTATAAATGCTAATCTTTATTTCCTTTATTCTTGTAATTTGATGAAAGGTGGGGTTTTTAATTTTGAAGCTCAAACCCCTATAATCTATGTCTTTTTCATGGATTCAAGTATGGATCTACCCATGATGGGTGTTTTGTTTTGAATCAAAAAGAAAAGAAAAATTGATTTTTCTAGTTTTGAAAACTCTAACTTCTAGGTGCTTTGAAAATCCACTGTTTTTGATCTGTGCATTCTTTTCTCAATCCGTCGAAGAGAGGTGCTAGATATATGTGTTGAATAGTAAACCCAAGTGGTAGAACTCAAAAATCACATTTCTAAAAGTCGTGGTGTAGATTTTGGTGAAAATAGTTCCATTTTTTGTGTACTATTTTGGACCAGTCAGCAACGGGGGCATTTTTGTCCACTTTTTGTGCTTTAAAAATTCCAGAAACATTTGGAGTGGTAATATCAGAAGTTATGCAGGTTGTGTAAAAATTTGAGAATTGTTGGCCATACGGTTTGAGAGTTATGGATTTTACGGTGAAGGGTTATTTTTATGAAGCCACCCGAATAACTCTCTGTGTGTAAGTCCAAAAATTACAAACTATTTACTGAAAGTACATGTGTATAACAGGAACCCACTGTATAAATTTCAGAAGTTTTGGAGTTAATCTCGATTTATGAAAAATCAGAGAATATTTGGCTATTATGGACTATTTAAATATAGTAAATGGATTTTAAAAATTCCGGGAAAAATATATGTTCAATATAGAACTATATTCTGTCAAATCCCAAAAAAAATATTGTTAGGACGGATTTGGTATTTTTCATCTAAATGCTGATAAATGGATAAATGGATTTAAGTAAATATATGATGTCCAAAAATATGAAAAATACGATTTATGACTTGAGACCCTTGAGCATGGCTTATGCATATTTTTGATGAAGTTTTGGGTTGGGTGTGAAGTGTTGTGATGTTTAGGGCATTTTAGAATGTTTAATGAGTTAATTAAGGAAAGGAAAACAATTGAACTAAATTGTTTATTAATGTGATTAATGACTTAAATTATTGTTATATGGCTAATAATATTGGATTAAGATATTATTAGTAGTATTTGACTGGAATGTTATTAAAAGTTTAATAACCTTGGCGTAAAATATTATTACATAATTAATAATATTCGACGGGAGCTTAAAATAAGTGATTTATGTTATTTTTCAATATAATTGTTGAATTTGGTATTCAATGAACTATATTATGCTTGTAATAGACTAAAATGAGAATTCAGGGTGTTGAATTGGATTTTGGATTGCTGAAATGGTTTCAGTCTAATGAAATATTTTATGGTCTGTCGAAATAGTAATTTCACGATGCTGAAATGTAATCCAGTTTACTGAAATGATATTTCAGTTTACTAAAAGGTTATCTAGCTTACTAAGATACCATATAAAGGGTAAACTTATAAGTCTAAGTTATAAGTGATGAAAAGATTATAAAAGTATAATGATAATATTAAGACTAAGGTGTAATGTCTAATACTTAACTTTGTGAGTGAAGGTTAGACACGTTAATATAAGATGATGAGATTATAAGTAAGTAAATGAGTATGGTGTTAAGATTATCTAATATGTGACTATGTGATTACGTGTTAGATAGTATTATGAAATAAAGTATGATATGCTAATTGAAAGACCAATCTTATACCTGATAGGTCTTTTCAATAAAGAGAATAAATTAAATTGCGTAGTTGTAATCGACTATGCAGGAAAGTTTCCTTAACTCAAACTCGAGTTATATTTCAAAGTCTGTTAGTGAATGATTATTGATGATTATTCATGTCTAAACTGATTATTGATTCGCACTTAGTGCATGTTGCATATGTTCATCAGGTATGAAAGGCTGATCACCTTTATTACCATAAGGTTTAGTTAAATTGTTCATGGTCATTGTTGACCTTCAAACATTATTGATTCAGTCATTCAATTATTGACATCTTGATTCATGTTTCTCCACAATTATTAAATTGTTGAAAAATTGAAAGCTTATTATTCTTTCAATCATGATATATCTTTATTGAATTTAAACTTGCTGGGCAAAGTAGTTGCTCACCCTTGCTATGTCATGATAATAAATTTCAGATAACGGCGAAGGCTTGAAGAATGACAGAGACAAAAGCAAATTATAGTAATAGATTGTTATAAGGATAACTATTTAGTTATCTTGTTGTAAACCTTTGTAATTTTGAAGGTATGTATTCAGTTTAAGGTTAATAAACCTGGAAAAATGTTATAGAATTATGTAAAATAAACAATATATGTTTATTTGTTCCGCATTAGATGATAGAATATGTATGATGATGAAGTATCGTAATGTACCAAGTCCGAGGTTCATGGGCCCCAGATTTGGGGACGTCACATCTGCCATTGCCGTTGGCGTGTTGTAATTTTTATTCGACTACCATAGTTAAATATTCGCTTTTGATATTTGCAGCCTGGTCCGGATTCCATTGGAATCATCGCTATTTCTCATGGTTGCACTGGTGTTGCATCATGTGCATGTGGTCTTGTGGGTTTAGAACCTACAAGAGTAAGTACCTATTTTCCCACTTAAGTCTTGACATTAGATTCTTTTGGTGGAATTTCATACTGATTTAATCGTAATCTATCATCCAAAGTTGCAGAAATCCTCAAAGATCGTTCTTCATGGTTTCGTGATTACCGAAATGTGAATGTTCTTAATGCTTTGTCAACTGGAAATGGTGGAACTATTGAACTGCTATTCATGCAGGTTAGTTGTTATTTCTTTCCATTTTCATTCTTGTAAATTATGTTGTTGAATAGCTTTACATATTTATTTTAATTTCTTGATATAGCTCTATGCACCTACTACTTTAGCACCAGCTCGTGACTTTTGGTTATTGCGCTATACATCTTGTTTGGAGGATGGAAGCCTTGTGGTATGTGTTTAAATTCTTTCTAGTGTTAATTGATTTTATTTTCAAAAAAAGATTAATAATTTTTTAACTCATATTAGGTCTGTGAAAGATCTCTGAACAACACTCAGAATGGATTTCTGATTTTTAAGCCTTTGAAAATTCCAAAGCTTCACCCATAATCCTCCATGGTTACACTAATCTCCATTATATATATAATATATAAATTAGTGCATGTTTGTATTTATGTGTACAAAGGTCTATGAAATACTTGATGTGTAATTGGGAAAAGGGTTGGATTTTATGTTCTATTTATATGGGTATTAAAGTTATCAACTTTATGTATACTTGAGCTTATAAGTATATTGAAATGGATGTTTAATGAGTTCTTAGTGTAGGAATTGCAGATTAAGTTTTTATGTTTAATACCATTTATTGAAATGAAGACAATTGATTAATTGCTCATGGGTTTTATTAAATTAGTATATTTCATATTAAGGGTTCTCAATTAGGAAAAAAGAAGGGAAATTTTTTGGATTTGTTTGTTTTTTGGGGTTTGAGTTTGATCTCTTATGTGAATTTGATTTTGAAGAAATGATGGGCGTGAGTTCTAAGGTTGCAAAGATGATAAAATGGGGATGGACAATGGGAAATATGTAAGATACACACACGAAGCGAATTCGAAGCATTGGAAAGATTGTACCACGATTGTCCCAAACCGAGTTCAATTCGCATGCAACAACTTATTCGGGAGTGCCCAATTCTCTCCAACATTGAGCCAAAGCAGATCAAAGTTTGGTTTCAAAATCGAAGGTTCTATTTTTTATGAAAATTTTAATTTATGATATGATTATTGATAAATTTTGGGTCTTACTTGGTTTTGTAATTCTTCTAGTGTTTGATTATGGAGTACTATGCAATTTTTAATTGTGTTTGTATGTGTATGTTTTGTTTACACAGATGTAGAGAGAAGCAGCGAAAAGAGGCATCACGTCTCCAAGTTGTGAATAGGAAGTTGTCGGCGATGAATAAGATGTTGATAGAGGAAAATGATAGATTGCAGAAGCAAGTTTCACACTTGGTGTATGAGAACAGCTTTTTCCGCAAAAAGAAGCAAAATATAAATAACTAATCCCTATATTTCCCTTCTAATTGCACCAACGACCTACCTTACAATATTGGGTATCAAATTTTTGTGCTACGTTCACGGAAGACAAGGGACGAAATTATGAAGTGTACTCTCTCTATATATGTAGATATATACTTTGATTGAAGAACCGTGGTAGCTTTAGATGGTTAATTGTAAAGATAATGAATGATTATGTAGTGGATGATTTTATTAAGTTAATATATTTTAGTTTTTTGTATTTTTGCCATTATATGCTATGGGGAGCCAACCAGGTATACAAAAAGAATGTCAAATTTTGATTTGACAACAATATAATTCGTTACCAAAGCATTGAACAAGTTTTAATATAGCAACAATTTTTATACATTTAGCAACAATTTTCGTTGCTAATGGCATTCAAAATATAATATTTGGCAACAAAAAATTAACCTAATAACAACGGAGAGGATATTGTTGCTAATACTAACATAAAAGGCAACATTTTTTATCGTTTCAAATCATATCAACTTTCGTTGCACATATAAAGAAATGGCAACATATAATGTCGTTGCTAATCGACGACTTTCGTTGCTATTGAAAAATAATCAGCAGCAAACATTTTCGTTGCTGATTCAGTATAATATCATTGCCAAATAATATAATCAGCAACAAAAATCGTTTCTAAAAAGTTTACATTCCGCAACGAAAGCAAGCTTATGCAACAATTTTCATAATTTACTGCAACGAAAAATGTCGTTGCAAAATGGTGTCAATTGCAACGAAAATGCATGGTCGTTGCAAAAAAAAAAAGAGTTCATTTCGTTGCCAATTAGCAGGCTTTTGCAACGAAATGGGGTTTTTAGCAACGAAACTTTAATTATTCTGCAACAACACATTTTGTTGCTAAAGGATCGATGTCTCTGTACGAAAGTCAAATTTCGTTGCAAAATGTATTACTTTTGGCAACGAAAAAAAATGTTCGTTGCGGAACAATTTGCAACGCTCATTGCACAACGAAAGACGCAACGACATTAAAGTCGTTGCCAAAACCCTTTTGCAACAAAATTTGGCACCTTTAGCAACGAAAGATGGTTGTTGCTGAAGCCCCATATTTTTGTAGTGGGTTAAGTGTTATAATCATAGTATAAGTGTAATACTACAACTATCAATCAAGATCCTGGCCAATAGGCAACATATCATAGAGATCTAAGCTCATTAATTCACTGTCAGACATGTTCTTCAATTTCTAGGTTTTTCTAGAATTGAAGAACAGTCGAGGTACCCACTTTCCAATCCTTATAACTTGCAAACTGGGCTTGATTTGTACGATATAAAGGTTGAATCATGAAGTAGGGATGTCAAGGTACATGTATACAACTTTAAACAAGTTTAGAATCAACACATTAAAGAGATCTAAGATGGTCAAACTCTGACAAAAAATGTGTACTTGAGCTTTCTGGGTTTTCCAGAAATTTGACAAAACAGACGGTCAATGCTACTTTGAACGACAATAGATTTAATCCTGTTGTGTATCAAAGTGTTATAAAGACTTGTATGTGTAGTAAACATACCATTCTAAAAGATAAACACAATAACATAAACTAAACACTAACACACAACAAGATTTGAAGCTCACAAAATCTTGTCAGACGAAATCTGGAAATCTGGGTGCCAGATTTCGGTTTTTAAATAGTGGGTCACGTCTTTTGATAAACAGTAACTTTCAATCTACACATGATCTGGACTTTATTCAAGTACCAAATCAAAGACCATACAACATACTACATGTATAAAAGCTTAAAACACAAAACAAATTAACAGAGAAGAATTTAGAGGCTCTGACTTTCGGTTGTCAGACTATTTTTTTTAGTTTTCCAGATTTGATAAATATTTAATTTCGAGCATCTAAATGACATGGATCTAAGTTTTTGCAATCCAGATCATCAAGTGACACCCTCTAACACATATCTAAACAACAAACAACAACATTAACTTAAGATCACAAATTTTGAAATTTTAGGGTTTTATACCTTTTAGGCCTTGATTCTTGATTTCTGACTTCATGATCTGTTATTGGAAAGCTAAGGGCTGATAAAGTCTTAACTTAATACTCATAATCACTCTCAATCTCGAAATGCTAGAGAGAGAAAGTCTTGGGAGAAATGAGAATTAAAGTAGCCACTTTTTCTCTCTTAATCTATTTATTTGATGACATGTTGCTATGATCTTGCAAAAATTCGGCTGATTGGTTATTATTTAAGTCACATGGCTGATATAGTTTACTCAACCACTACAATATTAGCAAGATTTGCAAGCAACCTTCAATAATGCAACAAAGGGCAAAATAGTCTTTTAGCATTTAATTTTAATGGCATTTTAGACAATTGCTCTAACCTTTAGGGTTTAGGGTTTGAAAAATAATTCTAGAATTTCCAAATTAGGTTTTAAAAATAGAAAATTAATATTTCTAAATTATAATTAGAATTTTCTAATTATATTAAAATTTCTTAATCATAATTTAATTCTTGCTAATTAGGATTAGTATTTCCTAATTAAAATTGCTAATTTAGCAATTAGGGTCAAAATTGGTCATTAGGGTTTATAACCCACGAATTAGGGTTTTAAATAGGAAAATAATATTTCTAATTTAAAAATTAGATTTTGTAATTAGATTAGGGTTTTTTAATTACTACCAACTTTAAAATTAGGATTAATGTTTCCTAATTAATATTAAAATTATTAAATTAATAATTTGGTTTTCCCTAATTATAAATTAGGGTTTCTAATCCCGAAACTAAGGTTTAAAAATTTGAAATTAGGGTTTGCTAAATAATTAAATTTTACCCTAATTAATATTATAATTAATAGCACTTGAGCATAATAATTATCCTCTAAGTTCCCAAATTAGGGTTTTGGATTTCTGGAAATGAAATTAGGGTTTCCAGAACCGGTTTCTAGGGTTTCTTGTTAATCGTAAGAATTTTCTAACTGAACGTTTACGTTCTTAATATACTATTAGGGTTGGCCACCGATATATATGTTATCTGGTCAACCCTTGACCCTTAACCACATCATGTACACATATCATACCATATACACAGGACATAATCACGTATACCCTTAATCCTGAATAATTCACCTAAATCCTTCACAGAATTTTGAAATCCTCAAAATTCCTTCTTAAAAATATCAAACGCATACACTTATTTTCTGTCTAGATTCTAATATTGAACCTTAAATCAATTAATAAAAATTTTAAATATTTTCTAAATTCTCGGGTTGTCACAGGTGATTCGATGATGTGGATTATTTATTAAGCTGAGTCTCAGCGATAAAAGTGATGAAAAATCTTTTAAATCATAGAAGATATTAGATTTTATGCTCTACTTCACTCTTCTAATGGATTGCGTGTTCCGCTGCAGTTAAACTTGATGTTTGTTATATTTTATCAGTTTAACACTGTTGAAGGTTAACGATAAATTATTTTGCATTATCTTAGTCATAAAATTTCTTACTGGCCTAGTTGAGCTCACCCTTTTGCTTTCTTTGTTCTCTTCGGGAAATGAGAACGTATCTGGGACTAGTCGGGGAACGGAATGACGGTCCAGATGATAGCATTAGTAGTCCTCACTATTCTATGAAATAGTGTGATAATAAATGTATTGAGGACTCCATTTGAGTTGAATACTGTCAAGAAGACAATATTCGTATTAAAACTCTCAGTTTATGTTTTGTCGTATTTTAGACGACAGTTGTAGTATTAAGTTGTATTTGAATTTTGTACCATGTATTTGGCGACTCAAGATGGGTGATGTATACTTGTTTTGGGGGCGTCACAGTTGGTATCAAAGCCATAGAAAAGAGCCCCGAGCCTTTATTTGGTGATTTCCAAGTCTTGGGATGCACTGAAGCCAGACTTTCCGTAGGGGACGCTGTGAGTAACGATGGCAAGTTGATAGGTATCATTGTGAGGTGATATCCAAGTCCTGGATGCGGGTCACAGTTGGTATCAAAGCTTAGGGATATGATCCCTGGCTGAGATGTGAGAGAAGAACTAGGATGGGAGAGACGGGGAATTCCATCGCTAGTATGACCTACCTAAGCTTATTTGGTATTTAATTGGTCGGTCAGAGTATAGGTATAATATGTTGCATGTCAATTAACCCTTGTTTTGTGGCAGTATTTGAAAATGGCATCTGAAAATGTCTAGATAAGTAATGAATCACATGAGACCGTTGAGTCTCCAACGATCAATACCCAGGATAATGCGCAACATGAAGAAAATAATCATCAGGTAAACAACAACATCGATCAGATGATGAACGATGGGATGATCAGAGGCTTTATGCAATTCATACAACATTAGGCGAGGGAGACTCACTCTTTCATAATGCGAGTGAAACACCGCAACTCTCGGATGGTCACCATGAGCGCTTCAAGGAGCCGGGACCACTGGAGTTTTTGGGAAAGCCAGAACCATTTAAGGCGGAGACGTGGTTAAAGCAAATCACCAAGTTATTTGATGTCTCGGGATGCTCTGAGGAGCAAAAGTTCCCTTTGCCACCTTTATGTTGCGTGAAGAGAGGCGATTCATCGGTGGGAATCATGAAACGTACCTAACTGGACCTTTTCAAGATGTCTTGGGAGAAGTTCCAAGAGCTGTTCAACGACAAGTACTTTTCCGAAAGTATTCGTCACATGAAGGAGGTGGAGTTTATCAAGTTGGAGCAAAACAATATGATCGTGTCGCAATACGAGGATAAATTTGCCGAGTTATCCCGGTTTGCATCCCATTTGGTCGATAATGAGGAGCGAATGACGCAAATGTTTCTAAGAGGTTTGAAACCCGATATACATCAATGCCTCATTTCTCACAAACATTGTTTGTATTCAGATGTAGTGAATAGGGCTCAGTTATTGGAGCGCAATAATGAGCCCACCCAACCAAAGGATAACGATCAACAACACGATAATAATCATACCGGTTGCAATGGTCATCGGAACAATGATAACCATCGTGGGGGAAATTATCATGCAAAGAATGGTAACCTCTTCGGTGGTAATCATGGCCAAGATAATAGGAGTGGAAATTTCAAGAAGAGAAGGTTCAACAACGATGGAAAGATAGCAGCACCAACACCCGTTTTCAAGGAAAGAGAACGACCACCAATTTTATGCTTCAAATGCGGAGTGGAAGGACATATCATTCCAAGTTGCACGATGCAGTCCAAAGCATGTTATAATTGTGGAAAAGAAGGTCGCCTAGCCCAATTTTGTCGTGCACCAAAGTCAAGTCCAGCTGGGACGGTGGCACCAAAGGCGGATACGAATAAAACAAAGCTCTGTGGTTTTGTGGGAGGCGTTTTTGACTTCTCAAAAAGCGAGTAACCCAAACGAAGTTAGCACGGGTTAGTTAATTATAAATTCTTGCGAAGTCTATACCATATTAGATACCAGGTCTACCCATTTTTTATCTCTCTTGCTTGCGCTCAATATTTAAATTTGACTCCGGAGAAATTAGACTTTGACTTATCGGTTAAAACTCCGTTAGGAGAAACCTTCATTACATGTGTTATCCAAGTCTTGGATGAGAGTCACAGTTTTGAATGATATTTATATTGTTAATAAATTTCCTGACATATTCCTGAAGACTTCCTAGCCTACCCCCTATAGCGTGAAATCAAATTTTGTATTGACCCTAGTACAAAACCCATTTCTCAAACCCTAAAATATTTTTTCACCTAGAACGAACATAACATGCACCAAGGACGTTGGCTCGAGCTGTTGAAGATTACGACTATACCATTCAATATCATCGTGGAAGAGCGAACGTGGTAGCTGACGCGTTGAGTAGAAGATCGTATGCGTTTACAAGTGCGATGTTGTTAACACAAAAACCTATTTCGTATATGTAGACACTCTAAATTTTCTATACTACTGTTACTAACATTGTAGGAGGATAGATTTGTCTTTCAAGAGAGAACCCTGAAAGACAATCCAAATCCATACCGGATACTACCGAAGTGCGAAGATCAACCGGATCGCAATGCAGAGTAACGATTTCAACCTCGGATCTAACCCCGAGACCGGCATCTGATCTACCGAACACACACCGAGAAGACCGATTAGTCTCGAAATAACCCCGAGGTATTCGGTCTCAGGTCCCAACCATGGGAATAGCCACCAACCTTGGTGATAACCCCAAGGAATGCAGTTTCGGAGATAACCCCGGAAATGCTTGTTTCAAATGCCATTAGCTTTAATCTCGGCACTTACAACGAGATACACCGTACAACCCTAATATACATCGGAAGACAGGCACACCTCAAAGATGACAATGAGGACCTTCAATAATTACGGTCCAATCTCAATCTGAAGTCTCGAGCAGCGCCGCTTTATCGGCCCAATCCGACGATAACACCGGTGAGGGGAAACATCGTCATCTCGTCCAAAATGATGCCACATCTCGTCTCTACGCAACGATGTCCCACAAGGCTAACCAATCCCGAGTGACTATTGTGCGGGGTAACAGATGAAAGTTGAAGCTTGAAGACCAGAGGGCATCGTCCCATCTTCAATGACTTCGTACAAACTCTAATCCCATGCCATCGTACAACTCTCGACAAAGGCGGTCCGAAATAGGTCCTGAATACCTCAAAACGGATGCCCGGATTGCACTTCTCAAAATCCGAGTGGACATTACAGTGCTTGAATGCACGTACTTCGAGACGACCCGACCCGACAAAACCGGGCCGACCCGACCCGCCTCTGGTACACTATGGCTCGGCCAAGCAGTACACCATGACTCATATTGCCTATAAATAGAAGGCTTGGGGTGTTGATTTTTAAGAGAAAAAAGACGTGGAAACCCTGCACAATTTGCTCTGCACTCGCCATACAGTGTATTTTCCCACTTTCAAACACCTGTGAGCTCATATATAGCCTCTTTTGTACCCACAAAAGCCCAGTGTTTACCCACTCTAAAGATATAGAAGCCTTTTTTAGCAGTCAGCTGTAAGCCTTCTCACACACTTTAGAGTCTTTCTCTTCATCTTTGCACACACCCTTCTACACGTTGAGAGTCGTGTTGCTTGATTTTGCCTGGACTTCGGTCCGTGGTTTCATTCCAGTCTGTATATATATATATATATATATATATTATATATACTTATATATATATTGACTAACATTATCGAGTTATGCCTCGATTGAGCTGAACTTGATGCAGGCGTTTACTTGCTTTTATATATATATATATATATATATATATATATATATATATATATATATATATATATATATATATATATATATATATATATATATATATATATATATATATATCAACTACTTTTTTCGATGAGCCTGAACTTGATGCAGTGCGTTTATTTGCTTATATATATATATATATACTTATATATATCAACTGTGTGTGTCTGACTTTGTTCGATGAGCCTAGACTTGATGCAGTGCGTTTACTCGCTTTTATATATATATATATATACTTATATATATATAATCGTGGTCAAACTACATTCGATGAGCTTTGGATTTTATATCCGGTGCATTTACTACGTTTAGATATATATATATATACATATATATGTATATATATTTTCGTCCTGCCTAGAGTTCTCTTCGTGCCAGTTGATCGCTTTTAACAGCTTTATTTACATTTCTGATCCCCCATGGAGGTGCTTCGTGGTTGGTGATTATGTCTGTATATGTATATATTTACCGCTTTTATATATATACACGCCATCGCTTTCATACAAATTGCAACATTCTGTGCACCTAGGAATCATGTGATCACAGATTCATCCCATTGGATCTAGATTCGGTTCTCGTGATGGACATTTTCAGCTGTAAGCAGCTTGTAAATTATTCTGCGATGTCTGAATTTCCTCATATGGTTTCCATACCCACGAGGAAGTCGGCATTATTTTTGTATATTATTTTTATACGGATGCCTCGCATCCGTCAAATAAAATCAATCCAGCCGATCACTTAATAAAAATTGGAGTGTAAAAGGTCTCAATTCTTATTGAGCATCAGGGTTTGAAAAACTTCTTTTATAAAACATCACTGCCATATCTTGCTAAAAACTGAATTTTTACATAAATTCAAATCCTGTGTATAAAGGTTCGAACGAGGCCTCGCACAACTTTCATATAACCGCACATTGACCCACACACACACATATACACACTCAGATAATAGTTTCTTGAAAAGAGGCGGTCACCGTGGTAACACGCATATCGAGGGTGCCTAACACCTTCCCAAGATAACCAAGTCCCCGGACCCTAAACGAATCTCGGTTTCACGAATTCAGTATATCGATGTCACATCATCAATAATCAATGTGCAAACCTTTTCTCGGTTGTGTTGGTACAACCATTTAAAAAACCAACTGGCGACTCTTAACAGTCCCATCGTCGACATTATACATATCGGACCTTTTTCACTTTTTTTTCAAACAAATCTCACCTAAAACGAGAACACCAAAGAACATGTAACGAAAAGGGACACCCAAAAATCCCGACGTCGATAGGTGGCGACTCTGCTGGGGACTCCAGTAAGAGGACTTAAGCCGCTATTGCAATCTTTTCAAAACTGTTATCTGCTTGTGTATGCATGTTGAATTTACATTGGATGAATGTGTACGAATGCATGTCTTGTTTGAACTTAGTACTTCGCATCATATCTGTAGCAGTGATGTTAGTGCTTCATTATATAAATTGCTTATGATATTAGTGCTTCGCACATGCCATCATTTCATCTGGGTGAGACGCGATGTATGTGAATGTATGTTGTGTGGTCCCTCCACCAGAGGCTATCCCATCGGTGTTTGATTCTTGGACTCATGAGAAGACTAATTCTTGAGGCTCGGAAAGGCACCACCCAAATTCGCTTTCTAGTTGAAAGACCGGATTAACTTCCCGTCTAGTAGATTGCGATGATTTGGGAACCTTCATGCCAAAAGGCCGCGAGAGTAACCTAAGATAGGTCAGCCTCTGATAAACTCAAAACGGAGGAAAGTCTCTTCATGCTCTCATTTCAATTACTTGTAAACACAATTACTTGTAATTTCATTCCATATCTATCTCCATGTAATGAGAAATATGAAACAATGTGTCCACATACATGCTACAAACAGCTGACACCCGTTTTGCAGGATAAAATTCCTAAAATGGACACATCACATAGCATGTTATTATACACCTTCCCTAAGGACTAAACTATGCCAAGTCTTTCGCAGGGAATCAATCGGACCTATCACCCGGTCAAAGTCCAAAAAGGCAACAGGCCTACAGTCAATCATGTCGTCATCCAACCAGACTGAACTTAATCCAGCCTACAAAAGAATTGACAGATTAAGTAAATGATTACTGATTTGGTCGTTTATTATTAAAAGAATTACACCCGATCTACAGGTCGAAAAATACACATGTACATACCGAGCCCTCCACATAAGGGGGAAACCCGGTCATTACCATACTGAAACCACGATTTGGATCGACCAACAAAACTCATGATCTTGCCCATCCCAATTGGAGATCTAGACAATGCTGACATCAAAAAGAAAGTCCTCCAAATGGAAGAGAACCTTCGTGCTATCAATGGAATTGGAACACACGGGAGTGTTTCATATGCTGATCTATGTATTTTTCCTGGTGTTCACTATCCAGAAAAATTTAAAACTCCCAACTTTGAAAAATATGACGGGTTAGGGGATCCTTACACACATCTAAAAGTATTTATTGGAGAACTTGGATCCTATGCAGAGGATGAAAAGCTCAAAATGCAATTATTCCAAAAGAGTCTAACTGAAGAAGCTCATTCGTGGTACACAAGATTAGACAACTCCAAAATCCACAGCTGGGAAGAGCTAGCACATGCCTTCCTCACTCAATAAAGTTTTCAAACTCAGATGGCTCTTGATCGGTATCAAATTACCAAGATCAAAAAACAGTCTAATGAGTCATTCAGAGAGTATGCTCAAAGGTGGAGACGCCTGGCTGCCCAAGTTAGTCCTGCCATGACAGAGTCAGAAATAGTCATGACATTCATAGACATACAAGAATCTCCCTTCTATAAGAGAGTGTTAGCCGGCATCGGCAAACCATTTTCTGAAATGGTTAAACATGGGGAGATGACTGAGATGGGATTGAAGTTAGGAAAGATTCAAGACCTAGCCGCACTCAAAGCTGTTGCTGATCACATCCAATTTGGAAATTATGGGAACAACCCTCAGAGGGTCCATAAAAAGAAAGAGGAAGATGTTTCCCTGATACTACAGGGGCAGAAAGGCAATCAAAACATGCTTATTCAAAGGATAAACTACACTCCCTTTCCAACACAGTCTACAAACCCTCCAGTACCAAAAGGTGGAGAACTCAAACGCCATCGAGTGTTTACACCCTTAGGGGATACCCTCGAGAACATTCTTAATCTTCTGACAACACGGAAGAAAATTACATCTTCTTCCACCAAAGAAGCCCTAATGGACGGGGTTTCAATCTGCTAGGAAATGTGCTTATCATGCCAGGGCACCTGGAAATGATACTCAGGATTGTTGGGCCCTGAAACACAAGATCCAGGACCTAATAGACAACGGGGAGATCGTAGTCACCAAACCCGATCAGCCTCATGTTCAAGACAACCCTCTTCCTCAACACAAAGAAGAAGAGGTCAACATGATTAATTGGAGCAGTGGACAGAGTTCCAACTTCAGCTGTGATTTTTCCCAGACCATCAAAGATGGTGATGATAGATGGGATTATGCTAAGTTCCAATTCACAATGGAACGAAAGATCAAAGCTCTCGGCAAACAAAATGAGCAATTGGCGGAACTAGTGACTTATCAACATCAAGTGACTTGCCAGTTAATCGGCCAGGAGCATGCCAGTCACCTACCTATTATCATTAATATTCCCTCGTCACTTTCAGAAAATGAAATACTGGAAGACAAAGTGACGAAGAGAGCAAATGCCAAAGCCCATCGGGATTTCGCGAACAAAAGGGAATTCACCTATTTGGGCCAACCCATGGAGGAAATCCTTTACATGTTAATCAATAAAGGAAGGATCAGTTCCCTTCTACCTCCAATCAACCCCTGTTTGGGATGGTACAACTCTGATGGAATATGTCAATACCACTCTCAGTCTCATGGTCACAAAGATGAAGAATCTTTGGCACTCATACCTTATTCAAAATCTAATCGACGGTGGTGTACGGTAGCTTGGCGAATAACGACATTGTGTTACGTGTAAGTGAGAATGCAGGCTACTAAGTGGAAAAGTGTGGTAGCGATTATATCCCACTGAAGTCAAGGATTAATACTTTACTCACAACACCGATAATTCAACTTTCAAAGGAGGAAACAATCCTTTGAAAGTGGTCGCTCGAGCCAATCAACTTGCCATGCGAGCACAATATCCTATTGTTAGCTTACATGCAGGTTCCTTGGAATTATAGAGAAGGTGAAAGATCCATCTCACATACAACTGCTGCAGTGTCGAAGGAAAATCCATTGTGTCTTCCCCATCGGGTGATGAACCCCACCACCAAATCAAAGGGGAAAATACCCATGGACAAGGTTGAAAAATTTCTCCGCGCTGTGGGTCATAATGAAGCTACGGTGGTTTTAAGCTTGAAAGAAGCTCCACAACAAATATCAATTTTGGACTTGGTCCTAACCTCTGAGAATCACCGGAAGGTCTTGTTAAAGGTTTTGGAAGAAGCCTATCTCTCGACATCAGTGGATACGGAAAAATTTCAACATATGGTTGATCACATTTTCAACAACAATGTGATATCCTTCACTGATGATGACATACCGCCCGAAGGGACCGGCCATTGCAAACCGTTACACATTGCGGTCTTGTCCTCCGGATATATGGTAGCAGGAGTCCTAATAGATGGAGGTTCCTCTCTGAATATCTGCCCATATGCTACCTTGGTGAAGATGAACATCAACCTCAACCGAATTCGGAGCAGCCATACTATCATCAAAGCTTTTGATGGAGCCCGCCGTAACTCGGTCGGAGTAATTGAGCTGCCAATCAAAATTGGTCCTCACACCTTCTGCGTATCTTTCCATGTGCTCAAGATAGATTCGGGATACAACATGCTTTTGGGACGACCATGGATTCATATGGTTGGGGAAGTCCCCTCCACTCTTCACCAACAATTGAAATACATCATCAACAATAGCCTAGTCACAATCAACGCTGAACCGGAGATTCCTCAGCATGGGGACATACCGTTCTTCAATGCCAATGAGGATGTGGAACCAGTCAGTTTTCATGCTTTGGAAATAAGCAACACCCAATACCATGCTATTGGAGCACCATTGCCCGAACACAATATTTATGTCGAGGTAATGTCGGCTACTCAAGAAATGATGTTGTTAGTTCATAAACCGGGACAAGGGTTGGGTAAAGATGGCCAGGGTATCAAGTACCCCATTAGATTAACCAAGCAAGTTGGAACAGCTGGACTAGGCTATTCTGCCAGCTCTAGTCACGTGGAATCCTCATAAGCATCGCAGATTCCTTGACTTCAACCTGTGGGCGTTTTGCTTCGCCTTGAAACTCTGAGTCCGCACAACCTCCAAGAAAAAGTGCCTTGAATGTAATGGCTATGTTATGTCCCAAGCCAGTCTTGGTGAAAGGAAAAGAAATCTTTGTTCCAAATCCAGCGATGGAAGAAGAGGAACGAAAAATCAAGCAAGACGTCATCCGAATGATGTCAGGCATACGCATCATCGTTCATGATGAACATACCAACAGATACACCCCAGCATAATGATTGCCCGACGTAATGGCCATCATTCGGAACGAGGAGGATGATAAAAATCCCTCCATCATGCGGTCCACCGGACTTTACCTTGCCAATTGGAACAACATTCCTTGCATTGGTCGTCAGGTAAAGCGGTGTAAATTCTTTACGCCTGTAGATATAATAACTGCTTACTTTTTACATGCAGATATTAGCGGTTTATTTTTCCAGTATATGCTAACACTGTGTATGATCAACACATTTCATATATATTAAGTGAAAGCATATTTTGTTTTAGGACTCTGAATTTAGATGTGCCTATACTTGCGGATACAATGCCTCTCCTACACAAGGATTGTACCTTTGATGTAGAGATGAATTCAGCCTTGATGGATATCCAGGATGACATTGAGGTTCCTCCAGAAATTCAAGAAAGGGTCATAGACAAACCCAAACCCAACCTTGATCAAACCACTTCTTTCAATCTCGGAACCTTAGAAAGCCCTTAGTTAATCCAGATTGGTTCAAACCTTACCCCAAACCAACGGAATGACATGGTTACGCTATTGACCCAATTCCAAGATGTGTTTGCATGGTCTCATGAAGATATGGTGGGTTTGTCCACTGACATTGTCCTTCATCGCCTTCCCATTAAAGAGGGATTTAAGCCAGTCAAGCAGAAACTCAGGCGATTGAAACTGGAGTGGAGTTTAAAGGTGAAAGAAGAAATTGTGAAACAATTTCAAGCTGGCATCATCATGGTGTCTACATATCACGAGTGGATATCCAACATCGTGCCTGTACCTAAACCTGGAGGGAAGGTGCGAGTTTGCGTGAATTATCGGGACTTGAATAAAGCTTTCTTAAAAGACAAACTTTCCGTGCCATTTATCCACATTCTCATTGACAATCTTCATAGCAATACGACATGTACTCCTTTTTTGATTTACTTTCTATGGGTACCATCGGATCATAGTTGCTGAGGGAAGATCGTGAGAAGACGCTTTCATCACTCCTTGAGAACTTTTTTCTATAGGCGGTTTGTCATTCGGCCTCATCAATGTCGGAGCTACCTATCAACGAGCTATGATGGCTCTTTTCTATGACTTAATGCATAAAGAGATTGAGATCTACGTGGATGACATCATTGTCAAGTCCCGGAAGGAGGATGACCATATAGACCATCTTAAAAAGTTGTTCAACAGGTTGCGTAAGTACAACTTGAAGTTGAATCTAGTTAAATGCGCCTTTGGCGTTAAATCAGGCAAGTTGCTAGGATTTCTAGTCAGCCACAAAGGGATTGAGCTGGATCCTGCCAAAATCCAAGCCATCACCGAAATGCCCATTCCTCAGACAGAGAAGGAAATACGGGGATTTTTGGGAAGAATAAACTTCATCAGCAGGTTTATCTCCCAACTCACAGCAACCTGTGAGCCAATCTTCAAGCTATTAAGGAAGAACTTCTCCATGAAATGGAATGACGAGTGTCAGAAGGCCTTCCTTACAATCAAGAAACAACTAGTCAAAGATCATGTCTTGGTGCCACCTAGGGATGATGTTCCCCTGTTCATGTACCTGTCCGTAAGTGACAATGCCATGGGATGCATGCTGGGATAGAAAGACGATAGAGGCCAAGAATGAGCTATCTATTACCTCAGTAAAAGGTTAAGCAGCAGTGAACACAAGTACACTCTGATCGAAAAGACGTGTTGTGCTTTAGCATGGGCTTCCATGAGGTTACAGCATTACCTCCATGGTCACACAACCCATCTCATATCCCGCGTGGATCCTCTCAAGTAAGTGTTCAACAAACCCATGTTAAATTGCCGGCTGTCCAGATGGCAGTTGATCATACAACAATTTGACATCGTATATGTGACTCAAAAGTCCATCAAAGGTCAAGGAATCGCGGATCAACTAGCCGCCGCACCTTCAAGGGATTTCAAACCCTTGGAAACATATTTCCCTGATGAAGGAGTAATGACAGTACAACAACACCATCAGTACGATACGCGCCAATCATGGAGGATGTATTTTGATGGAGCTGTTAATATGGAAGGTTCTGGAGCGGGAGCAGTTCTAGTATCTGGTACGGGAGAGCAGTATCTCGTCGTCGTCAAATTACAGTTTGTCAGCACCAACAATACGGTTGAGTATGAAGGCTGTCTCATGGGGCTAAAACTTGCCCGTTCAATGGGCATCAGGCGGTTAACTGTCCTTGGAGATTCGGAGTTGATAATCAGACAATCCATTGGAATCTATCAAACCAAGGAACTACATTTGTTGCCTTACCATCGGCAGGTTTTGAAGATGGCTTTGAAATTCGAAGAAATTTCCTTTATACATGTTCCTCGTAATAGGAATGTCAAGGAACACTTGCCAAGCGTCACAATCTACTTGAACAAGGCCCCAGCCTATGGGAATTACATTGGAGAAGTATCAGATGAGCTACCTCCCATCCAACCTCCTTGGTATCGAAGATATCGGGAATATCTACGAGATGGATCTACACCACCGAGGCGAGCTTTGGCCGAGAAAAGGCGGATCCACCGACTTGCTATGAAGTTCTACCTGAGTGGAGATGCGCTCTTCAAAAGAGATGCAGGACTAGGTCTCCTCAGGTGTCTAGACAAAGATCAAGCCCAAAGGCTTATGGATGAAATCCATGGTGGAGTCTGTGGCCCCCACATGAGTGGCTCCCTGCTTATCAAGAAAGTCCTCAAGACGGGACATTATTGGCTATCTCTCAAAGCTGATTGCAACGACCACATCAAAAGATGCTATCAGTGCCAGATTCATGGGAATGCTATACACGCCCCTCCACGGGAGCTCCACAATATGAGTTCGCCTTGGCCCTTCAAAATGTGGGGAATGGACGTTATCGGGCCCATTGATCCTAAAGCCAGTAATGTTCACTGATTTATCTTCACCATGATCGACTACTTCACCAAGTGGGTAGAAGCAGCCTCCTTCCCCAGGGTCACTAAAGAAGTTATCATTGCTTTCATCAGAAACAATGTCGTTTGTCGATATGGACAACCAGAGATGATTGTGTCAGACAATGCCAAAAACCTCAACAACAAAATGATGGAGGAATTATGCAGTAAATTCCACATCAAACATCTTAACTCATCATCTATCGTCCAAGATGAACGGTCTTTGTTGAAGGGGCTAACAAAATATCAAGAAGATTATGCAAAGATGTTCGCCAACCACAAAGATTGGCACGACCTGTTGCCTCGACTATGTTAGCCTCTGAAACCACAATGCGTACTTCAACCGGGCAACCCCTACGCTTTGACCTATGGGATGGAAGCAGTGCTTCCCATAGAAGTTGAGATGGAATCTCTAAGAGTGTTGATCGACGCTCAGCTGGATGAAGACCAATGGGTACAAGACAGGTATCACCAATTGTCTCTGATAGACGAAAGGCGAACCGCGGCTATCTTCTATGGTCAGCTATATCAACAAAGGTTCGCCAGATCCTACAACAAAATAGTCCGGCTACGGAAGTTTAAACAACATGACTTGGTTCTGAAGAAGATTCTTGATAACCAGGATCAGGCTAAAGGAAAATTCACTCCTAACTGGGAAGGCCCGTTTATTGTCAAAGAAGTATTGACAGGAGGCGCTCTCAGATTGCAAGAAATGGACGATGATGAATTTCCACAACTCATCAACTCAGACACCGTGAAACGGTATTATGTCTGAAGTAACCAAAGAAACACCACAATTGCATCATCATCAGTCACACCATCATTCCGGTTATTTAACCCTTTACCACATACAACTTATCTACACTTTGCCCCTCAGGGAAATGTACTCTTCAAGCCAGCAGCCTGGCTTTCTCCTTTGCACTCATACAACTTAGTTCATCCCACCGTGGATTGAACCTCTTTCATTTATAGTTTGGCTACCCTTACCTGGGATCAAACATCTCGTACCTATAGTTTATCCTCAACCTAGGATTAAACTTTTTCCTCCCCGCGCTCTGACCTGCACATGGGATCATGCTTTTCTTCTCGCCCTGAGGGGCGAACTACATCGACCTGATCTCCTCTTCAATAGGAGTACGTAGGCAACCATTTCATAAGGCCCGGTCACAATAAAACAAAAAACATTTCTACCCTCTTCTCCTCACAAAAACAACCAAAAACATTCCTACACCATGTCGATTGCCGTATCTGACGTTGAACCTCTTACACTGAAGTTCAAACTATATAGAAGCCGATCTCCTCTTCAATAGAGTCGTGGCGACCATTCATGGTGCGGTCTCACCCCCTACCAAAACACAAACCATTGTCAATGGGTATTGGGATTCTCTTTCAATCCATTACATTTCATTCGGCTTCAGACCAAAGGGATGGAATTACCTGAACTCCTCCCAAATAGGAGATTCGGCGACCATCTAAGCTGCGGTCATACCTCGAAGGGCAACACTAAACCATAAGAGGTGGAATTAACTAGGCTTATCCTAAATAGAAGTACTGGTGACCATCTGTGGTGCGGTCAATCTCAGAGAGGAAAGCCACACTCCTCTCCACATCTCCAATTAGAAACAAGTCCCAAGACACCAAAGATGGTAGGGATACATAGATCGATGATCCATTCTGAACTATCCAGAGACAGCTCAATGTCCATCCACCAAGGAAGAATTCAGAATACATCAAGATCACAAGCCCTGAAGCAGCATGCAAAATATCAAGCAAATAGCCAGGCATATCTAAAAGGGAAGTGATCCAAAAATATATTTCCCTGTCATATATAATGTTGTTTGATATATATACAATGTGAACTGTACATGACAAAATGGCTAAGGTAGTCTGTACAGATAAATACAAGCTCATCTACGAATTAGGGTACATGCGAGCTAGCAAGACCAACATGGCATCCCTCTTAGATGAAGGAGGTAAAGTTGTAGTCTCCTGGATAAGAATATCCACACAACCCAACAGATCTGTGGCCATCTGCATAATGACCATATGCTCATCGATATAAGCACTCATCTCTGCGATCATACCAGTGGTAAGGGACCTCGCTGCAGTACTATCTGTGACATCCACATCCCGGGTAGATATAGCACTATCCCGCTCAACTATCATTGCATCTCTATCTGATCTAGCCTTATCACGCTCAGCGACGGCAGCATCTCTACGAGCCAATGCCTCGTCTCTCTCTAATAGGGCGGCGTACCTCACATCAAGAGCAGTCGACATCATAGATCGAATCTGATCTCTCTCAAAGGTCATCAGATGAAGACTCTGCTCTAAGTACTGTGCCGAGTGCTGAATCACAAAAGTACTGGTACTAGGAGAATCCGAAAGAAATGCTAGTAACCCAGCAGCGGTATCCTCTTCGATGTAGGTATCAATGTCCTCTATAGGCTCTACATCGTATAACTCGCTCTCCGGTACTTCAAATACTGCTGCAGCCGATAAAACCTCTGTCTCCATCCATACGGAGTACTCTGCAGAATAACCGGATGACCGGCAGAAAAGCGGCTAGCT
The DNA here is from genome assembly GCA_020205605.1 of Panax ginseng. Taxonomy (NCBI): domain Eukaryota; kingdom Viridiplantae; phylum Streptophyta; class Magnoliopsida; order Apiales; family Araliaceae; genus Panax; species Panax ginseng. The sequence goes on from CM035141.1 coordinate 48,090,888, forward strand.
CACGCCGATCCCAAAGAAGCGTATACATCGAGATCGGTCCTCTACAGAGAGAGGTATCGAGAAGTGAACGACGACACCGCCGCCCCTCGAAGGTTAAAAATCCTGGCCCGGTCGAACTCGACATCACGGCCAATGGGTGATAAGTTGTCACGCCCTCAAGCCCGAAAGGAGGAAATCCATGCGAGCATGAGTAATAAAGTTGTATGGTGAGCAAAGCCCCGAAACACGACAATATACTAAATGGATCTCGATATCCGCCAAAATCACGGACCAGATGAGCATCTCAGACACTCCGATGGTGAAAGGGAGTATGACATAGCCACATCATGGGAAAAGAAATACCCATGCCGAGTCTAAGGGTACCAACCGGTCCACAAGTGTGACATAAACCACACATCTGACATGGCCCAACTCCCGAAGAACACGCCTGACGGGTAAGTATTGCGATGGGATCTTTGATCGCGAGGTCTCTACCATGATCATAGGTACAATGGTACGACCCTCCCTGAGAGCTCTCACGGCCATGATAACGCCTATATCTATCTCATCCATATACCACGACATATACACGTATGACAGTACACATAGCATCAGTACATCAACTCTGGCCAAACGCCAATGATCCTCCGACACGGTGAAATCCCCAGAATGTCGTGAGTAGCTATCCTCCGCACCAAATCTGTGATACAGAAAATGCTGAGAGATCACGTGGCCAGATGTCAGCTCATCCTGCACCACTTTGCGCATCAATCCTGTGAGAGTCATGAATCGTCTACTCATGTCTCCCAAAGCCATGTGCACGTAAGGTCTGTCTAGGGGCAACATCGTCAAACGGGTATACTCCTCCAGAGTAGGAGTCAACTCATGGGTGCTAAAACAGAATACCTGCCTATCAGGTAGCCAATGCTCTATCATCCCGTCCACGAATCCTGCAGGAACCTAAAATACCAAAAGGGTCATGGTATGCTGCAGCAACAGATCTACAGTCACCCTGTCTGGTGGTGACATGCTATCTATACGGCTAACTATCGAAGAAGACATTTGTGCGGGCCGTGTCATAAGACCATCCAGGGATCAATGCCGAATATCTCTGGACATACATACATATGCGTAACATGATACATGCATAACAGATAATGGATGGCAATATGATATAGGGAATGAAAAATGACGCATACATTCTTAAATATATCATCACCTAATACATCAGCTCTATACAGCTACAAGTACATGAAAATGGGGCACAGACGCCCTACAACTAACAGAGGCCTATCAAAAGATATAGCGAGAATGGGGAACAGCCACCCAATATCTAACAGAGGCCTATCAAAAGATATAACGAGAACATACATCAGAAGAAGACCAGGGTCTCGATGTCCACATCCTCAATCCTGTCCACCTGATGTAACTCCTCCTGAGTCACTAGATCTCTATCAACAGGGATGTCAGGCCTATAAAGAGGAGGATCTGCGCCGGCAAAACCAAATGGGTCATCTGAGGGGCCATCACCTGAGCTAGAAGGAACAAATGACTCCGCCTCTGCTGGATCCCTGCCCAAATGCCGAATAAATATGTGTGCTTGATCCAACTGCCGGGTCAAGCTATCAATCTGGGTCAGATGAGTCGGAGCTCGGACATAAGCCACCCAATCCATCATAATCAAAGATCCCGGAACCATGTCCCCATAAAGCTGGTGGCACGGACTGGGCCCCAATAGTCTTGAGGGAGCCACCAAATACCGGAATATCTCCCCGAGTACATGGACCCTAGGATAAATCAAAACCGTCAACTCCCAACAATGGAATATCAGTGGCGGGTGACTGTGATATAGGCCAATGACGCTGATAGGAGGCAAGATTGGTATACGAATCTCCCATGTGGTGCTCCTAATAGCACGCTCTCCTAAATAGAGCTCCCAGCCTCCATCTGTGAAGAGAGGAAATCTCCGGGTGGAAATCAAATACTCTACTCCAGTAGGGTGTCCATCCTCAAAACCGATGGTCAAATGATCCCCTGAGTATGGAAGCCATGTGATGGCGTCAGCCGTCAGCAACTCCAGCTGCATACGGCAGTGAGCGAAGCCCTCAGATATAGGGACCTCTGGCAAAATAGAATGGTGCCATCATCGTCCTCGTGGATAGTTATCTAAGCCTAACACACTCATGGGATGCAAACATGGAAGCCTCTCATAGGCCCAAAACTGCCAACACAATGGCAAAACATCTGCTATCAGTAAACACTCTTAACCTGTGAATGGAAAAAGACAAGAGAAATACTCACCAACAGAAACGGGTAAAATCCTAGCCAAGCCTCGGTCAAACCCTGTGAGCGCAGACGCATGCCCCGGAGGAAATAGGCAAAGGTGTAAGAGCCCCAGTCATACTCTCCTATACGGTCCACATCGCGTGTGGCGCTGACCAAAGCGAAAGATACCGTGGAAGAGTTATCTGCTATGGCGCGACCTCGAATGATCATCGAAATAATTACGCAGCGAACGCGATCCCTGATCCTGATTTCATCATGCATGGGCTCACTCAATAGCCCGCTCATAACATCTACGCTCAAAGGACCTGAACGGAGAGTCCTGCCTTTGAGCGCCCCCGCCAGAACTCCTAATAAGGATCGAACGGCAGTAGGGGTGATATTCGCCATGCAAGGCATGGGCTCCCCTCCAAACTCCATACCTGCGATAAATTACCAATCCATAGGCGTCATCATCACCTTGAAATCCAGCAGGTGGAGTGACTGAGTCTGATGAAACCATCGATCAGACAATGCCCTGAGGTAACCCCAGGGAAAACGACGGGGAAGGATGGAGAAAAATTCCCCAAATCCCCACTCATGCACTACTGCTCTATAGTCAGGATGAAAGCGCCTGGTACATGGAGTGGATGCTAAACCAGTTCCTCCGAGGCTGTGTAAAACTTGGAACCTGCATGAAATGCAGATCAACATCAGAACCCTTTAATCCTCATCAATAGAAAAGAATGAAGATAAAGTCTAACGTCATACCTCGTTAGCATACAAGTACATCGATGGGTGTCTACCCAAATCACCCAGCAACTCTGGGTTCACCACCTGGGTGCTCGGAAGCTCCCTGCGAGGGATATGTGCAGCAGGAGCGGGATCCTCAATATCCACCTCCTCGTCCTCGACGTTTGGAACATCTACACGAGCAGAATTAATCACGACCTCCAAAGAATCGAGCGAGGCTATCTGATAGAACGGGGACGAGGCACGTCAGAAGCCCTCCACCGTACGCCAGAAGCGGTCTTATAGGAACTGCTCGGCTGATCGAGATCCATAATATCTGGACAACAAGTCTCGAAATCACCTCAGAAAGGGTGTGGTATTTCTTTACCTAGAGCTTTCTGAAATGCATTATATGACTATATGCATGCATGCATTTACTTTAACATATAATAGAGTTAGAATGCATGACTACCCAATGAATGCCTACATTTAGAAAAAAATTGCCATAGTCCCCTTTGAAAATAGGATTATCCACATGCACGCAGGCATGTCTAGGTGGACATTCAGTAGCACACCTGTCCCAAAGTCATATACCTAATATATGTATTAAAAATCAAAATTTTCATGCATAAGGCCAACCTCAATGCTAGGAGTATTTTGCCTTTCTACCTTTTGCTCATTGGACCTCGAATAGGACAAAAAATAGCAGAAAAGGTGCCAATTTGACTGTCTCAGAAGTCAAATTTTTTCACATCATTATGTTCAGCATGGTTTAATACTAACATTTACTATGTCGAATATTTTTTATCAAGTCATTTGTGCATACATAATCACTACTATGTGTTTAGATGCATTTCGTGCAATATCTCACAATCTAACGGACAAAAATTGGAAAAAAAAATAGATTCATACGTTACCAGGATAGTGTAGAACACTTGTACGGTGACAGAATTTGCAGAAAGCAGCCCGAACTCAGTTGATCTGAAGATGGCTCGCGGTTTTTCTAAAGTGAAACAAGTTGAAAGTGACTTGTGAAGTGAAGCCTGCTGGGATTTATCATCCACGCCTGGCCGCAGGCTCACCTGCGGCTCCTCTATGTGGGTCCCACCCCTCTGGCTCGGTCCAGTTCGAGTTGAAACAGAATTCTTACAGGCTAGAAAGGTCAAATTGGGAATAAAAATGTCACGCGATTGAGCAAAACAACATACAATCCTGGTCTTCTCAGATGAGACTTTGAATCTGTACATCACTCATTGGTAGTCGCCTAAACACAAGTTATACTCTGCCGATGACCTCACTTGTCACAAATCACATACGACAATACCTTATATAGGTCCGATGCCGTCGACTCTAGGTCGTTACCCTACGTGTGTTCCCGACGGGGGTTACAACGTGAATCCGCCATGGGGGTTACAACGTAGATCCCCGGTGGGGGTTACAACACGTTCATCCGTTGACAATTCTATCAATGAAGTTCAACCAGCCTTGACATTATTTCAGCCGATGGCAGGTAAACCCATTGAAGTGTTGAGAACCGTTCGGTAGTTGCGTACGTACTCATGCGTCCCCAGTAGATCCCGACGAGTTTAACAACGTATATAGCGGCGAGAGAGTAGCAATGCATGCTCAGCCGTTAACTCATATATCAACGAAGGTCAAGCAACCTTGACGTCATTTCAGCCGATAGCATTTAAACCTATCAGAGCTATAGAGTTGTTTGAGGTTCTCATACCCAGCTGCTCATATTCCCCAGTGGATCCCCGACGGAGGTCACAACATAATGCTCCGTTGATCTACACGTCAGCGAAGGTCAAGCAACCATGACAATCTCCTCACAGAGTTTCAGCCATTGATTCACACGCCAGCGAAGGTCAAGCAACCTTAACAGTATATCCCACAGGATGTTTCAGCCATTGATTCACACGTCAACGAAGGTCAGGCATCCTTGACAGCATTTGCTGTTTGTAGTAAATCAAACAGAATCGTGACATATTCTGGCGATACTAACCAGGAAAGGTCAACATTATCAAAGAGGATAGATGATGGAATATGTTATACACATCCTCAAACAGATCAAGCTTTATCCCCACAGACCTCTTACACATAAGAGGTACCCCTTCAGGATCGAGTCGTTATCAATAACACAGGAATTTAGTGATAACTCTAACACCAACATCCTAACAGATTCGACTTGCACATCAGATCTGGTCAGTATTACCAATCCCCAGTTGAAGCAACAGGGAGCGAGCAATTATCCCCAGCATGTTGGGCCACAACCCCGCACACATGCATCATACATTTGCATCATGTTGCTATCCTTAGCACCATGTTTATCTTGATGCGTTTCAAGTGTCTAGGATTCTTTATCCTACCCAGGCATCGCCATGCATGAGTATTATAAAGAGGGGCATCTGTAGACACTCAAAATTTTTATACTCTTATTCTTTAACATAGCGGGAGGACATATTAGTCTTTAAGAGAGAACCACGAAAGACAATCCAAATCCATACTGGGATACTACCTAGGAAGTGCGACATCAACCCCAAATCGCAATCTGGGAGTAACGATTTCAACCTCGGATCTAACCCCGAGACCTGCAGATACAATACCGGAACACACACCAGAAAAGACCAATTAATATCGAAAATAACCCCGAGGTATCCAGTCTTAGTCCCAACCATGGGAATAGCCACCAACCTTAGTGATAACCCCATGGAATGCAGTTTCGGAGATAACCCCAGAAATGCTTGTTTCAAATGCCATCAGCTTCAATGTCGGCACTCACAACGAGATAAACTGTGCCAACCCGGCAATAACATCGAGAAGACAGGCACACCTCAAAGATGACAATGAGGACCTTCAACAATTGCAGCAGTCCAATCTTAGCGAAGTCTGAGCAACGCCTGCTTTATCGGCCCAATCCGGTGATAACACCGATGAGGGGCAACATCGTCATCTCGTCCAAAATGATGCCACGTCTCATCTCTACGCAACGATGTCCCACAAGGCTAACCAATCCCGAGTGACTATTGTGCGGGGTAACGGATGAAAGTTGAAGCTTGAAGACCGGAGGGCATCGTCCCATCTTCAATGACTTCGTACAAACTCTAATCCCATGCCATCGTACAACTCTCGACAACGCCAGTCAGAAATAGGTCCTGAATACCTCAAAACAGATGCCCAAATTGTACTTCTCAAAATCCGAGTGGACATTACAGTGCATGAGTGCACGTACTTCAAGACGACCCGACCCAACAAAACCGGGCCGACCCGACCCGCCTCTGGTACACCTGCGGCTCATATTGCCTATAAATAGAGGGCTTGGGGTGCTGATTTTTAAGAGAAAGAAGACGGAAAACCCTGCACAATTTGCTCTGCTTTTTCGCCATACGTGTATTTTCCACTTTCAAACACAGCGAGCTCATATATAGCCTCTTTTGTACCCACAAAAGCCGGTGTTTTACCCACTCTAAAGATATATAGAAGCCTTTTTTAGCAGTCAGCTGTAAGCCTTCTTACACACTTTAGAGTCTTTCTCTTCATCTTTGCACACACCCTTCTACACGTTGAGAGTCGTGTTGCTTGATTTTGCGGACTTGATTAGTGGTTTCATTCGATCATATATATATATATATATATATATATATATATATATATATATATTGACTAACATTATCGAGTTATGCCTCGATTGAGCCTGAACTTGATGCAGGAGCGTTTACTTGCTTTTCTATATATATATATATACTTATATATATCAACCGTGTGTGTGGACTTTGTTCGATGAGCCTGAACTTGATGCAGTGCGTTTATTCGTTTATATATATATATATATATATATATATATATATATATATATATATATACTTTTATATATCAATTTGTGTGGGACTTTTTTTGATGAGCCCGGACTTGATGCAGTGCATTTACTAAACTTTTATATATATATATATATATATATATATATATATATATATATATATATATATATATATATATATGAACTGTGGTCGAACTTCTATTCGATGAGCTTTGATTTTTACATCCAGGTGCATTTCTTTGCTTTTATATATATATATATATATATATATATATATATATATATATATATATATATATATATATTTGTCCATCCTGGAGTTCTCTTCGTGGCAATTGATCGCTTTACATCTTTATTTACGTTTTGTCCCGCCTAGAGTTTCCTCCGTGGCGGTTGATAGCTTTTAATAGCTTTATTTACATTTCTGATCCCCCATGGAGGTGCTTCGTGGTTGGTGATTATGTCTGTATATGTATATATTTACCGCTTTTATATATATACCTGCTTACTGCTTTCATACAAATTGCAACATTCTGTGCGCCTAGGAATCATGTGATCACAAATTCATCGCATTGGATCTAGATTCGGTTCTCGTGATGGACATTTTCAGCTATAAGCAGCTTGTAAATTATTCTACGATGTCTAAATTTCTTCAGATGGTTTCCATACCCATGAGGAAGTCGGCATTATTTTTGTATATTATTTTTATACGGATGCCTCACATTCGTCAAATAAAATCAATCCAGCCGATTACTTAATAAAAATTGGAGTGTAAAAGGTCTCAATTCCTATTGAGCATCAGGGTTTGAAAATCTTCTTTTATAAAACATCACTGCCATATCTTGCTAAAAACTGAATTTTTACATAAATTCAAATCCTGTGTATATAGGTTTGAACGAGGCCTCGCACAATTTTCATATAACCGCACATTGACCCTCACACACACACATACACACTCAGATAATAGTTTCTTGAAAAGAGGCTATCATCGTGGTAACATGGATGTCGGGGTGCCTAACACCTTCCCCGATAACCAAGTCCCGGACCCTAAACGAATCTCGGTTTAAATCGACCAGTATATCGATGTAATCGGATCACTGGGTCAATGTGCAAACCTTTTCTCGGTTGTGTTGGTACAACCATTTAAAAAACTAGCTGGCGACTCTTAACAGTCCCATCGTCGACATTATACATGTCGGACCTTTTTCACTTGTTTTTTCAAACAAATCTCACCTAAAACGAGAACACCAAAGAACAAGTAACAGAAAGGGACACCCAAAAATCCCAACGTAGACAGTATAACTTACAAATGATGAAGATAGAGTTAAAGACTCTAGGGACCCACGTGAAGATAACGAATGTACGATTTAAACAGACTTTAAATCGATAAAGATAAAGCCGCTCAAGCTACACACCCAGAGCTGATAAATACGAGGAAGAAGGTTCAAGAGGGCGTTATTCTAGAAGCAAGAGTCAATCTCAACCCTCGATTTAGTTGGCCCATTTGAAATCCTCGATCGAGTAGGAACTGTGGCCTATAGACTCGCCTTACCGCTAAGTATGTCTAATATTCATAACGTTTTTTTTCGTATTGATATTACGTAAATATGTGGACGACCCAAACCACATTATTGAATTAGAACTAGACGAGATAGCAGAAGATTTAACGTATGATGAGATACGTGTTAAAATCATGGATAAGAAGGATCATATTCGACACTCAAAGGTTATACCTCAAGAGTTAGACTTTGTCGAGGTATCCTCACTTTTTTGGCATACCATGTACGTACGTAAATTTCGAGGGAGAAATTTCATAAGGAGGGGAGATTGTAAAGATCCAAAATTTTATGAAATGAAAGTATTCAATTTTCTTATAATTATTATTTTATTTCGTAAATGGTTAAATTGATAAAAGGTTAAAGTTAAGGGTGATATGTGAAATTTTTTGCAAAGTAAGCAAGTTGTTATAAAATATTTATTTGGCCGGGGAATATTCTTTTTGTCGGGGAATATCCGTACGACGGCACAATCATTGGTGCACTCCACAACATAAGTATTTTCGTAGTAAGAAAACGACATAATTATCTTTTTATAAAAATAAAGGCGAAAGTGTTACCGTTAAAATTGTTGAACTACCCGGTAGTAAAAGTACAGTAATACACGTGATTGCGTAGTAGCACACGGTATTGATTATTGATGCTTACGTGATAAGTCACTCGATTTTATACTTAATTATTACTCACGATGTTCTTTGCATCATATCTCTCATATTATTGATTCAATTATTATCACAGTATCAATATTTTATATTATTAAATCAATAATTGAGACGACAAAGTTATTCATATTATTATTTGCAATATTGACAATGTCTAGAAAGTTCTATCAAGGAGAGGTTTGATCACCTAATTACACGCCAATAAGGAGAAATCCTTATCAGAAAGCCCCTTCTTTCCTGGGAATGATCTGGTTGTTAAATATTATGAGTTATAATATTAATGATGAATAAGTTTGTGTATATTAAAGATGAAATTGATATTTCCATTGTATTGGAATTATTAGTGTTAGTGGAAATCGACATCTATTCTGATAATAATTGATGTGTGGAGGTTATATTCACCAATCGGGTAATTAATCGGATAAATGAGCAATTAATTGCTACTAATTCACATGTTTATAACTATTTGTTCATATGTGTGAACTATTGAGTCACATGAATGTACTATTACGGTAGGTTGTGTAAGATTGATAATACTTGCATGACTAAATTAAAAATGGAGGTATAGATGAAGGTACAAAACTGTAATTATTTTTTTCACATAATTGTACTATTGATTCACATGATTGTACTATTGATTCACATGATATACTGTTAGGGGAGGTGGTGCTAGTTTGATAATACTTGCAGGACTAAATTAAAAATAGTGGAAAAGATGAAGGCATTATACTGTAATATTTCGAGCCCCAAAACGTGCAATTATCAAAACTATATTTTCCTATAAATAGAAGCTCATTCTTAATTCATTCTCACCAATTCACTAAGACTCACAAGAGCATTTATAGAGAGAGAAGCTTTAGAGAGAAAGTAGAAGAGAAGTCTGCTACCTCACTATTCCAGTATCCAATCTTCTTTTGAGGTAAGGGATATTATTTTGTTCAGTATTCATAGAAATAATATTTTCTTCCATAGTCTGTAGTATGTGAGAAATATTATTTTGTCTCGTATTCCTGATTATACCATCATTCGGTTAAAGTATTGCTTCTATATTCTGAGAAATTAGTAGAATATCCTTGAAATTTGCGCTTCATCTAGTATCACTTCACAAGGATATTTTTTGCACATTCTTGTTAAATTTTAAGTTTTTCATGCCGAAGTACTGTCCATGAGTACTATCCATTTATACGGTACTATTCACAAAAGTATTATTCATGGGTACTATTCATAAAGTACTATTCACGAGTACTATTCATAAAGTACTATTCACGGAGTACTATTCCTGAAGTATTTTTCACGGGGTACTATTCACTCAGGTACTATTCACCTAGAGTACTATTCATGACAAAAATTGATTTATTTTCGATCCAAATCATTTTTGATACATTATCATTCTTGAATTTTACTTCACAGAGCAGTATCATGTTGACAATTTGGACAATATTGAATTCTGGATAAATTAAATTATAAATCTTTAAATATTTATCCTTGAACTTGTTTTATTGAATTCTTATATCATTGTCATCATCCTCATGTTTATATTATGTTGAAAGTCATTCGTGGCCTGTATTGCATAGATGTACTTGGTATGATTATGACCAGAGATTATTCGGTATAATCATGACCGTAATGTTACAAATGATGTGGTAAAAGTCATCATTGGCCCATAGTGCATTGATGGACAGTTGTTGGCATGATCATGACCATTGATGAATACACGAATATCCTTGGTCTGTAGTGCATGGATAAGTTGTGGTCGTGATACTAAAGAATATCCTTGACCATGGTGCAGGGGTGATTCGATGATGTGGATTATTTATTAAGCTGAGTCTCAGCGATAAAAGTGATGAAAAATCTTATAAATCATAGAAGATAGTAGATTTTATGCTCTACTTGACTCTTCTAATGGATTGCATGTTCCGCTGCAGTTAAACTTGATGTTTGTTGTATTTTATCACTTTAACACTGTTGAAGGCTAAAGATAAATTATTCTGCATTATCTTAGTCATAATATTTCTTACTGGGCTAGTTGAGCTCACCCTTTTGCTTTCTTTGTTCTCTTCAGGAAATGAGAACGTAGTTGGGACTAGTCGGGGAACAAAGTGACGGTGCAGATGATAGCCTTAGTAGTCCTCACTATTCTATGAAATAGTGTGATAATAAATATATTGAGGACTCCATTTGAGTTGAATACTGTCTAGAAGACAATATTTGTATTAAAACTCTCAGTTTATGTTTTGTCATATTTTACACGACAGTTGTATTATTAAATTGTATTTGAATTTTGTACCATGTATTTGGCGACTCAAGATGGGTGATGTATACCTATTTTGGGGGCGTCACAATACCCATGGAGAAGATTGAAAAGTTCATCCGCACTATGGGTCATAACGAAGCCAAGGTGGTTTTCAGCTTAAAAGAAGCTCCGTATCAAATGTCAATCCTTGACTTGGTTTTAACTTCCGAGGATCAAATGAAGATTTTGCTGAAGCTTTTAGAAGAAGCCTACTTGCCAACATCAGTAGATGTGGAAAAATTTTAACATTTGGTTGATCACATTTTTAACAACAATGTGATATCCTTCACTGATGACGACATACCGCCCGAAGGGACTAGTCATTGTAAGCCGTTACACATTATAGTTTTGTCCTGCGGATACATGGTAGCTGGAGTCTTGTTAGATGGAGGTTCATCTCTAAATATTTGTCCATACGCTACCTTGGTGAAGATGAATGTCAATCTCAATCGAATCCGGAGCAGCCATACGGTCATCAAAGCTTTTGATGGAGCCCATCGGAATTCAGTTGGAGTAATTGAGCTGCCAATCGAAATTGGTCCCTATACATTCTGCGTGTCTTTTCACGTACTCAAGATAGACTAAGGATACAACTGCTCTTTGGAAGACTATGAATTCATATGGTCAGGGCAGTCCCCTCCACCCTTCATCAACAACTGAAATACATTATCAACAACATCCTTGTCACGGTCAACGCTGAACCGGAATGTCCTCAATATAACGACATACCATATATTAACGTCAATTCAGATGTTGAACCGGTCAGTTTTCATGCCTTAGAGGTGAGCAGCAGTCAGTACCATACTATTGGGATGCCACTACTCACACCCAAGATTTATGCCAAAGTAATGTCAGCTACTCAAGAAATGATGTCATTGGGTCATCAGCCGGGACAAGGGCTAGGTAAAGATCACCAAGGCATCAAGCACCCCATTCAAGTGTCCAGTCAAACTGGGACAACTGGATTAGGCTATTTTGTCAATTCTAGTCATAGGAATCCTCATAAGCATCATCAGATTCCTTCATGTGCAGCCGCATGACGATTTTGTTCATCTTCGAATTCTGAGTCCGCACAAACTCCGATAAAGGTGCCAACCAATGTAATGGCTATGTTATTTCCCAAGCCGATACCGGTAAGGGAGAAAAAAAATGGTTCTAGATCCCAGAATGGAGGAAGAGAAACAAATAATTAAGCAAGACGTCGTTAGAATGATGTCAGGCATACGCATCATCGTCCACGACGAACATACAAATAGATACACCCTAGACGATGATTGCTCAGACATAATGGCCATCATTCGGGAAAAAGGAGGATGATGACAGCCCCTCCATCACTTCAATCCACCCGGACTTTGCTCTTGCCAATTGGAGCAACACTCCTTGCATTGGTCGACAAGGGTAAAATGGCGTGAACTCTTTACGCCTATAGATATCATAATCAAGCATTTTCTCATATATGATATTAGCGGTCTTTTTTTGCTAGTACGTATTAATCATAAGACCCCAACTTTTATGAATAAAGATTAATTTTTCTCAAAATATATTTTTTGAATATTCGGGTATGGATTTGATATAATGTTATAGGTGTGGGTATTATTAAAAGATTTTTCAAAGTAAGCAAGTGGTTATATAATATTCGATTGGTCAAGGAATATTCGTTTTAACAGGGAATATTCATACGACGACCTGACAAATCGATGGTGGACCCATAACGGAAGTATTGTCGTAGTTAGAAAATGATGAATTATCTTTTATAAAAATAACGGCGAAAGTTTTACCGTTAAAGCTGCATTGAACTACCCGGTGGTAAAAGTACGATGATGTCTGGCATGGTTGCATAGTAGCACACGATATTTATTATTGATGCTTACGTGAGAAGTCACTCAGTTATACTCAATTATTGCTAAAGTAATTGCTGCATCATATCTCTCATATTATTGATTCAATTATTGTCACAGTATCATCAGCATAATATTTATTATTATTAAATCAATAATTGAGACGATAAAGTTATTCATATTATTATTTGCAATATTGACAATGTCTAGAAGTTCTGTCAAGGAGAGGTTTGGTCACTTAATTGCGCGCCAATAAGAAGAAATCCTTACCGGAAAGCCCCCTCTTTCTTGGGAACGACCTGGTTGTTAAATATTGTGAGTTATAATATTAATGATGAATAAGTTCGTGTTGATTAAAGATGAAATTGATAGTTCCATTCTGTTGGGATTATTATTGTTAGTGGAAATTGACATTTATTTTGATAATAATTGATGTCTGGAGGTCATATTGACCAATCGGGTAATTAATCGGATAAATGCGCAATTAATTGCTATTATTTCACATGCTTATAACTATTTGTTCACATGTGTGTACTATTGATTCACATTCGTTTACTATTAGGGGAGGCAGTGCAAGATTGATAATACTTGCATGACTAAATTAAAAATGGAGGTATAGATGAAGGTACTATACTGTAATTAGTTTTTTCACATGATTATACTATTAAGTCACATGAATGAACTATTAATTCACATTATTTAATATTATTGGAGGTGGTGCAAGTTTGATAATACTTGCAGGACTAAATTAAAAATGAAGAAAAAGAGGAAGGTATTATACTGTAATATTTCGAGCCCCAAAACGTACAATTATCGAAACTATATTTTTCTATAAATAGAAGCTCATTCTTCTTTCATTCTAACCAATTCACTAAGTCTCACAAGAGCAATTATTATAGAGAGAAAGAAGAAGAGAAGTACATTACCTCACTATTCCAAAGATCCGAGTTTCTTCTAAGGTAAGGGTGTTATTTCTTTCAGATTCATGAAGAGAGTTATTTTCTTTCAATACTGTAAAGGGTTGTTATTCCATTCTTTATTATTTTGTTGGAATAACACATTCATGCATGCTGATCTATCGCATGCACGGTGAATTCTTTTGTTATTCCATTATTTATTATTCATTGGAATAACCTATATATGCTAGTGATCTATCGCATGCATGGTGAATTCTTCTATTATTCCATTCTTTATTATTACATTGGAATAACTTTGTCTATGTGGACTCCGCATTCATGGTGAATGATCCTTTGTATTCATTCCTTATTAAATTATGGAAATGATCTGTCTCGTGGATTACCGCATGGCGGGAAAAAAAATCCATTTGCATGAGCTTCATATATTCTATTATACTCAGGTTGGTTAAAGTTTTGGCTTCTATACTCCATGAAATTAGAAGAATATCACGGATATTTAAAGCTTCATCTAGTATCTTTTCATGGAAATATTCTTCTGAGCATTCTTGAATTTTACTCCACAAAACAGTATCATGTTGACAATTTGGACGTTATTGATTTCTAGATAAATTAATTTATAAATTTTAAAAAATTTATCCTTGAACTTGTTTTATTGAATTCTTATATCATTGTCATCATCCTCATGTTTATAATATGTTGAAAGTCATATGTGGCCTGTAGTGCATAAATGGACTTGGAATGATTATGACCAAGGATTATTCGGTATAATCATGACCATAATGTTACAAATGATGTGGTAAAAGTCCTCATGGGCCGTAGTGCATTGATGGACAGTTGTTGGTATGATCATGACCATTGATGAATACACGAATATCATTTGTCCGTAGTGCATGGATAATTTGTAGTCCTGATACTAATGAATATCCTTGGCCGAATTGTAGGGATGATTTGGTTTATTTATTAAGCTGAGTCTCAGCGATAAAAGTGATGAAAAACCTTTTAAATCATTGAAGATAGTAGATTGTATTCTCTTCTTGACCCTTCTAGTGGATTTCTTGTTCCGCTGTAGTTAAACTTGATGTTTGTTATATTTTATCAGTTTAACACTGTTGAAGGCAAACGATAAATTATTCTGCATTATCTTAGTCATAATATTTCTTACTGGGCTAGTTGAGCTCACCCTTTCTTTCACCGTTCTCTTGAGAAATGAGAATATAGTCGGGACGAGTCGGGAGCGGATTGATTGGGTCCGGATGGTTGTTTTAGTAGTCCTCACTATTCTATAAAATAGTGTGACAATAAATGTAATGAGGACTCCATTGAGTGTGGATATTGTCTAGATGACAATATTCTTATTAAAACTCTTAGATTATGTTTTGTCGTATTTTACATGATTGTTGTATAATTAAGTTGTATTTGAATTTTGTACCATGTATTTGGCGATTCAAGATGGGTGATGTATACCTATTTTGGGGGCGTCACAGTTGGTATCAAAGCTTAGGGATATGATCCCTGGCTAAGATGTGAGACTAGAACTAGGAGGGGAGATACGGGGAATTCCTTCACTAGTATGACCTACCTAAGTTTATTTGGTATTTAATTGGTCGGTCAGAGTATAGGGATAATATGTTGCATATCAATTAACCCTTATTTTGTGGCAGTATTTGAAAATGACATCCGAGAATGTTGGAATAGCAATGGAGCACAGGAGACCGTTGAGTCTCCACAGATCAATAATCAGGATAATATGCATCAGGAAGGCGATAATCCTCATACAAACAACAACACTGACCAAATGATGAACGATAGAATGTTCAGAGGCTTTATGCAATTCATGCAACATTAGGCGAGAGCGACTCCTGTCAAAAATGTAGGTGGAAACACTGGAAACTCTCGGACGGTCACTGCTAAACAGTTCAAGTAGCTGGGACCACCGGAGTTTATTTGAGAGCCAAAACCACTTAAGGCGGAAGCATGGATAAAGCAGATCACCAAGATATTTGATGTCTTGGGATGCTCTGAGGAGCAAAAAGTTCCCTTTGCCACCTTTATATTGCGAGGAGAGGTAGATTACTGGTGGGAATCGGTAAAACATACTCAACATGCCGCACTGAAGATGTCTTGGGAGAAGTTCCAAGAACTATTCAACGACAAGTACTTTCCCAAAAGTATTCGACACATGAAAGAGGTAGAGTTCATCAAGTTGGAGTAAAACAATATGACCGTGTCGTAGTACGAAGCTAAGTTTACCGAGTTGTCCCGGTTTGCGTCTCACTTAGTTGATAATGAGGAGAGAATGACGCAAATGTTTCTAAGAGGTTTGAAACCCGAGATACGTCAATACCTTATCTCTCATAAACTGTGTTTGTATTCAGATGTTGTGAATAGGGCTCAGTTATTGGAGTGCGATAACGAGTCAACCCAACCAAGAAAAAGTAGCCGGCAAAATGATAATACTAGTAGTAGCAGTCATCGAAGCAGTGACAATAAACGTGGAGGGAATCAACATGCCAGAAATGGTAACCACTTCGGTGGTAATCATTGCCATGACAATTGTAACAACCCGATATTTTCTATATAAATAAATCAGAAATTTTGCAAATAATTTTTTTTTAAAGATGAGGATTTGTACAAGATAAGGTGTATATGTATTTATGTGATAAATAAAAATATATTTATTACATGAATGTTTACAAATAATTTTATTTTAGAACTATTGATTTTTATAAAGTATATTCTTATAATAATTAATTTTATAGTAGAAATATTTTATTAATTATTTTCCATGAAAATACAATCATATATTATTTAAATAATATATGAAATGATTTTAGAATAATTATAATAATTATTTTATTATATGAATTTTGTACGATTTTTAAGTTAATTATTTTATCTTAATTATTAAGGTTAAATATTGAAGAATAAATCAGATATGGAATCCAAACCCTAATTTTGGATTTTTATCAAGGAATGAGAATAATAATATAATATTAATTATATTTTTGATTTTTCAGTGCTATAAATATGTATTGTATGTACGTATTGATAATGGTTGGTCAATTATGGTGTATAATGACAAAACCCTAGCATTAATTTGTTTAACCCTATTTTTTAAATTCAAGGGAGAAATTCAAGACTGTTATATAACTCTGTTATATGATTTATGTTGTGTATTAAATGATTAATTAGGTAAACCCTAATTAAAATTTAGAAACCCTAATTAATCTTTAGAAAACCCCTAATTATAAAATCCTAACTTCTGAAATCTAGAAACCCTACTTTGAAACCCAAATTAGAGTACACGATTGTTTTGTAATCGTGATATATGATTTATGACATTTATTATAAATATCAATGTTAATTAGGAAAACCCTAATAAATTTTGGAAACTCTAATTAACTAGAAACCCTAATTCTAAAATTAGTAACCCTAATTTGCTAATTTGGTAACCCTAATTTATTAATTGTAAGCTAAATGCTAATTAGTGGACACTAAAACCCTAATGTTCATGTATAATGTAATTAGAAAATCTAATCTAATTAAGGAAACCCTAATTAAAAATTTTATAAACTAAAATTATACATTTTTCAAACCCTAATTGCTAAATCCCACAAACGCTATGTATTAAACCTTGGGGATAAACCCTAAGGGTCAAACCCTAAGGGTTTGCAAGATTACAAGAATTCCATTAAAATTCCATGCAAAATGACCAAAATGCCCCTCTAGCATTATTTAAGATAACTTGTGTATATTGCAAAATTGAGTGGGTAAACTACTTCAACTACCCCATGTAAACCAATTCATGCCAGTAAACTAAGCAACCTCAGCCAATTCATGCATCTAACATCATATATATATATATATATATATATATATATATATATATATATAGATTGGAGAGAGAAAATATCAAATGTTAGCTTATTTTTGCACACACACTTAACCAATTCTTTCTTCTTCAAAACCTACGAAATTCTAAGACATTTCAGTCATAAAAACCGAGCCCCACTAATACCCATAACCAAATCAGTGGCCTAGAATCGAAACTTGTTCATAGAAGGTATAAACCCTAACTTGAAAATCTGACCAATGATCTGTTGTTAGATGTTAGATTTTTTAAGTTAAACATGTTATATGTAGTGTATAATGATGATCTGGGTTGCTAGATGTTAGATCCATAACATCTAGAGGCTCGGATATGGTGTTTTTCAAAATCTGGAAAAATTTTATTTTGATGTATGAGAACTAATGTCAGACCACCTAGATCTCATTTTGTTTATGTTTCTGTATGTTTAAATGTTGGTATTGGCAGTATGTTGTAAGGTCTGTGCTCTGGAAGTCTAATCACAACCATTAATTTTTCAGATTTCAAGTTATTCGTGGTAAAACCACGTTGACCGGCATTGACCGAAAAATTCTGGGTAACCCAGATTTGCCCAGAAAGGGCCTGACAAGCTTTTCACGCATCTAGATCTGTCATGGTGTTGTTGATTTGTTGTTGTTGATGCATCTAAGTTGTCGTATGTTGCTTATACTTCATTCTAGTGTCTTTAGATTACATTAACATTAAACATGTTAGATTATATCGGCGGTCAAACTAGGCAGCTTAACCATGTGTTCTGTTTTCTGGGTAACCCAGAAAACATATGAACACGATCTCTGACATGGTTTGACCGGATCATAACGGTTGATTCTGTTATTGTTATATGTGTTTTAGATAATAGATCTCTTCCTTGTCATTCTGGCTACATAATGCACCCTTTATATAACACAAACATTACATGGACTACAAGTTGTAGAAGCCCAAAAATGGACAATCGAACTGTTCTTCATATTAGAAAAATCATTTTAAATGAAAATAAATGTTTTAAAAGTATTTTTAAGTTATAAAATATAACCTTCAATATTTAAAGGTAAATTTCATTAATTAATTATTATTAATGATATTAAGGATATTTAATAATTATATTAAATAAATTAGTTTAAAAATGATTTTTTATTATAAAAATCATTTTAAATGAAAATAAAGTGTTTAAAGATATTTGAAGTTATAAAATATAACTTTTAATATTTAAAGGATAATTTCATTAGTAACTTAATATTAATGATATTAATTTAATATTAATGATATTAAATAAATAGTTTTAAAATGGTTTTATTAATTTAAAAATTATTTAAAAGGAGATAAATGAATTAAAAATATTATTAAGTTATACTTAAAGACTTTTAATATTGTGATAAATAATACATTAATAATTAAATATTAATGGTAATTATTTTTAAATAATTTTAAATGTTTTAAAAATTATTTAAGGGTAATATTAATACTTTAAAAATATTTGAAGTTATTATAAATAACTTTAATATTTTAGCAATAGTTTCATTAATAATTTAATATTAATTATTAATGATAATTGAATTATTTAATAATTAAATCATTTAATAATAATTTGATGTTTGAAAATTCATGATAAATTATAATAAATGTTTTAAAATTATTATAAGTCATTTAAAAATAATATGACCGATACTAAGTTACAGGATAGAGTCTTAGACTCGCTAATTGCCCGATAAAGATGTCGGTACTACGACATGTTTCAGAAATTGATCTGGACTTGGATAATTTGATTTGATATATGTTTGTTAGTGATCCAATGACTGTTGAACTTAAGTGGAAATGTGATTAGGTTATGTGATGACTGCAATAAGCAGTGTTATGTGTTATAATATGTTATTCTAATCAGTAAAATGATCTTATTATTGATAGGTTGTTATACAAAAGATAAAACTAAGTTCCAAATTGTACGCAGCGTACCAGGAAAGTATCCTACCTTTTCATTTCCTTTATGCAATGGACATGAGTAAGAATGTTTCAGAATTATATTATTACTGTACAGATTATTAACCCTATATTATATACGCTCATTGATTATCAACATGTTAGTATATGGTAATTAAGATATATATTCTGTTCGTTAATTTCTATAAATGGTTATACAAGTGTCCCCACTTGGATAATCATTGTATTTAATCATATGTTGATACACCTTTGTTAATTACACTTATATATATATATATATATGTTGAATTATAGATTATTGTTGAACAAGCTAAAACCTTACTATTATCCAACTGAATTGGTTTGGTTTGGAACCCAGACAAGTATGAACATCCTTACACGGGAAAAAATTTTATGCACCCAAGGTGGACAGAGTGAATGATACCCTCGTTCTTGTAAGTAGTGTTGATCAATACAGGGCATAACGGGCTGATCACCCCCATGCCCGTAAGTTATGACGGTTTGTAGATGAAGTTCTATTTAAACCTATTCGAAAATTGAAAACAATGTTCATAGTATGTCACCTTAACCCTAGTTATAGTCAATACGTAGTTTCAAAATTTTGAAAGAGGGTTGTTATGTTATTATTATCGGTTTAGATTACTTCACAACTATTGACTTGTTGTAGAAGGGTAGTACAAAGAAAATATTTAAATTCTTTTAGCTTATATATATAATTGCTATTACTTGCTGGGCACTCAAATGCTCATCCTTGCTTAATTTAAATGTTTTCAGCTAAGTGTGAAGAACCAGAAAGCTCATGCAGAAACAAAGGAAAAGAAAAGCTAACCAAATAAGATTCGTGGTAGTTTATGTATTAGTTCGATATTATTCAGACAAATATGATATATATTATCTATCATGTATTGTAATGAATATTTAAAGGTCTCGTACCTGGGGATTAGACTCTGATGATATGTAAATTAAGTTGATCTTTATATTATTCTTATTATTATTAGTATTATTCCGCTCATAGAAATGGTATCGTGAAGCAACGAGTTTGGATTTCAAGTACCCAGATTTGGGGGGCTTTACAGGTTGGTATCAGAGCTTAGGGTTAAAAACCTTAGGTGGGCTAAACCTTAGGCTATAACCTTAGAACAGAAGGAAACATTAAAAATATAAATAACTCATATAGAGTTTAAAAAGAGATGAATTAAATAAATTCATCGTCAAACAAAATAAAAGATAACTTATATAGAACTATTATTTGATGTGTGTATATACTATATGCTAATCAGGATAATTTATATGTGTAGATGTCTGGTGGAAAGGGCTTGTTATATGCATAAAGCATGAAGAAGGATCGAATCCATACACCCGAGCTAATATCGAAGCCAATAGCTGAAATAGAGGCTCACGATGAAAACAACTCAGGCGAGGTGGTTATTTTAGAAAACGTAATACCAGATCCGGAGATGGTGGAACTGACAGATAGTGATTCGGACACTAAAGTTGAAGCTGATCAGGCATCAACGGAGGTGCAGGATCTGAGGAACAAGGTTTCTTCTATGGAAAGACTTTGGGAAATAGAAAAGCTATTAAATAGTCAATTGCGTCAGGCGTTAATAGAAACAATGGAAGAACAAGATAAACTTAATATCCAAATTGATCAGATGGGAGCCACAAGCAACACATCATGTGGAGCTCTGAGCAAGATGGGGAAAAGAAAGATAGAAGACCATGACTTAGGAAAATTCGATAAGAAACAAGGGAAAAGAATATGTTATCTTTGCAGTTATGAAGGACATACTATTATGTATTGTCCCGACTACAAACTAGGAACATGCTTTATCTGTGGGATAGAAGGTCATCAGGCGAAAAGTTGTCCAAGGAAAAAGGCGTAGCGAATAGGTAGTATAGGTTCTGTGGTGTAAGTGTGTTTAATGTAATATATAGGATAAGTATATCTATGTAAGGTTATGTTCTCAACTTTTATAATGATCAAGTTTGTACATCCCGACTTTTGTAGTCACAAAGGGATAGCTGATGTTTAAAACAGTATATGCTATGCTATGTAAAATATTTGTTAAATGAATATGAATCTATGTTTGACTAATGAAACGAGTTTAATATATTAAACTTATATGATAAGGTTTAGAATGTAAGTTAAATTTATAATTTTATTTAATCAGATAATGCCGCCAAGATGTCGAACTCGAAACCAAAGGGTAAAAGAATCTGTCAACAACGCTGAGGGACAACAACAAGAAGACCCGATGCAGCACTTTGCCAACATGGTAGCACAAGCTATGCACAGGGAACCCGCCAGATAATCGTTTGGCGAACTTCAAAGATTCTAAGGCTGTAGGACCGCTGGAATTTAATGGTACAACTGACCCTGTTGAAGCCTAGGCTTGGGTTAAAGAGACTGAAAAAGCATTCGTGATAGCTAGGGTAGCTGAAGGGCAGAAGACTACTTTTTTCACTTACATGATGAAGGGGGAGGCAAACTTTTGGTGGGAAGCGAATCAGGCGAGGGCAGGACCAGGTTTAGTTGATTGGGAAAGGTTTAAAACTTTATTTTTCGAAAACTATTTTTTATCCAGTATGCAGGCTAGGATGGAAATGAAATTTTTAGAGTTGAAGCAGGAGAATATGACTGTTGCGGAGTATGCCGCAAAATTCAATGGGTTAGCTAGGTTCGCTCCGCATTAAGTTGATACGAAGGCTAGGAAAGCGAGAAGGTTTGAGCTGGGATTAAAACGCTGGCTCTACAACAAGGTGGCAGTGTTGCAGAGCCCTACATTTGCAGCACTCGTCGAGAAAGCTATTATTGCTGATATATAAATTAAGTTGATCTTTATATTATTGTTATTATTATTAGTATTATTCCGCTCATAGAAATGGTATCGTGAAGCACCGAGTTTGGGTTTCAAGTACCCGAATTTGGGGGGCTTTACAGGTTGGTATCAGAGCTTAGGGTTAAAAACCTTAGGTGGGCTAGACCTTAGGCTATAACCTTAGAACAGAGGAAAACGTTGAAAATATAAATAACTCATATAGAGTTTAAAAAGAGATGAATTAAATAAAATCATCGTCAAACAAAATAAAAGATAACTTGTATAGAACTATTATTTGATGTGTGTATATACTATATGCTAATCAGGATAATTTATGTGTGTAGATGTCTGGTGGAAAGGGCTTGTTATATGCATATAGCATGAAGAAGAATCGAATCCATACACCCGAGCTAATATCGAAGCCAATAGCTGAAATAGAGGCTCACGATGAAAACAACTCAGACGAGGTGGTTATTTTAGAAAATGTAATACCAAATCCGGAGATGGTGGAAATGACAGATAGTGATTCGAACACTAAAGTTGAAGCTGATCAGGCATCAATGGAGGTGCAGGATCTGAGGAACAAGGTTTCTTCTCTGGAAAGGCTTTGGGAAATAGAAAAGCTGTTAAATAGTTAATTGTGTCTGGCGTTAATAGAAACAAAGGAAGAACAAGATAAACTTAAAATTGATCAAATGGGAGCCACAAGCAACACATCGTGTGCAGCTCCGAGCAAGAAGGGGAAACGAAAGATAGAAGACCATGACTTAGGAAAATTCGATAAGAAGCAAGGGAAAAGAATATGTTATCTTTGCAGTTATGAAGGACATACTACTATGTATTGTCCCGGCTACAAACCAGGAACATGTTTTATCTGTGGGATAGAAGGTCATCAGGCGAAAAGTTGTCCAATGAAAAAGGCGTAGCGAATAGGTAGTATAGGTTTTGTGGTATAAGTGTGTTTAATGTAATATATAGGATAAGCATGTCTATGTAAGGTTATGTTCTCAACGTTTATAATGATCAAGTTTGTAAATCCCGACTTTTGTAGTCACAAAGGGATAGCTGATGTTTAAAGTTGTATGTGTGATGCTATGTAAAATATTCGTTAAATGAATATGAATCTATGTTTGAGTAATGAAACAAGTTTAATATATTAAACTTATATGATAAGGTTTAGAATGTAAGTTAAATTTATGATTTTATTTAATCAGATAATGCCGCCAAGATGTCGAACTCGAAACCAAAGGGTAAAAGAATCTGTCAACAACGTTGAGGGACAACAACAAGCAGACCCGATGTAGCACTTTGCCAGCATTGTAGCACAAGCTATGCAACAGGGAATACCAGTCGCAGGGAACCCGCCAGATAATCGTTTGGCGAACTTCAAAGATTTTAAGGTTGTAGGACCGCCTGAATTTAAAGGTACAACTAACCCTGTTGAAGCCCAGACTTGGGTTAAAGAGATTGAAAAAGCATTCATGATAGCTAGGGTAGGTGAAGGGCAGAAGACTACTTTTATGACTTACATGATGAAGGGGGAGGCAAACTTTTGGTGGAAAGCGAATCAGGCGAGGGCAGGAGCAGGTGTAGTTGCTTGGGAAAGATTTAAAACTTTATTTTTGAAAAACTATTTTTTATCCAGGATGCATGCTAGGATGGAAGTGAAATATTTGGAGTTGAAGCAAGAGAATATGACTGATGCGGAGTATGCCATAAAATTCAATGGGTTAGCTAGGTTCGCTTCGCATCAAGTTGATACAAAGGCTAGGAAAACGAGAAAGTTTGAGCTGGGATTAAACGCTGGCTCTACAACAAGGTGGCAGTGTTGCAGATCCCTACATTTGCAGCACTCATCGAGAAAGCAATTATTGCTGAGGAGGGGAGTGAGGCCATGAGCCTCTACAACAAGGAGAGGAAGAACAAAGGTAAGGTTGAAGGAACTGGGAAGGTGGAAATTAATAGTTGGAGTAGGGGTAGTAGTAACAAGAGGAAGGGGAGCAATTTTGGAAGCGTGCAGGTAAAATAAGAAGGTGCGAAGAAGAAGATGGTACCGTGTAAGACTTGGGGAAAGAACCACTCTGGGGAGTGTTTGAAGGGGAAATTTGTATGCTATAAGTGCGGGTAGGAGGGTCATATCTCTCACAACTGCCCCAATCCTAGGATAAACAGTAGGTGTTTTCTGTGCGGATCGACTGAGCACAAGGTGAAGGATTGTCCGAAGAGGAGGGTGGAGGCAGGAAGTGTGAACACGGGCAATGGCAGCGGGACTTTAGCAATCACAGGACCGACTTCGTCATACAAGCCAATAAAATTAACAGCAAAGGTCTACAATATGACTGTCCAGGATAAAATGGCAGCTGGCAATGGAACTCCACGTATTATTCGTATAACTTTTATTTTCTTATACTAGATTTTTCTATATATAGTAAATTATTTTATAAAAAAAATTTGAAGGAGGAATTTGAGTTCTTTTAGAAATTAAACTTTCGTTTAATCAGATAGACAAACTTTATGTGCATAGTTAAAGATCAGTTCGATCAAATTATGATCGAGATCCAATTGAAATGATTATGTATGATGTGTACCCTGCAATGTATAGGTTTTAAAACGGTGATTCCGTGGATGGAATATTTATAAGGGAGGGTGAATGTAATAACCCGATTTTCCATATAAATAAATCAGAAATTTTGCATATAATTTTTTTTTAATTTTAAAGATGAGAATTTGTACAAGATAAGGTGTATATGTATTTATGTGATAAATAAAAATATATTTATTACATGAATGTTTACAAATAATTTTATTTTAGAATTATTGATTTTTATAAAGTATATTCTTATAATAATCAATTTTATAGTAGAAATGTTTTATTAATTATTTTCCATGAAAATACAATCATATAATATTTAAATAATATATGAAATGATTTTTAGAATAATTATAATAATTATTTTACTATATGAATTTTGTACAGATTATTATGTTAATTATTTTACCTTAATTATTAAGGTTAAATATGGAAAAATAAATCAGATATGGAATCCAAACCCTAATTTTGGATTTTTATCAAGGAATGAGAATAATAATATAATATTAATTATATTTTTGATTTTTCAGTGCTATAAATATGTATTGTATGTACGTATTGATAATGGTTGGTCAATTATGGTGTATAATGACAAAACCCTAGCATTAATTTGTTTAACCCTATTTTTTAAATTCAAGGGGGAAATTCAAGACTGTTATATAACTCTGTTATATGATTTATGTTGTGTATTAAATGATTAATTAGGTAAACCCTAATTAAAATCTAGAAACCCTAATTAATCTTTAGAAAACCCCTAATTATAAAATCCTAACTTCTGAAATCTAGAAACCCTAATTTGAAAACCCCTAATTATAAAATCCTAACTTCGCCTATTAGGGCTTGAAGACCGGACTCAGTGCTGCGACGCGAGTCCCTTCGATATCGATCATGACAAGCACATGACTCTCCAGGGGCTCATGCTCACCTTGGCTGCTATGACTTTTATTTGCCTTGATCGCACATGCACGCCGATGATTTAGCACCGTAAAATTTTAATAGTTAACTTTTTATATGAGATTCCCGGCCTCATAACTTCTTCGTTATAAGTCCGAATTGGCTCGTTCAAGAGCCTACGGTTCACAAATTGCATACTCTATGCGTTCATGCAAGAATTTTATCTATTCGACTTCGTTTGCTAAAAATTCACCTATTAGTCCATTTTTAACGAAAACGATAAAGATTCGTGAACGTTCAATGCTCGTTTCTTCGTTCTAAGTCGAAATCCGGCCATTTTTGAGTCCGCAACTCTATAATGCCAAATAAGACTTGTCTCCATTGGAAACCAATGTTTGCAAGCTAAATATCAAAATTCGACTTCCATTTTGAGAATTTCACGAATTCGACGATTGTCATCTAATCGTGTGAATTCCGGCGAAACTTCGTTACTTTTGATTTTTAAACCATTTCACTTGGAATCAATCCATTATACTATACATGCTTCATTAACTTATAAACATGATAAATTATTACTTGTTCTTAATAAGTTCAAAACTCATAAATTTATAAACTACTTATTAAAGTATAACATACTTGATTTCATTGCTTATGACTTATTAATAAGTTCTTATACTTTCACTATTGTTCTTCACAAGTTCGTAACTTAAATGATTATGAATAGCTTATTCATGATTTATACGGCTTATTAAGACTTAAGCCCTTTGGTTTATCATTCCTTAACACACTAGTTCTACAAATACCCCCTTCTCTAACAATGGAAGAGAAAGAGAATCAAGGATTAAGGTTACTTACTATTTGATGATCACTTGCTAAACCTCAATCCTCTTCTTGCTTCTTTCTTAATAAGAACTCTACCTTCTCTAGCTTTTTCTCTCAAGTCATTAAGCTATAAGTTGTTGTGGAAAATCAAATAATAGAAGTCTAACTTTATAAGTGCTTATTCTCTTAACTAAATAAGCTCTCAACTTATTAGTGTATAAAGTGTTGGAGGAAAATGAAACAACCCACAAATGAGCTCTTAAGCTCTCTATTTATAGGACTTCTAAGGTTAGGGTAGTTTAGTCTTTAGGCCATTCCACCTCCTTAATACATCTCCTTACTATTCCTAACTTAAGGCTTAAGTAAACGTGGCCACTAAGTCTACTTGCTCACCACAACACTTGGTCACCACACTTACTTAATCATTAAGTATACTTGATTATCACATTAATCACTTTGTGTGCTCACCACACTAACTTAGCCTCTAAGTTTACTTATTCATCACATTGGATCATCCATGGGTTGCTCCATGGTTCTTTGGATAATTACTTTGGGCTTAGCTTAATTAACTTACTTAATCATTTGGGCTTCTAGCATAATTTTACTCTGGGTTTGTAATTAAACAAACATTGGGCTTGCATTAATAAATCTTTGGGCTTTACATTACAAAAACTTAGGCTTGCACATTAAATTACTTTGGACTTTCATATTAATTCATATCGGACTTAACCATCTCCTACATTTGGGCCTTATCATTAATCCCATTGGACAATACATATATTTCCTACACAATTCAACAAATCCATTACATTTGGCTTAAAGCCTTATAACGTATTATACGTATAATTATTGTATTCTAACTCATATACTAATTCATGATATACGATATACCATCATTCATACATATTCGTATAATACCTCGTATCATACCCGTATACTCTACCTTGCACAATTTACTTATCATACAATTATTACCCCAACTTCTTAACGCTTGATTTTCCTAACGTTCTCAAATTAAGTCCATAGGCGAAATATTACGTTTTCCATAACTGAAATATTATTGGATATTCGAACTCACATCGATATTCTATCGTTACGTATTTCTCAGAAGTTCAAAAATAATTCCCGAGCAGAATGCGTGAATAGTGTTTTTCGGAAAATTTCTCGAAAAGCTTTTATTTTTGTCTTAGAAATTCAAACACTTTAATTCTACCACGTAGCCAAAATCCTACGATGTTCTGACATTTCTAGGTCATAGAATGACCTTCGATTAGATTGCTCCATAAATAATCAATTAAATTCATTTAATAAAAATAAAAATTTAATTCTCAAAAATCCGATTTTCTCGGGGGTTACAGGGGAACGAAATGATGGTCCTAGATGGTGCATTAGTAGTCCTCACTATTCTGTGAAATAGTGTGATAATAATTGTAATGAGGACTCCTTTTGAGTTTGTATACTCTCTAGTATACAATATTTGTATTCAAACTCACAGTTTATGTTTTGTCGTATTATACACGACAGTTGTATTATTAAGTTGTATTTGAATTCTGTACCATGTATCTGGCGACTCAAGATGATGTAACAACCCGAAATTTTGGATTATCCAGAATTTAGGTTTAAAGAATTAGTTATTAATAAAATAAATTTTTATTAATACTATTCTGTGCTATGTGTTTATTAATCGTTTTATAACCTAGAATGATTATTAATCGGGAGGATTCTGGCTACGAGCTAGATTGAACGAGTAAGAATTTTCAAG
This sequence comes from Panax ginseng, assembly GCA_020205605.1. Classification (NCBI taxonomy): domain Eukaryota; kingdom Viridiplantae; phylum Streptophyta; class Magnoliopsida; order Apiales; family Araliaceae; genus Panax; species Panax ginseng. The sequence goes on from CM035141.1 coordinate 48,119,640, forward strand.
ACGAAAATAAAATTTTCACGGGAACAAAATATTTTCAGGGAAAAAGACGAAATAGGCACTATTCACCCGACGAAACCTATGCGTTAGGGTTTGAATAACCTAAGCCTTTCCGAGAGTTCGGGGTGTCGAAATGACATTCCGTCAAAAGATTTGATGATAATATATCGTGAAAAGTTAAGTAAGCCGATAAAAGTTTTTCTCGAAAAACGTGCAGAAATCGGACAAATAAAAATGACGAAAAGTACTGCTGTGTACTTTTCATTCGTTTAGCTACGTTAGGGGAAAACGTGAAGGAAAATGCTTAACGTGGAAAAGTGTTTTTCAGTTTTTCGAAGATCCGAAGAATACGTAAAAGTTAATCGGTAAAGGAAAGACGAAATATCCAAAAATATTTGGATTCCGAGAATCGCAGTTTTCGAACTGTCGGACGAATTCTGAATTACGGAAGCACGAAGCTTCCAGGGGAAGCTTGCCAAAGGAGGTGGGGCGGCCACTTGGCCACCAAGTAAACTTGGTGGCTAAGTTATGAATAGTAAGGAGGTTGGGGCTGAAACGACTAAAATACCCCTAGCCTTGAAAATCTATAAATAGGAGGCTTAATCTCATTTGAATGGGATTTTGAAAATCCTACACTTTGAGAGAGAAAAAGAGAGAGTTCGGATGAGAAAGGAAGAGAAAGAGAATGAGGAAAAGCTAGCTTGAATGCACGCTTTGTCCGACGGAAGGAGATTAAAGAAGAACAGAATCCAAACCTAATTCTTCTAAATTTTCTTTAAGTTTTTATGTTCAAAACATAACTTAATGAGAATAAGAAGTAAAAGAGATTAGTAATGATTTCATATGGTTGAAATCATGAGAAAATAAGAAATAAGAAATTTAGTTTATAAATTTCTTAAGCAAATATATAAGATTCGTGAGGATTTTGAGCGATCCGAATGAATATTATGAATGAGTAGGTGAATTAAGTAAGGAATGGTGTTCGGGGACCGTAGTCGCGATAAACGAACGTGAGGGATTGCTATGGTTGTGATTCCTTAGACGTTGGTTGACGATGTAAATATATAACATTTTGATGTTATGAAATGGCATTGTGAGATGAATGTAAAGCATTTAGACGCTGTGAACGCAACGTTGTTGCGATGAACGATCGGTCTTAGCAGACAGCGAACCGTATGGCTTTGACATTAAGAAAGAATAATGAACATGGGGTTCATGGGATGGATAACGATGAATGCAATTGAAACCTTGAGTAAAGGTTGAATGAGAGATTAAGGGACGAGTAACGTGAACGTTGAATACGTAAACGATCCTCGTGAATCGTATTCGCGTTGGACAAACGTGCTAAGTATACCCTGGTTGTATGACTTAGACGTTGATGAATATAGTAAATAAGATACGAATGGTATCAAGAAAGCCGTAACGAATGGTAAGAAGATTAATGAGAAAGTCCGAGTGTGGGTCGGATAGAGAATGTTAGAATGAAGTAAGCGTTGAACACTTTAACCAGCGTAAGGGTTGAGTGTAAGCGAGTGTTAAACGGGCAGAACCTACACTCCGTGTATGGTTTAACCGTAATGTAATGAAGACTAAGTTTTAACCGTGAACGGTGAAGAAACTAAGTTAAAGATAATAACGTATAACGTTAAGAAGCCGAGTTAATAAGTATAACTTGGACAACATTCCGAGTTGAATGAACCAGACATTGTAAGGTATGAATAAGTTAATATGAAATGTATAACGCTATGTTCTCATAGTATTGACATTGAATGATCGTTCCGAGTATACAAAAGACTGTATGACTTAGACGATGATGAATAAATCTTGAGGTATGGCATTTAGTTGCCAGAAAGCCATAAGGAATATGAATTTGACTTAACGAACATTATAGTTTAATAGTTCATATAAGTTAAGAGAAATTTAGGTTGTGGTACGATCGTAACCTTTGATGGTTGACATATGGGAGCTGGGCTAAACAATTCCTTCAGAGAGCGAAGGTATATACGAAACTGGTAACCGATCTAACTCACTGTGATGGCAGTGTAGATGAGACGGGAACTTGTTTGTTGGTTGTTTGTGGGAAACCACTCAGAGTACCATATGGACTACTAGCAGAGAAGCGATGTGTGCTGAGTCCTAGAGAAATATAAGAAGAAGATAAGAATGTAAATCATCAAAGATGATGAACATTTTCGCGTAAGACATCTCCAGATGTCATAAAGCCGTAAAAGCGGTAAAAGAAAGTTGGTCGCGTAAACTTAGTTGTAAGAACGTGAACCTTAAGAAGTAAAGTTAAGTAAACCAATGCGTAAGTCAAGTATATGACTAATTGGTGTATGTGTTGTTTCCTTATGTGTTATAGGGATTGGAATGGCGATTCAAATAAGAAGTTGTAGCTATGCGTGAAGGCAAGTTTCCTAACTTCATTCATATTTTAAATGAATGCTAGTTTCTTAAACTTCTCAGATGTTGAACTTGAGAAGTTACGTCTATATCTGAATGTGCGATATTTGTACAAGGTGGTAGAACGTTATGAGGCCTTGTGCCACAATGTGAACACTTTGTTGTTTTTATGAGTTTGAACGTTTCTATGTTTGAACTATTCAATAAAAGAATGTTCTGTTTATATACGAACTGTTATTGTTAAGTCTGTGCTATTGATTCTAGTCATACAGAATGTGCATGAAAGAGAGTAGAGAGTGAAAGTATTTCAAAGTGCATGTAACTAATGTTTTAAGATGATAGGAATCAAGACTATTCCTATTATTCAAGCTACTTCGTAACCTTTGTTCGGTTATTGAAGTCTGAAAAGAATGTTTAAATTCTTGAAGTTGTTTGTTCAACTGTTATGACTTGCTAGGCAATTGAATGCTCACACTTTCTTTAAATGAAAAACATTTTCAGCGAACGATGTTAGAAGAACTTAAGGATCCCATATAGATCAAGCTGACGGTATCTAGATGAAGTGTCATTCAGAATGTGAATGAGCGAGAAGATCAAGTGAAGACTTGTGATGTAGAAAGATGAAAATTAAGATATAGACTAGTTTAATGAACTGTGATGTATCCTTGGTGGCGGATAAAAGTCACTCTTGTAAGATGAAAAGAATAATGTAATTATCATTATTTGTAATGAGAAAGGCTATAAGGTTTCCAGAACCTGAGATTTGAGAGTGTATGTTGTTATATTTCAGTATATAATGATGTATGCAGAATAATGATGTACTCATGACGTACGGAATCCGGGTGTGAAGATAGACCGGATTTTGGGGCGTTACAGGTTGGTATCAGAGCTGATAGGTTATAAACCTTAGGTATGAGTACCTAAGACTATAATCGTAAAGAGAATGATAAGAAGATCACCACGTGATCATAGTAAATCGTAGTAACAGATGAGCTGTTAAACGATGAATGATTTATAGCTAATGCTATGAATGAATGGTACTACAAAGTAGTACGGGAAGAAGAACTCAAATTGAGTTGTAAAGGATAGGTTACGAATTAAAGAAAATTCGTATTAAGTAAAGAGAAAGTTAGAAGTTGTAAGATTTCAATTGAGGACTCATGTGATGGCTGAGTTGTATGAATATTTGTATGAACAGATGTTTGTGCTTGGTGTAGCAACCACTCAGTTTATTATAGTGATAATCATTGAAATTGGTCGCGCTATCAAGATGTATATAAAGAGAAGGTGAATCTTTTCTCATGTATATACTTGATAGGTGAATCTTTTCTTATTATTATTATTATTATTATTATTATTATTATTATTATTATTATTATTATTATTATTATTATTATTATTATTATTATTATTATGTTAATAGTCGTTGCAAAAAGTTGTATAAAATATGCAACGAAAATAAAAATTGTTGTCAATGAATGTGCTATGTATTAGACAATGAAATATAGCAACAAAAAAACTTTCGTTGCCCACGATGAGGAGAAATCAAGTGGTTAGAAATTTTGCAAAGAATTTTTAACGAATTTTATTTCCAAATTTTGCAACTACTTTATGATCAGAGAATATCAAAAAGGGAAGTGATCAAAACTATATTTTCCAGCTATATATAATGTTGTTTGATATACACAATGTAAACTGTATAGGACAAAATGGCTATGATGGTATGTGCAAGAAAATACGAGCCCATCTACAAGTCAGGGTATATGTGAGCTAACAAGCCCAATATGGCATCCTTCTCAGAAGAAGGAGGTGAAGTTGTGTTCTCCTGTACGAGGGTATCCACACGACCCAATAGATCTGTAGTCATCTGCATTGCGACCATATGCTCATCAATGTATGTGCTCATCTCTGCAATCATGCCAGTGGAAAGGGACTTCATTGTGGTACTATCTGTGACGGCTACATCCCGGGAAGATATGGCATCATCCCACTCAACTATTACTGCATCCCTGGCTGATTTGGCTTTGTCCCGCTCAACAATAGCGGCATCTCTGTGACCTAATGCATCATCTCTCTCTGACAGAGCTGCATCTCTCCCATCAATGGCGGTCAACATCAATTCTCTAGCATGGTCTCTATCGAAGGTCATCAGATGAAGACTCCGCTCGAAGTACTGTGCCGAATGTTGGATCACAATAGTGCTAGTACTGGGAGAATTTAAAGGAGATACTGTCAACCCAGCAACTAACTCCTCGTCGAGATGGGAATTAACGTCCTCCACGGGCTCTATATCATCAGAATCACTATCCGGTACTGTGGATACTGCCACAACCGATGCAGTCTTTGTATCCATCCATGCTGAATACTCTAGAGAACATCTCGGATGGATAACAGAAAAAGCATCTATCTCGCGCTGATCCCAACAAGCATTTACACGGGATCGATCCTCTGCTGAAAGATATCGAGAGGCTAAACGCTGGCCCAACGCCCCCTCGAAAGGATGAGAATCCTGAAACTAATCAAACTGCGACATCACGACCATCGGATAATATGTAGTCATGCCCCTCAAACCAGCCAGAGGGAGGTAGTCCATGCCTGGAGCATGAGTAATGAAGCTATAGGGTGAGCTAAGCCCCGTGCACTGCAGTACGCCAAACGGATCTCTAATATCCGCCAAGAACATCGACCAAGATATGGCATCTGTACACTTTGATGGCTGAAAGGAGTATGACAGGGCTATATCATGGGTGAAACAATACCCATGCCGTCTAAAAGTGTTGATCGGTCTCAAATGTGACATAAACCACATGTACAGTATGATCGAGCTGCCCGTAAACACTCATGTTGGATAAGTGCAGTAATATGTAGCTGACCTCAAAGTCTCTACTATAATCATCGGTAGGATGGTATGACCCTCCCTGAGAGCTCTCATTTCCACTATGACTCCTACGTCTAACTCATCCACATACCGTGGCATATACACATAAGATAGTACGCACAATAGCAGTACATCAACCCTGGCTAGACGCCAATGATCCTCCGGTGTGGTGAAATCCCCGGAATGTCGTGTATAACTATCTTTAGAGCCAAATCTGTCAAACAGAAAATGCTGGGATATAACATGGCCAGCTGTAAGCTCATCATGCACCATCCTACTCCTCAATCTAGTGAGGGTCATGAATCGTCGACTCATGTCCCCCAAAGCCATGTGCACGCAAGGTTTGTCCAGCGGCATCATCGTCAAACGTGCATACTCGTCCAGAGTGGGAGTCAACTCCTGGGGTCCCAAATCGGAAAACCTGGCTCTTCGATACCTAGTGCTCCAGCATGCCATCCACAAATCTTGTGCAAGTGATCTACGGTCACCCTGTCTGATAGTGACATGCTGTCATACCACGATCGCATACCAGATGCCACCAATAATGGTGGGGTATGATCAATACGGCTAACTGTCGAAGAAGACATCTGTACGGCCCGTGTCATAAGACCATCCAGGGGTCAATGCTGAATATCTCTAGAAATACATATATATGCATAACATGATACATGCATTACAGGTAATAGATTGCAATATAATATAGGGAATGGAAAACTGTACATACATTCCTAAGTATATCATCATCTATATAAATCATCTCTATACAGCTAAGAATACAGGGAAATGGGGCACAAACGCCCTACTACTAACAAAGGCATATCAAAAGATATAGCGAGAATAGGGCACAACCACCCAATATCTAACTGAGGCCTATCAAAAGAGATAACGAGAATACACATCACAAGAAGACAATGGTGTCAATATCTACATCATCAATCCTATCCACCTGATGTAACTCCTCCTGAGTCACTAGATCTCTATCAACAGGGATGTCAGACCTATACAAAGGAGGATCTGCACCGACAAATCCAAATGGGTCATCTAAGGGGCCAGCACCTGAGCTGGAAGGAACAAACGAATCTGCCTCTGCCTGATCTCTGCCCAAAGTCGGATAAAGAAATATGGTCGGTCAAAGCGCTAGGTCAAACTATCAATCTGTGTCACATGAGTAGGATCTCGGACACAGGCTAGCCAATCCGTCATCATCACGGATCCTGGAACCATATCCCCCACCAACTGAGTGGCGCGAGTCTGGGCTCCAATAGTGCGAGGGAACCACCAACACTAGAATATCTCCTGAGTACAAAGGCCCTCTGAGAATGAAAAATCGTCAACCCCCAACAATGGGATGTCAGTAACGGGTGACTGTGATACAGGCCAATGACGCCTGGCAGGAGGCAAGATCGGCATACGAATCTCCCTTGTAATGCTCCTAATATCACGCTCACCTAAATAGAGCTCCCACCCCTCCAGTTCGGTCCAGTTCGAGTTGCAAAGAAGTTCTCACAGACCGAGAAGGTCAAATCAGGAATAAAAACGCTACGTGATTGAGCCGAATAACTTACAAATCCTGGTCTTCTCAAATTGAACCTTGGGTCTGCACATCACTCATTGGTATTCGCCCAAGCACTGGGTACACTATGCCGATGATATCAAACGGTACAAGTCACGCTCGGCAATACCTTTTGCAGGTCCATTGCCTTCTATTGGTGCACATATCAATGAAGGTCAAGCAACCTTGACGTCATTTCAGTCGATGGCAAGTAAACCCATCGAGGCATCGAGAGCTATTCGATGATTACGTACTTTGGTATTCACATTCCCCAGTGGATCCCCGGCGGGGGTTACAACACATCTCAGCCATTGATTCACACATCAGCAAAGGTCAAGTTGCCTTGACAGTCCACCCCACAGGGTTTTCATCCGTTGATTCACACATCGGTGAAGTACACATCAACGAAGGTCAGGCAACCTTGACAACATATGCTTTTGGCAGTAAATCCAATAGAACCATTGACATATCCTAACGATACAAACCAGGAAAGATCAACATCATCGAGGCGGATCAATGATGGAATATGTTATACATATCCTCAAATAGACAAAGCTGTATCCCCATAGATCTCTTACACATAAGAGGCACCTCTTTGGAATCAAGTCTGTATCAAGGATTAATGACTTTGGTGACAACCCCAACGTCAACATCCTAATAGATTCGGATCACACATCCCATCGGGCCATATTTGCCAATCCTCGATAGAAGCTATTAGGATCCAACGATCATCCCCAGCATGTTGGGCAACAACGCCACACACATGCATCATACATTTGTATTATGTTTCATTTCCAGTGTCTAGGATTCTATATCTTACCCATGCATTGCATTGCATGAATATGATAAAGAGGGGCATCTGTAGACACTCAAAATTTTTACACACCATCATCGACATTGCGGGGGCGATTTATCTTCGAGATAACCTTGGAAGACAGCTCACATCTAGTCTGGATACTACTGAAAGTTCAGTCTCAACCCCGGAAGATACACCGGGAGTAACAGTTCCAACCTCAGAGATAACCCCGAGGCATGTAGTTCCAATATCGGAAATTCCACCGGATAAGACCAATTAATCTTGGAGATAACCCCGAGGTATTCAGTCTCAGTCCCAACACTGGGAGTAGCAGCTACCAACCTTGGTGATAACCCCCAGGAATGCAGTTCCGACGATAACCCCGGAAATGCTTATTTCAAGTGCATGCAATCAGCTTCAACCTCGGCACTCACACTGAGGCACTCAGTACAAAGCCCAAAAAAAACATCGGGGAAAACATGCATACCTCAGAGATGACACTGAGGACCTTCAACACTTGCAGCAGTCCAATCTCAGCGATAACCTTGAGTAACGTCTGCTTTATATGCCCAAACCAGCAATAACATCGGTGATGGGAAAAGTCGTCCTCTCGCCACCTTGATGCCATATCACGTCATCTCAACATCTTATATATACATTTCTACACAACAATGTCCCACAAGAATCAAGGAAAACCAATCCCGAGTGACTATTGTGAAGGGTAACAGATAGAATTTGAAGTTTGAAGACCGAATGACACCGTCCCATCTTCATGACTTCGTACAACCTCTAATCCCATGACAATGTATAACTCTCGACAACAGTGGTCCGAAATAGGTCCTACATACCTCAGTCGGATGCCCGGATTGTAATTCTGAAAGTTCGAGCGGACATTGCAGTGCCTACGTGCACGTACTACGAGACGACATGACCCGTAAAACCCGGGGCAACTCGGGTAGCCTCAGGTACACCTGCGGCTGGCCGCAGGTACACCTACGGCTCCTCCCTCTATAAATAGAGGGCTTGGGGTGGCCATTTGTAAGAGAAAAATGGCGAGGAAGCCCAATCAAATTTGTTCCGTACTCTCTCTATACTGAGTGCTTTCTCATTTTAAACACTTGTGAGTTCACATATAGCTACTTTTGTACCGGCGGGAGCCGATTATTCATCCCTTTAAAGATATAGAAGTCTTCTTTGGCAGCCTACTGTAAGCCTTCTCACACACTTTAAAGCCTTTCTCTTCATCTTTGCACACATCATTCTTCACGTTGAGAGTCGTGTTGCATGTGTTTTGCCTCACTTCTATCCGTGGTTTTATTTCAGGTTTGTATATACATTTATTTATATATATATATATATATATATATATATATATATATATATATATATATATATATATATATATATATGGACTAACATTATCGAGTTATGCCTCAATTGAGCTAGACTTGATCTGGAGTGTTTCTTGCTTTAATATATATATATATATATATATATATATATATATATATATATATATATATATATATATATATTAACTATGTATTTGACTTTTTAAATGAGCTTTGAATTTTACATCTGAGCATTTACTTACTTTTATATATATATACTTATATATATATGAACTATTGTCGAAACGTTGTTCGATGAGCACTGATTTTACATGCAGTGCGTTTATTGCTTATATATATATATATATATATATATATATATATATATATATATATATATATATTTCGTCCCACCTAGAGTTTACTTCGTGGTGGTTGATCACTTTTACGCTTTTTTTACCTTTAAATCTCCGCTTCGAGTTTACTTACGTGGTAGTTCATCGCTTTTACAGCTTTATTTACATTTCGTCCTGCCTGGAGTTTCCTCCGTGGCCGTTGATGGCTTTTACCGCTTTATTTACATTTTCTGATCCCCCATGGAGGTGTTTCGTGGTGGCTGATCATGTATGTATATATATATTTATAGCTTATATATATATATATATATATATATATATATATATATATATATCTTATTACTGCTTTCATACCAATTGCAGCATCATGTGAGCCTAGGAATCATGTGATCACAGATTCAGTCTATTGGATCTGGATTCGGTTCCCGTGATGGACGTTTTTCAGCTGTAAGCAGCTTGTAAATTTATCTGCGATGTCTAGATTTCCTCATATGGTTCTCATACCCACGAGGAAGCTGACATTATTTTGTACATTATTTTCTTATAGATGTTTCGCATCTCAAAAATAAAATCAATCAAGCCGAACACTTAATAAAAATGGAAGTGTAAAAGGTCTCAATTACTATTGAGCATAAGAGTTTGAAAAACCTCTTATATAAAACGTCATTGCCATATCTTGCTAAAAATTGAATTTTTACATAAATTCAAACCACAATGTATATAAGTGCTGACGAGGCCTCGCACTACTTCCAAATAATCAAAGACATTGACCCACACACACACATTTAGATAACAGCTTGAAAAGTGGCGGTCACCATAGTAACACGGATGTTGGGGGTGCCTAACACCTTCCTCCGCAGACAATCAAGTCCCCACCCCTAATGAATCTCGGTTTCACCGAATTCGTTTAGCAAATGTCACATCATCATGGGTCAATGTGAAAACCTTTTCTCGGTTGTGTTGGTACAACCATTTAAAAAACCAATGGCGACTCTTAACAGTCCATCGTCGACATTATACATGTCGGACATTTTTCACTTGTTTTTTCAAACAAATCTCACCTAAAATGAGAACACCAAAGAACAAGTAACGAAAAGGGACATCTAAAAATCCTGATGTCGACATATAAATATATATATATATATATATATATATATCTTATTATCGAACTCTATTTCGATTGAGCCTAGATATAACATCCGGTGCATTTACTACCTAAATACTAATATATATATATACTTATATATATATATATATATATATATATATATATATATATATATATATATATTACATTTCTATTAGGCACAGAGTTTACTTTGTGACCATTTACCGCTTTTATATATATATATATAATGTAAATATATATATATATATATATATATATATATATATATATATATTTACCTCTTTTATAAATATATTCTTTACTTCTTTCAGAATGTAGATATTTAATCTTTTAGCATGCGGGCTATTTTGCCTAAATCGACTATTTCTCACTTTAAGTGGTTCGTGGTGACTAAACTAGAACCGTTGAAGCATGAATGATTTAAATTTACTCAAATCTATTCTTTTTCTATATTTTGTACATACTGCTTTCACATGTGAGCCTAGGAATCATGTGATCACATATTTAGCTTTTGAATCTAGATTTGGTTCCCATGATGGACATTTTACAACTGCAGTCAGCTTGTAAATTATCTACAGTGTCTGAATTTTATTTAGATGGCTTTCATGCCCACAAGGAGTTCGGCACTGTTATGTATATTATTTTCTCGAGGATGCCTCGCATCTCAAAAATATAAGCAAACAAGACAAACACATAATAAAATGGAAGTATCAAAGGCCTCAATTACTATTGAGCACAAGGGTTTGAAAAACTTGTTTCACAAAACATCACTGCTATATCTTGTTAAAATTGAACTTTTATACAAAATTCAAACCCTTTGTATATAGGTGCAAACGAGGCATAGCACTACTTCCAAACAACTACACACAGGCCCTACACACACATAAATAGATAAAAGTTTAATGAAAAGTGGTGGTAACCGTGTTATCACAGAAGTCGGAGGGGTGCCTAACACCTTCCCGCCGTTTAATCAATCCCCCGGACACTAAAGAATTTTGGTTTCCCAGACCAGTCAAACAGTGTCAAATACACAAGTCTTTGTATAAACCTTTTCTCGGTTGAGTTGGTCCAACCATCTAAAAATACCAACTGGGGACTCTTATAGTCAAATTGTTGACATATACACGTCGGACCTTTTCAAACTTGTTTTTTCAAACAAATCTCACCCAAAAAGAGAACACCAAAAGACAAGAACAGAAATGGACAAATAAAAATCCCGACGTCGACAAGTGGTGACTCTACAGGGGACATCCAGTAAGAGGGCTTAAGCCGCTATTCAAGCTTTTTAAAACTTTATCTACTTGTGTGTGGATGATGCATTTACATTTGAATGAATATGTACTAATGCTTTATTTATTGCACATTTAGTGCTATGCACCATATCTGCCAATAATATTAGTGATTCACACATGTCATCATTTCCATACGGTGAGACGCGATGTATGTGAATGTTTGTTGTGTGGTCCCTCCCCCACGAGGCTATCTCGTTGGTGTTTGATTACTACACTCGTCGGGAGACTAATTCCACGAGGCTCAGGAAAGGCACCACCCAGATTGGCTCCAATTGAAAGATCGGATTAACTTTCTATTAAGTAAATTGTGATGATCTGGGGACCTTCATGCCAAAAAGCCGCGAGAGTAGCCTTAGATATGTCAGCCTCTGATAAACCAAACGCGGATGGAAGTCTCTTCATACCTTCCCATCTCAATTACTTATAATTTCATTTCCATGTCAATCTCAATGTAATGGAAAATATAAAGGATTATGTGAACATGCATTCCCTTTTCATATGAAAACCTGTCATGTTATCCTGTCATCAAAATGACTGACATTCATTTTGTAGGAAAACCTAAAAAATGGACACATTACATAGAATGGAATATTTACCCATTTTCTCATACTAAACTACATATTCTTTTTATAGGGAAATGATTGGTCCCGTTAACCGTTTAAAGTCCAAAAAGGCACTAAGCCCACAGTCAGACATGGCTACAAGTGCCCATTTTGATCCTACTCATGTCTCTCGCGAGGAGTTCGAAGGATTGGGGAATCAAATAATAGAGTTTGATATTCTCCTCAAGGAACTAAACAAATCAACTTAGGGTCTACAAATATCCATACATACAAAAGCCTCTGCATAAGGAGGAATACAAGGTCCGGACAGAGAAGTCCCAACACCTGAGTCTCATAATGAGAAGTCCAACAAAACCCCTGAAATCACCCATCTCAAAGAAGATCAAGACACCAGTGATATTCGAAAGAAAATTCTATAAATGGAAGAGACCATTCAGTCCATCAAAAGGATTTGAGCACACGGGAGCGTTTCCTATTCAGACCTTTGCATCTTCCCCGGGGTTTATTATCCGAAGAAATTCAAGACTCCCAATTTTGAGAAGTATGATGGATTGGGAGATCCTTACACCCACTTAAAGGTGTTCATTGGAGAGCTCGGATCCTATGGTGAGAATAAAAATCTCAGAATGCGGCTATTTTCAAAAAGTCTTACTGGAGAAGCCAGAGCATGGTACACCAGATTGGATAACTCAAAAATTCACAGCTAGGAGGAGTTAGCCCATGCTTTCCTCAGTCAATACATCTTTTAAACTCAGATGGCTCCAGACTGGTATCAAATTACTAAGGTCAAGAAGTAAGTCAATGAGTCATTCAGATAGTATGCCCAAAGATGGAGGCGTCTGGCTGCTCAAGTTATCCCATCCATGACCGAGACTGAGATGGTGATGACTTTCATAGATATTCAATAAGCTCCATTTTATGAGAGACTCCTAGCTAGAATAGGAATACCATTCTTTGAAATGATTAAGCACGAAGAAATGGCAGAAGTGGGATTGAAGTATGGGAAGATTCAAGACCTCCTCGTGTTAAAAGTCGTAGCTGAGCATATCCAATCTGGAAGTTATGGGAACAACCCCTGAAGGGTCCATAAGAAGAAAGAAGAGGATGTTTCCTTTATACTACAAGGGAAAACACAAAAAGGCAACCAAAACAAGCATATCCAAAGGAGAAACTACTCCCCTTTTCAAGCTCAGTCTTCAAATTCCCCCTTGCCAAAAAGTGGAGAAGCAAGATGCTCAAGAGTGTTCACTCCCTTTGGGGACTCACTCGAAAATATTTTCAAACTTCTGACAGCTCAGAAGAAAATCACACATCTCCTTCCACCAGCTAATTCCAGTGGAAAGGGATTCAATACAAGCAAAAAGTGTACTTACCATTCTGGAGCTCCAGGCCATGACACTGAGGATTGTTGGGCTCTCAAGCATAAGATCCAGGACTTAATAGACAATGGTGAGATCATGGTGACAACGACCAAGCAACCACATGTTTAGGACAACCCTCTCCCTCAACACAATGAAGAGGAGGTTAACATGATCAATGGAGGTAGTGGATAAAGCTCCAAGTACGTCAAATATATGGGTGGTTCTCCCCAAACCACTAAAGATAATTCTGACAAGTGGGATTATTTAGATTCCCAGTTCATGATGGAACGGGAGTTAAAGTCTTTTGGCGAATAAGTCAATCAACTGGGAGAACTGGTGATTCACCAACACCAAGTCACACGAAAGTTGTTCAGTCAGGAGCATGATAGTATCCTCTCTCTTATCACGAAGACTCCACCATTCACCCAAGAGAGTGAAACCTTGGAGGAAAAGCTTGCAAAAAAATAAGAGCTCAAGCCCGTCGGGACTTTGCCAACAAAAGGGAGTTCACCTATTTAGGCCAACCGATGGAAGAAGTATTGCAGATACTGATCAGTGAGGGAAAGATCATTGCACTGATACCTCCAGTCAACCCATGCACAAAAAGGTTTGATGCTACAGGAGTATGTCAATACCACTCCCATTCTCTCGGTAACAACACTGAAGAATGCTGGGCACTCCGCCAATTTATACAAAACATGATGGACAGCGGTGACCTGGAAATGGTAGACGATAACACCATATCACTTGAGAGTGGACATACATTTCCTCTAAGATCACAAAGATCGAAGGAATCCAAAGAAGTTATATCCTCTGAGGGAGATTTGGCTACCACATCATTAAGCTCAAATGAGTTCAAAACCCTTTGAAGGTGGCTGCGCCAGAACTACTCATATTGCCGTTCAGGCCACAACATCCTATCATCAGCCTTAAGAATGTCCCATAGAACTCTGGGGAGGTTAAAGGATCAATATGAAACACAACTGCTGCGGTATTCAAGGAAAATCCACTATATCTCCCTCAACGAGTGATGAAGCCAGTCATCAGATCTAAGGGGAAAGTGCCTAAGTAAAAAATAGAAGAATTCCTCCGCCAGATGGGACATAATGAAGCCAAGGTGGTTCAAAGCTTGAAAGAAGTACCACAATAGATCTCTATTCTGGACTTGGTTTTCTCTTCGGAAGATCACCGGAAGGTCTTACTGAAGATATTGGAAGAAGCCAACTTGCCAAAGATAGTGGATGTAGAAAAGTTCCATCTTCTGGTAGATCACATTTTCAATAGCAATGTGATATCCTTCACCGATGATGACATACCTCACGAAGGGATGGGTCATTACAAACAACTGCACATAGCTGTGATATCTTCCAGATATGTGGTCGGAGGAGTTCTAATAGATGGAGTATAATCCCTAAACATCTGCCTTTATACCACATTAGAAAGAATGAAGATCAATCTCAACAGGATGCGAAGTAGCCACACAATCATCAAAGCTTTTGATGGATCTCGACAAAATGTTATTGGAGAGATTGAATTACCAATGGAAATCGGTTCACACATATTGTACATATCCTTCCAAGTGCTCAAAATCACTACAAGATATAATTCACTATTGGGGAAACCTTAGATCCATATGGCGGGAGTCGTCCCATCCACTCTTCATCAACAACTCAAGTATATCATCAACAGTAATCTGGTCACTGTCAATGCTGAACAAGAGTATCCTATCCATAGTGATATACCTCTCATCAGTTTTAATGACGAAGTTGAGCCTTCCAGCTTCCAAGCCCTTGAGGTGAGCAACACTCACTATCAACCCATTGGGGATCCAACTCGGATACCCAGAGTTTCCGCTGAGGTAATGTCAGCCATTCAAGAAATGATATCCTTGGGTTTCAAACCTGAACAAGGGTTAGGAAAGGATCAACAAGGAATCAAATGCTCAATTCAAGTTCCCAGCCAGATAGGGAAGGTAGGAATAGGCTACTCCTTTAGGTCCATTCATAAGAACCCGCACAAGCATACATCGGTTCTTTCACCTACAAGGTTGTTGCCTAAACCTATAAATGTTGATTATGTACGGCCTCTAAGGAAAATTCTTGTCTTTGTGGTGGGTATGATGTTTCCCAAGACGATACTGGTTAAAGTAAAAGAAGTCATGATTCCAAACCCAGACAAGATATTAAGAGGCGGTTATCAAATATATACTTCCTGGCACATACCGAGGGTATGAATAAGGATATCTTAGATGACGACAACTCAAATTTCATGGTCATCATTCAAGAGAAGGGGGAGGATAACAACCCCTTCATCACAGCTATGCACCAAGACTTGACCCTTGGCATTTTGACCAACACTCCTTGTATTTGTCGAAAAGGGTAAAAAGGGCAGAAAAATCCATGTGCCCTGTAGATAGCAATAACTGCTTACTCTTTCCGTATAGTATTAGCAGTTGTTTTTGTCATGTCATGCTAACACTTTGTATAATTAAACAGTTTCATATATTAAGTGAAATCATTTTGTTTCAGGACTCGAAAGTTAGATTTGCCTACACTTCCTGATGGAGTGCCTTTTCTTCACAAAGACTGCAACTTTGATGTAAAGTTGGACTCTGACTTGATGGAAATTGAGCAAGAGGACTATGAGGTGCCTAAGGTGATCAAAGAATGGGTCGAAGACACACCCAAGCCAAATCTTTTTCAAACAACCTCTTTTAACCTTGAAACCTCAGAAAACCAAACAAATCCAGATTGGCACAGACTTTACCCCTAGCCAGAGGAATGACATGGTTACTCTATTGACCCAATTCTAGGATGTGTTTGCATGGTCTCATCAAGACATGATTTGTTTATCCCCTTAAATTGTCATTAATCACCTACCCATCAAATAGAGATTCAAGCCAGTACAACAAAAGCTCTGGCGATTAAAACTCGAGTGGAGTTTGAAAGTCAAGGAAGAAATTGTGAAACAATTTCAAGCCGACATCATCATGGTATCAACATACCCTGAGTGGCTATAAAACATAGTCCCCGTACCTATACCCGGAGGGAAGGTGCGAGTATGCGTGGATTACAAGGATCTAAACAAAGCATGTCTCAAGGACAACTTTCCCGTACCATTCATCCACATACTTATTGACAATACAACTTAGTATGGCATGTACTCCTTTGTTGACTACTTTGTTGGGTATCATCCAATCATGGTTGTTGAAGAGGATTGTGAGAAGACAGCATTCATCATTCCTTGGGGAACCTTTTGTTACAGACGATTGTCATTCAGACTCATCAATGCCAGAGCTACCTATCAATGAGACATGATGTCTTTTTTCCACGGTCTAATGCACACATAAATAGAAGTCTATGTGGATGACATCATTATCCAATCTCGAAGGGAAGAAGACCACATAGACCATCTCAGAAAGTTCATCAACCGGTTGCGCAAGTACAACTTGAAGCTAAATCCGGCCAAGTGCGCCTTTGGCGTCAAATTAAAAAAGTTGCTAGGATTCCTCGTAAGCTACAAAGGTATTGAGCTAGATCCTGCAAAAATTCAAGCCATTACTGAAATGCCCATACCCTAGACAAAGAGGGAAATATGGGGATTTATGGGAAAAATCAACTTTATCAGCCGATTCATCTCTCAACTCATAAAAACTTGTGAACCTGTCTTCAAGTTTTTAAGGAAGAACTCCTCCAAGAAATGGAACGAAGCGTGTCAAAGAGCCTTCCTTTCCATCAAAGAGCAATTAGTCAAATATCCTATCTTGGTACCTCCCAGGGATGGTATTCCCCTATTTATGTACTTGTCAATCAATGAAAATGACATGGGCTGCATGCTGGGACAGAAAGACGAAAGAGGCCAAGAAAGAGCTATCTATTACCTCAACATGTATCCTCTCAAGTACGTGTTCAGCAAACCCATGTTAAATTGTAAACTGTCCAAATGGCAGTTGATCCTCCGACAATTTAACATCCACGTGACTTAAAAGTCTATCAAAGTTCAAGGAATTTTGGATCAACTGGTTGCCGCACCAGCTGGGGATTTCAAACCCTTGGAAACATATCTCCCCGATAAAACATATTCACTAAATTATCCATGCACTACGGGCCAAGGGATATTCGTTAGTATCACATCCACGAATTATCCATGCACTACGGGCCAAGAATATTCGTTATTATCACCAATGGTCATGATCATGCCAACAACTGACCATCAATGCACTACGGGCCAATGAGGACTTTTACAACATTATTTGTAACATTATGGGTCATGATTATATCGATACATGCCAGAGTTGTTGCACTGGGGTATCTATTGGTAAGCTGCTCCTGCAGGCACGGGATCTTCTATTGATATAAAATTTGTGACTTATAGCTTTGCCACGGTTTGCCTTTGCGATGATTAAGCAAGGCAAAAATCCATATATGCACTACGGGCCAAAGATGACTTTCATCACAATATAAGCATGAGGATGATGACAATGAAATAAGAATTCAATTAAGTGAAAGCAATGATAAATTTTAAAGATTTATAATTCAATTAATCCAGAGTTCAAGAATTTCCAAATTGTCAACATGATAACTGCTTTGTGGAGTAAAATTCAAGAATAATATTCATGTATCAAAAACAATTTGGACATAAAAAAAATCATTTTTTGTCATAAATAGTGCCGCGGGTGAATAGTACCCAAGTGAATAGTACCCCGTGAATAGTATTTTGTAAATAATGCCCCAGCATGAAAAGATTAAAATTTAACAGGAATGTTCAGAAAAATATTCCCGCAAATTTCAAAGCGCAAATTTCAAAGAGTATGGAGGCAATACTTATCAAAATAAGAGTAGAATTGGGAATATGAAACGAAATAATATTACTTGCATACTACAGAGTATGGAAGAAAATATTATTTTTTACGAGTATTGAAAAAAAAAATCCCTTGCCTTAAAAGGAGAGTATTTCTAACTAGTATAGACTGTTATAGCGGAGATATTCTTGAAGAAAACTTGCACTATTTGCAAACCCCAAAAGTATCCTTATACTAGAAAGAAATACGCTCAATATTATAGAAGAAGATTTTTCTGATTTTGGTGTGATTTTCATTTCTAAATTGAGCATCCTATTTATAGGAGAATGGCAAGATACTATTTAGGAAAAATCACGGATGCACAATAAGTTTTTTCACGGGCGAAGTTCATAGGCGCAGAACAAAACTTTCTGATTTTAGTATGTTGCACTATGCAGCAATATGGAAAGACTATGCAATAATATGGAAACACTATGCAACAATATGCAAATACTGTGCAATACTATACAACATAATAAAGTATAATATATTCTATTTATAAAAAGTTTTTTGTTTTATATAAAAAGTTTTTTGTTTTATTACTATAAAACAAAAACTGAGATAACTTTTTACCGAAAATTTTGAAAAATGAGTAAGTAGGGCTCCATGTAATAAGTCAAACTTACAACAAATACTTCATAAAAACCCCTCCTTTTATCACAATTCACTTTGCTTCACTAAACACATTTTTAATAAAATTTATTCATCATTAATATAATAACTCGCAATATTAACAACCAGCTCATTCCCAGGAAAGATGGAGCTTTTCGATAAGGATTTCTCCTTATTGGCGCACAATTAGGTGACCAAACCCATTTCCTCGACAGAACTTTCTAGACATTGTCAATAATGCAAATAATAATATGAATAACTTTGTCGTCTCAATTATTGATTTAATAATATAAAATATCGTGACAATAATTGAATTAATAATGTGAGATACTATGCAATAATTATTGTGGCGGTAATTGAATAAGATTGAGTGACTTATCACGTAAGCATTAATAATCAAAGATACTGTGCAATATTGTGTGCTACTGTATAACCACGCATATTACTGTACTTTTATCATTGGGTATTTCAACAGTTAACGGTAAAAATTTTGCCATTTTTTTTATAAAAAGTTATTTCTGTCATTTTCTAATTCCGACAGTAATTCTGTTGTGGGGGTCCACCAATGATTGTGTCGTCGTACAAATATTTCCTAATAAAACGAATATTCTCCGACCAAACGAATATTTTATGACAACTTGCTTAATTTGAAAAATTTGTAAATATTACCTATAACTATAATATTATATAAAATCTACACCTTATTATTCACAATGATATTTAGATAAAATTTAATCTTTATTCATAAAATTTTGGGTCTTACAACCTCGCTTTCTTATGAAATTTCATCCTCAAAATTGGTGTACATACCTGGTATGTCGAAGATGTGAGGATACCTTGTTTTTAATTCAAATTCCAACTCACAGGTCATTTCCTCAATATTGTGGTTTCTCCACAAAACTCTAACTTGAGGTATAACCTTTGAGCATAGAATATGTTTCTTCTTATCCAAGATTTTAACAGGTACCTCTTCATACGTTAAATTTTCCGCTATCTCGTCTGGTTCTAAATAAATAATATGGTTCGGGTCTTCCACATATTTATGTGCAATACGTTATGAACATGAGACATACTTGGCGGTAAGGCGAGTCTATAGGCCACAGTTCCTACTCGATTGAGGATTTCAAATGGGCTAACGAATTGAGGATTGAGGATTCTTATCTTTCCAAATCTCTTAACTCCTTTCTATGGAGCAACACGTAACAATACATGATCTCCAACATTGAATTCCACGTCCCTTCGATGAAGATCAACATAACTCTTTTGTCGATTTTGTGAGGTTTTTATACGTT
Organism: Panax ginseng; assembly: GCA_020205605.1. Classification (NCBI taxonomy): domain Eukaryota; kingdom Viridiplantae; phylum Streptophyta; class Magnoliopsida; order Apiales; family Araliaceae; genus Panax; species Panax ginseng. The sequence goes on from CM035141.1 coordinate 48,140,042, forward strand.
GCCGGATCATTTGAATCTTTTCCGTTGACATGCGTACCAATTTCGGTCCCAACAACGTTGCTTCACCTACCTCGTTCCAGCCTTTTGGAGAATGACACTTGCGTCCATACAACTCTTCGAATGGAGCCATGCCTATGCTTGCTTGATAACTGTTGTTGTAGGAGAATTCCACTAATGGCAAGAACTTATCCCAAATTTCTTTGAAGTCTAGGACACAGAGTCTTAATGGATCTTCAAGAGTTTGAATAGTCCTCTCCGACTGCTCTTCTGTCTGAGCATGATATGCCAAACTGAATCGTAAATTTGTGCCCATAACCTTTTGCAAACTAACCCAAATATCGTGAAGTGAATCTTGGGTCTCGATCAGAAACTATTGATATTGGCATACCATGCAGTCTTACAATCTTATTTATGTATATACGAGCAAGACGTTCAAGTGAATAAGTTTCTCGTATTGGTAAAAAATATGCAGACTTGGTTAATCTATCAACAATGACCCAAATTTCATTAATGCCTAGGGAAACCTTGGGAAGACCAGTAACGAAATCCATGGTAATGTTCTCCCACTTCCATTCTGGAATTTCAAGTGGTTGCAATGGACCTTTTGGCACTTGATGCTCCGCCTTGACACGTTGATAAGTTAAACACCTTAAGATAAACACCGTTATCTCTCTCTTCATATTGTTCCACCAAAATGTATGTCAAAGATCACAAAACATTTTGGTACTCTCAGGATGGATTGCAAACGGTATATTGTGCGCCTCCATCATGATTTTATACTTCAAATCAGAGTCGTTAAGAACACAAAGTCTGGAGTTAACTCGAAGTATTCCTTCTTCATTGATTCTTGCTTCCGAAATAGTACATTCTTGTACTTTCTTCCTTATACGCATCAACTCGAGCTCTGTAGCTTGAGCAACTTTAACTTTATCGATTAAATTCGGTTCTACTCGTATATTAGACATCATCACGTGGGTCACTAGAGTCTTTAAATCTATATACATCCTTTTTAAGTCATACCAAATGGGCATTTGCGTTGACAATATCGTACTCGTACCCACTTGTAATCTTCTACTCAACGCGTCAGCTACCACATTCGCTTTTCTAGGTTGGTATTGAATGGTATGATCGTAATCTTTCAATAGCTCAAGCCAACGTTGTTGCCACATGTTGAGTTCCTTTTGGGTGAAGAAATACATGAGACATTTATGATCTATATGGATCTCCACCTTCTCCCCATACATATAATGCCTCCAGATTTTAAGAACAAAAACGACAGCTGCCAACTCTAGATCATGAGTAGGATAATTCCTCTCATATTCTTTGAGTTGTCGTGAGGCATAGGCTATGACTTTCCCATATTGCATAAGAACACATCATAAACCTTTGCCTGAAGCATTGCTGTAGATGACAAATCCCTCTGAAGCAGATGGTATTGTCAAAATAGGTGCTGAAATGAGTCTCCTCTTGAGTTCTTAAAAACTCTTCTCACATTCCTCGCTCCAACCGAATTTTGTATCTTTTCGAGTTAGCTGAGTTAATGGAGTAGCGATTCGAAAAAATCATTCCATGAATCTCCGATAATAACCAGCTAAGCCTAGAAAGCTACGTACTCCGGTCACTGACTTGGGTTTCTCCCAGCTTTGTATTGCTTCAATCTTCGTCGGGTCAATAGATATTCCATGATTTGATATCACGTGCCCAAGGAATGCTACTTCCTTAAGCCAGAACTCGCATTTCTTTAACTTGGCATATAACTTGTTTTTACGAAGATTTTGGAGTATCAGCCTCAAGTGTTGCTCATGATCTTCACAACTTTTGGAGTATATGAGGATGTCATCAATAAAGACAACCATAAAATGAACCAAATATTCCTTGAATACTCAATTCATCATATCCATGAAGGCAGCAGGAGCATTAGTCAATCCAAAAGACATGACTAGGAATTCGTAAAGCTCGTACTAAGTTATGAAAGTAGTCTTTGGAATGTCATCAATTTTAATCTTTAACTGATGATATCTGAAATGAAGATCGATCTTTGAAAAGAATTTGTAACCTTGTAACTTGTAAAATAGGTCATCAATGCGAGGCAACGGGTACCTATTTTTTACGGTGACATGAATCAACTCCCGATAGTTAATGCAAAGTCGCATACTCTCATCTTTCTTCTTCACGAATAGAATAAGAGCACCCCAAGGAGACATACTAGGACGAATGAAACTGATGTCTAACAATTCCCGCAGTTGTGTTTCTAACTCTTGAAGTTCAATATGAGCCATTCGATATGGGGTTTTGGAAATGGGTTTTGTACCGGGTTCAAGGTCAATATAAAATTCGATTTCATGCTCTAGGGTAGGCCAGGAAGTTCTTCAGGGAATACATCAGGAAATTTATTAACAATAGAAATATCATTCAAATCTGACGTATTTTTGTTTAAATCCGTGACATGGGCTAAGAAAGCTTGACATCCGTTTTTCAATAAATAAATGGCTTTATGACTTGATATGACAATGATTGACATTAGTGGTTTGGTTGCTTGAATTTTCATAATAGGTTGGTTAGGAATATGAAAACTAACAACCTTACAAAAATAATCCATTTTAGCATGATGAGTAGTTAACCAATCAATCCCTAAAATCACATCAAATGCAAGTATTTTCAAAGAGATGAGATTGACAGGTATTGTGAGTGTGCCCATTTGAATCAAACAAGATTAATAAACAGTGGATGTAATGAAAGTTTCTCCCAACAAAGTTTCAACAGATAAATCAAAGTCTAATTTTTTTGGAGTCAAATTTAAACGTTGAGCGCAAGTAGGTGAAATAAAAGAATGGGTAGAACCGGTATCAAATAAGGTATAGACTTCACAAGAGTTTATGATTAACTTACCCGTGATAACTTTGTTTAGGTCCCTCGCTTTTTGGGAGGTCGCAACAAATGCTCTCCCTGGAACTACCGGCTTTGACTTGTCTAGGACGGCCTTTGGTAACTCCATCCCAGCTGGACTTGACTTTACTGCACGAAAAAATTGAGCTAGGTTACATTCTCTTCCAAAATTGAAACACGCTTTGGGTTGGTGCTGCGTAAAGTTTGGACTGATGTGTCCCTCCCCTCCGCATCTGTAGCATATGACCGGTGGTCGTTCTCCTTCCTTAACAATGTGTGTTGGTGCTGCTGTCTTTCCATCATTGTTGAATCTCCTCTTTTTGAAATTTCCACTTCTATTATCTTTGCCAGGATTACCACCAAAGTGGTTACCATTTCTGGCATGATGATTTCCTCCACATTTGTTGTCACCGCTTCGATGACTGCTACCACAGGTATTATCATTTTTTCTGGCTGCTATCTTTTGGTTGGGCTAACTCATTATCACGCTCTAATAATTGAGCCATATTCACAACATCTGAATACAAGCAAAATTTGTGAGAAATAAGGTATTAACGTATTTCGGGATTCAAACCTCGCAGAAACATTCCTGTCATACACTCCTCATTATCTACCAAATTGGACGCAAACCGAAATAACTCCGCAAATTTATCCTCGTATTGCGATACAGTCAGATTGTTTTGCTCCAGCTTAATGAATTCTACCTCTTTCATGTGACGAATACGTACTTTCAGGAATGTACTTGTCGTTGAACAATTCTTGGAACTTCTCCCAAGACATCTTTAGTGCGGCAGGTTGAGTACGTTTTACAGATTCCCACAAGTAATTTGCCACTCCTAGTAAAATGAAGGTGGAAAAGGGAACCTTTTACTCCTCGGAGCATCCCAAGACATCAAATATATTGGTGATCTACTTAATCCACGTCTGCCTTAAGTGGTTTTAGCTTTCCCAAAAACTCTGGTGGTCCTAGCTTCTTGAATTACGTAGCAACGACCAACCATGAGTTGTCAGTGTTTCCACCTACATTTTGCACAGGAGTCTCTCCCGCGTGATGTTGCATGAATTGCAGAAAGCTTATGAACATCCCATCGTTCATCATTTGGTCGATGTTGTTGTTTACATAAGGATTATTGCCTTCTTGATGCACATTATCCTGGTTATTGATTGGTGGTGACTTAACGGTCTCATGTTCTCCATTGATTATCTCAACATTTTCAGATGCCATTTTCAAACACTGCCACAAAACAAGGGTTAATTGACATGCCACATATTATCCCTATATTTCGACCGACCAATTAAATAAAAAATAAGCTTAGATAGGTCATACTAGCGAATGATTTACCCGTCTCTCCCCTCCTTGTTCTAGCCTCAAATCTAAGTCAAGGATCATATCCCTAAGCTTTGATACCAACTGTGACGTCCCCAAAATTTGTATACACAACCCATTCTGAGTCGCTAAATACATAGTACATAATACAAATACAAACTTAATTTACACAATACGACAAACGTAAGATGAGATTTTTAGCACGAATATTTTCTCGTTGACAATATACAAACTCAAATGAAGTCCTCATTACAATTATTATAACACTATTTCATAGAATAGTGAGGACTACTATAGAGACCATCTTGGACCATCACTCTATTCCCCGACTAGTCTCAGCTATATTCTCATTTCCTCAAAAAAACAATGAATGAAAAGGGTGAGCTCAACTAGGCCAGTAAAAAAATATTAAAACTAAGATAATGCAGAATAAATTATCCTTAGTCTTCAATAATGTAAAACTGATAGAAAACAATAGACAACAAGTTTAATTGCAGTGGAACAAGCAATCCATTAGAAGAGTCAAGTAGAGCATGATATCTACTATCTTGTATGATTTAAAAGTTCATCATCAATATTTTATCAATGTAACACATTTCAATAAATAATCAACATCACCGAATTATCAATGCACTACGAGCCAAGGATATTCGTTAGTATCACATCCATGAATTATTCATGCACTACGGGCCAATGATATTCGTTATTATCACCAATGGTCATGATCAAGCCAACAATTGTCCATCAATGCACTACGGGCTAATGAGGACTTTTACCACATCATTTGTAACATTACATGTCATTATTATACTAATACATAATTCCTGGTCATAATAATACACATCAATAGTCCATCTATGCACTATGGGCCAAAGATGACTTTCATCACAATATAAGCATGAGGATGATGACAATGATATAAGAATTCATTTTAGTGAAAGCAAGGATAAATTTTATAGATTTATAATTCAATTTATCCAGAGATCAAGAATGTCCAAATTGTCAGCATGATAACTGCTTTGTGGAGTAAAATTCAAGAATAATATTCATGTATCAAAAATAATTTGGACAGAAAAGAAATCAATTTTTGTTGTGAATAGTGCCCCGGGTGAATAGTACCTGAGTGAATAGTACCCCGTGAATAGTATTTCATAAATATTACCCCATGAATAGTATTCCGACATGAAAAGATTAAAATTTAACAAGAATGTTCAGAAAAATATTTACGTGAAAAGATACTCGATGAAATACAAATTTCAAGGATATTCAACTAATTTCGAGTATGGAAGCAATACTTATCAAAATAAGTGTAGAATTAGGAATATGAAACAAAATAATATTACTTACATACTACAGAGTATGGAAGAAAATATTTTTTCTTACGAGTATTGAAAAAAAATAATATCCCTTACCTTAATAGGAGAGTATTTGTGAATGGCATAGACTAGTATAACGGAGATATTCTTAAAGAAAACTTGCACTATTTGCAATAATCAAAGTATCCTTATACTAGAAAGAAATACAATCAATATTATAGAAGAAGAATTCTCTTTTTCTGGTGTGATTTTAATTTCTAAACTGAGCATCCTATTTATATTAGAATGGTAGGATATTATTTAGGAAAAATCATGGACGCATAGTGTAGACACTCGAAATTTTTCAATCCTGTTACTAACCGTGCAGGAGGGCAACATTATCTTCCAGAGATAACCCTGGAGGTCAAATCAGTTTCAATCCCGGACACAACCCCGGGAAACTAAGTTTGCCATCTTGGAGATAACCCCAAGATATTCATTTCCATTCCCAAAGACAACCCCAGGAGATACAATTTCAACCTCGGAGACAACCTTGAGGAATGCAAGTGTAATCCCGGAGACAACCCTGCGATACTCAGTTTGCCATCTCAGAGACAACCACGAGATATTAGTTCCAGTCCTAGAGATAACCCCGGGAGATACAATTTCAACCTCGAAGACAACCCAGAGGAATGCAAGTGCAATCCCGGAGACAACCTCAGGATACTCAGTTTTCCATCTCAGAGACAATCCTGAGATATTCAGTTCAAATATCGGAGACAACCCCGGGAGATACAGTTTAACCCTCGGAGACAACCTTGAGGAATGGAAGTCCAATCTCGGAGATAACCCCGGGATACTCAGTTTTCCATCTCAAAGACAACCCCAAGATATTAAGTTTCAGTCCCAAAGACAACCCCGGGAGATATATTTTCAACCTCAGAGACAACCGCGAGGAATGCAAGTCCAATCTCAGAGACAACCTCGGGAGTTTCAGTTTTAACCTTGGAGACAACCTCGAGAAATGCAATTCCAGTTCTGGAGATAACACCGGAGAATTCAGTTCCATCTTAGAGACAACCCTGAGATACTCAATTCCAACCCCGGAGATAACCCCGAGAGTCTTAGTTCCAACCTTGAAGATAACCTCGAGGCATGTAGTTGCAATTCCGGAGATAACCCCGGAAGAACTCGTTTCAGTCCCCAACAATCAGCTTCAACCTCGGTGATAGCTCCCAAGGCACTCAGTCCCAAACCCGAAGATAACCCCGGGAGGTCAAGCACACCCTAAAAATAACCCTGAGGACATTCAACATTTACAGCAGCACAATCTCAGAGATAACCTTGAGCAACGACTACTACATCAGCCAAGAACCGAAGATAACCCCGGTGAGGGGTAAAATCGTCATTTTGCCACATCGATCCCACATTTGCGTCGTCTCAATAACATTTTAACCTACATGCTACACAGAAGTGTCCTACAAGAACCATAACTCTAATCATGAATGACTATTACACAAGACAGCACCGGATAGAATTTGAAGACTTGAAGACCTGAGCATGGACCCATCTTCCTGACTTCGTACAACTTATTATCCCATGTCATTGTGTAGCTCTCGACAAATAGCATTCCGAAAAGGTATTATACGCCTACATTTGATGCCAGGATTGAATGTTATGAAGGTTCGAGTTGACAATACGTTGCACGAGTGCACGTACTTCGAGATAGAGGGCTTGGGTTATCGCAGGTACACTTGTGGCTCCCCCCTCTATAAATAGAGGGCTTGGGGTGGCCATTTGTAAGAGACAAAAGGCGAGGAAGCCTTGTCAATTTATCTTTGTACACACTATAAACTGAGTGCTTTCTCATTTCAAACACTTGTGAGCTCATATATTGCTACATTTTACTAGTGAGAACCAAGTGTTCATCCATTTAAAGCTATTTGAAGTCTTCTTTGGCCGCCCACTATAAGCCTTCTTACATTTCTTAAAGCCTTTTCTCCACCTTTATGCACACAGAGTTATTCCCGTTGAGAGTCGTGTTGTGTGCGTGTGCCCGAACCGTCGGTCCGTGGCTTTTATTGCTTATATATATATTATCGAGTTATCTCAATTGAGCCTGAATATAAATTTCATAGCATTTATTTCTTTTATGTATATATATATAAATACTTGTATATATATCTCCTGTCATCAAACTCTGTTTGATTGAGCCTGGATTTACATCCGGAGCGTTTACTACTTTTCATATATATATAAATACTTATATATATATTATTGTCATCAAACTCTGTTTGATTGAGCCTAGATTTACATCCTAGACGTTCTTATATATATATATATATATATATATATATATATATATATATATATATATATATATATAATAAAACATAACTCATTTTGAATCTTTCATTTGACAAAGCACAAGGACGGTTCAGATTCATTCTAACTTAATTTTTCCAACTTAATCTAAAGGCTCATATTTCTTCCCGCCCAAATCAAATTCACCCCTACACCCTACTCTCTCTCATGTTCACACACAAAATCTCTCTCTCCTCTCTTCTTCACACACACAAACAAATAATAATAATAGTACTATCTATATAATAAAACAGAACTCATTTTGAATCTTTCATGTGACAAAGCACAATGACCGTTCAGATTCATTCTAACTAAATTTTTCCAACTTAATCTAAAGGCTCATATTTCTTCCCGCCCAAATCAAATTCACCCCTACACCCTAATCTCTCTCATGTTCACACACAAAATCTCTCTCTCCTCTCTTCACACACAAACAAATAATAATAATAGTATTATCTATATAATAAAGCAGAACTCATTTTGAATCATTCATTTGACAAAGCACAAGGACGGTTCAGATTTATTCTAACTTAATTTTTTCAACTTAATCTAAAGGCTCATATTTCTTCCCGCCCAAATCAAATTCACCCCTACACCCTACTCTCTCTCATGTTTACACACAAAATCTCTCTCTCCTCTCTTCTTCACACACACAAACAAATAATAATAATAATAGTACTATTAATAATTATAATAGTACTACTACTACTAATAATAATAATTATTATTATAATAGTACTAATAATAATAATAATAATAATAGTAATAATAATAATAATAATAATAATAATAGTACTAATAATAATAATAATAATAAATTCATTCTAACATAATTTTTTCAACTTAATCTAATGACTCATATTTCTTCCAGACCAAATCAAATTCACCCATACACCATACTCTCTCATGTTCACACACACAATCTCTACCTCCTCTCTTCTTCACACACACAAACAAATAATAATAATAGTACTATTAATAATTATAATAGAACTAATAATAATAATAATAATAATAATTACTATTATAATAATACTAATAATAACAATAATAATAGTAATAGTAATAATAATTATAATTATAAAAATAGTAATAGTAATAATAATACTAATTATTATTATTATTATTATTATTATTATTATTATAATAATAATAATAATAATAGCAATATTAATAATAATAATAGTAATAATTATTGTACTAATAATAATAATTATTATTATAATAATAGTAATAGTAATAGTAATCTATATAATAAATATTGATTCATTCTAATTTTAATTTAAAATAATAATAATTATAATATAATAATTAGAATATAATAATAATAATAATAATAATAATAATAATAATAATAATAATAATAATAACAACAACAATGATAATAACAACAATGATAATAACAATAATGATAACAATAATGATAACGATAATAATAACGATAATAATAACGATAATAACAACGATAATAATAACAATAACAACAACAACAACAACAACAACAACAATAATAATAATAACAATGATAATAATTATTGTGTATTATGGCGGTGTGGTGAATTATGATAATTGTTATTGATGATTGTAAGTTTTGTAGACAATTTTAGATTTTTCCAAATATCTATTTTTAAAAGAAAATTAATTATTGTGGTAGTGTGGTAAATTATAATAATTGTTATGTGTGATTGTAAGTTATTTTTAGTTGCAAAAAATCTTTAGGTAATATAGTAATTTTCAAATTTTAATCTAATTTTTCGTTACGTCGTGCCTTGTGTCACGCACGGGCAATTAATAGTATATATATATATATATATATATATTTACATTTCCGTCTCGTTTGGAGTTTACTTCGTGACGGTTGATCGTCTTTATATATATTTACATTTCAGTCCCTCATAGAGTTTACTTCGTTGCGGTTGATCGTTCATATATATATATATATATATATATATATATATATGTATATATTTATAGCTTTTCTATATATAACTGCTTATAACTTTCATACATACTGCCACATCATGTGAGCCTAGGAATCATGTAATCACAGATTCACTCTCCTGAATCTAGATTCGGTTCCCATGATGGACATTTTCAGCTGTGACCAGCTTTTAAATTATTCACGATGTTTGAATTTCCTTAGACGGCTCTCATGCCCACAAGGAGTTCGACACAGTTTTTCAGCTTATTTTCTCGAAGATGCTTCGCATCTCGAAAATAAAAGCAATCAAGTCAAACACGTAATAAAATGGAAGTATCAAAGGCCTCAATTACTATTGAGTACAAGGGTTTGAAAAACCTCTTTTACAAAACATCACTACTATATCTTGTTAAAAATGAACTTTTATACAAAATTCAAACCCTTTGTATATAGGTGCAAACGAGGCATAACATTACTTCCAGACAACTGCACATTTATCTATACACACACACACATTCAGATAAATGTTTAAATTGAAAAGTGGTGCTCACCGTGTCACCACAGATGTCGGGGGGTGCCTAACACCTTCCCTCCGCATAATCAAGCCCCCAAACCCTAACGAATCTCAGTTTCATAGACCAGTTCAATAGTGTCACATCACTAGGTCAATGTGCGAACCATTTCCAGTTGAGTTGGTGCAACCATTTAAAAATACCAACTGGCGACTCTTACAGTCTAATCGTCGACATTTAAATGTCAGATTTTTCACCACTTTTTTTTCCAAACAAATATCACGTAACATGAGAACACCAAAAGACAAGAACAAAAAAGGGACAAATAAAAATCCCGACGTCGATAGGTGGCGACTCTGCTAGGGACATCCAATAAGAGGGCTTAAGCCGCTATCACAAACTTTTCAAAACATTTATCTGTTTATGTGTGGATGTTGCATTTACATTTGAATAAATGTGTATGAATGCATTTACTTATTGTACTTAGTGCTTCGCACCATATCTACTTGTGATATTATTACTTCGCACATGTCATCATTTCTATATGACGAGACACGTTGTATGTGAATGTATGTTGTGTGGTTCCTCCACCCGGAGGCTATCTTGTCGATGTTTGATTACTGCACTCGTAGGAAGACTAATTCGAACGAGTCTCAAGAAAGGCACCACCCAAATTTGCTCCAGTTGAAAGACCGGATTAACTTCTCGTCGATTAAATTGTGATGATCTGGGAACCTTCATGCCAAAAAGCTGCGAGAGTAGCCTAAGATAGGTCAGCCTCTGATAAACCAAACGCAGAGGAAAGTCTCTTCATACTTTCCCATTTTAATTACTCGTAATTTTAATTACTTATAATTTCATTTCAATGTCAATCTCAATGTAATGGAAAATATGAAAGAATATGTGTACATGCATTCCCTTTTATATCAAAAATCTAACATGATAACTTGTCATACAAACAACTAACATCCGTTTTGCAGGATAATACTCCTAAAATGGATGTATCACATAGCATGTAACATTTATACATTCCCTAAGACTAAACTACATAAGTCTTTTTGTAGGGAAATAATTTTTCATGTTACCCATTAAAAGTCCAAAAAGGCAATAAGACTACAACCAAGCATGGCTACACCTGGCCAGTCTAATCCTACTCCTGTCTCTCACAAGGAGTTCGAAGAATTAAGTAGCCAGATTATAGAGTTGGATGTTCTGCTTAAAGAACTACACAAGTCCATTCATGGTCCACAAATACCCATACATACAGAATCCTCTACACATGGAGGAACTCATGGTCCGGATAAAGAAATGCCCACACCTAAGTTGGAAAAAACCAACAAAACCCTTGAAAACACACATCTCAAAGAAGATCCAGACACCGATGATATCAGGAAGAAAGTCCTACAAATGGAACAGACCATTCAGTATATCAAATGGATTGGAGCATATTGGAGTGTTTCATATGCAGACCTTTGTATCTTTCTTGGGGTTCATTATCCAGAAAAGTTCAAGACTCCCGAATTTGAAAAGTATGATGGATTGGAAGATCCTTACACACATTTGAAAGTCTTCATTAGAGAGCTCGGATCTTATGTCGAGGATGAAAAGCTCAAAATGCAGCTATTTCAGAAATGTCTGACTGGAGAAGCCAAATCATGCTAGACCAGATTAGACAACTCCAAGATTCAAAGCTGGGAGGAGCTAGCTCAAGCTTTCCTCAGTCAGTACAGTTTCCAAACTCGGATGGCTCCTGACCGGTACCAAATTACCAAAGTCAAGAAAAAGGCTAATGAGTCTTTCAGAGAGTATGCCCAAAGATGGAGGCGTCTGGCTGCTCAAGTTATCCCATATATGACTGACTCTAAAATGTTGATGACCTTCATAGACATTCAAGAAGCTCCCTTCTACGAGAGTGTTTTTGCTGGCATTGGCAAACCATTCTCTGAAATAATGAAACACGGAGAAATGGTCGAGATGGGATTGAAGTCAGGAAAGATTCAAGACCTTGTCTCTCTAAAAGTTGTAGCTAAGCACATCTAGTCTGGAAGTTATGGAAACAACCCCCGGAGGGTCCATAAGAAGAAAGAAGAGGATGTTTCCTTGAACTAGAAGGGAAAAAATGCAGTCAAAGCCAGCCAATTAAGAGGAAAAACTACTCCCCTTTTCAAGCACAGTCTTCAAACCCTCCATTGCCAAAAGGTGGAGAAGTCAGATGCACTCGAGTGTTCACACCCTTAGGGGACTCACTCGAGAACATTCTCAATCTTTTGATAACTCAGAATAAAATTACCCATCTTCCTCCACCAGCCAACCCAAGTGAGAAGGGTTTCAATGATAACAGGAAGTGTGTTTATCATGATGCAGCTCCAGGCCATGATACTCAGGATTTCTGGGCCTTGAAGCATAAGATCCAGGATTTAATTGACAATGGTGAGATCGTGGTGACTAAACCCGACCAACCCCATGTGCAAGATAACCTTCTTCCTCAACACAAAGAAGAAGAGGTTAACATGATTAATTAGAGTAATGGACAGACTTTCAACTACAGTGGTGGATCCTCCCAGACCGGCAAGGATAGTGCCGACAAATGGGATTATGTAGAGTTCTAGTTTATAATGGAACGGAAGATGAAGGCTCTGCGCGAGAAAGTTAACTAATTGGCAAAACAGGTAGTCCATCAACACCAAGTCACACCTCAATTATTCATCCAGGAGCATGCTAGCCTCCTTCCTCTTGCTACAAATACTCCACCACATACTCCAGAAAGTGAAACATTGGAGGATAAAATTGCAAAGAGAGCAAATGCAAAAGCCCGTTGGGATTTAGCCAACAAAAGGGAATTCACCTATTTAGGCCAACCGATGGAAGAGATATTTGTTGGTCGGAAAACCAATCACTAAACACGCGCAACTATCACTAATATTTACCAAATACCGACTTTGTATCGCTTAAGTCCTATTCAAATAGCAAACTAATATGAGTGTGGTTAAATGAGATATAACTAATTAACAAAGCTAGTAAATGGATAACGAATAACAATCAAAGGAATTACAAGCTAAGGTCATAACTTCACCCCACACAGGCATTCTGTCGAACACCTGGCATGCTATGCTTCATCAAACTTCCTACCCTTCTCTCTTTCGTCTTAATGGTCATGACAATTTGTCGACTGAGAACACACAGGTGCTCATGCACCTCTGCCGAGGTGTGCACAAACATATCCTCTCCAGATCCACCTGATAGGGAATATAACAGAAAGGAACGTCCAAGCTAGGTGATAATCCTACACATGTCTATGCAAATTAACCTAACAAGGATTTAAGCATAAGTTCTCAATTAGGTCGCAGGTGGCGCACATATATATGTCTATTCTACGCACAACTTGTAGTCGAAACCCATAATCACATTCCAATATATTTAGGTGTAAATCTATAATCCTTCTTTTAATATCATGTAGATTACCAAAATCATCACTAATATCTTAGAGAGAATCATTAAGCATGAATATATTAAATCAAACCATATGGTTCAAACTAAAGAGATAAGACAGTCAATTTAAATAACAAAGGGTTCCATTATAACCTTAGAGCCAGTACTTAGTTCATAACTAATGAACAAAATAAAAGTAACAATAAAGATAACATTTATGGATTAAAAAATTTGAGGAAATAAATGGATAAGAATAAACTTTATCAAGGTTCTTGAGTCTCCAAGCATTTTGTTCCTCTCAAGCTTTCTAATCCGTGTAGCTCACTGCTCTTGATGCTCCAAGGAAATCCCAGACTTCTCCCTAATCTACCTAATCTATATTTACAAACATTATCTAAGAACTAGAGAGAGAAAATTACAGAAGAAAAGAGAAAACTATTCTATCCTAAGATAATCTATCCAAATATATTGTCTCTATATGTATTACAGAGGCTGACCTTCATATATATATATCAGTTTCCTTTTTTTGCTAGGTCAAAAGCTAGCCTTCTCTGTCTGGGCACCAGAGGTTGCGCTGCGACGTGGGTAATAGAGCTAAAGTTGGCGCTTCGGCGCCACATCATCAATAAAGACGAGTCAGTGCAGCGTCATGAAGTCTAAGAAATAATCGTAATCGCAGCCAGCCATGCGATGACATCGACAAGGATCGTGGCTCGCATCACGACTCGAGATAAAGGTCACAGACGCCCAAGCAAGCGGTGCCGCTTATGGAAATTGCCCATTTTACCCCTGAAATCCAGAAAAGACTTGTTAAGCCCTACAATACATCGATTAAGCCAAAATAATATAAAATCTATATAAACTATGAAGATCAGGCAACTATTTAAGATATAAAGTATCTGATTCGCGGGTGTAAATCCCACTCATCAAATACCCCCAAACTTAAGTCTTTGTTTGTCCTCGAGCAAACTATATAACACAAAACTAACAATAATAAAACACACGCGAAAGAAAAATAAAACTTTATATTAGTATCATGGCTTCTAAGCTCGATCATAGCTACTCCTAGAGAATAGGGCAAACACATATATGAATAAGGGTTCATTCAATTTCAGGTATAAGACTATATTTGATCCATTCTATGTATCTGTGTGGAGACCAACTGTCCTAACTAATCATAGCTCAGATAAGTTTGCACAGTCGATTGTTAATACCAATATGCACACTCTGCAACTTAAACATTCAAAAAGGATTAAGAATAAGATGCAAGTGCAAGAAAAGGATCAAAAGACTCTAGCATGAAGACAGTAAAATTTGACTCAAACAATCCTTATTTACCTTAGGCTATTCAGAACTACCCATTAATGAGCTTTTGATCAGTTACTCCCAAGGAAGATGACTTTAGGGCACTAGGTGTAGAACACCCCTATGAAAAAACATGAAGATTATTAGGCGAGTGATTTTTATTCTCCATCTCAACATCGGTCATATGTTTATGGGCGAGTGCATTTCATGCTCCATCTCGACCCACCGCACGACTTTTGATATTAAATCTTCATCTCTTTTTATTCTATTTTTTTATATGTCAACATTCCAGAATCCAAGATCCAAAACTGTATAAGCGTCTAAGTCTTTTATTACCTTGTAAAAATGAAAGTTTATAAAAGTGAACATGCTCTTAAAGCAATAAACAAGCGAACTAAATTCAAAAAATAACTAGTTAACACAGTTGGTCGGTGCTTGTTAAGAAGGACGGATCACTAACAGTCTTAACTTATCAATTGAACAAACCCCTACCTCACACGTGTTTGACACGACTCTAAGAGATAGACATAACTACTTGGCTCTTGTCATTAGCCATAATCAAAAATTAATGATAAATATAACACCTTTGCATAATAACATCTCAAAATATGGTAATAAGGCTAGCAGCATGGCACAAGCATAAAAATCTGTATAAGCCCCAAAAAGATGGCTATAAACCACAAGCATGCTAATAATAATCAAAGCATTCATAAATAATAACCAAAAAATATTCATGGAATCCATAATAATAAACCCAAAACATAAAATCATAGTTCAAAATAACTGCACTATAATCTTGACAAAAATATAAGCAGAGTACTAAAATAACAACCTATCATGGCAATAGACATAAATAAATAGATAATAAGCCATAACACCCCCAAACGTAAGGTGAGAAATACCCTCATTGCTAAACATAGATCAATCTTATACAAGAGGGCTTCCCTAAAGTTTGGTCACTCGGCAGCGGCATCATCCTCATCATTTTCAGCGGGCGATGACGGTGGAGGGTATGATGGGAAGACAAGAGGTTCTGGGAACTAGAATGGCATGAACTTAGCATCCTCGCCACTATACACGGTGTATATGCTCTGCATCGTGTTGACAAGCTCAACTTGATACTGCATCGCAATGTCCTGCCTTTGGGCCACTACTGCAATGTGCTTCTACGCCTCAGCGTTGTGCTTCTGATGCAGCAAGGTGAGGGATGTCATGATCTCTGCCAGTAGTCCATGTGAAGTTGGGCCCACATCTGGTGGCTACGAGGGCTCAGGCTCTGATGTAGGAGGTGCCTCAGTAGGTGTCTCGTATCATTTGCCTCTGACATGAGAAGTTGCCCCGTCCCACACATTGAAACGTGAGATGGGTTGATGTTCAATGACGAACATAGGTGGTAGAGCTATCTCTTCTGGCCCCCAATGTATACTTGCCCTCTTGCACAGACGGGTGATCAAGGATGGATGTGGGAGTTCCGAAGCAATGGTGCTCTTGATCGCCTTCATGATGGACTCGTGTATGAGAACTCCGATGTCAATGCTCAGGCCCGTGACAATAGCGAATAAGAGGATCTCTCTGTCCTTAGTCACATCGCTCAGGTGAAGAGTCGAGATCATATTGGCATATATAAAAGTGAACCATGCCTTCCCATAGCGACTCAATGCAGCGTACGGGAAACTGGTCCTCTCACACGTAAAGTCATTTATCTTCCATGTAGTCCTGGGCTTGAAGAGCCTCCTAATAATATCCTTGAGGTCATAGTTGCGGAGTCCCAGCTCCATATATTCCCTGCCCTCAAAACCAGGAATTACGAATAGTGCGTTGATAGCTTGGCTTCCAAAAGCCACTGACCGCCCCCTGACTTAGACAACAGCAGGACCCTCGGCACTGACATTAGCATAGAACGCTCTGACCATAGATACAATGACCGACTCGGGAGGTTTTGTAAAGTGGATCCACTAGCATCCTGCAATCATAGCCACCAACTCGCCATCCTTTTTGTTCGGCCTTAAATCCCGCTCAGGAATTAAATTCCGTGCAACAAAAGAGCTTTTATATCATTTCCATGCCTTTTCATTGATGAATTTGGTGTTGTCCCATGTCGTTGGTGCTGCAGACGAGGAACCGCCGACGCTCAGGCGTTGCCTTTTTGAAGCCATATCAGAAATTTTAGCAATTGGTATAAACACAAACAGAAAACCCAATTCAAAACTCCCCCAAAATTAGGCTAGAATAATCCCAACAATTTCTAATGCCAAAATAACCTAAACAGTTGAATTGTTCTCTTAAGAAATTTATCAAGCACCTAGCGTCCGCTCTGAAAATCAAATTTGGACAGCCTCTGCTTGACAGTGCTCTAGCCCGATTTCCATCATTGGAAATCACCCAAATCACACAACAAGAAAACCACCAAGCACCAACCCACAATTCGATCAAAATCTTAGTAAATGAGTGAAATCCAAATAAAATACCTTAAAGGGGAAAAACCCTAGTTTGAGAAATCGTGTGGTAGTCAGCCCTTATTCTGTAATTGATTGGTGCCCCACACGTTTGTTGGTGACTGATGCTGCAAAGAAATGGGGGGTTTTTGTAGATGGGAGCTTTTATAGAGAAGAGGGGAAGTTTGGGTTTTATCGAAACTACCGAGAGAGAAGGGAGGTAAATGGATAAACTGATGGCCTCAATCTACTTTTTAAAAACAAAATTTCACCTATAGCGCCGCGACGCGACCTGGCCTTCTCTTTTTAGCACTGTGGCACGAGTTAACGATGAGGGTCTGATGTCCGTGGTAGCCATGCTAAGTCATAGAGTATTGACGGCTGCACGTACGAGAGTCTGATGGGTTGGGAAGCATGGTGGCGCTGTGACGTGAGATCACCTTTGTTCCTTGGCGCTGCGGTGCGAGGTAGAGAGTTTAGATATTGAGCATGGTGCTGCGGCGCGGTCTACAAGGCAAAATCTGGTGCTGCGGCACCGACCTTCAATAAATGTTTTTCCTGCCTATTTTCTGCACATGCCAATACAAGGAGAATACACCACAAAACAAAAATACATTGTTAAAAACAATCTTAATAACTAAATATACATTACTGTCGATGTCGGGATTTTTGATGTCCCTTTCCATTACTTGTTCTTTGGTGTTCTCATTTTAGGTCAGATTTGTTTGAAAAAAACAAGTGAAAAAGGTCCGACATGTATAATGTCGACGATGGACTGTTAAGAGTCGCTAGTTGGTTTTTTTTAAATGGTTGTACCAACACAACCGAGAAAAGGTTTGCACATTGACCCAAAATGATGTGACATCGCTAAAAATGGGTTCAATGAAAAACCGAGATTCATTAGGGTCCGGGACTTGGTTATGCGGGGAGGTGTTAGGCACTTCTTCACATCCGTGTTACCACTTGGCCGCCTCTTTTCAAGAAACTATTATCCTAATGTGTGTGTGGGGTGGGTCAATGTCTTTTATTTGGAAGTAGTGTGAGGCCTCGCTTCAAACCTATATACATACGTGGTTTGAATTTTTGTAAAAATTCGCTTTTTAGCAAGGTATAGCAATGATGTTTTATAAAAAAGGTTTTTCAAACCCTGATGCTCAATAGTAATTGAGACCTTTTACACTCCCATTTTATTAAGTGTCCGGCTTGATTGATTTTATTTTACGAATGCGAGGCATCCATACGAAAATAATGTACAAAAATAATGTCGAGTTCCTCGTGGGTATGGAAACCATCTGAAGAAATTCAGACACCGCATAATAATTTACAAGCTACTTACAACTGAAAATTTCCATCCCGGGAACCGAATCTAGATTCAATAGGCTGAATCTGTGATCACATGATTCCTAGGCGCAAAAGATACCGCAATTTGTATGAAAGCAGTAAGCAGGTATATATATAAAAGCTGTAAATATATATATACATACATGATCACCAACCACGAAGCACCTCCATGGGGGATCAGAAATGTAAATAAAGCTGTAAAAACTATCAACCGCCACGGAGGAAACTCCAAAGTGATGAAACGTAAATAAAGCCAGAATATTATCGGCCACGCCACGAAGGAAACTCCAAAGTGACAAAATGTAAATAATGTTGTATAAAAGCGATCAACTGCCACGTAAGAAAACTCCGTGCAGATTTAATATATATATATATATATATATATATATATATATATATATATATACCTAAAAGCAATAAACGCATTTGATGTAAAATCTGTGCTCATCGAAACAGTAGTTCGACCACAGCTCATATATATAAGTGTATATATATATATATATATATATATATATATATATATATAAAAGTGAATAAACGCATTTAGGATGTAAAATCCAGCTCATCGAACAAAGTTCACCAAAGTTCATATATAAGTATATATATAAATATAAAAGCGAATAAACACACCGATGTAAAATCTGTGCTCATCGAACATAGTTCACACACGATAATATATAAATGTATATATATATATATATATATATATATTAAAGCAAAGAACGCTATATATATATATACATATATATATATATATATATATATATATATATATATTTAAGCAAATAAACTCCTGCATCAAGTTCAGGCTCAATCGAGGCATAACTCGATAATGTTAGTCAATATATATGTATATATATATATATATATATATATATATATATATATATATATATATATATCGAATGAAACCACCACTAATCAAGTCCTGCAAAAGCAAGCAACACGACTCTCAACGTGTAGAAGGGTGTGTGCAAAGATTAAGAGAAAGACTCTAAAGTGTGTGAGAAGGCTTACAGCTGACTGCTAAAGAAGACTTCTATATCTTTAGAGTGGGTAAACACTGGCTTTTGTAGGTACAAAAGAGGCTATATATGAGCTCACAGGTTTTTAAAAGGGAAAAGTACCTCGCATGGGGTGAGTCTTGCAGAGCAAATTAAGCGTATTTCCTCACCTTTTTCTCTTGCAAAATGGGCAGCCCAAGCCCTCTATTTATAGGCATTTTAGTCGCAGGTGTACCTGCAGCTGAGCCGTAGGTGTACCAGAGGCAACCCGGGAGGGCCCGAGTTTTTTGGGTCTGGTCGTCTCGAAGTACGTGCACTCAGGCACTGTAATGTCCACTCGAACTTTTAGAAGTGCAATTCGGGCATCCGTTTGAGGTATACAGGACCTATTTCGGACCGCCGTTGTCGAGAGTTGTACGATGGCATGGGATTAGAGTTTGTACAAAGTCATTGAAGATGGGACAATGCCCTCCGGTCTTCAAGCTTCAACTTTCATCCGTTATCCCGCACAATAGTCACTCGGGATTGGTTAGTCTTGTGGGACATCATTGCGTAGAGATGTTAAGATAACATGACATGGCATCGTGTTGAAAAGATGACGATGTTGCCCCTCACCGGTGTTATCGCCGGATTGGGCTGATGAAGCAGACGTTGCTCAGACTTTGCTGAGATTGGACTGCTGCAATTGTTGAAGGTCCTCATTGTCACCTTTGAGGTGTGTCTGTCTTCTCGATGTTATTGTCGGGTTGGTGCAGTGTATCTCTTTGTGAGCGCCGAGATTGAAGTTGGTCGCATTTGAAACAAGCATTTCTGGGGTTATCGCCAAAACTGCATTCCTTGGGGTTATCACCAAGGTTGGTGGCTATTCCCATAGTTGGGACTGAGAATGGATACCTCGGGGTTATCTCCGAGATTAATCGGTCTTCTCCGGTGTGTGTTCCGGTATTGAATCTGCACACCTCGGAGTTACATCCGAGGTTGGAATTGTTACTCCCAGAGTGTGATCTGGGGTTGATGCTGAACTTCATGTAGTATCCGGTATGGATTTGGATTGTGTTTTAGGGTTCCCTCTTAAAAAATGAATCAGTCTTCCTATAATGTTAGTGACAGTGGTACAGAAAATTTCGAGTGTCTACAGATGCCCCTCTTTGTCATACTCATGCATGGCGATGCATAGGTAGGATAAAGAATCCTAGACACTTGAAACACAACAAGATGAACATGGTACTATGGATAACAATATAATACAAATGTATGAGGCGTATGTGCGGGGTTGTAACCCAACACGCTGGAGATGATTGTTGGCTCCCTGTTACTTCAACTGGGGATGGGCAATGATAACTGGATTTGATGTGTGACCTGAATCTGTTAGGATGTTGATGTTGGAGTTATCACCAAATTCGCGTGTCCTTGATTATGACTTGATCCTGAAGATGTACCTCTTATGTGTAAGAGATCTGTGGGGATAAAGCTTGATCTGTTTGAGGATGTGTATAACATATTCCATCATCTATCCTCTTTGATAATATTAACTTTTTCTGGTTAGTATCGCCAGAGTATGTCAAGATCCTATTGGATTTAGTGCCAACAGCAAATGTTGTCAGGGATGCCTAACCTTCGTCGACGTGTGAATCAATGGTTGAAACTCTGTGGGTAGATTGTCAAGGTTGCTTGACATCCGCTGTCGTGTAGATCACCGGAACATTGCGTTGTGACCCCCGTCGGGGATATGCTGGGGAATACGAGTAGTCGAGTGTGAAAACCTCGAATAGTTCTAGAGCTCTGATAGGTTTAATCGTTATCGGCTAAAATAACGTCAAGGCTATTTGACCTTCGCTAATTTGTGTGTCAACGGATGAGCATGCGTTGCTACCCCTGCCGGAGATATACGTTGTAACCCCCGTCGGGGACTCACGTTGTAACCCCCATCGGGGACTCACGTTGTAACCCCCGTCGGGGACCTACGTAGAGTAATGACCCAGAATTGGTGGCATCGGACCTGTATAAGGTATTGCCGGATGTGGTTTGTAACAAATGAGATCATTGGCAGAGTATACCTGATGTTCGGGTGACTACCAATGAGTGATGTGCAGACTCAAGGTTTTCCTTGAGAAGACCAGGATTGTATGTTGTTTTGCTCAATCGCGTGGCATTTTTACTCCCGATTTGACCTTTCTCGTCCGTAAGAACTCCTTTGCAACTCGACCTGGACTGAGCCGGAGGGGTGGGTGCTCTATTTAGGAGAGCGTGATATTAGCAGCACCACAAGGGAGATTCGTATACCATCTTGCCTCCTGCCAGGTGTCATTGGCCTGTATCACAGTCACCTGTCACTGATATCCCATTGTTGGGGGTTGACGATTTTGCATTGTCATAGGGTCCATGTACCCAGGAGACATTCCAGCGGTGGTGGTCCCCTCGCACTATTGTAGCCCATCTCCGCCACCACAGCTTTATGGGGATATGGTTCCAGGATCCTTGATGATGACGGATTGGGTAGCTTGTGTCCGAGCTCCGACTCATATGACCCAGATTGATAGCTTGACTTGGCAGTTGGATCAGGCACATATATTTATTCGGCATTTGGGTAGAGATCCAGCAGAGGCGGATTAATTTGTTCTTTCCAAATTTTAGGCGCCGCCCCTCGAACGACCCATTCGGTTTTGTTTGCAGCAGATCCTCCTTTTTAGGCTGCCCGACATCCTTGTTGATAGAGATCCAAAGAATTCAGAGGAGTTACATTAGGTGGACAGTGATTGAGGACATAGACATCGTGACCCTGGTTTTCTTCTGATGTATATTCTCGTTATATCTTTTGATAGGCCTCTGTTAGATATTGGGTGGTTGTTCCCCATTCTCGCTATATCTTTTGATAGGCCTCTGTTAGTAGTAGGGCGACTGTGCCCCATTTTCCTGTATATGTAGCTGTACAGAGCTGATGTGTTAGATGATGATATACTTAGGAATGTATGCACCATTTTTTTATTCCCTATATCATATTGTCATCCATTATCTGTTATGCATGTATCATGTTATGCATATGTATGTATGTCCAGAGATATTCGGCATTGACCCTTGGATGGTCTTATGACACGGCCCGCACAGATGTTTTCTTCGACAGTTAGACGTATAGATCATACCCCACCGTTAGTGGTAGTATTGGGTATGTGATCGTGGTATGATAGCATGTCGCCACCAGACAGGGTGACTGTAGATCATTTGCTGCAGCATACCATGACTTTATTGCCTTTTCAGGTTCCCGCAGGGTTTGTAGACGGGATGCTAGAGCATTGGCTACCGGATAGACAGGTATTTCGATTCGGTACCCATGAGTTGACTCCTACTCTGGACGAGTATGCACGTTTGACGATGCTGGCTTTAGACAGACCATGCGTGCATCTAGCTTTGGGAGACGTGAGTAGACGATTCATGACTCTCACAGGATTGCGACGCAGAGTAGTGCAGGACGAGCTGACATCTAGCCACGTGATATCCCAGCATTTTTTGTACGACCGATTTGGCTCGGAGGATTGCTACTCATGACATTATGGGGATTTCACCGCACCGGAGGACCATCAAGGTTTGGCGTGGTCGATGTAATCGTTATTCTTCATTATGCGTTGTCGATGTCTATATGCCACGATATATGGATGATATAGACATTAGTGTCATCATGGCTGTGAGAGCTCTTAGAGAGGGTCGTACCATTGTACCTATGATTGTAGCAGAGACCCTGCGGTCGGCATCCTATTGTTGTACGTAACCTACAGGAGTGTTCACTGGGAGTTCGGTCATGTTGTACGTGTAGTTTATGTCACACTTGAGACCGGTTGGTACTCTTAGACGACATGGGTATTGGTTCACCCATGATGTAGCCATGTCATACTCCTTTCAGCCGTCGGAGTGTATAGATGCTCTGTCTTGGTCCATATTTTTGGCAGATATTAGAGATCCATTCAGCATATTGCCGTGCTTGGGGCTTTGCTCACCATTCAGCTTCATTACTCACACTCCGGGCATGGACTTCCTCCCTCTGGCTGGCTTGAGGGGCGTGACTACTTATCACCCACTGGCCGTGATGTCGCAGTTCGACCAGTTCCAGGATTTCCATCCTTTTGAGGGGGCGATAGGTTAGCGTTCAGCTTCTCGATATCTCTTAGCAGAGGACCGATCTCGTGTGTATTCTTGTTGGGATCAGCATGAGATAGATTCTTTTTTTGTCAGTCATCCAGGTAGTTTTGCAGAGTATTCCGCATGGATGGAGACAGAGATTTTGTCACCGCAAAGATTCTGATCTGGGATAGTGAGTCAGACGATGTAGAGCCCATGGAGGACATCAATACCTACATTGAGAAGGAGCCCGCTGCTGGGTTGCCGGCATTTCTTCCGGATTCTCTTAGTGCCAGTACTGTTGTGATTCAGTACTCGACACAGTACTTAGAGCAGAGTCTTAATCTGATGACCTTCGAGAGAGATCATGCTCGATCTATGATGTTGACTGCCCTTGAGGGGAGGGACGCAGCTCTATTAGAGAGAGACGAGGCATTAGCTCACAGAGATGTCGCTGTTGTTGAGCTGGATGAGGCTAGATCAGCCAGAGATGCAGTATAGTTGAGCGGGATAGTGTTATATCTGCCCGAGATGTTACTGTCACAGATAGTACTACAGTGAGGTCCCTTACAACTAGCATGATCGCAGAGATGAGCGCATATATTGATGATCATATGGTGACCATGCAGATGGTTGCAGATCTTTTGGGTCGTGTGGATATTCTCGTACAGGAGACCACAACTTCACCTCCTTCTTCTGAGAGGGACGCCATGTTGGTCTTGTTAGCTCGCATATACCCTGACTTGTAGATGAGCTTGTATTTTCCTACATAGACTAGCTTAGCCATTTTGTCATGTACAATTTACATTGTATATATATCAAACAGCATTATATATGATAGGGAAATATATTTTTTGATCACTTCCCTTTTAGATATGCCTTGCTATTTTCTTGATATTTTGCCTGCTGCTTCAGGGCTTATGGTCTTGATGCATTTTGAATTCCTCCTGGGTGGATGGACATTGAGTTGTCTCTGGATACTTCAGAATGGATCATCGATCTCTATGTATCCCTACCATCTTTGGTGTCTTGGGACTGGTTTCTGGATCAAAATGTGGAGAGGAGTGTGGCTTTCTTCTCTAAGATTGATCGCCCCACAGATGGTCGCCAGTACTTCTATTTAGGAGAAGCCTAGTTAATTCCACCTCTTATGGATTGGTGTTTCACTTCAAGGTATGACCGCAGCTTAGATGGTCGCCGAATCTCCTATTTGGGAGGAGTTTAGGTAATTCCATCCCTTTGGTCTGAAGCCAAATGAAATGTAGTGTATTGAAGGATGATCCCAGTACCGATTGACAAGGGTTTGTGTTTTGATAGGGGGTGAGACCGCACCATGAATGGCTGCCTACGTACTCCTATTGAAGAGGAGATCAGATCTGCATAGTTCGAACCTGGTGTAAGAGGTTCAATGTTGTGTATGGCTGAAATAGTGTAGGAATATTTTTTGTTGTTTTTGTTTTTGTAAGGGTAGAAATGTTTTTGTTGTTTTTGTTTTATTGCGGAGAAGAGGGTAGAAATGTTTTTGTTGTTTTTGTTTTATTGTGGTCGGGCCATATGAAATGGTTGCCTACGTACTCCTATTGAATAGGAGATCAGATCGACGTAGTTCGCCCCTCAAGGCGAGAAGAAAAGCGTAATCCCATGTGCAGGTCAGAGTACGGGGAGGAGAAAGTTTAATCCTAGGTTGAGGATAAACTGCAGGTATGAGAAGTTCGTCCCCATGTATGGGTAGCCAAACTGCAAACGCAAGAGGTTCAATCCACGGTGGGATGACCTAAGTCGTAGGAACGCAAGGGAGAGCCAGGATGCTGGCTTGAAAAAGTATGTTTCCTTGAGGGGCAAAGTGTAAGAAAGTTGTAGGTGGTAAAGGGTTAAAGAACAAGAATGACTGGTGACCTGATGATTCTGCATCAGGGTGTTTGCGAATTACTTCAAACATAGACCGTTTCATGGCGTCTGAGTTGATGAGTTATGGAAATTCATCGCCATCCATTTCTTGCAATCTGAGAGCGCCTCCTGTCAATACTTCTTTGACAACAAATGGGCCTTCCTCCCTAGGAGCTTAATTTTCCCTTAGACTGATCTTGGTTGTCAATGATTTTCTTCAAAACCAAGTCATGTTGTTTAAACTGCCATAGCTGGACTTTTTTGTTGTAGGATCTGGTGATCCTTTGTTGATATAACTGACCATGGAAGATAGTCGCGGTTACTTTTTCGCTATTAGAGACAATTGGTGATACATGTCTTGGACCCATTGGTCTTCATCCGATTAAGCATCTATCAACACTCTAAGGGATTCCATTTCAACTTCTATGAGTCTTGCTTCCATCCCATAGGTTAATCGTGTAGGGTTGCCCTAGTGGAAGTGTGCATTGAGGTTCTGTAGGCTAACAGAACAAGAGGCAATAGGTCAGGCCAATCTTTGTGGTTGGTGGACATCTTTTGCATAATCCTCTTGATGTTTTTGTTAGTCGCTTAACAAAGACCGCTTCATCTTCTACGATAGATGATAGAGTTAAGATGTTTGATGTGGAATTTACTGCATAATTCCTCCATCATTTTGTTGTTGAGGTTCTTGACATTGTCTGACACAATCACATCTGGTTGTCCATATCGACAAACGATATTGTTTCTGATGAAAGCAATGATGACTTCTTTAGTAACCCTGGGGAAGGAGGCTGCTTCTACCCACTTGGTGAAGTAGTCGATCATGGTGAAGATAAATCGGTGACCATTACTGGCTTTAGGCTCGATGGGCCCGATAACGTCCATTCCCCACATTGAGAAGGGACAAGGTGAACTCATATTGTGGAGTTCCCGTGGAGGGGCGTGTATAGCATTTCTATGAATCTGGCACTAATAGCATCTCCTAACGTGGTCATTGCAATCAGCTTTGAGAGATAGCCAATAATGTCCCGTCCTGAGGACTTTTTTGACAAGGAGGGAGCCAGTCATGTGGGGGCCACAGACTCCGCCATGGATTTCATCCATAAGCCTTTGGGCTTGATCTTTGTCTAAACATCTAAGGAGACCTAGTCCTGCCTCTCTTTTGTAGAGCGCATCTCCACTCAGGTAGAATTTTATAGCAATTTGATGGATCCGCCTTTTCTCAGCCGGGCTCGCCTCAGCGGGTGTAGATCCATCTCGCAGATATTCCTTGATATGCTGATACCAAGGATGTTGGATGGGAGGTAGCTCATCTAATACTTCTCCAACATAATTCACATAGGCTGGGGCCTTGTGCAGGGAAATTGTGACGCTTGGCAAGTGTTCCTTATCTGATATGTGAATCAAGGATGCCAAAGTTGCTAATGTGTCCGCAAAGTCATTCCTATTACGAGGAACATGTAGAAAGGAGATTTCTTCGAACTCCAAAGCCATCTTCAAAACCTGCCGATGGTAAGGAAGTAAATGTAGTTCCTTGGTTTGATAGATTCCGGTGGATTATCTGATTACCAGCTCTAAATCTCCAAAGACAGTTAACCGCCTGATGCCCATTGAACGGGCAAGTTTTAGCCCCATGAGATGACCTTCATACTCACCAGTAGTATTATTGTGCCGACAAACCTGTAATTTGACGACAACGGATATCGCTCCCCATACCAGATACTAGAACTGCTCCAGCTCCAGAACCTTCCATATTAACAGCTCCATCAAAATACATCTTCTATAATTAGCATGTATCGTACTGATGGCATTGTTGTACTGTCATTACTCCTTCATCAGGGAAATATGTTTCCAGGGGTTTGAAATGCCCTGAAGGTGCGGCGGCCAGTTGATCTGCAATTCCTTGACCTTTGATGGACTTTTGAGTCACATATACGATGTCAAATTGTTGTAGGATCAACTACCATTTGGACAGCCGGTAATTTAACATAGGTTTGTTGAACACGTACTTGAGAGGATCCACGCGGGATATGAGATGGGTTGTGTGACCATGGAGGTAATGTTGTAACCTCATGGAAGCCCATGCTAAAGCACAACACGTCTTTTCGATTAGAGTGTACTTGTGTTTACTGCTGCTGAACCTTTTGTTGAGGTAATAGATAGCTCGTTCTTGGCCTCTATCGTCCTTTTGTCCCAAAGATGCGACCCATGACATTGTCACACTTATGGGATGTGCACATAAACAATGAACATCATCCTGGGTGGTACCAAGACGGAGCTTTGACTAGTCATTTGTTTCTTGATTGTAAGGAAGGCCTTTTGACACTCATCATTCCATTTCATGGAGGAGTTCTTCCTTAATAGCTTGAAGATTGGCTCACGGAGTTCTTTGTGAGTTGGGAGATAAACCTCTAATGAAGTTGATTCTTCCCAAAATCCCCATATTTCCTTCTCTCGTCGAGGAATAGGCATTTTCGTGATGGCTTGGATTTTGGCGATCCACTCAATCCTTTGTGGTGACTAGAAATCCTAGCAACTTGCTTCGATTTAACGCCAAAGGCGCATATTGGCGGATTCAACTTCAAGTTGTACTTACGCAACCTGTTGAATAACTTTTTGAGATGGTCTATTTGGTCATCCTCCTTCCGGGATTTGACAATGATGTCATCCACATAGATCTCGATCTCTTTATGCATTAAGTCGTGGAAAAGAGCCATCATAGCTCATTGATAGGTGGCTCCGACATTGATGAGGCCGAATGACAATCTTCTATAGCAAAACGTTCCCCAAGGAGTGATGAAAGAAGTCTTCTCATGATCTTCCTCAGGAACCATAATCTGATGATACCCCGCAAAGCAATCAGCAAAGGAGTACATGTCGTATTGCGCAGTATTGTCAATGAGAATGTGGATAAATGGTACGGGAAAGCTATCTTTTAAGCAAGCTTTGTTCAAGTCCCGGTAATCCACACAAACTCGTACCTTCCCTCCAGGTTTAGGCACAGGCACAATGTTGGATATCCACTCAGGATATGTAGACACCATTATGATGCCAGCTTGAAATTGTTTCACAATTTCTTCTTTCACCTTTAAACTCCATTCAGGATTAACGTCGATCATGTTCATGTTCTGGGTAATATAAAGGTATGAACGTGTAGTTTTTATGTCATATTACAATATCAAAACAACATCATGAACTAACTATCAAAGATAAGCAAAATCAAAGGCTTTAAAGGTGGTCATCGAAATTTCGAAATGCGAAATATTTACGGGTTGTCCGAAATTTTATTTTAAATGACCAAATTCAACCTGTTTGACCACTTATAACTTTGAATCTATAACTGATATGTACCTGATTCAAGTTCCATATCCAAGAACTCCTGACATACTACAACTTCAAACATTTAAACAACAAAAACATATAACGATCACGGAGATATTAGATCTGACATTTATTGTCAGACAACCAAAAAATATTTTTCCAGATTTTTGAAATCTTCAAATCCGAGCCTCTAGATGTTATGGATCTAATATCTAGCAACCCATATCATCATTATACACTACATACAACACATTTTAACACTTAATCATAACATCTAACACATTGATCAAAAACAGATTTCTAGTTTAGGGTTTATACCTCACTTTGAAAAATTTGGATTCTAGCTAGGCTTCTGATCTGTTAAAGGAAATCGTGGGTCTTGATTATGTGACTGATATACTTATAATTTTCGTGGGTTTTTAGAGAGAGAGGATCAAGGATGAGAGTTGTGCAAAAATGAGCTAACAAAATGTTATTTTCACTCTCCTAATCTATTTATATTTAGTTAGATGCATTGTATGGCTGGGCATAGACTAATGGCTGGCATTATTTGAGTCACAATTGTCAAATAAGTTGGTCACCCACTCCATATTTGATAGGATTTACAAGCAACATAATAAATAATTGAAAAATGGCTTTTTGGTCATTAGGCTTTCATTTTAATGGCAATCTTGTAAACATGGAAAACCCTTAGGGTTTAAACCTAAGGTTAGCACAAAATGGTAGAATTTCTAATTAGGGTTTATAAAAATAAAATAACAATTTAGTTCCCAAAAATATAAATTAGAGTTTACTAAATATAATTAGTTTTCTAATTCCATTACTTGAACAATTAGGGTTTAAAATCCACTAATTAACATTAAGGATTACAATTAGCCATTAGGGTTTCATTTTAGCAAATTAGGGTTACAAAATTAGAAATTAGGTTTTCTAAATTACAAATTAGGTTTTTCTAAAATAGTTTAGGTTTCTAATAATACAAAATATGGAAATTAGGTTTAAGGTTCACTTAGCAAATTAGGGTTATAAATTTATAATTAGGGTTTTCTAAATTTAGAAATTAGGTTTAAGATAATTAGGGTTTCCAAATTTAGAAATTAGGTTTCCTAATTTAGAAATTAGGGTTCTCAATTAATTAAGGTTTTCCATAATTAGGGTTAAAATCAATAACACATGACATTCATAACCTAAAGTAATTACATGAAAATCTTACAGTCTTATTTGACTGTCAAATTAGGGTTTATTAAAATAATATTAGGGTCTTGCATGTTACATTAAAATTGTTTCACACATTGACCTTACACACATAACATATATATTTATAACACCTAAAAAATAATAATATTATATTATTATTCCCATTCCACATTCCAAATCTAGAATTAGGGTTTTAACACTATACACCACAATTTACCAACCATTATCAACATACACAAACAATGCATATTTATATCACTGAAATAAAATTAATATTATATTAATATTCCCTTTCCTTAATCAAAATCCAAAATTAGGGTTTGGATTCCATAACTGATATATCTTGCATATACATACCATTATTAATTAAGTTATAATTAACTTAATTAATCTAAAATAAATTTATATAATAAAATAATTATTATAATAAGTCTATAATTATTTCATATATTATTTAAATAAATTAATAATCATATTTTCATGGAAAATAAATAATAAAAACATTTCTACTATAAAATTAATTATTATATGAATATACTTTATAATGATCAATAATTTTAAAATAAAATTATTTGTAATAATTAATGTAATAAATAAATTTTATTTATCACACACACACACACACACACACACACACACACACACACACACACATATATATATATATATATATATATATATATATATAAACATTACCTGCTACATAATCCCATCATTAAAATAATAATAAAAAAAATTTATATGCAAAATTCCTGATTTAATTATATAGAAAATATCGGGTTATTACATTCACCCTCGCTTATAAAGATTCCGTCCCTGGAATCATCGTTTTAAAACCTATATATACAAGGGTACATAGCATACACAGTCATTGCAAGTAGATCTCGATCATAATTGATCGAACTGATCTTTAACTATTCAGCATAAAGCTTATTTATCTGATTATACGAAAATTTGATTTCTAATAGAACTCAAATTCCTCCTTCAAAATTTCTTTATAAAATAATTTATTATATATAAGAAAATCATATATAAGAAAATATAATTTATTCGAATAATACCTGGAGTTGCATCCACGGCTGCTACCGAATCCTAAACGCTCATGTTGAAGACTCTTGCGATTGGTTATGATGGTTTGTTTGTTGAAGTTGGTCCCTTTGTCGCCAGCATCCCGCTACTTTTCCCCCGTACTTACGATTCCTGCCTCCATTCTCCTTTTCGAACTGTCCTTCACCTTATGCTCCGTTGATCCTCTAAATCCTGGCAGTATGACCGCTTTGAATTCTTTGAAGTTCTCTAATCGATTATCTAGCAGATTTCATGTGGCTGGTATTCCGTTCTACATATCTTGAGCAACTAAATTTGCAAAATTCTGTATCGGGTCTGTTTGTTCTCCAGCTTTGTTGACAGGTTCTTCTTCCCTTTGGTTTCGGTTTCGTCTTGGCGGCATATTCTTAAATTATTCTTTATTAACTTACATTCTAAGCCTTATCGTATACGTTTAACATATAACGCGAAATTTTCTACTCAAATAATCATGTATTCAAAATATTAGATTTTGAAAACTTGGTTTACTGTATTAACCAGTGTTCAGATAAATAGTTACTATCTTTATACTGACTTATTTCATTAATACAACATAGATTCATATTCATAGCACTTGACATACTATAGCACATACTGCTTTAAACATCTGATATCCCTTTGTGACTCAAAAGTCGGGAATCGATGCCATAACTTATACAAAAGTTAAGAATATTACCTTATACCCACATACCTATCATATACACAACCTAGAATCATACATAATCCAGTAATACTAATACTACTTATTTCTTACGGCTTCACTAAGGATCATTTGCTTAGTATTCTATATATTCCCATATCCTCATTAATCTATTCACACATAACTATACATAGTTCGTCAAATTTATCGCACATTATGAGTTTAAGAACTCACCATAAACATATGAGTTCAAGAACTCGAGCTCGACCATATATTCTCTAATTATACTCTATCTATCAGTGATTCTATCGTTTCTGGGTCCGGTACTACACTTTTCCATAATAACCACCTCATCAGGGATGCTTTCAATGTGAGCCTCTATTTCAGCTATTAGCTTTGACATTGGCTCGGTTATAGAGGTTGACTCCTTCTTTACGATCTGAGGGTATCCTAATCCTTTTTATCTGACATCTACACATAAAATATCTGGACTAACATAAAACATATACACACAACAAATAATAGTTTTATATAAGTTAACTTTTATTTTGTTTTACGATGAATTGATTCAATTCATCTCCTTTTAAACTCTATTTGAGTTATTTGTATTTTCAATGTTTCCCTCTATTCCACGGTTATAGCCTAAGGTCTAACCCACCTAAGGTTTCAAATCCTAAGCTCTGATACTAACTTGTAACGCCCCCAAATTCGGGTACTTGAAACCCGAACTCAGTGCTTTACGATACCATTTCTATGAGCGGAATAATACTAATAATAATAAAAATAATATCAATATCAAACTTAATTTACATATATCAAAGTCTAATCCCAAGTACGCAACCTTTACTACATTCATTACATGATAGATAATACATATCAATGTCTTAATCATGTCTATCTATTACAAAATATTCCATAACACTTATTTTGTTTGCTTTCCTTTTCATTTATTCCTGCATGAACCTTCAAATTGATCATGCTTAGCTGAAAACATTTAAATTAAGCAAGGATGAGCATTTGAGTGCCCAGCAAGAAATAACAATTATAAATTTAATTAGCTGAAAGAATTAAATATTTTCTTTATACATCACTTCTACAACGATTCAATAGTTGTGAAGTAAACTAAACTGATAATAATAACATAACAACTCTATATCACATTTTTGAAACTACGTATTGACTATAAATAGGTATTAGTTGACAGACTATGAACATTATTTTCAATTTTCGATAAAGTTTAGCAGAACTTCATCTGCAAATCGTCATAACTTATAGGCACGAGGGTGATCTGCCCAATGTGCCATGTATTGATCAATACTGCATGCAAGAACGATATTATCGTTCACTCTGTCCGCCTTGGGCGCTTAAAAGTTTTCCCATGTTCGGGATGTTCATACTTAGTCAGGAATCCGAACCAAAACAATTTGATTGGATACAACAAGATTTTATCACATTCAACGATATTTCTAAATCTGTGTCTAGCTGGTCAAATAGCTTAGACGGCTTTTCATTTATGTATACATACGGGTGATCAATATGTATATATACATATATCAACATGTAATTAAATACAATGATTATCCAAGTGAGGACACTTGTCTAACCATATTTAGAAATTAACGAACATAATATATATCTGAATTATATAATATAATATCATGTTAATAAACAATAATCGGATATATTATATATAACAATAGGGTTACTAATCTGACACAATAATAATATAATTCTGAAACTTTCTTACACATGGCCATTGCATAAAGAAAATGCAAAGGTAGGATACTTGCCTGGTCTGCTGCTTACAGTTATACAACTTAGTTTTTACCTTTTATGTCGAGACCTATCATTTATAAGATCATTCTATTGATTAGAAATACATATCATAACACATAAAACTGCTATTTGCAGTCAGCACATAACCTAATCACATTGTCACATAGTTAAATCAGTTAGTGGATCATACACAAACACTTATCAAGTCAAACTATGTAGGTCTGGATCAGTTTCAAAGTCAATCTGGTGTACCGATGGCTTTATCGAGTAATTATCGAGTCTAAAACTCTATCGTGTAGTTCAATATTCCTTTAGATATATTAAATATCAGTCGTATTATTTTTTAAAACCTTATAATAAATTTTAAATAACTATTATTATTTATTATGATTTTTCAAAAACTTCGAATCATTATTAAATAATTTAAATATTAAATAATTATATTATCATAAATATTTAATTAATATTAAACTATTAATGAAACCATTGCCAAAATATTAAAGTTATTTATAATAACTCAAAATATTTTTAAAACACTTTTATTACCCTTAAATGATTTTTAAACAATTAAAATCATTTTTAAATAATTACCATTAATATTTAATTATTAATGTACTATTCATCAAAATATAAAAAGTCCTTAATTATAACTTAAAATAATTTTAATCCATTTATTTCCTTTTAAATGATTTTTAAATCAATAAAACTATTTTTAAATTATTTATTTAATATAATTATTAAATAACTCTAATATCATTTCATATTAAATTATTAATGAAATTTACCCTCAAATATCAAAAGTTATAATTTATAACTTAAAATATCTTTAAATACTTTATTTTCATTTTAAATTATTTTTATAATATTAAAATCATTTGTAAACTAATTTATTTAATATAATTATTAAATAACTTTAATATCATTAATAGTAAATAATTACTCAAATTTATCTTGAAATATTGAAAGTTGTATTTTGTAATTTAAAATATTTTATAACATTTAAATTATTTTTATATGATTTTTAAATCATTAATTCTATTTCTCATAATTTATTTAATACATTTATTAAATAACTTAATTACCATTAATATTAATTTATTAATGAAATTCATCACAAAATATTAAAAATAACTTCAAATATTTTTTATACTATAATATAATTTTAAATGTTTTTTCAAGTATTTAAATCATTTTAACCAATTTATTTAATATTATAATTAAATAAATTAAATACCATTAATATTTCAAAAATATTAAATATTTATGTAATATACTTAAAATAATTAAAAACTAATTTTTGGATTTTAAAATAATTTTAATACTTTATTATGTATTTTTAATAATTTAAAACTATTTTTTTCTATTTATTTAATTAAAATAATTAATTTTCAAAAATATTTGTCGCTAAAGGGCCCTATAGCGACGAAACTGTCGATATAGGTGTTCTTGAGTTGTTCTTGGCTAAACCCAGAAACTCATGTCAGTTGTCGAGTCAGCTAGTTTGACCAACATTTTCCTCATGATCTTAATGTATTCTGGTCACCTTATAGTGTTTAGGTTGTAGTATAAATGTAATACTACAAATAAAAATCGACATCATGGCCATAACACAACAGATCCGAGAGTTATAAGCCCTCAAATCTCTTGTCAGAGTTGTTCCTCATTTCTGGGTTTTCCAAAAATAAAGAATAGTTCATACTGCCTACTTTCGATCATTATATCTCTCACTACAAGTCTTCTTTATGTGATCTAATACTTTCAGTGTGTAAACGACATGCAAATGAAGAGAGCTAACACATAATACACATATAACATCAACATAAGCGATAGATACATGCCGGTCAAACCATACTAGAAAAATCGCTCATGAAGGTTCTGGGTTTCCCACAAACCTTCATAAAGCAAAACGGTCAACGCACTTTGACCAGGGTTAACGTCGATC
This sequence comes from Panax ginseng, assembly GCA_020205605.1. Classification (NCBI taxonomy): domain Eukaryota; kingdom Viridiplantae; phylum Streptophyta; class Magnoliopsida; order Apiales; family Araliaceae; genus Panax; species Panax ginseng. The sequence goes on from CM035141.1 coordinate 48,175,820, forward strand.
CTATTCATGTTCAGGGTAATATAAAGGTATGAACGTGTAGTTTTTATGTCATATTACAACATCAAAACCACATCATGGACTAACTATGAAAGATAAGCAAAATCAAAGGCTTTAAAGGTGGCTGTCAGAAATTCTGGAAATCTGGAAATTTTTCTAGGTTGCCAAGAATTTTTTTTTCGTGACCGATCAACCCTGTTTGACCCCTTATAACTTTGAATCTATAACCGATATGTACCTGATTCAAGTTCTATATCCAAGAACTCTTGACATACTACAACTTCAAACATTTAAACAACAAAAACACATAACAATCATGGAGATATTAGGTCTGACATTCATTGTCAGACAACCAAAAAATATTTTTTCAGATTTTTGAAATCTTCAAATCCGAGCCTCTAGATGTTATGGATCTAACATCTAGCAACCCAGATCATCATTATACACTACATACAACACATTTTAACACTTAATCATAACATCTAACACATTGATCAAGATCATATTTCTAGTTTAGGATTTATACATCACTTTGAAAAATTTGGATTCTAGGCTTCTGATCTGTTAAAGGAAATCATGGGGCTTGATTATGTGACTGATTTTCTACAACATTAACACTTTTTCCAGCCCACCTAACAAAAAGATCTAGGTTTTATTCCTGGTCAAACGTAGGACCTTGATCATTGACATGCATTTCTGGGTTTGGCTCAAGAACATGAAGAACACCTTTAGCCACAGTTTTGTTGCCTAAAGCCCATTTAGCGACAATTTCTGAATAAAATTAATTATTTTATTTAATAAATAGATAAAAATAGTTTTTTTATTATTAAAGATTCATATTAAATTTCTAAAAATTATTTTAAAGCCAAAAAATGGGTTATTAATTATTTTGAATATATTTCATTAATAATTAATATTTTTGGAATATTAATGGAATTAATTTATTTAATTTTAATATTAAATAAATTATTTAAAATGATTTTAATATTTGAAAATTCATGAAAAATTATATTATGGTATAAGAAAATATTTTAAGTTATTTTAATGACTTTTAATATTTTGTGGTGATTATCATTAATAAATTAATATTAATGGTAATTAATTTATTTAATAAATGTATTAAATAAATTGAATAAATGATTTTAAAATTATATAAAAATAATTTAAAGGTTATGAAAATATTTGAAGTTATAAAATATAATTTTTCATATTTTGTCATGAAAAAGAACCGTTTTTCTAACAGACGTTGACCAACCTTAATCTCTCACATGTTATGTTTTTAGTATGATCTAGTGTTTGATATTTGTACCTTAACATCTCTTCTACATGAATGGATCTTTAGAACACATTAATCAAGCTTGGAAAGCATAGATACAAAGCTTCAAAGTAGCACCCTTGTTAGTGTTTGAGTTTCTAGGTTGGGCAACCCAGATACTCAAGAACACATCTGACATCTTTTTCTAGAGCTTAGATCTTACAGAGTTGATATGTTTTAGGCATAATTTTAGTTTGTGGTTGTAGTATTACACTTATACTACAACATTAACACTTTTTCCAGCCCGACTAACAACAAGATCTAGGTTTTATTCCTGGTCAAACGTAGTACCTTGTTCACTAACATTGTGAGGTCCCCGAATCCGAGGTCCCGAATCACCGTGGATCCGGTTCGATCATTCTATACAACTATTACTATTTGCGAAAGATATAAACATAAATTGTTTATACAATACTTTACACACTATTCCCCAAGGTCGAGTAACCTTACCTTAATACACAATTCATAACTATCTAACATATAACATTATTATCAAACAACACTATTACAATTCTAATCGCTACATTAACTTTACACTGGAACTGTCTTTAATCTTTCCTTGTATCCGACGCATTCGCCTTAATCTGCAATGTTTTATCATGATATAGCAAGGGTGAGCATACGAATGCCCAGCAAGTTTAAGTTCAATAATATAACGATATATCATGACTAAAAGAGTCTGAATAATAAGCTGGCTATAATTCAACAATATAATTGTGAACTAGCAGGAACAAATTTATGACTGAACAAGTATTATACATGAACAAATATATCTGAACCAACTGGTAATGAAGGTGATCAGCCTTTCATACCTGACTTATACATGCAATATGTATAGAGTACAATTCATGGCAACCAGCAATGATTAACCATAAGCTTATCCGAATGAAACAACTCTTAGTAGAGTTAAGTAAAAACAAACTTGACTGAACCGTTGATTACCGCTACGTAATTTATATCGCTTTATCCGAAGACCTAATATTAGTAATATAGATCTCCAATATTAGAATAATATCATCACAATATAATACTATTATATATATAGATATACATAGAATAACATAAACACATAATACATAACACATAACCCTATCAGTCTATAACACACATAAGACTCAGTATCAGGTCAAACTATTTCAGTCTGACTTGAGTTCGACAAAGTTCTAACGTCCCGACAGTCTAGTCGGACTTTATTTCTAGTTTAAGTTCAATTAAACTCTGTCCAAACACTTAACTATCATCTACGATAATTTATTATAAGTCAACATATTTTTCGTAAGTTCGTAATAATTTTTAAATAATTATTACTATTTATCGTGAATATTTCATTATTAATATCGTATTTAAAAGAATTAAATACCACATAATTATTTTATTATTAATATTTATTTATTATCAAATATTAATTAAATTCATAACATAATATTATAATATATTTATAATATTACAAAGTATTTTAATACCTTAAAATCATAATTATATGATTTTTTAAACAATTAAATTCATTATTAGGTAATTACTATCAATATTAAAATATTAATATTTTCATGACAAAATATCAAAAATTACAAGTTATAACTTAAAATATTTTTATATCACTTAAATCATTTTATATGATTTTTAAAACATTAATTCTATTTTTCCATAATTTATTTAATATAGTTATTAAATAAACTAATTATCATTAATATTGATTAATTAATGAAATTCATCCTAAAATATTAAAAGTCTCTGAAAATAACTTAAAATATTTTATTATAACATAATATTATTTTTCATGTATTTAAATCATTTTTAAATAATTTATTTAATATTATAATTAAATAAATTAAATACCATTTATATTCCAAAATATTAAATATTTATGAAATATACTCTAAATAATTAAAAACTATTTTTCGAAATTTAAAATAATTTTTCGTAATTTATTTTGTATTTTTAATAATAAAAAATCATTTATTTCTATTTATTTAATTAAAATAATCATTTTCGTAAATAATTAATTAATTTTCAAAATTATCATCATTAAAGGACCTATATAATGACGACCGTCGCTATAGGTGTTCTTGAGGTGTTCTTGAGTAAACCTGAAATTCATGTCATCGATTTCTTGAGGGCTTGGTTTGACCATAGATAGATATGTGATCATAAGGTTTTCTGTAAGACCCCAACTTATTATTAATGAAATTAAATTTCCTCTATTTATTATTTTGAAATAGTAAGGGTTGATTTGATTAATGTGGTTAGTTATGGGTAAAATGCGCAAATATTTTTAAATAAGCAAGTGGTTATAAAATATTCATTGTTGTCGGGGAATATTCGTTTGGTCGTGGAATATTTTTACTATCGAGGAATATTCGTACGACGGCGCAGTCTTGTGTTGACCTCATAACGGAAAGCGATTGGATGAAAAAAACGACAAGTATGAGTTGTTTATAAATAACGTCGTAGTTATTCTGAATTAATCTTTTGGAATACCGGTGGTTAAAAACACACGATGTCTGGCGTTGTTGCCTGATGGCACCAGGTATTGTACCAATTATTGATTCTTACGTAAAAAGGCACTACTCAATAATTGTTACGATAATCTTTATTCGATATTTTATTTTATTGATTCAATAATTGCTACGTTGATATTTTATATTCTTGTTGTTTCAATAATTGTCGATTACCGATATTTTCCATTATCGAAGCAATAATTCATATTATCTGAATAATATTATTAGATAACATTATTGATAATGTCTAGAAAGTTCTGTCTAAGGAGAGATTTGGCCACCTAATTGCGCGCTAGTAAGGAGAGATCCTTATTAGAAAGCCCCCTCTTTCTTGGGAACGACCTGGTTGTCATTATTATGATTCTGTAATATTATTTGTGAATAATTAATTATTGATTTATATGATGAGAAAAATATTGATTTTATGTGGATATAGATGGAGAAAATTTTTAATGTGACAATTGTTGAAAATTAATATTTTATCTTTTTCTGATAAAATAATTCATTTAAATATATTATTATATTTTAATAATATTATAATGGTGATATTTTTACAATGAATGTGGGATATATGAGTATATGAGGACGAAGAGTATTTTTGTTGCATTAAATGATTAACACATATTTTGTGTGTCTGTGGACCCCATTTCTTGACTGAAATTTGATTATAGCCTGTAAAATCGTCCGTTGTGGATTTCGGTCAATTTCTGTTTGGAATTTGTAAAAACTTTCTTCTGCAAAATTGTAGATAATGGAATTTCCTATGGAAAGGACATGAGGTTCGAATTTTTCTGATAAAAGGGCTATTTATTATGAATTATTGAAGTTCCGATGTTCCGAAATAATTAATTTTTAGAAGTTTTAATTATGTTTATTAAGAAAAACGTTTTTAACAAGTTGGTGGGCCCCACTGGTTGTTTAAATGTGCTGAATTCAGTTGGTCTTAAGTGGGCGTGAATTTTTTTTATTTATATTAATATTTTATTAAATTTTCTACTTTGGTGTTCTAAGCATTTTCCTATAAATAGGGTGCTTAGGTTAGAATTGAAAATCACACCAGAAACTGAAGGTTTCTCTCTTTCTCTCTCTATATTATCGAGCGTATTCTTGTGAGTATTTTGATACTTTGAGTGTTGCTATATGGTACAAGTTCTCTTCAGCACTATATCCAGTATTCCAATCAGAAGTATTGTCTTTTTGAGGTAAGGGATATTATTTTTTTAAAAATGATATTATTTCTTTTAATATCATTATACCGAAATATTGGTAAGATTTTTCTTGTGAAATTCTGGTCTTTTTATGTCAGAGTTACTATTCACGAGTTACTATTCATGAGTACTATTCACGAAGCATGAAGATTTTTCTTGTGGAATTTCTACCTTTTAGTGTCGGAGTTACTATTCACGTATACGACACTATTCACGTATACGGCACTATTCACGAATACGACACTATTCACAGAAAAATTAAATTTTCTTTTCTGTGTCCAAGACTATCTGTTATGGTTTCTATCTTTGATTGGATCTATGTTTTGATCTTTATTTTTGAATTCTGCTCCACAATAGTTTATTATGGAGTATTTCTGAACATGGATAAACCGAAGTACGAATCCTTATTATTTGTTCTTTTGTCTCACTGGATTCGTTTTATTTAAAATATATTTTTCATCGTCCTCAGTCCTAAATGATGATATAACTGAATATCTTTAGCCTATAATGCAAAGATGAATGATTTTCTGATGAATATCTTTGGCCCGTAGTGCAAAGATGAACAGGTGTTGAGATGAACATGACCAACTGATGAATATCTTTGGTCTGTAGTGCGAAGATGAATATTTGATTCAAGATGTATATTGATTGATGTTATAGGGATAAAATATCGATGATGGACTTTTAAATTCATAGATGATAGTAGATTTTATTCTCTACTTAACTCTTCTAATGAAATATTATTTCCGTTGCAGTTGTTGATCTAAAACTTGTTGTCTATTGTATTCTATCAGATTTTTCCCTGTTGAAGACTAAGGATAATTTGTTGTACATTATCTTAGTCATAATATTCTTTACTGGGCTAGTTGAGCTCACCCTTTTCCTTTTTGTTCCATTTTTCTTCTTAGGAGACGAGAATATAGCGGGAACTAGTCGGGGTGAGGAGTAATTGTTCAAGACAGTTGTTTTAGTAGTCCTCACTATTTTGTAAAATAGTGTATCAATAATTGTAATGAGGACTTATTTAAGTGTGGATATTGTCTAGAAGACAATATTTGTATTTAAACTCACAGTTTATGTGTTGTCGTATTTTGCACGACAATTGTATTAATGAAGTTGTAGTTGTTTCTGTACCATGTATTTGGCGACTCAGAATGGGTGATGTATACCTATTTTGGGGGCGTCACATTTTCTGGGCTATTAATGTTGTTACACATGTAGTATAAGTGTAAGACTATAACTAAAATCACATTTCCTGACCATTCAACAACAGATCAGAGAGATCTAAGCACTCCAAATCGTTGTCAGACCCTGTTCTTATGTTTTTTGGGTTTTCCAGAATCGAGGTAGCTACTTTAAGCCTTTACATCTTTGTCTTCCCAACTTGTTTTGTGTGATATAATGGTTCAATCGTGTACATAACAGGTCAGAGTCCATTTCTATAACATAAGATCATAACAACAACATAACATATGACAGATAATGGCAGTCTATAATACACATAAGACTCAATATCAGGTCAAACTATTTTAGTCTGACTTGAGTTCGACAAAGTTCTAACATCCCGACAGTCTAGTCGGACTTTATTTCGAGTTTAAGTTCAATTAAACTCTGTCTAAACACTTAACCATTATCTACGATAATTTATTATCAGTCAACATATTTTTCGTAAGTTCGTAATAATTTTTAAATAATTATTACTATTTATCGTGAATTTTTAATCATTAAACTCGTATTTAAATAAATTAAATACCACATAATTCCTTTATCATTAATATTTATATATCATCAAATATTAATGAAATACATGTCATAATATTATAATATATTTATAATATCACAAAGTATTTTAATACTTTAAAATCACCTTTATATGATTTTAAACAATTAAATTCATTATCCGATAATTACTTTTAATATTAAAATATTAATATTTTCATGACAAAATATCAAAAGTTATATTTTATAACTTAAAATATTTTTATAACACTTAAATCATTTTTATATGATTTTTAAATAATTTATTCTATTTTTCCTTAATTTATTTAATATATTTATTAAATAAAATAATTATCATTAATATTCATTAATTAATAAAATTCATCACAAAATATCAAAAGTCATTGAAAATTACTTAAAATATTTTCTTTTACCATAATATTATTTTTCATGATTTTTAGTATATTAAAATCATTTTTAAATAATTTATTTAATATTATAATTAAATAAATTAAATACCATTTATATTCCAAAAATATTAAATATTTATGAAATATACTCTAAATAATTAAAAACTATTTTTTAGACTTTAAAATAATTTTTCAGAATTTATTTAGTATTTTTAATAATTAAAAACCATTTTTATCTATTTTTAAATAATTTCTGGAAAATCAGAAAATAAATAATAATAAAACCGTCGCTAAAGGTGTTCTTGAGGTGTTCTTGAGTAAACCCATAATTCCTGTCAGTACTTCGAGGGGCTTGGTTTGACCATAGATAGATATGGGATCATAAGGTTTTCTGGGCTACTAATGTTGTTACACATGTAGTATAAGTGTAAGACTATAACTACAATCACATTTCTTGGCCATTCAACAACAGATCAGAGAGATCAAAGCACTCCAAATCGTTGTCAGACTCTGTTCTTAAGTTTCTGGGTTTTCCAAAATCGAGGTAGCTACTTTAAGCCTTTACATCTTTGTCTTCCCAGCTTGTTTTGTGTGATATAATGGTTCAATCGTGTACATAACATGTCAGAGTCCATTTATTTCTATTTATATACTAACTGTGACGGCCCCGAATCCGAGGTCCCGAATCACCGCGGATCCGGTTCAATCATTCTAACACTATTACTACTATTTTGCGAAAGATATAAACATTTCAATGATTATCATTGCCAGAACTAAGTAGTTTTTACACCAAGTACAATTCCCTACCCACACAAGGAATCATACAACTCAACTGCCGACATGAATCCTCAATTGAATCCCCACCTAACACTAACTCCCTTCTCAATACGAATTTCATTCAACTCGTATTCATAATCCTTCCTGAATCTGTACCAATTAATAGTACAACTTGTTGGGAGAATGCATATTATGATTTGATGTTTTAATGTATATGCTCATGATTATTTGTAAAGTCCTTCCAAATAAGAAATGTACAAGGACTTAGTGATAGATCAAATTTGTTAGGTTGATCTAAGTTCTTAACGTGTATCATTCTGTAATAGAATGTATAGATAGAAAGATCAAAGCTGTTAGGTTGATCTTAAGATGTAATAGATAGGCTTCGAAGAAATCATAGTGTATCATCTGATCAACATTGCAGAAGTGAAGGCAGAAACGTAGAGCTTTAAAGATCGTAGTGTGCTTGCCTTGAAGGGACTCTTCGGAAATCGTAGAGTGGTCAACGTTTGCCGAGCCATCTCAACGATCGTAGTATGCTGAAGGAAACATGGAGTTTACAAGTTAACGATCGTAGTGTGCTCTTGGAAACGTAGAGTAAGAACACGAGCAAGTGAAGATCGTAGTGTGCAAGGGTTTAAGAGAAATCGTAGTGCTCTCAGCTGATAGCATCAGATCGAACACCAAGGCGACAAGTCACTACGATCTGAATCGTAGAGCATCTGTCTTATGTCAGAAGACGTCGAGCCTCATGTTATGTGTGAAGATAGATTCCAATATATGAGGAATGGATTCTAGACGTTGCAGTACTCATCAGTCCCAAAGTAATATGAAATATCCTTAGTATGCAACAAAGAAGCGTATTGAAGAAGCTAAGGAAAGTACCATAGGTAAGGGTGCAAAACACCTTTTCAGGTGTTAGGTGAGAAAGCAGTCTGCTGTGTCAGTGGGCCAGAATGAAGTTTCAGAAGATGTGCAGAAATGTCTCCATCAAAGATCAAAAAAGTCAAATGCATTTAATGTCTCAATGGAAGGATCCAACGGATAGTTTTCAAGATCACATATATGCAGATTAGACAGATGAGAGAGAGCTAAGCAAGCATTGAACAAACAACGTGAATAGCTCTCAAGCTCAACTCTACGATATGAGAATTTGCAAAGCTTGCTCAGCTACTCAGTTCTTTAGAACAAGTGCTTACACAGCAACTGAGTAGCAACCATCAAGAACTCAACATTATCAACCAACTAAAGAAGAGTACCAAGTCTGCTTTGGACTTGAAGAGTTAAATAGTGAAGCGTGTAAGAAAGCCAAGTCTGCTTTGGACTTGAAGAGTTAAATAGTGAATCAGAAGAAAGCCAAGTCTCTTTGGACTTGAAGAGTTCAAGTGAAACTAAGAAGTTCTGAACTCTTTGGTCAGAAGGAATCATGTGATTCGAGAAGTTGTAAAGACATCCTTAGTGGATTACCTACTTGTCGAAGTAGAAGAGTGGACTAGGAGCTTTAAGTGCTCTGAACCACTTAAAACGACTGTGTCTTTTACATTCATACCATAACTGTTATATCTGTTATAACTGCCATAACTGCCTCACTCTCATAACTCCATTGCTTGGTAAAGAAGATTAAAACAAACATTTATTCCGCTAAGTTTTAATCATTATCAAAGAACAAGTTTAAAACGAAAAGATTTTTAAATATCTATTCAACCCCCCTTCTAGATAACTATTATGCCAACTAGGAACTAACAATTGGTATCAAAGCAGGTTCTATTTTATAGCTTACAAGCTTTAGTAGATCCAATGGCACTCGTACCAAGCGAATCCAAGACTAGGGTAGGCAGCAAGCCACCAATGTGCAACAAGGATAAATTTGCTAACTGAAAAGTCAGGATGCAAGCATACATGGACTCAATAGATGAAGATCTATTTGAGACCATTTATAATGGGCCCTATATTCCAACAAAGCTTGCACCAACCACTGACGATCCAAACCGAATGCAAATCAAGGTTAAAGAAGAATGGACAGACAACGAGAAGAGAGCTGTCCAACTTGACAAAAAGGCCAAGAACATCCTGTTCCAATCCTTAGAAGATGATCTGTTTGAAAACGTTGTTAACAGCAAAATAGCTAAGGATGTTTAGGAAGCAGTGTTGATCATGCACGAAGGAACTGAAGAAGTTAGAGAGAACAAACAATCTCTTCTGACATAGCAGTATTAAATGTTTGCTCATGTCCAAGGAGAAAACGTAACTGCCACCTATGAAAGATTCAACGTTCTGCTCAACTCTCTACGAGCATATGGAAAGGTCTATCCTAACAAAGATCTGACCATAAAGTTCATGAGAGCCCTACCAAGCAGGTGAGATGCCAAGACCACTGCAATAAGAGAGTCAAAGAATCTTAATGAGATGATAGTTCAACAGCTATATGGCAATCTCCTGACATACGAACTAGAGCTGACCCAATGTACTGAAACCTTATCAGGCAAATGAAGGCAAATGAAGGTGCATCAATGGTCAACACTGAGATTGACTCTGACTATGATGAAGACGATGATGAAGACCTTGCTATGCTGGTAAAAAGACTGAGAAGATTCATGCGTCAAGGCAAAACCAGCAAGCCAAAGAAGGTCAGCAACTACAGCAGCCAGGAGCAAATAAATGATCTATGCTACAACTGCAAGAGGCCTGGCCACTTCATTGCCAACTGCAACAAACCTCTAAGAGAAGAACTAAAGAAGAAACAACATGCAAAGATGGAATTCAAAGGAAACAAAAGGCCTCAAAAGAGAGACAAAGGCATTGTAGCTGGAGGATAATGGAGTGATTCAGATAATGACTCAAATGCTGACTCTGGAGAAGAAGAAGAACCACAAATGGCCCATCTGTGCCTAATGGCCAAACATGCAAAGGACAAACAAAACCTCAACTTACATGATGTAAGTCTCGATGAGGTATTGGACTTCAACTCACCTGATGTAGATATAAATGACTTAAGAACTGCACTGCATGGCATAACCACTGATCTACATCAATATATGAAGTAGTTCAGAGTTTTATCCAAGGATCATTCACTTCTTTAAGAGAAGAAGAAGAAAGTACAAGAAGAGCTTGAAACAGTTCTTTTAAGTACTAATCTTCTCTCCAAGCTTGAGGCTGAGAATGAGATCTTAAGACAGACAAACACACTCAATGCACAAAGAGAGTCTAATCTAACCTCTAAAATTGAGGATCTAGAAAAGACTATCTCTACATGGACCAAATCCTCATCATCCATGGACTGCCTGCTCTCTAGTCAGAGAAGCACATTCGACAAGACAAGCCTAGGCTTTGGGGAATCCATCTCAGAGCCTTGTGTGGAAAAGACAAAGGAAACTAGCACTAGTAATGCCTCAAGTTTCAGTAGAAGCATTACCTTTGTGAAATCCTCATAGAAGGAAGAACAAGTTCAACCTTGTCCTACTGTCTCCATTCTTACTCATAAGAGTAAAGGATCCCATGCTGGTCTGGGGTTCATAAAAGAGAAGAGTAACCTAACCTCTACTCACCAACCTCAAAGAATCATAGATTCAAGCAAGACCAACTCTACGAATCAACCAGGAAGGTCCAGTAGAGGTAAGGCACACTCATCACTATTTATGAAATCCAAGGACACGTGGAAAAATGAGAATCAGTTTAACAGAAGGATAATTGAAGAACCACACAAGTCCAAATGGAGGATGAATCATCATGCACACACTGGCATGCATCATACTAGGTGTTTTATATGCAATAATTATGGTCACAAGGCTGCCAAGTGTTATTATAATTCCATGCATATGAGACCCAAGATTAAACAGATTTGGGTCCCCAAAGGCAGTAACAAAGAAGGACCCATGCAAATATGGTTACCAAAATGAAGGTTCAATATTTTGACAGGAAAAGAGCTCCACAATCACTACATGGTATCTGGACAGTGGATGCTCAAGGCACATGACCGGGAACAAAGCCCTCTTATCAAACTACATAGAAAATGAGGGTCCCTCAGTCATCTTTGGAGACAACGGCTCGGGAAAGACAAGAGGATATAGCTCTGCTGGCAATGGTGCAGTATCTTTCAGCAAGGTAGCATATGTAGAAGGTCTGCAACATAACCTTCTAAGCATCAGTCAACTCTGCGACAAGGGTCATCAAGTGACATTTCTCAACAACCAATGTCAAGTTAGAGATTTGAAGACATCTGCTGTAAAGCTAACCGGGACAAGAGAAGGAAATGTCTACACAGTGGATCTTGGTCAACTAAGCTCAGATGAGACAATATGTTTTCTGGCAAAAGCATATGAAGAAATGAGTTGGCTATGGCATAGACGGTTGTCTCACTTAAACTTCAAGAGCATGTCCAAACTTACATCAAAAGATCTCGTAGATGGCCTACCAAAGTTCAACTTCGTAAAATAAAGGCCATGCAATGCCTGTCAGCTTGGAAAGTAAACCAGAAGCTCATTCAAAAGCAAAACTGCCAACTCTATCGACAAGCCCCTGCAGTTGCTTCACATGGATCTATTTGGGCCAATTCCAACAACTAGTCTTGGAGGAAAAAGATACTCTCTAGTTATAGTCGAAGACTACACCAGATTCACATTCTTCCTAACTTCAAAGGATGAAATGAGCTCTCAATTAATCAAGATGTTCAGACTGGTGATGAACAAGAAAGGAGAGAAAATCAAGGCCATAAGGAGTGATCACGGCAGAGAATTCGACTTCTCAGAAATGGACCAGTTCTGCACATATAATGGGATCAGTTATAACTTCTCAGCTCCACGAACTCCTCAACAAAATGGAGTAGCTGAAAGAAAGAACAGAACTTTGATAGAGGCTGGAAGAACTCTACTTGCAGCTGACAAGACATCTGCCTCGAATATTTACGGCGAGAAGATGTCAACAATTGCATGGTACACGAGAATAGATCATTAATTCACTCTACGATCAAGAAGATGCCCTACTTAACCGTGGAAAGGAAGGAAGCCAAGTGTCGCCTACTTATGTCTTTGGTGCATGCTACATTCTCAACAATGGAAAGCGATGATCGACAAAATTCCATTGAAGTCGACGAAGGGATCTTTCTTGGGTATGTCATAGACAGCAAAGCTTACAGAGTGTTCAACAAGAAGACACTGAATGTTGAAGTCTCGATACATATCATCTTTGATGAAACTAACTTAGACAAAATAGTGCCTCAAGACACTACGACCGATAGTACAGACACTACGAATGAAGTCGTCGAGCTCAACACTACGAACATAGTACCAAACAGTGAAATCGTAGAGCATGAGAATGTAATCGTAGAGAGGTCAATGCCAGATAGCGAGGCTCCACTCCAAGAAGAAGAGATAGACCTTGAAGACTTAAGATAGGAAGGCATCATGACAGATGTCCCAACCGGTAACAGATGGGAAAGAGATCACACTCAGGATCTAATCATTGGAGATCTGAGTGCTAGAGTTAAAACAAGAGCTGCTACTCAAAATGAATGCTTTTATCTAAGCTTTCTGTCATAAATAGAGCCAAAGAAGATAGAGGATGCTATGGAAGACTCTAGTTGGATAGAAGCCATATAGGAAGAACTCAACCAATTTGAACGAAGCAAAGTATGGAGATTGGTACCAAGACCAAAGAGTCATCCTGTGATAGGAACTAAGTGGGTCTTCAGAAATAAAATGGATGAAGATGGGGTTATAACCAGAAACAAGGCAAGATTAGTGGCAAAGGGCTATTCTCAAGAAGAAGATATCGACTACAATGAGACATTTGCACCTGTTGCTAGACTAGAAGCCATCATAATCTTTCTTGCCTTTGCTGCCAATATGAAGTTCAAAGTCTTTTAGATGGATGTCAAGAGTGCATTTCTAAACGGAGAACTTCAAGAAGAAGTCTATGTAGAGCAACCTCCAGGTTTCATCAATCCATCTCTTTCCAATTATGTCTATAGATTAGATACAACTTTATATGGTCTTAAACAAGCACCTAGAGCATGGTATGAAACACTGACTAACTTCTTAATTGAAAATGGGTTCACTAGAGGTAGAGTAGATACCACACTGTTTCTTAGAAAGCATAAAGACAAAGTCTTATTAGTTCAAATATATGTTGATGATATTATTTTTGGTTCCACTGACGAAAAGTTATGCAAGAGATTCTCTAAGCTAATGCAGAGCAAGTTTGAAATGAGCATGATGAGTGAGCTGAATTTCATCCTTCGACTGCAAGTAAAGTAGACTGATGATGGAATTTTCATAAACCAAGCCAAGTACATCAAAGACCTACTGAAAAAGTATGGCATGGAATCAGCCTCTCCCATGAAAACACCAATTGCTCCTGCAACCAAGCTTGACAAGGATGAGAAAGGTAAAAGAATTGATATCACTCAATACAGAGGTATGATAGGTTCTCTTTTATACCTAACTGTAAGACCCCAACTTTTATAAATAAAGATGAATTTTCTATAAATATTATTTTTGAATATTATGGAGTAAATTTGATATAATGTTATAGTTGTGGGTAATATTTATAAATTTTACAAAGTAAGCAAGTTGTTATAAAATATTCGTTTGGTCGAGGAATATTCTTTTTATCGGGGAATATTCGTATGACCTTAGACAATCATTAGTGGACCCCCTAACGGAAGTATTATAAGTAGTTAAAAAGCGACAAAATTATCTTTCTATAAAAATAACGGCGGAGGTGTTACCGTTAAAAGCTGTTAAACTACACGGTAGTAAAAGAAATGCGATGTCTGGCGTGGTTGCATAGTAGCACACGGTATTGATTATTGATGCTTACGTGAGAAGTCACTCATTATACTCAATTATTGCTACAGTAATTGCTGCATCATATCTCTTATATTATTGATTCAATTATTGTCACAGTATCATCTGTATAATATGTTATATTATTAAATTAATAATTGAGATGACAAGTTATAAATGATTAATAATTGTTGAAAGATTAAATACGCGTTGATTAAAAATAAAATGATTTGTGGTAATATTTATTCAATCCTTAATGTATATAAAGAGTCTATTATGAGACGTTTGTGGTAAGTTTGGTTATTTTATGGGGGCCCCATATGTCATCATCTAAGAGTCTCTTTGTCAATAGTAATTACCTTCGTCAATAGTAATTACCTTCATCAATAGTAATTACCTTCGTCGATAGTAATTACCTTTGCAGACGTCGAACCACTTGCCGTTTCATATTACGAGCGTCCAACCAATTATCGTTTCACATTACGGAGCGTCAAACCACTTTTCTTTTCACATCACCGATTAAATCAAGCCACTTGCCTTTTCACATTGCAGGTGCTAAGCTAGAAAACTTCTATAAATAGAGGCCTAGTTCTTCATTATTTGTCATGAATTCATTCAAGCTATAAAGAGAAAAGTATAGAGAGAATAAGAGAAAAGAAAAAGAGTATTACATTACTACACTTCTGCAGTATTCAATCTCCTACTAATGTAAGGGGTGTTATTTCTTTTGTATTCATGAAGAGAACTTATGTTATTCCATTATTTATTATTCTATTGGAATAACTTTTGTATCTGTGAGCTACCCCATATACTTGGTGAAATTAAATACATTATTCTAGTCTTTATTATTTTGTTGGAACATCTTGTATGCATGCTTTCTACGCATGACACAGTTCTGATCTTTATTATTCTATTAGAATATCACATACATGCATTTTTTACTGCGGGACCTTGTTCCATTCTTTATTATTACATTGGAATATCCTATCTCATGTACATTTCTGGGGACTGGTTCCGTTATTTATTATTCTGTTGGAATAACTTTTGCTTCTTTGTCTTGATCTATCATATGCGTGGTGATTTCTTTTGTTATTCCATTCTTTATTATACTCAGTTGGTTAAAACATTGACTTCTATAATGCATGAAATTAGTGGAATATCTATGATATTTGTGCTTCATCTAGTATCTTTTCATGAAAATATTTTTCTGAGCATTCTTGAATTTTACTCTACAAAGCAGTATCATGTTGACAATTTGGACGTTATTAGTTCCTAGATAAATTAATTCTTGAACTTGTTTTATTGAATTCTTATATCATTGTCATCATCCTCATGTTTATATTATGTTGAAAGTCATATGTGGCTTTTTGTGGTGCATAGATGGACTTGGTATGATTATGACCGAGGATTATTGATTGTAATCATGAGTAATGTTACAAATGATGTGGTAAAAGTTATCATTGGCCCGTAGTGGATTGATGGACAGTTGTTGGCATGATCATGACCATTAATGAATACACGAATGTCCTTGGCTGTAGTGCATGGATAATTTGTGGTCATTATACTAAAGAATATCCTTGGTCATAGTGCAGGGGTGATTCGATGATGTGGATTATTTATTAAGCTGAGTCTCAGCGATAAAAGTTATGAAAAATCTTTTAAATCATAGAAGATAGTAGATTTTATTCTCTACTTAACTCTTCTAATGGATTACTTTTTCTGCTGCAGTTAAACTTGATGTTTATTATATTTTATCAGTTTAACACTGTTGAAGGCTAATGATAATTTATTCTGCATTATCTTAGTCATAATATTTCTTACTGGGCTAGTTGAGCTCACCCTTTCTTTCATTGTTCTCTTCAGGAAATGAGAATATAGCTGGGACGAGTCGGGGAACGGAGTGATGGACCAGATGATAGTATTAGTAGTCCTCACTATTCTGTTAAATAGTGTGATAATAATTGTAATGAGGACTCCTTTTGAGTTTGTATACTCTCTAGTAGACAATATTTGTATTCAAACTCACAGTTTATGGTTTGTCGTATTTTACAAGACAATTGTATTATTAAGTTGTATTTAAATTATTTACGATGTATCTAGCGACTCAAGATGGGTGATGTATACCTAATTTTGGGGGCGTCACAGTTGGTATCAAAGCTTAGGGATATGATCCATGGCTAAGATGTGAGAATAGTACTAGACGGGGAGAGACGGAGAATTCCTTCGCTAGTATGACCTACCTAAGTTTATGTGGTATTTAATTGGTCGGTCAGAATTTAGGGATAATATGTTACATGTTAATTAACCTTTGTTTTGTGGCGATGTCTCGAAAATGACATCAAGAAATGTTGAGAATAGCAATGAAAACCTGAGCACCGTTGATTCACCACATATCAATAATCAAGATAATGTGCATTAGGAAGGCGACAATCCTCATGCAAACAACAACAACGACCAAATGATGAATGATCAAATGTTCGGGGCTTTATATAATTCATGCAACAATGAAAGCGGCGGCTCTGTCCAAAATGCGAGTTGAAACAACTTTGGAAAATCTCGGTGAGTCATCACATAAACATTTTAAGGAGTTGGGACCACCGGAATTTAAGGGAGAGCCAAAACCAATTATGGCGGAAGCATGGATAAAAGCGGATCACCAAGATATTTGATGTCTTGGGATGCTCTGAGGAGCAAAAAGTTCCCTTCTTGCTTTTATGTTGCTTGGCGGAGAGCCGGATTCTTGGTGGGAATCGGTAAAAGCGTACTCAACCTACTGCGTCTTGAAGATGTCTTGGGAGAAGTTCGAAGAGTTGTTCAACGACAAATACTTTCCCGAAAGTATTACGTCACATGAAGGAGGTGGAGTTTATCAAGTTAGAACAAAACAATATGATCGTGTCGCGATCTGAGGCTAAATTATCCGGTTTCCGGTTTAGTCCCACTTGGTGGATAATGAAGAGAATGACACGGATGTTTTAAGAGGTTTGAAGCGGGAGATACGTCAACATCTTATTTCTCATAAAGCGTGTTTATATTCGAGATGTTG
This sequence comes from Panax ginseng, assembly GCA_020205605.1. Lineage (NCBI taxonomy): Eukaryota > Viridiplantae > Streptophyta > Magnoliopsida > Apiales > Araliaceae > Panax > Panax ginseng. Next base: position 48,193,572 of record CM035141.1, read on the forward strand.
TAAATAGGGCTCGATTAGTGGAAGCGCGATAACGAGTCGTATGAACTAAAAAGAAAGCGGCAAGCAAAATGATAATACCAATGAGAGTAGTCATCGAAGCGGTGACAACAAGCGTGGAGGGAATCAACGGGCCGAAATGGTAACCACTTGGTGGTAATCGAGGCCAAAACAATAAGAATGGACATTTCAAGAAGAGGAGATTCAACAATGATGGAAAGATGTCGAAGACCAAAGACCAAGATTACGGAAGGAGAAAGACCACCTATTATATGCTTCAAATGCGGAGGGGAGGGACACATCAGTCCAAATTGCACGATGCCATCCAAAGCATGTTATAATTGTGGAAGAAAAGGTCACTTAGCATGATTTTGTCATTCACCGAAGACAAATTCAGCTAGGATGGAGGCACTAAAGGCTGTCCCAGAAAAGTCAAAGCCGGTAGTGTAAGGGAAAGCGTTTGTTGTGACCTCCCAGAAAGAAAGGAACCCGAATGAGGTCATCACTGGTAAGCTTATCATAAACTCTAACGAAGTCTATACTTTATTTGATACCAGTTCTACCCATTCTTCTATTTCTCCTACTTGCGTTCATCGATTAAATTTGACTCCGGAGAAATTAGACTTTGACTTATCTGTGAAAACTCCGTTGGGAGAAACCTTCATTACATCCATTGTTTATAAGTCTTGTTTGGTTCAAATCGGTACCCTCACATTACCTGTTGATCTTATTTCATTGAAAATACTTGCATTTGACGTGATTCTAGGGATTGATTGGTTAACTACTCATCATGCAAAAATTGATTGTTTTCGTAAGGTTGTTAGCTTTCATATTTCTAATCAACCTATTATGTGAATTCAAGCGACCAAACCATTAAAATCAATCACGGTCATCTCAAGCCATAAAGCTATTCGTTTATTGAAAAAGCGGATGTCAAGCTTTCTTTAGCTCATGTCATAGATTTAAACAAAAATACGTCGGTTTTGAGCGATATTTATATTGTTAATAAATTTTCTACGGCGTATTCCTCGAAGAACTTCTGGCCTACCCCACAGGCGTGAAATTGAATTTTGTATCGACCTTGAACCGGTACAAAACCCATTTCCAAAGCCCCATATCAAATGGCTCTATTGAACTTTAGGAGTTAAAGACCCAATGCGAGGAATTATTAGACATTGGCTTTATTAGTCTCTAGTACTTCTCCTTGGGGTACTCTGTTCTATTAAATGAAGAAGAAAGATGGGAGTATCGACTTTGTATTGATTATCGGGAGTTGAATCATGTCACCATCAAAAATAGGTATCCATTGCCACGTATTGATGACTGTTTGACCCGGTTTCAAGGAGCAAATTCTTTTCAAAGATTGATCTTAGTTAGGATATCACCAATTGAAGATTAGAGCAGATGACATTCCAAAGGCGGCTTTAACTCCGATGCGGGCATTATGAATTCCTAGTCATGTCCTTTGGATTGACAAATGCTCCTCTTTGCCTTCATGGATATGATGAGCCAAGGTATTCAAGGAATATTTGGATAACTTTGTGGTCTTCTTTATTGATGACATCCTTATTTATTCCAAAAGTGTGAAGATCATGAGCAACAATTGAGGTGACACTCCAAAAGCTTCGTGAATATAAGCTTTATGCCAAGTTAAAGAAATCTGAATTACGGCTTGAGGAAGTAGCATTCCTTGAGCACGTAGTATCAAGTCATGGAATATCTGTTGACCCAACAAAGATTGAAGCAATTCAAAAGTAGGAGCAACCTAAATTAGTGGCCAAAATGCGTAGCTTTCTCGGCTTAAATTGGTTATTATCGGAGATTAAGTGGAAGGATTTTCTCGAATTGCTACTCCATTAACTCGGTTGACTCGGAAGATACAAAGTTCGGTTGGAGCAAAGAATGTGAGAAGAGTTTTCAAGAACTCGAGAGGAGACTCATTTCAAAGACCTATTAAAGCAATACCATCGGCTCGGAGGGGATTTGTCATCTCAAATGATGCTTGAGGCAAAAAGGTTGGGATATGTTCTCATGCAACATGGGAAAGTCATAGCCTATGCCTCAAGACAACTCAAAGAATATGAGAGGAATTATCCTACTCATGATCTAGAGTTAGCATATTTATCTTGCACTTAAAATTTGGAGGCATTACTTGTATGGGGAGAAGGTGGAGATCTTTACGGATCATAAAAGCTTCAAATATTTCTTTACTCAAAAGGAACTCAACATGCGACAATGACGTTGGCTTGAACTGTTGAAAGATTATGATCATACCATCCAATACTATCCTGGAAAAGCGGACGTGGTAGCTGACGCATTGAGTACAAGATCATATGCAAGTATGAGTGCGATATTGTCAACGCAAAGGCTCTTTTTGTGTGACTTGAAAAGGATGGAGATAGAGTTAAAGACTCCAGGGACCCATGTGATGATGGCGAATATACGAGTAGAACGACTTTAATCGATAAAGTTAAAGTTGCTCAAAATTCTGAGACACTGGAGTGATCGCGATGCGGAAGAAAGTGCAAGTAGGTGCTATCTTTAGGAAGCAAGAATCGTTGAAGAAGGAATACTTGAGTCGACTCCGGACTTTGTGTTCTAACGACCACGATTTAAAGTATAAAATTATGATGGAGGCGCACAACACAATCGTTTTAATCCATCACAGGAGTACCAAAATGTATCATGATATTCGTCATACATTTTGGTGGAGCAATATGAAGAGAGAGATAGTGTGACAACCCCAAAATAGGTCCATTCCATCCAACCCATTCTGAGTCACCAAATACATAGTACAGAAAATAACTACAACTTTATTACAATAATTGTCGTGCAAAATACAACAACACATATGCTGTGAGTTTGGATACAAATATATACCAACTGTGACTCATGTCCCAACACCTCACAATGACACCTTACATAAAGGTATAGTCAAAAACTATTTTAGAAATTAGAATCTTTGGGAAGTGCTCAAGGAAACCTTCGTCTAAGGGAGGCCATGCGTCTAGGTTATGATAGATATCATATGGCCACAGAATTATCCTTGGTTGACCCAATAGACCCCAAAGAAAAACGAGAAGATTACTATCATATTCTTCCCAATGGTGAGTCTTTTCTTGACATATCATTATCTCCACTGTCTCTAATCGTGAATTATAGTCCAAACAAACACCAAGATTAAATAGGAAGTGCTCGTAAATATACTCAGCAAGTGGATGAGCACAACCTTGTCTTATGATGACACGAGGTTGTATGTCATTAGACATCTTGTATGATAGTGGCAAAACACCCTTCTAACGTTGGGTTCGCCTCACCCTATGTGATTTAACAAATATAACTACTAAATGATGTATACAACACTTTTCTACATTGCTTAGGGAGAACCTCCACAACTAGAGACCACCGTTCTATTTCCCCGTTACCCTCGCTCGACCTAGCTACACTCTTATTACCTGAAAAGGAATTGTGAAGAAAAAGGGTGAGCACAACTAGCCCAATAAAGAATATCATGACTAAAGATAATTAAATTATCAATAGCCTTCATCAGTAATAAATCAGAGATTTAGAACATATGGTAGATGATAAAAAAAAATTCAACCATAGTTGCAGCGGAACAAGCAATCCATTAGAAGAGTCAAATAGACTATAAAGTCTATTATCTTCTCCATGTTAAAAATCCACCAACAATGTTTTATCCCTGTAACATCAATCAACAACTACGGTCCACAATCATATGAATAACTTAATAATCATAATTGTAGTTCTAAATTCCTCTTCTCATCCGGAATGAAGATAATTTTCATCACCTATCTTTACGAAACATCAAAGATCATGGTTACACCAAATCACATTTCTTGTTCATAATCATACTAATAACTTCATCTTTTTCTACGACCAAAGATATTCATTTTATCACTAGTTGGTCATGTTCATCTCAACACACTGTTCATCTTTGTACTCTTGGCCAAAGATATTCAACAACATGCCATCTTTTGCACTACGGGCCAAAAGATATTCATCAACAATTCATCTTTGCACTCTCTGAGCCAAAGATATTCCTCAACAGATTCATATTTGCACTCTGGGCCAAATATATTCATCAACATTCATATTTTCACTGAGGCCAAATATATTATTATCTCAAAAAATATATAATCATTTCAGAATTTATATAAACAATAATTATAACCATGTTGATCCATTCACCTTTGCACTTAAGCTAAAAATATTCAATTGTAAATTCAATGGTCATGATCATACCAGTCAACGATTCAACTTTGCACTACTGGCCAAAGATAACCTATAGTCATGATCATACCAATAATCTACCCATCTTTACACTTAAGTCAAAGAGAAATTTCATCACTAAGATTATAAAAATGTTATATATGATAATAAAAACAATATGATCAAAGCATGGATTAAATTTCAAGAATAAGGGTCACAACAGATAACTTGGAAGAGAAAAAAAATAATATTTTTTTCTTTTGTGAAACGATGCAAGTGAAACGAGATGCTAGTGAAAGCGATGCTAAGTGAGCGATGAATCGTGAAACGATGCTAAATGAGCGATGCTTTTAAACGATGCTGAATGAGCGATGGCAATGAGTGAACAATACCCAGTCATGAAAAGTTCTAAATTTGATAAAAAGTTCAGACCAATAATCTTATGAAATGATATTAGATGAAACGAAATTTCTAATCATTTCAGGAATTATAGAAGCAATACTTACCATAGTAAGTTCAATTTTAGGAATATGAAATTAAATAATATCCCTTCCATACTATGGAGTATGAAAGAAAATAATATTTCTCACGAGTATTGAAATAAAATAATATCCTTTACCTTGGAAGGAACTGGATTTGACTGGAATATCGGATATTATTCTGAGAAAAATCTTACAGAAAACTATGCTCAAAATATTCTTATACTCAAGAAAAATACTCACAATACTAATTTCTGAATTTGAGAATGGTGTGATGAGGAAGGAGGGTTACCCCTCTATTTATACTAAAATTCGGACGAAGGCAATTGCTTAATTTCTTTCATGCCTAAACTTCTCTTATTTCAATGGTTGGGGCCACAAAATGACTTTGCAGACAATTCATTTCCAAACATCCTAACTCTTATTGGTTGAGGGCCCATGACATAGGAAATATATAATGAGTTTGCAGGAGAAACAAATGAAATCAGTACATGGTTTTGAAAAGGAAGAAATGTAATACCCGGTTTTTGAAAAACAAGGAGATCAAAGCCAAGCTTCTCACTTTTCAATGCTTAACATAGCAATTAATCACAATTGGTAAGGTCCACCATTTGGAATAAATTTTGCAGATAACATCTTCCACCCACCATTTCAATGTTACAACAAAGTATTCAAATATTAACCACATGCGTATATATTATAATAATAATATTATTAAACAATTATTATAATATTATATATAAATGAATATTTTATCGGAGAAATAATTATAATTTCACATAAAATATGCCAAACTTTCAACAATTATTTCATGCAAAATTCCTTCATTTATATCCACATAAAATAAATATTCCCTTATCATATAAATCAATAATTAATTATTCATAAATAATATTACAGAATCACAATTATGACAACCGGTAGTTCCGGGAAGGGGGCTTTCCAATAAGGATTTCTCCTTACTGGCGCACAATTAGGTGACCAATCCTCTCCTTGACAGAACTTTCTAGACATTGCCAATAATGTTATCTAATAATACTATTCAAATAATATGAATTATTGATCTGATAATGGAAAATCTTTGTGCGATGACAATTATTGAAACAACAATAATATAAAATATCAACGCGACAATTATTGAATCAATGAAATAAAATATTGAGCAGTAATTCTTCGTAACAATTATTGAGTAGTGCCTTCTACGTAAGAATCAATAATTCAACAATAATCATGCAATATTGTGTGCTTTCTTTATGCAACCACAGCGTATTCTTGTATTTTAACCACGGGTAATCCAACGATGTTAGCGGTAACAATTCTGCCGTTATTTATAAAAACTCAAGCTTGTCATTTTCTTCATCCGAAGCGGTTATTCCATTATAGGGCCCATAATGATTAACTTGTAGTCGTCTGAATATTCCCAAACAACAAGAATATTCCACGACTAAACGAATATTCCCCGACAATTGAATATTTTATAACCACTTGCATATATTTTTTAAAAAAATTCATATCTCACCCTTAACTTGAAACTTTTATCAATTTAATCATTTACTGAATTGTAATTATAAGAAAATTTGAATACTTTTATTTCATAAAATTTGGGGTCTTACAGATAGCGTTGTTTATCTCAAGGTGTCTAACTTGTCAACGAGTTAAAGCGGAGCATCAAGTACCAAAAGGACCATTGCAACCACTTGAAATTCGAGAATGGAAGTGGGAGCACATTACCATGGATTTAGTTCTGGGTCTTCCTAAGGTTTCTCGGGCATAGATGTGATTTGGGTCATTGTTGATAGATTGACCAAATCTGCTCATTTCTTCTGAATCTGAGAAACTTATACACTTGAACGTCTTGCTGGTATGTACATAAACGAGATTGTAAGATTGCATGGTATGTCGGTATCCATAGTTTACGATCGAGACCCAAGATTCACTTCATGATTTTGGGTTGGTTTGCAAAAAGCTATGGGCACAGACTTACGATTTAGCTTCGGCATATCATCCTCGAGACAGACGGACGATCGGAGAGGACTATTCAAACTCTTGAAGATCTATTAAGACTCTATGTCCTTGATTTCAAGGAAGTTGGGACAAGTTCTTAACATTGGTGGAGTTTTCCTACAACAACAATTATCAAGCAAGTATTGGCATGGCTCCATTCGAGCGTTGTATGGAAGAAAGTGTCGTTCTCGGTATCTTTGGGATGAGGTTGGTGAAGCAACGCTTGTTGGGGCCCCGGAGTTGATGCGTATGACTACGGAAAAGATTCAAGCGATCCGAAACGACGTATAAAAACCTCACAAGATCGACAAAAAGAGTTATGTTGATCTTCATCGAAAGGGCGTGGAATTCGATATAGGAGATCATGTGTTGTTGCGTGTTGCTCCATGGAAAGGAGTTACGAGATTTGGAAAGAGAGAAAACTCAATCCTCGATTCATCCGGCCCATTTTAATCCTCGATCGAGTAGGAGCTGGCCTATAGACTCGCTTTTTACCTCCAAGTATGTCTACGTGTTCATAACGTTTTCACATATCCATGTTACGTAAATATGTGAAAGACCCGAACCACATTATTGAGTTAGAACCGGACGAAATAGCGAAAGATTTGGCGTATGAAGAGGTTCCTATTCAAATCTTGGATAAGAAGGAACATATTCTACGCTCCAAGGTTATACCTCAAGTCAAAGTTTTGTGGAGAAACCACGATGTTGAGGAAATGACTTGGGAGTTAGAATCTGAAATGAAATCAAGGTATCCTTACCTCTTCGACATACCAGGTATGTAGCCTAATTTTGAGGGCGAAATTTCATAAGAAGGGGAGGTTGTAAGACCCCAACTTTTATAAATAAAGATGAATTTTCTATAAATATTATTTTTGAATATTATGGAGTAAATTTGATATAATGTTATAGTTGTGGGTAATATTTATAAATTTTGCAAAAAGTAAGCAAGTTGTTATAAAATATTACGTTTGGTGGGGAATATTCTTTTTGTCGGGGAATATTATTGCGACGGCACAATCATTGATGGACCCCTAGCGAAGTATTGTAAATAGTTAGAAAGCGATAAAATTATCTTTCTATAAAAATAACGGTAGGAGGTGTTCTGAGTTAAAAGCTGTTGAACTACTAGATAGTAAAAAAATGCGATGTCTGGCGTAGTTGCATAGTAGCACACGGTATTGATTATGGATGCTTACGTAAGAACTCACTCAACTATACTCAATTATTGCTACAGTAATTGTTGCATCATATCTCTTATATTATTGATTCAATTATTGTCACAAAGATTATCATACATATAATATGTTATATTATTAAATTAATAATTAAGGCGACAAGTTATAAATGATTAATAATTGTTGAAAGATTAAATATGTTTTGATTAAAAATAAAATGATTTGTGGTAATATTTATTCAATCCTTGATGTATATAAAGAGTCTATTATGAGACGTTTGTGGTAAGTTTGGTTATTTTATGGGGGCCCATATGTCATCATCTAAGAGTCTCTCCATCGATAGTAATTACCTTCGTCAATATTAATTACCTTCAAATCGATAGTAATTACCTCGTCAATA